>OU426962.1:22425000-23625000 GCA_911387765.1 Pyrgus malvae | reverse complement strand
ACCAAAACTTTTAACCTTTGAAATCTAACAGAAAATGCTCCCACGATCCAACCGCTCGGTAGACCAATCCATCTAACGGTGAGGCAGTCAATAAATCGGAACCCAGATTGTGTAGTTAATCATTGTTTCTGTATGGGAGCTATTAAATCGACGCCGTTCGCGACTTCCCTTAATTGAACGACAAACTATTTGATTGCTAACGCGAGTATGTACATAGCTTTATCAAGCTCTCACAACGTAGCAAATTGAACTTTGTATCGTTTGCGTTAAGTCGTATTTTGTTTGAGAGACGTTTAATAGATTGTGCGTTTCGCTGCAATTGAAAATTAATTTTATAGTTCTGTGTTAGAGTTGATATTTGAGTGTTTGTTAATTTGTCTTAATTTTGTGCTTATTACATATTTGTAGTAGTCTGTTTGGTTAGCGATAGAGAATTAACGTCCTCGTTACAGTCTACACATTATTTTGTGTTCGCACTCGTAATGTCTGAATAATTGCGGTTTCAAAGTTAAGTTAGTGTATACCGTGCTACGGAAGTAAAGTGAAATTACTCATTAGTTACCAACTTATTCCTTTGTAATTATGGGATATTAACTATGTAGAAGCAACTTTACGACTATATACTTACGTTTTCGTTAAGTTGTTCGTGCTTAAATGGTTAAAATTGCAGTTACATCATTTAATTTATAGGCCATTAAAAGGCAATTTAAAAGTAGTTGGAAGTAGCATCGTTATACGCTAAAAGCTAAAAGTGTCACCGTCGCGCCTATTATACCATTAGACAACATTCCTATTTGTCAGTAATGTGGTTCTATTTTCAACCATAATTATAAATATATTTTGCTATCGGTTAAAAGTTAAAATATCGGTTGTATTGTGTTTTGGGTGTCTTTGATACACATAACCACCCTGATCGAGAATTTTACTTTAATTCAATAACTCATTATTTATATTTCAACCGCATTGAGGATCGAACCTCCCGTCTTTCCTAGAAGATCTCGAACGATCGGCAGGCGGTAAAGTATGCGTTTGTGGCGAAAATCTACTCTGTAAGTAGCGGTTTCCCATTCCAGTAGAAACCTATATGATAAAATGACCATCGGCCTCTGGGGTTGTATACTAATCCCAACAAAAACATAAATGTAAAAAAGGAGAGCCAAGTTCAATACGAAAATTATGCTCGGTTGTGAGCTTCGCCGCACAAAGAATGGAAGTCTAAATGAGTGCCAAGTTCGATGCAAAATCCAAATATATATTTATAGGAAAAAAATAACATTATGAACAAGTACTAAACTCTATTTCTTTGCTTTATTGGATATCTATAACAATTGCTGTTATTTAAAAATGTGGATCTTAAAGTAGGTTAGATTTGAGCAAACGAATCATTGTTCAAAATAAAATTTGTGTCAGCAATTAGTTTGATTGAGGAAGTACTAGGGCTGCAGCCACTACTGCCGTGAAGAAATTCTAAGTACATCTATACAAAGGTGTGGCTGCCGGCCAGACTTCTGTAAGGCAACCAACAGCCTCTAGAGTAGCGACACAACTGCAGCCGGGCAGGACTCGAGATTGCCTGAGTTTGTGTAGGTATGCCAGGACAGTTTGAAACCATGGGCTGTAGCATCTGAACGCGGCTTGCTCCTCTGCTATTTCATTTAATCAAAAAAGGAAAAAAACAAGGACACGGGCCTGAGTATGATGAATAAAGCATTGGGATGGTTCTGGCGCCACGGGCCCTAAAAATGAATGTTAATGGTTACTCAGGACGGAACAATAAAGACAACGCGTCGGCGATTGCCCGCGGACATCACTCCATATGACACATGAAATAAAATATGTTTGACTTTTCAAAAAAGTCTAATATTATCAGAATCTCGTGTAGAACCAAGCTCCTAACTATACATGCAATAAATCTGCAAGCAACTTCATGAATTCTGTATCTTAAGAAAAAATGATGGCATATAATTGAAATTAGAACTTAGAAATGAATATTATATGAATTATTGTAAACTTTTAACTTTTAAGTTGAAAATTTAATTAAATTTGCATATAAATATGTACCTAAAAGTAATTATTCAAATTTTTATTGTAAATCTACGGCGGACACAGACATTCTCCCGCATTATATCTAAGGGATCAGGGTATGACTGAAAAACGGCGCTGCACTGGATCTCGATTCTGTGTCAGCTAATTTCCATTTTATTTTTTTAAAGGCAATAAATGACTTAATATTATGTTTAGTATTCTTTTTTCACCGAAAGTATCAGACATACATATTTTACAAACTTTCTGCAACATAAAAAGCCAACGACACAAGATATCACTAGGTATGTTCATCTACTCGACGTATGATGTGCCCCCCCCCCCTTAGATAACGTTCTCTTTGCTGCATTGTTTCAATAAACATGCGCAAAGGCTATGTAAAAAGCAGTTTTGGGGCAAGCTTTCTCACCTAGCATCGACCCTCTTTGAAGTTATGAAGTCGATACTAGGTGATCTGCTATTCAGACAGACTAGCGTAAGTACGTAAGTAAGGCTTAACCAATGCGAAGATAGGTCTTTGTAATCGGTGCTAATCATTTAAAACACTTTTGTTCGCCCTGGTTCAGTCAGAAAATAAAATTTTAGATGACATCCACATTTTGACTGAAATTATATAATTGTATATAGGTATGTTTAGCTCAGTTTACCAAGACCTGTAACAGGCGTACAAGTCAGTAATTCTGATTTCACTAGCAACATCACATTTTTTTCTTGATTTGGCTTGGTATACTTATAATAAGCATATCAAAACTATTATATTACTTATTGCAATATTTTCTCCTTTTTATTAGTTTTATTTTGCCACCTCTCTGCAACATAAAAAGCTGCACGGCAAACGATACAGGATGTCACAACGTTCATCTACTCGACGTATTATGGCGTCACCCTTTAAATAAACGTTCTCTTTGCTGCAATGTTTCAATAAACTAACTCAAAGGCTATGTGGCTTGCCCTCTCTAATGAACGAAACTGTCGCAGCCAAAAAGCTACTCTGGACACGCTTTGTCACCTATCTTTGACGCCCTTTGATGTTGCAATAAACTAGTCTAAAATAGAAGTTTTGGAAGTTGAGAAAGATATATTCGAATATATCACGGGCATGGGTCACTCCCTATTATTAGGGAGGCCTGCAGATTACTCCACGACGATGCTCCAATGCAGGTTGGTGAAGATGCAGATAGTCGGATGCACCAACCCGGTGTCCGATGTTTTCAACCCGCTGTCCGATGTTTTCAAACCGCCCATAAACCTTCGACAAGGTTAAACAATTGTTATTTAGCAGCGACAACCGGGACCGTCTCCTTAACGTGCTCTCCGGAGCACGGAAACGCGAAAGAAATTTTCTGCGACAAACGGTCACCCATCTCACACACGACCACGCCCGTCTGCCACGGCCAGGCCACGCCTGCTTCCAATATAAAGGCAGCAGCTTCGAATATAAAGGCTTTAATTTTTTTACATTTATAAAAATTAAATACGTGCTTACAAATAAATACCTCGTCTGCAAGGCAATATTTGAATAGGTATAGAATGTATTATTTATATTGTTCATCTGTTCATCATTGTTATTTTATTTGAAGGGTAGATTCATATCGTCGGCCTAATTATCAGAATTCGGAACTCCATTACAGCATACTTTACAGGAGCAACAAAAAACCGATTATTTTTATTACAAATTGAAAATTTTCAACGTGCTTATGAGTATAAGTATAAAATTGGTCGAGAAATGCATTTTTATGATTTTTTCATATACAATTTGTTTAAATTAATATGAAACTGGAGTTACGAACATTTCTAGCAATTGTGTTTGGAGTTACGCAATAATAATTCGTAATTGCATACGTATCGTATACGTAACTAATTACAAATTTTTATTAATAAACTTTAATGTTGATTTTTACTATAATATGTTTACTATGGGAGAATAATAAATGTAATAATTTTTTTCAGATTCGATCAAATGACATAAGTAATCTGTTTTATATGCTTGTAAATGAACTGCAACATCAACAACCATTTTCACAACAAAACTTAGTTTTTAAAGAATTTTTTAATACAGTTGCTCAAAAAGTGACGTATTGCAGGGACGTATAGCGTGCGGGAAGTGGGCTATTACACACTCGTGCTTTTTCTTTACCTTTTCCGCACTCGTGCGTTCTCTTTCCCAACTGTCAAAATAATGTCTATTAAAAAGAAAAAAACCAACCACGAAGTTTTAAAAGTTTTTATGATTCATGCAAATATTTCTAAAAAGAACTACTAATTTGTTTCAATATCAGATTTAATGATGGATTCAATGAGTTAGGTTAGGTTTCATTTCATTTCATCTCATTAACATTTTTATTTCATATCAATAAAAAAATCTACTGAAGACTTGGCTGTATGGGCATAGTTCCCTTTGCCTACCCAGAATGGGTTAAGAAAACAAAAAAAAATCTGCATTTAGGCATTCTTTTACGGTTGGCGCCATTTTTCAAAAATGTTCTTTGTGAGTTCAGTACACGTGCGGAACCGTCATTGTAAGGAGTTCCGACTGTCAACCCTCACCTTCGGCTGCGCCTCGGCTCGGGTAGACATTTGTCGGAACTCCTTGTAATGACAACCTTTCCGCACTTGTAATGAAATATACTATATTTTTGTAGGAAATTAGAAAATAATTAGTTCGGGAGTGTGAACTAACATTGTAAATATAAATATCACGGCTGTACTCACGTGGTTTTATTCGGGGATGCCCGACTAGTTTCGGTCCTAACCGAGGACCTTAGTCATGAGCTCCCGCCGCCGGTCGCGGTGACATCACGGCGGAGACTGCGCGCCGCGGCCCGGGCGGCTCGTCGACTCGTGCGGCCCGAAGTGTTATTGTTCGGTGAGGTTAGGCTGGTTACAGTCGGGGCAGTCTTCATGTTGTCTTGCGTGTCGTCATCAGCAGCGCGCGCGCACAGTTTCGGTGGGAAGCATACCGTACTAACCGTGTCGCTCTCCAAAGTGTCCGTTGCACAGAAATGTGACGTAGTATGTAGAATTGGTCTCCAGGCTGGGGGGACAGTCCAACCACTATCGCGATTGAAATTTGGACGACGACTAATCTCTATTGCTTCACGAACTTTCCGGGGAACGAGGAATTTTTCTCTCGCCAGCACCGATACTTTGTCGAAGCGAATAAAGTGAGTCGTGTCCTGAGAATGGGCGTGTTCAGCGACTGCCGACCCCTTGCTGTCCATATTCTTACCATATTATACCAGCCTATCTGCCTTACATAAAAGGTGTGACGGACAAAATCGGATATCTGCTGCGGTCCAAATACAACATCAGGACCATTTTCCGTTCTCCTACACAAATAAGGGAGTTCCTACGTTCGCCAAAGGATAAAGACCCGCTCAACGTACCTGGCGTTTACCTGATACCGTGCAACTGTGGCAAGGGTTATATCGGTGAAACCCGACGCAATATCGCTACCAGGCTGTCCGAGCACATACGTAGCATAAAGAATATGGACAGCAAGGGGTCGGCAGTCGCTGAACACGCCCATTCTCAGGACACGACTCACTTTATTCGCTTCGACAAAGTATCGGTGCTGGCGAGAGAAAAATTCCTCGTTCCCCGGAAAGTTCGTGAAGCAATAGAGATTAGTCGTCGTCCAAATTTCAATCGCGATAGTGGTTGGACTGTCCCCCCAGCCTGGAGACCAATTCTACATACTACGTCACATTTCTGTGCAACGGACACTTTGGAGAGCGACACGGTTAGTACGGTATGCTTCCCACCGAAACTGTGCGCGCGCGCTGCTGATGACGACACGCAAGACAACATGAAGACTGCCCCGACTGTAACCAGCCTAACCTCACCGAACAATAACACTTCGGGCCGCACGAGTCGACGAGCCGCCCGGGCCGCGGCGCGCAGTCTCCGCCGTGATGTCACCGCGACCGGCGGCGGGAGCTCATGACTAAGGTCCTCGGTTAGGACCGAAACTAGTCGGGCATCCCCGAATAAAACCACGTGAGTACAGCCGTGATATTTATATTTACAATGTTAATTAGTTCGGGTTTAAAAAAAATATGTATATAAATTAAAAGTGACGCAAGCCATCACAAAATTTGTGATAGTCTTTTTCGATAGTACTCTTCAACGCCTGAAGGTCCAAGTATTTATCTATTTAATTTTTAGCCTTGAAGAGTATAACTAAAGTATATTATCCAATTGAACAAAGGCAAGTTTTTTTTACTCTTGGTAGTTCTTCCCTAACGTACTTGTTCGCGCCAATTAAGTCATTTCACCTCCCTCCCCTTCACCCTCCCTCTCTTCCCCGCAAGCGCACTATTACATAATATGGATCAGGAAGATCTATCAACTCAGTCTGCCTTTCGGTAATAATATTGGATGTTTTTGCGACTCTGGTAAAGACGAATATTGAAGACGTCCACCCACATGAAGCAGATCGTCTGCGATAAACGGAGTTAACTTGCGTAAGGCAGAAGAGCAAGGACGCCCCTTTTGAATTTTAGTCAAATCCTCCGCGAAAGCGTTAGATTGTACCACAAAAAAAATGTTGGAGGGTGGTCCCCCGTTGCGGATGATGGAATTGTGGACTGTAAATTGCGTGTCGAATTAATGGTGGAAAACGAGAAGGATTGATAAAGGGAGCAAACGCACTGACCTGGCTTCTCTCTTCTTCTCTTGCCCGGGAACTGGTGTTGTCCTTCACACTGCACTATTATAGGTACCTATTCTTCACTATAAGTCAGTTAAATCACAACTATTGACAGCGGTGATGGCGGCGATGCGGACGAGTCTGATGACCACGTGTTAGGTGGCTTGCGGTGCGGTTGTCACTTGTCACGAGAGGACTTGCATACGCGTCGGCGGCGTGCGCGTCGGCGGCGGGACGAAGGCAGACTGAGTTGATAGATCTTCCTGATCCATATTATGTAATAGTGCGCTTGCGGGGAAGAGAGGGAGGGTGAAGGGGAGGGAGGTGAAATGACTTAATTGGCGCGAACATCCCCCCGGCCTTGAGGTCTCCTCAAATAGCGAATTAAAAAAAATAAACATAAATATATACAGCGGAGTTAATATCATATAGAAAAAACTATATATGCGGTGAACACAGGCGATGCGATGAATATAATTAGTAAATTAATAAAAATATTATAATAGCGGGATAAGAATTTATACTTAAACTATAACTTATAAAATATAAACTACATAGGCATATAGAAATATTATTGCGTTGGTAGAGGGCAAAGTCTAACAATGGGCCGCTGCAAAGTGGAGCTCTTAGTCTTCACTTGTGCAACGCGCACCACACCATCCCTACCAGGAAACAGTTCAGTGACGACGCCTAGCGGCCACTGAAGAGGCGGAGCGTTATCCATATCGATAAGAACAACGGTTCCTACAGAAATGGAATTAATAGAATGTTTATTCCACTTTTCTCTTGCTTGTAGTGTATGTAAGTATTCTGATCTGAAGCGCTTCCAGAATGACTGAACTATCGAATCAAGCAATGAAAAACGTGATAAAAGATTAATGCGTTCCTTACTAAGATCCGCGGCGGGTAAACATCCAAATGGATTAACAGCGAGGAAATGCGCGGGCGTAAGTGCAGTAGGTTCCGCCGGATCGCTACTTAATACGTAAAGCGGTCGTGAATTTAATATGCGTTCGACCTGAGTGAGGACAGTAAGCAATTCCTCATACGTGAGGATTTGCTTACCTATGACGCGAAATAAATGATACTTTACTATCTTTATATTTGACTCCCAAAGCCCACCAAAATGTGGAGCGTTTGGAGGGTTAAGTTTCCATGTGATGCGGTTATCAGAAAGGACCTGATTAAATACTTTATAATATTCGTCTGAACGTAAAAAGGAATGAAGTTCCTTCAAGTATGAACGCGAAGCAATAAAATTAGTATTCTCTGCGTATTCCAGGTCAGAAGCGGTTAGTTTTATTACACGGTAATTTTTTTTTTTTTTTTATAAATTTTAGTAGCGTTATCACTAGTGAGTCATCATCATTAACGATGTGCGAATAAATCACGCAGCCATACGCCTTTTCACTGGCGTCGGCGAACGCGACTAGCGAGACTTGGGAATTTTTATTTATACCCATATGGCGAGGAAACCTTAATTTCGATATCAAAGGTAACTCTGAAATATATTGTTGCCATGCAGTGACAACGTGAGCGGGCGGAGCCTGGTCCCAGTCAAGTTTAAGAACCCATAAGGTTTTAATGAGAAGCTTAGAGAAAAGAATTACTGGACCCACGAGCCCCAGAACATCATATAAGCGAGCGGTTGCGGATAAAATAGAACGCTTGGTACAAGCGAGCGGCGGCGGCGAAACTAGAAAAGAAAAACAATCAGTTGCGGGGTGCCAACGAAGACCCAATACCTTAAAAATACTTTGGTCGTCGAATGAGACCTCGTCAAGCTGACGGTGCGTTGCGGGGATGTGCTGTAAAAGCTCTGAACTGTTACTAGTCCACTTAACCAATTCAAATCCTCCACGCTGAAACATTTGAATTAGTTCAGTGGCTACGTCAACGGCGCTGTTGACGCAGGGCGCGCAGGACGCGATATCGTCCATATAAATATCTCGTTCGACCACCGAAGCAGCCAGAGGATAGGACTCCTTCTCCTCGGAAGCCAACTGACGTAGTGTGCGTAGCGCAAGAAAAGGAGAAGAGCGTAAACCAAAAGTCACACGATTAAATTCGTATGTTTGTATGTCTTCCTCATTAGAAAAGCGATAAAGAATGCGTTGAAACGCGCGGTGCGATTTTTGTACTTCAATGCATAAATACATTTGCCTAACGTCGGCAAAAAAGGCGATGCGATAAACTCGTACGTTTATTAAAATATTAAAAATATCAGACTGTAAATTTTGCCCACTATGTAAAATATCATTTAATGAAATGTCATTATCTGACTTAGCGCTTGCGTCGAGTACTATTCGCAATTTAGTTGTACTTTTATCATTACGTATGACAGGGTGGTGCGGGAGATAAAAGCAAGGTTCCGTAGAATTATTTGAAGCAACCAATGATAAATAACCCTTGTTGATGTATTCTTGAATAACTTCATTGTAGCGGGAGCGAAGATCGGGACATTTATTAAAACGTCTCTCTAGGAGCGAGAAGCGTTTTTTAGCGGTTATAAAAGAATCACCTAACTTATCAGGCGTGTCCTTGAAGGGCAGGGCGACAACATATCGTCCGTTCAAATTGCGACGAGTAGTGGAAGTATAAATATTCTCACATTTCTGTTCATCAGGACTCAAAGTTTTTTGCGGCAGCTCCTCTAACTTTAGCGACGTTTGACTTTTATCAATACGAGTAGGATAAGAAACTAAAGAACGCGGCATGCATGTAGGAAAGTCGATATCTGCGTCTCCCATTATTATGTATCCTAATGACGTTTCTATGGCACTCGGCGATTGCGAATTAATTATTTTATCAGTTAACAAAATTTGTAAATAAGTGTTAACCCCTAATAAAACGTCAATGCCACCTGGTGTATGGAATTGATCGTCAGCTAAACGTAAATTATTTATATAATTAATTTTCGAAACGTCTATTAACGACTCGGGTAATTGTCCAGTTATAGCGGGAACAACTAGCGGTTCAATATGATAAAGTTTATTTTCATCAAAGCGGGAGCTAAACTGCAAAGAAGTAACACCTAAAATCTTCTGCGACACCCCACCGATTCCTTGCGCCTCCCTAACTGGTGTTTTATTGGAGATCGGTAGGTACAAACGTTTGCAACACTGTTTCGTGATGTAATCACATTGCGAGCCAGGGTCCACTAAACAACGCAACAAATATTGGTGTCCGTATTTAGTATGAACTTTAATCTTCGCAGTTCCCAATAATGTAGTGCGGTGCGGCGCATTACCACAATCGCGCGAAACGTTACATGACGTGGATGCATTTTTTTCTCCTGGACCTTGTTCTACCGAAGGCTGATCGACCTTATTCCTACTACTAACAAAATGAAGTAGCGTATGGTGCGAGCGGGAGCAATACCTACATCTACGCTGCGACTTACAAAATGGAGTGGCGTGTTTATTACTTAAACAATTAGTGCAACATTTATTTCGTTTTACAAAATTGTACCTGTCCTGTGCATTTATTTTTAAAAAATGCGGACAGACAAATAGGTGTTCGTGATCACCCGATTTACAGAAAATACATGACCGATTCGAATCTGTATTAATAAAAGTTTTGCTTATATTTTTAGCGGGAGCGGGAACCAAATTACCTTTAATTTTATTATTGTTAGACATATTAATCGAAGTATTTATTGTATGGCACAAAGCCCTATTCTGGTCATGTAAAAACTGAACCAAAGCGGAATATTTCGGTATGTTTACGTTGCGACATGACATTTCGAACGACTTTACGGTATCGTTATCTAATTTTCTAAGCGCGATATTTAGAAATAGAAAATCAGATATGTCATCAATATTAAGTTGCTTAAGAGCGTTAATAGAAGCATCAAATTTATCCATAAATATTTGATAACCAGCGGATGTGTTAGTGTTTACGTTCTTCAGTTCTAACAGCTGACTGACGTAGGTAGTCGCGAGCGCACGCTCGTCGTTATATCTACGTATGAGCGCGTTCCATATCACAGAATAGTTTTCCGCTGTAGGCATTAAGCCTGAGCAGATTGATAATGCCTTATCACTAAGTTTACTAACAAGATAATAAACGCGTTCAGCATCTGTTAATTGCTGATTATCATGAACTAATGTTTTAAATTGTTGGTAGAACATAGACCAGTGTCGTATGTCACCATTAAAAGAAAGTAATTCTATGGGCGGAAGCGACGGTATAATTTTTGGTGGCAAACTATTCTGTAATTTACTTGAAGATGAAGCGTTTAATTTTGACACTAGACTTTTAATACGACTATATAGATCATGAAAAGATTTCCACGATCCGAAATCTACTTGCGCGTTTGGATTTAATTTTAAATTTGTAACATTATAAGATTCTAACGTGTCCTTGAACTCGGTACGCAAGTATTCAAGGTCAGATGCCGTGTCAAGAAACGTGTCCTGTTCGTCTGACGAACTTAATGCACTTATAGATAAATCATAAATTTGTTGTAAACGTTCGTAAATAGCATTTCGTTTTGCAATTAATATTTTCAAACTAATTTCGTCATTTGAAACCGTTTCAGATACAATTTTACCTTTAGTAGACATTTTGTCGTGAACAAGATAAATCAGTTAAAACAGTTAAGATTATAAAAATTATGTATGGCGTAATGAATGAATACGTAGGTAGTTACTAGCGAAACAACGATCGCCGGTCGCGTCGGCTCCGGCAACCACAAATATGGCGGACTTCAATTAATGAAAAATAGAATGCGTACCTATGAGGTGTAATTTCGATTACAAATATAGGTAAATAATGGTGCGAATGGTGCGGTGCGTTGCAAAAATAATAATATACCTACGTGAGCGGTGCGTTATTAATATGCGGGATATAAAATAATCGTAGATATAATACTTATTTGCAAAAATAAATATGAATAGGCACTTATAATATATTACATGAAATACATAAATATGCGTATTTATGAGATTAAATAATTAACCCGGGTGAAGTTACTAAACTATTGATTCGAAATCAGGCTCGACTGGACCAAAAAAATTGGAGGGAATCCGGCTCGACAAGAACCAGAATTGTTGGATAAAGGGGGGACCTCCGGTTCGCTATGACCAAAAATGGTGGTGGAATAAAGGATGGAAAGGAGGGTGGTCCCCCGTTGCGGGTGATGGAATTGTGGACTGTAAATTGCGTGTCGAATTAATGGTGGAAAACGAGAAGGATTGATAAAGGGAGCAAACGCACTGACCTGGCTTCTCTCTTCTTCTCTTGCCCGGGAACTGGTGTTGTCCTTCACACTGCACTATTATAGGTACCTATTCTTCACTATAAGTCAGTTAAATCACAACTATTGACAGCGGTGATGGCGGCGATGCGGACGAGTCTGATGACCACGTGTTAGGTGGCTTGCGGTGCGGTTGTCACTTGTCACGAGAGGACTTGCATACGCGTCGGCGGCGTGCGCGTCGGCGGCGGGACGAAGGCAGACTGAGTTGATAGATCTTCCTGATCCATATTATGTAATAGTGCGCTTGCGGGGAAGAGAGGGAGGGTGAAGGGGAGGGAGGTGAAATGACTTAATTTGCGCGAACAGTACTTAATGTCTTAATTTATACATAATTTTTCCATCAGGAACATACTTCAGAGCACTTAAATTAGTCACTGTAGGAACACCTTTCGCTTTCCCGGGTCTAATGTACTTGTAGAAAGTTAAAGTGTTCTCAATATGTTTAAAAAAGTGATGATACTCAACATCATAATAATATAGATTCTTTTTGCATACTACTTTGGCCAGATATGCGTTATCTGCTGGTACATTATTATTTTTTATTCTTTTCGCTATTTCTATAACCGAATACATACTGTCGCTTTCCATTTGCGTATGCCCTTTTTCAAGAATGTATTTATCTTGCTCTAAAACATTCCGATTTAGATACGTACAATCCATCACTGTTATATTTAATTCTTGATCATCACTTACAAGGTATTGGTTGATGAACTTTCCCAGGGCAGTAATAATTATAGTAGAAACTCATTATTAGTAAGTTTTCCCTCGCTTTTATTTCAAATTATCATCATTATTTGACTACCTGCGTGGCTCAATGGTTACCATGCCGGACTGCCAATCGAAGGATGTGAGTTCGGTTCCCGGCGAAACAGAAATTTGAATGATGAGTTTATATTTCTGTTCTCGGTCTGGGTGTTTGTGTTTCTGTCTTTGTGTGTATCCATGGTACCCACAATATAGGGTATCTACCCTACTGTAGATACTGAATAATTAAAGTAATTTTAATTAATTAAAATAATCAATTAAGGAGTAGAATCTTTTGAATGTGGACTTAAAAGCACTGACTGTAAATCCACAGTAAGCATTTCATTATTTGAAATAGTGTCATTTTTCATGGGGATTTTTATACATGATGAATTTTCTAACTCTTCATAACTTTTTCGAACTTTGTAGCTCCATTTTCTATACTTGGTATGTTCATTGACCAACTAACATAAAACTTCGTAACACTTTTATGCCTCATTTATCCTATACTCGTCCACATTTTAAGTTGTATCGTTTTAAAATACCAATTAACATTACTTAATACACCATAATGGCGAAGCATTAACAGTATTTTAAAGAATTTACGTACCTTTTTCTTTATTAAGTGCACAGGACCTCCCCATACTGCGAGCGACGCCGTACTTAGCGCGGGAGTTACGAACATTTCTTGTTACAAAATGGAGGTGTGGATTTAAGCATTTTTATAATTCACTCTTAGCTCTTAATCCACTTTATTTTGGGAAATAAGAATTATTCTATCGTTTAGATCACAAAAAGGTGCACTAGATGGCATTAAAATCCAGATTTCGTATATTTTGGAGTTACGCATTTTGATAATTAGGCCGACGATATGACAATATTTAAAGAAAATTTGTAAAAAAAAAGCAGAAGAGACAAAAAAATCAAACAGTAATTGAACACTAAAATGCTATTAAAATAGCACCAATTCGTGTATAGTCAACACAAAAAGTGCCAAATTGACATGTTGACAATGGCTGAGCGATGCTTTAACTGTGTTGCGAATAGTAGAAATATTACGTGACTCTTTAAATGTTCCAAGTATTTTTCAGCAGATAAAAATATGCTAGGTATTTATTTAATTTGATTAATCGAATGTAACTGGGTTACGATTTTGTTTTTGTAGCTTATTTGGATTAAGGTTGGTATGAAGCAAGATACACTTCAATACTACTGAATTATTTAATAATTTAAGTACTTCTGAACTACTGGTACAAAGTATATAAAATACACTTAGGTTCTCAGCCCTGTGTGGTGTTTATCATTGTATAGACAAAAAAATAAGACTTATTCTCATTCACAAACACTCTGCACTCTGCATAAAACCCTCGATAAACGACCAGAATTGGTAGCCATTACACCATAACAATTTTCGGCCTGACATTTTATTATTATTATCATAAATCATAAATCATTTATTTGGTATTACTTTTGGGTAACAATGGGTGTAATATACAATAAGAAAATACAATCTCCAAAAATAAATGATGCCCTGTAAGGCGTACCAATAATGTTATAAATTTAAAATATTTCAAGTCATGCAATCATTAATACAATTTATATTATACATAATATTACTCTATTTCTGTTATTTTAAGATGTCAAAAGATTTTAATTACATTAATTATAATGATTTTAATCCTACGCAAACAAGTATTTCTGATTTTAATAATGAATCATTGAAGGATTGACACTCACGGGATACGTTAGAGATACTTGACCCGCGTCTTGTAGGTGGTAGAACTATTGTTACGACTTTGAGTACCTATATCTCGAGAACAAAGCGTCGTACAGCAAAACCCCAAAAACGCATAAACAGGTATTAGGTCTACTATCGAACAGTGAAGAAAGTTCTCGAAAAATCAGTCATAAGAAAAACATCGATTTCTACGAGTAATTAAATTCGGGATCCGCGGTGAGTACGTACCTATATATAGCGCACATGTATAGGTTGTTTACATCGCGGGCCGCGGCTATTGTTAACGACTACATAAGCTGTACATAGGTGCGTAATAACATAAAGGAAGGTTCGGGACGGGCCTATTGTATTTGGTGATTCGGGAAATTTCTAGATAACCATGGGTAGCCGTATATAAGGCACGCGCCGAGCCGCGACTGGGCAGTTTATTTCCGGAAGTGAAACCGAAGCGATCTCTACCAAGCGACAAGGAAGAATTATTTCGACGACTCAAGCGAAGATATTGGACTATAGTGATTGTGCATTGTGATTCGGACTCTCTTAAGTGGATTTTTGTGGAAGCTGACAATAAACGTCTTCTACGTGTCAAACGGCATTTTCATTACCCATAGCGCGTAACAATTGGTGTCAGAAGCGGAATGCCGTTAGTACAACGAGACGAAGAGGGGCGCACTCCGAGGACCAGGAGACAGGTCGGTATGGATGCTGCGCGACAACTTGCGGCTGAAGGGGAGGACGAGACCGCTGCGCCGGGGTCGTCGTCAGGGGCAACCGCAGCACCGGCTCCGACAATGGATATGGCAGCGCTACTGTCTGCCATACAGGGGATGCAGGCCGATCTAGAGGCTCGACTAGAAGCTAGCCGCCGCGAACAGGAAGCCAGCCGTCGCGAAATTCAGGAGCAGATCCAGGCCAGCCGCGAAACTGTCATCGACAAAATTAATAGTGGGCTGACTGGACTTGGGGCAAAGCTCAAAGAAGTGCAGCAGGAAGTAAAGGAAATTACGCTGAGGACGGATCATTTGGAGGAGCGAGTCGAAGGCCATGACAACCGCCTACAACAGCTTACCAACGAGGTCGTTAAACTAAAGACTCGCGAGCCCGTAGTTGTTCCGTCATCATCATCGGCGAGGCTCGACCTTCCACATTTTGATGGAAGCTCTTCCTGGTCGGCGTTCCGATACCAGTTCGAAACGCTCGCAAAAGCAAATGCTTGGGGACAGGATTACTCCTTTACCGCGTTAACCCTGGCCTTAAGAGGGGACGCCTTAATGACAATCGAAAACCTACCGAAGGAAGGCAGGACGCTGGAAACTCTAATGGAAGCGTTAGAAACTCGCTATGGCGAGAAACACCTCGAGTATGTGTACCGAGCTCAGCTTCGAGAGAGAACACAGAAGCCGAACGAGAGCCTCCAGCAGTGGGCAACAGAGGCTGAAAGACTTGTAAGGCGTGCCTACTCTTCGACACCAGGGAATATCGAAGTGTACTTACTGCAGGCATTTGTCGACGGGATACGAGACCTAGAGGTCAGGGCTGCTGTGCGTCTGGGCCATCACCAGACTCTGAAAAGTGCTTTGGCCCATGCCCTGGAAGTCGAAGCCGTGAGACAAGATACAAGGTACCATAAAGTAAGGGAACTGGTAACGGAGGAAAAGAAACCACGTTTTGTCCCCACTTGCTACGAATGCGGGGAAAAGGGGCATATTCGTTTGGAGTGTCCTAAGAAAGTTGCGAAGGGAAGATGGGTTCCTTACTATGGGACCCATGCTGAAAAGAAGGTACGCAAACCTGTCTTAGCAGATAAGGTGTTCGGTGCCGCCAAACCTGTGGCTACGGCGTCAAAGGACCGTGAGATAGAAGAGCGTTACCGAAAACAGGCAGTTGGAGCCTGGCGCGAGACTGAGGGGAAAGAATGTTGGAGGTGCAGAAATGGCGACACCGGGGAACGATGTGGAGGCAAGGATTGCGGGAAGGACACTCGCAGTTACAGCAGGGATTGGCCTACGAGGAACCAGTATCTACGTCCAGTGACGCGAGAAGCTGCAGTTCAAACGGAAACTGCACATGAAGTATCCTTAAGTGGAAAATGGCAAAACAGCGCCGACTGTCAGAAACAAGAAACAACCGGACATGTGAAATTAATAAGGACGCAAAGTTGCGACGATGAATGGAAAAACGAAAACATGAAGAAGGCTCAAGAAGAAGATGAAGATCTACGGTTAATACTGGACTGGAAACGAAGTGAGAACAAACCCAGCTGGAATGATGTGTCAGCATGTAGTCCAGTCACTAAAAGCTATTGGGCTCAATGGGACAGCTTAGTCTTGGAAAATGATGTCTTACATAGAAGATGGGAGTCTAACACCGGACAGGAAGTAACCCTACAGATCGTAGTACCAAGAAGTATGGTGTCGTCCGTTCTAAGGCACATTCATGATGGAACTTCTGGTGGGCACCTTGGCGTGAAGAAAACACTAGTAAAATTGCGAAGAAGATTCTATTGGGTACATTGTCGCGAAGATGTAGAAGACTGGTGCCGAAAATGTACAGCTTGCGCTTCAGTCAGAGGTCCCCAAACAAGAAGTAAAGGCAAATTAAAGTTGTATAACGTTGGAGCACCTTGGGAGCGTATAGCTATTGACGTAGCTGGGCCATTTCCAGTAACTGAAGATGGAAACCGATACATCGTAGTTGTGCAGGACTATTTCACTAAGTGGCCTGAAGTGTTTGCCACTCCCAATCAAGAAGCACACACCGTGGCTAAAAAGCTCGTGCAAGAAGTAGTCTGCCGATATGGTGTACCTATGGAAATCCATTCGGACCAAGGACGTAATTTCGAGTCGGGGCTTTTCCAAGAAATGTGTAGTTTGCTGGGCATGCATAAGACACGCACGACTCCTGCTCATCCACAGTCAGACGGTATGGTCGAGAGATTCAACCAAACGTTGGAAAATCACTTGGCTAAGGTAGTGGATGAACATCAAAAAGATTGGGACCAATACATACCTCTGTTCCTTATGTCGTATCGTTCGGCACTCCACGACAGTACAGGATTTACTCCAGCAAGGGTTAACTTCGGCAGAGAAATGAGGCTTCCGATAGACGCCATTACTGGCACTCCACCGGATGGTTCCAAGATTGTGACGGAGTACGTAAGTGATCTTCAATACCAGCTAAATGAGGTACACAAGATGGTTCGGGAGAACAGCTTGAAAACCAGCACAAGCATGAAGACCCGCTACGACAGGAAAGCCAATTCTAAGGGATTTGAAGAAGGAGCTTTAGTGTGGTTTCACAATCCGCAGAGAAAGAAGGGGAAGTCCCCGAAATTACAACCTCGCTGGGAAGGACCTTACACTGTTGTCACAAAGATTAACGACATCACCTACCGGATTAAGAAGGGTCCCCGCGGCAAGCTAAAAGTAGTACATGTAGACCGACTAGCAAAATACCACGGAAAGAATCATGCTCGGGACGAGCATGACTAAGGAGGGGGTAATGTTACGACTTTGAGTACCTATATCTCGAGAACAAAGCGTCGTACAGCAAAACCCCAAAAACGCATAAACAGGTATTAGGTCTACTATCGAACAGTGAAGAAAGTTCTCGAAAAATCAGTCATAAGAAAAACATCGATTTCTACGAGTAATTAAATTCGGGATCCGCGGTGAGTACGTACCTATATATAGCGCACATGTATAGGTTGTTTACATCGCGGGCCGCGGCTATTGTTAACGACTACATAAGCTGTACATAGGTGCGTAATAACATAAAGGAAGGTTCGGGACGGGCCTATTGTATTTGGTGATTCGGGAAATTTCTAGATAACCATGGGTAGCCGTATATAAGGCACGCGCCGAGCCGCGACTGGGCAGTTTATTTCCGGAAGTGAAACCGAAGCGATCTCTACCAAGCGACAAGGAAGAATTATTTCGACGACTCAAGCGAAGATATTGGACTATAGTGATTGTGCATTGTGATTCGGACTCTCTTAAGTGGATTTTTGTGGAAGCTGACAATAAACGTCTTCTACGTGTCAAACGGCATTTTCATTACCCATAGCGCGTAACACTATTATCGTTCGCCCGGGGAAGTACCACCGCTTCACCCACTTCTGCCGTGAACCATTTCTATTGTGTTTGTTTCGGTGAAAAGGTGCAGTTGCCGGCCACACTTACATGAGGCGACCACCAGCCTCTGGAGTAGCAGCGCAACTGCATACGACCTCAGACAAGACAAACCTATGCTTGCTTGAGGTTGTATGTAGATGCAGCAACCACTTAACACCAAGTGGGCTGCATGCTCGTCTGCTACTCTATTCAAATAAAAAAAAATACTTTCTATCTAATATTTGTTTGTACCTATTCTTTTCATATATCCAAAAATATTCACAAAAAGAGTTTCTGATATCAGTTATACTTATAAACTTATAATATAACCGATACTTGAAGGGAAACCAAAAAAAAAACACGCAATGTGATACATATTCCGCGTCAATACATTAGTCATAATTATATGAAGATGTATCGAGACTTCATAATAAGCGTTTTCTTCTGTAATTCTGTTAAGACATAAAAGTAGTTTCTAACAGAAATAATGATAGTTGTGCCAGAAACAAACACTACGTAAATGTATCGAGACTGCCAAATTAGCGGTTTAGAAGTAGTTTGTAGTAGAAAATAATAATAAATAATAATGAGGATCCTTGAAGGGTCTCCATCCCTTGACGTAAAACTATAAATGTGACGCGTTAGGGATACGTGCCCCGCGTCAATAGTCGTGTCGTAAGAAAAGAAAAAAATATTCATTTCATATAAGGAATACAAAACATTCGTCTAGTGAATGTAATTATTTTCCCGGTCATCGCCTTTATGTGCCCGTTTGGACTAGATGTTGAGCTGAGAGAAAAAGGCGGCAGAAAAAAAAATCCCAGCAGCACTATCTTTGAAAAAAGTACATTTTTTATATATTTGAGATAACAGAATGGTAAGTGTGAAGCCTAAACGAAGATGTATCGAGGCTACAAAAATCAGTTTATTTTGTATTTCTGTATAGAAGTATGTAGTTTATAGTAGAAATAATGTAGGTCCTTAAAGAATCAACTGTAAAATAACGTGAAGCGATAAATGTGACGCGTTAGGGATACGTGACCCGCGTCAATAGCCGTGACATAAGCCCTAACGAAGATATTATATTGAAACTACACAATAAGCAGTTTCTTACTATTTTTAGGCTCGTTTTCAGATTGAGTATCAGGGTATTTGTGATGAAGAAATTTTTGTATCTTTAAGTTTTCCAGAAAAAAAAACCTTGTTCTCCATATTTTATGTGGATATGTTATTTCAGTGCGATAGAACTTGTGAGTTGCTTTATTAATTTTATAAGTACCTGTAAGACCGGGCTTAGTGTTACTTAATGCCATCTGAAACAGCTCCCAATAATGAAAATATTTTCATGAAAAATAACAAATAAACACATACGGCTTTGATTAAGGTTGGACCCCAGGTCTCTAGTTCCGCAGCCAGCCCACGTAACCATTCGGCCAAGGAATCATTAATTCAATAAACGAAATTTTTATATTGCTCTTTCAAGTCTTCATTGTCATTTCTTTGAACGTCGGATTGGCGGATGGCGTTTGATGGCTTTCTACGCCACAATATTATTAATACTTTCCGATAGATGTCAGGAAGAGTCGTATTTTTCAGTTTTTAGTTGAATATCGCTGAAAATATTTTTTAATTAGATTATCGCTAAAAATTTCTAAAAATAAAACCTAGCTGGATCGATTTATCACCCCCGAAATCAGGGTACTAAATTTTATCAAAGTCGTTGGAACCGTTACCGAGATTCAAAAATTATATTTAAGTATAAGTGTACAAGAATTGCTCGTTTAGATGTATTATATAATATATCTTTGCTATTAGCACAATTGAACTGAATTCCACAAGAATCAGTGAAAGTAGGTGGTAGTTTGATTATCTCTAAACTTAATTTTGCCGAGAAACTATTTCTTTACTATTAGCCTCACGGTGCAAAATGCAAATTATGCAGTTCAGCATATATACGTTAGTCGTTGGGCATGCTTGAGGTTGTGTGTAGATGTCCATGGGCTTAACCGCTTAACATCATGTAGCTTGCATACTTGGCTGCTAATTCTCTAAAAGAAAATGTTTTATTTTCACCCCAGTTGGTCTCGATTGACACCCAGCAGCGGAAGGGTTGATACTTAGGGTGCTTTACATTTGAGTCACGTTTCGATTATTGATTTGAGGACTGTTTGGATTTGAATAGGCGCTTTCTTTGCCTCGGTTGGTACGTGCCTTCTTTGGGCTATATTGAAGATATTTTATGTATTTACTTTTACTATACATTAACATAACCGATATAAACGTCCGTATTATCGTCAGTTTTAGTCAGTATCCCTGTACTCGTAATTCATAAGAAAAGTATAATGCTTTTTGCTCTTTCCTAAGGAATGGCGAGTAGTGTAGACATTGACGATAGAATATAGATTTATTTACTTCTATTTACTTCGACTAATCGGCGAAAAAATTAGTTTTTTCTAGCAGTCAAACAAATGATTGCTGATTCAAATGAAGCATTCAATAGTCAATTGTTTTTTTTAATTTGGTTTAAAGATAGGATTTCATACACTCCAAATGTTTATCGAAATGTCGAGATTTAATCTCAAAAATATAATATTTCGAAATCAGTTACATTCATTTTCGTTTCGAAAGGCACGTTAAGCCGTCTGTCCCTGTTGTTATCGATAAAAAACAGTTCTTAAACTCGTCGGAGACCTATGGCATGCAGAAAGTGTGAAACTCTATGAGTGTGAAACGTTGAATGAATGAATGAATGAATGAATTTATTTAATTTCAATATAGTGGATGAACATCAAAAAGATTGGGACCAATACATACCTCTGTTCCTTATGTCGTATCGTTCGGCACTCCACGACAGTACAGGATTTACTCCAGCAAGGGTTAACTTCGGCAGAGAAATGAGGCTTCCGATAGACGCCATTACTGGCACTCCACCGGATGGTTCCAAGATTGTGACGGAGTACGTAAGTGATCTTCAATACCAGCTAAATGAGGTACACAAGATGGTTCGGGAGAACAGCTTGAAAACCAGCACAAGCATGAAGACCCGCTACGACAGGAAAGCCAATTCTAAGGGATTTGAAGAAGGAGCTTTAGTGTGGTTTCACAATCCGCAGAGAAAGAAGGGGAAGTCCCCGAAATTACAACCTCGCTGGGAAGGACCTTACACTGTTGTCACAAAGATTAACGACATCACCTACCGGATTAAGAAGGGTCCCCGCGGCAAGCTAAAAGTAGTACATGTAGACCGACTAGCAAAATACCACGGAAAGAATCATGCTCGGGACGAGCATGACTAAGGAGGGGGTAATGTTACGACTTTGAGTACCTATATCTCGAGAACAAAGCGTCGTACAGCAAAACCCCAAAAACGCATAAACAGGTATTAGGTCTACTATCGAACAGTGAAGAAAGTTCTCGAAAAATCAGTCATAAGAAAAACATCGATTTCTACGAGTAATTAAATTCGGGATCCGCGGTGAGTACGTACCTATATATAGCGCACATGTATAGGTTGTTTACATCGCGGGCCGCGGCTATTGTTAACGACTACATAAGCTGTACATAGGTGCGTAATAACATAAAGGAAGGTTCGGGACGGGCCTATTGTATTTGGTGATTCGGGAAATTTCTAGATAACCATGGGTAGCCGTATATAAGGCACGCGCCGAGCCGCGACTGGGCAGTTTATTTCCGGAAGTGAAACCGAAGCGATCTCTACCAAGCGACAAGGAAGAATTATTTCGACGACTCAAGCGAAGATATTGGACTATAGTGATTGTGCATTGTGATTCGGACTCTCTTAAGTGGATTTTTGTGGAAGCTGACAATAAACGTCTTCTACGTGTCAAACGGCATTTTCATTACCCATAGCGCGTAACACTATTATCGTTCGCCCGGGGAAGTACCACCGCTTCACCCACTTCTGCCGTGAACCATTTCTATTGTGTTTGTTTCGGTGAAAAGGTGCAGTTGCCGGCCACACTTACATGAGGCGACCACCAGCCTCTGGAGTAGCAGCGCAACTGCATACGACCTCAGACAAGACAAACCTATGCTTGCTTGAGGTTGTATGTAGATGCAGCAACCACTTAACACCAAGTGGGCTGCATGCTCGTCTGCTACTCTATTCAAATAAAAAAAAATACTTTCTATCTAATATTTGTTTGTACCTATTCTTTTCATATATCCAAAAATATTCACAAAAAGAGTTTCTGATATCAGTTATACTTATAAACTTATAATATAACCGATACTTGAAGGGAAACCAAAAAAAAAACACGCAATGTGATACATATTCCGCGTCAATACATTAGTCATAATTATATGAAGATGTATCGAGACTTCATAATAAGCGTTTTCTTCTGTAATTCTGTTAAGACATAAAAGTAGTTTCTAACAGAAATAATGATAGTTGTGCCAGAAACAAACACTACGTAAATGTATCGAGACTGCCAAATTAGCGGTTTAGAAGTAGTTTGTAGTAGAAAATAATAATAAATAATAATGAGGATCCTTGAAGGGTCTCCATCCCTTGACGTAAAACTATAAATGTGACGCGTTAGGGATACGTGCCCCGCGTCAATAGTCGTGTCGTAAGAAAAGAAAAAAATATTCATTTCATATAAGGAATACAAAACATTCGTCTAGTGAATGTAATTATTTTCCCGGTCATCGCCTTTATGTGCCCGTTTGGACTAGATGTTGAGCTGAGAGAAAAAGGCGGCAGAAAAAAAAATCCCAGCAGCACTATCTTTGAAAAAAGTACATTTTTTATATATTTGAGATAACAGAATGGTAAGTGTGAAGCCTAAACGAAGATGTATCGAGGCTACAAAAATCAGTTTATTTTGTATTTCTGTATAGAAGTATGTAGTTTATAGTAGAAATAATGTAGGTCCTTAAAGAATCAACTGTAAAATAACGTGAAGCGATAAATGTGACGCGTTAGGGATACGTGACCCGCGTCAATAGCCGTGACATAAGCCCTAACGAAGATATTATATTGAAACTACACAATAAGCAGTTTCTTACTATTTTTAGGCTCGTTTTCAGATTGAGTATCAGGGTATTTGTGATGAAGAAATTTTTGTATCTTTAAGTTTTCCAGAAAAAAAAACCTTGTTCTCCATATTTTATGTGGATATGTTATTTCAGTGCGATAGAACTTGTGAGTTGCTTTATTAATTTTATAAGTACCTGTAAGACCGGGCTTAGTGTTACTTAATGCCATCTGAAACAGCTCCCAATAATGAAAATATTTTCATGAAAAATAACAAATAAACACATACGGCTTTGATTAAGGTTGGACCCCAGGTCTCTAGTTCCGCAGCCAGCCCACGTAACCATTCGGCCAAGGAATCATTAATTCAATAAACGAAATTTTTATATTGCTCTTTCAAGTCTTCATTGTCATTTCTTTGAACGTCGGATTGGCGGATGGCGTTTGATGGCTTTCTACGCCACAATATTATTAATACTTTCCGATAGATGTCAGGAAGAGTCGTATTTTTCAGTTTTTAGTTGAATATCGCTGAAAATATTTTTTAATTAGATTATCGCTAAAAATTTCTAAAAATAAAACCTAGCTGGATCGATTTATCACCCCCGAAATCAGGGTACTAAATTTTATCAAAGTCGTTGGAACCGTTACCGAGATTCAAAAATTATATTTAAGTATAAGTGTACAAGAATTGCTCGTTTAGATGTATTATATAATATATCTTTGCTATTAGCACAATTGAACTGAATTCCACAAGAATCAGTGAAAGTAGGTGGTAGTTTGATTATCTCTAAACTTAATTTTGCCGAGAAACTATTTCTTTACTATTAGCCTCACGGTGCAAAATGCAAATTATGCAGTTCAGCATATATACGTTAGTCGTTGGGCATGCTTGAGGTTGTGTGTAGATGTCCATGGGCTTAACCGCTTAACATCATGTAGCTTGCATACTTGGCTGCTAATTCTCTAAAAGAAAATGTTTTATTTTCACCCCAGTTGGTCTCGATTGACACCCAGCAGCGGAAGGGTTGATACTTAGGGTGCTTTACATTTGAGTCACGTTTCGATTATTGATTTGAGGACTGTTTGGATTTGAATAGGCGCTTTCTTTGCCTCGGTTGGTACGTGCCTTCTTTGGGCTATATTGAAGATATTTTATGTATTTACTTTTACTATACATTAACATAACCGATATAAACGTCCGTATTATCGTCAGTTTTAGTCAGTATCCCTGTACTCGTAATTCATAAGAAAAGTATAATGCTTTTTGCTCTTTCCTAAGGAATGGCGAGTAGTGTAGACATTGACGATAGAATATAGATTTATTTACTTCTATTTACTTCGACTAATCGGCGAAAAAATTAGTTTTTTCTAGCAGTCAAACAAATGATTGCTGATTCAAATGAAGCATTCAATAGTCAATTGTTTTTTTTAATTTGGTTTAAAGATAGGATTTCATACACTCCAAATGTTTATCGAAATGTCGAGATTTAATCTCAAAAATATAATATTTCGAAATCAGTTACATTCATTTTCGTTTCGAAAGGCACGTTAAGCCGTCTGTCCCTGTTGTTATCGATAAAAAACAGTTCTTAAACTCGTCGGAGACCTATGGCATGCAGAAAGTGTGAAACTCTATGAGTGTGAAACGTTGAATGAATGAATGAATGAATGAATTTATTTAATTTCAATATAAGTTGTTACATTATAATTATCCTGCATATTTTGCCGATGTAACTCGGCGTGCAATTTTTAACACATTAAAATAAATTAAGCTAACTGACACAATTAGGTCTTCTTTCTTCTCTTCAGCCTTTTGTAGTCCACTGCTGGAGGTAAGCCTCCCCTAATGTTCGACACTCCTCTCGGTCCTGCGCCTTCTGAATCCAGCGGCTTCCCGCTCTCTCATTCAGGTCGTCAGTCCACCTGGTTGGAGGGCGGCCTGTACTTCGTTTGCCGAGACGTGGTCGCCATTTGAGAACTTTTCTTCCCTATCGGTTGTCGGTCCTCCTAACTATATGGCCTGCCCATTGTCATTTCAGCTTGCGAATTATGAGAGCTATGTCGGTAACTTTCGTTTGTCTACGGATTTCATCGTTATAAAGTCTATAGCGTAGAAGTAGCTCTCTCCATCGCTCGCTGAGCGACCTTGAGCCTGTGGAAAAGGCTAACTATAAAAGACCATGTCTCAGCGCCGTAGGTCATCACTGGCAACACACACTGCTCGAAAACTTTCGACTTCAAGCACTGAGGTATTCTGGACGATAAGACACTTTGTAATTTCCCAAACGCTGCCCAACCGAATTGTTTTCTACGAGTTACCTCTCTCTCGAAGCTGGACTTACCCATACGGAACGCTTGTCCCAGGCATATGTACTTACTCGTCGACAACTTCGAGAGTAACGCCATCAACAACGACCGGTATAGGTGTGACATGGACGTTAGTTAATATTATATACTAGGAAACAAGTTACACAATTATTAGTAAGTAAACAAATAATGAAGGTCAGAAAATACTTAAAATTTGGTGGCAGAACTTTTATAGTTCGCCCGGGAAACCACCGTTGCACCCACGTCTGCCATGAATCAATTTTATTGTGTAACAGAGGCAAAGTGAAATTGTCAGCGAAACCATCAGCATCCACAATATCAGCGCCACAGCCCTCAGACGAGAGTTACTTTGGCTTGTTTGAGGTTGAATGTAGCCACGCGCACGTCGCCTTATTTTGCTTTCCGCGCTAATATAACGAATCAGTATACAGTCCACAGTTTTTTTATTTCTGGTCTAACACCTTAAACTAACGCAGCTTAGGGATAGGCCGCTCCAATTTCCATGAGCTGCAGATACTACTTAATATAATTCAGATAAAAAAGTCAACTTGGACTTATTTACTACTCTTACTACTCAATAAAAATGCGATACCCATTTCTGCAGAATAGTGTTACTTACGGTACGTTTTTTAGTGATATACATACAAAAAAAACCCGAACTTTACTCGCCTTAATCCACAATATGATACCCAAAACAAGTAAATTTACGTACAAATTCCACCCTATTTACATAAACAAGCAGATATTTTTACCCTAAATTTAATAATCAGGCCTCTTCAAACAGTGTAACGCAGGATATTAAGGGGAACAGACTTAATTGCAGCGCACCTACGATCCATGTAAATGAAGGGAACAGAAGCCATAAATAAGCTCCAAGTTCGTATCTGAGACCACCTGAGACCAGTTTTCGTATCTGTTCCTAAGCAATTTTTTGATGTTTCGATAATTCGAATCGATGCCTTATGACTCTAGAAGCCGAATTTCACAAAAACCAGTAAAAGGAAATCAATATGTGTACCTATAAAATTTGAAAGTTCTCCTTGATTTCCCTGGGATCCCATCATCAGATCTTGACTTGGTGATAGTGAGACCACCTCAAAAATATAAGCTTTGGACCAAAAAAATAATATTGAAACTTGATCCATTAATGGCGAAGTAATCGGTGAACACATGTAACTAAAAACACATACAGCCGAATACATTACCTACTCCTTTTGGAAGTCGGTACATACTACTGCACTCATTTATGTCGTCAAGCATGCAGTTTACGTGTCGGTGAAAAGATGTAGTTATCAACCACTCTTACAGAGGGCACTGGAGTACCACAATATCATTCGCGTATTTTCTTTCTTTTAAAATGTCCATTAGTTCGTTTCTACTTATTCAAATCTATCAACAAAACCTACAAATTATTAGTTCTTTAGTCTTATCGAAAGCTTTATGAGTTACTTAAATATTTATAAGTAGCGGCCGCCCGCGACTTCGTCCGCGTGGACTTTAGTTTTAGATTTTTTCTGAAAAAAAAGTAGCCTAAATTACTCCTTACGTCGGGTAGTATAAGTCCCGTCAAAATTCGTCGTTCGTCCAGCCAAACCGATAGGCCGACAGACCTTATTTTCTTTTCTTATGCCATCAGACGAGTTTCGAATTTTTTTCAGTGTTGTCATATATATTTCAGGTAATAAATTTAATTTTAAAATGTATGCATATTCCCTATAGGTTTTTGGCATCACTATTTACACTTTATTTTACGAAGTGTATAGAGTGCCGCAATTCAAATCATTATTTTTCTTTATATCGGTTACGATACAGCCTCAGATAGCTGTAGAATAAATTTATTTATTTTATCTGAGGATACAGCTTAATAAAATGACGTACCAATCGTTCTGAATGGGCACCGACTCCAAAATAGATTTAAGAGTTAAGTATTGCCATTAGCTAGGAAAAAATATCATAACAGGAATTACTAATTTTAATTAAATATTTATAATAATTTTTTTCTGTAATTATTTTTCTAGCAATCCAGTTGATAATAGATACTTATTATTATCATTCTAATCTAACCCAACTATCCTGCTACCAGATGGCGCTGTCCAGCAATCTGCATTGCGGTGATGAACTTACTGTGGGCTTACTATAAGTATTGGTGGCTTTATGTATTTATTCACCACAGTTTAAAGAGTTAATGCTGTAAGCAATCAATATTAATTTCTACACATTTTTTGTAAAAGGTACTCTTTCTAGTACCGTATCTGTTGCTGACGCTGCTGTACATTTTATGTTTCTTTACCAGTAGAGTTAATACCAGTCAGTTTTGCATTGAATAGGCTACCTGGCTTGGCTACCTGCAAGTGAAATTAAAGTCCCGTCAAAATCGGTCTAGCCGTTTCAGAGATTAGCCGTTAGCCGCAACAAAAGGATGTAGTAAATTATTTTAATTGTACAGACACTCCAATTTTGTTTATTTCTATAGATAGAATTACCATAGAATAGAATTATTAGTTAGTTCATCAATCCTCATTGGAGGTAAGAATTGGAAATCAGCATTAAGTGCTAAAATACACGTGACTTGGAAGGAGCGTAATAAAGTTACAGTACTCATAAACTTTGTATTTCAATTCAATTTATTGACCTTTTTCTTCATTAACTGTGGCAGTAAACTTCCTTTAATTTATGCAAGACAACATAACGTATTTGCATCTCGAAAAAAATAACATTTGCAAGATCAACAACTGATTATAAATAATGAGTGCGCCAATCACTCTCGAACTTTTTTGGTTATTTCCCTTTGCCTGAATTGATTAATCTAATAAATCATTGCATCGGTTACCGCGGATAGAAACAACCTTAATTACAGCACCTACGGCATGTAAATGAGGGGAGGCTGCAATAAATAAGCCTCGGGCCTAAGGCCGTGATCAGGTGGAACCACCTGAGACCAACGCTCGTACGAGACGAGGCTATATTGCGACCGTGTCGATTGGGCGTATTGTTTTAAGGGTATAAAAATGTTTTTACAGAATTCTAGGTATTTATGTATAATAACTTTAATGTAATTTTATTTAATCAACAGCGTTTTAGTTGATGTCGTTATTAAATGAAACTAGAGACTAAACACTGACTCACATTTTTATGCACGTATACAGTCGTTTCGACAAACGCGCTTACACGGGCGCTTTTTTGCTCTTCAAAAAATCACATGCGCGTACAAGGCTTCGTCCGGCGTTTTCACGTTTTTAACCACTAGGTGGCATGTCGCAGTTGACAAAATAATATTCCAGTTTCTAAGCACGTCAACGTTCACACTCGTACCAGTTATAATGTGCGTGGTAAAAGCACGCCGATTCGCGCCTACAAGCGCTTCCAAAAACCAAGTTTATGAGCGTAGGGTAGCGGGAGTGGTTAAGAAACAACAGCGTATACAATCCCACGTCAGGTCACAGTTCCAAATAATGGTGAACATATTTACTAATAATATAAATAAGCATATTTATCCCTGGTTATGGGAACATTCTTAAAGGTACGTCATGTCTACAAACTCAAATGTTGCCAGCATGGTATAATTATGCAATAGTCTTACAGTCATTACGGGTAACTTTGAATTGACGTTTAACTTTGAACAAAGTTGGAAAAAATATTTAACAATTTATTACATCGAAACTTTTTGATATTTCAATATAATAACTGTGTTAAATGGATTGCCAAAATCTTTTTGTACCAAATGAAAATTAAAGAAATAAACTGTCAATGCCATAATTCTGAAAATTCCCACCTTTTCCGTGGTTAAGTTGCTGGAAGTTTTTGAGCGCTGATTTATAATCGTAAACTAGTCCACTTTGATTCATATGGCAAAACCAAACTATTTGTTACTTTTTTACGTCAGTGTAGATGTTATTTTTGTAAATAAGGTTTTTAAATTTAATAATACCTTCTTTTTGTTTTACCTAAACCTTAAAATATTCAGATTTTTACATTCTAAAAAAATATTCAAAGTTACCCAAAATTCATGATTGATGAAAATTCGAGTTTTAGGGGAAATTATGGTTAGTTCTGTTGTTTCTTCCGCAACTTTATTTTGTTAAACAGAAAAACCAACTCAAAAGGACACCTTTTATTCAATAAAATAAAGGTGTCATAAATAGAAATCAGTTTTAATAATAAAAATAATGTAAAAAATGTTCAAAGTTACCCGAACTGTACGTAATCTGCGTTAAATCCGATAGGAAACATGTGCGTAATAAGATATTAAAAAAGAATGAGAAACATTTCAAGCCGCATCCTTTTCTAAGTTATTATTAATGAAAAATAAGTCAAATAACATAACAATAATGCGTAAAAAACAGACGAGACGTACGTCGATATGTTACACGTTAAGGTATGCGTTAAATCACCAAACAGATCACGTCCCAACGACATAATAACCGCCCATCTGTCAACAAATTGAGCAAAAAAAGAATCACGGAACGCGTGGAAAGAATTACACAATAATATGTTAAGATATAGTATACGTTACACAAAAAAGGCAACGGATACAATATGCGATATAATATACATTTACGACAAAAGGAGGTAATGGGTGCGACAAAGCGTTTCTAGCTGATTTATGCCGTATGTCGGGAATTTTGTCACGGGAAAAGGTAAGGTTGTGAGAGAATTTCTTTTGGAAATTATGATAAATTTACTATAACAATAATCTTATGTTTTGATAAGATTTTTTGTACTTATAGTAAAGTTTATTTGACCATTCATTTTGAGTGAAATTTTATCACACTAGAATTTGGATAATTTCTCTGTTCTTATACCTTTAAAAAAAATTATACCTTCGATTGACCCTTCGAATGGTTATGATTACTACGGCAACAATGGCACATTCGGTATGCGTCTTTAGCCAAGATGTTGTTAACCACACCTTCGAGAGTATTTTCTCTTTCGACATGTTGTTTTTCTATGCTTAAAGAATTTTAAGACATTTCTCTGCTCCCCACATTAAAATTGAAATTGTGGTGATTGTAATGATGGTGATACGGACAAAGACCAGTAGACAAAAATTCAGACCGTAAACAGTCGTACAACTAACGTAACCTAATCATACAAGCTTTATCATTATAATTTTCGATAAACCTGGGAGGTTTTTTTTCCGCCGGCTTTTTTTCCTCTCAGTGTACAAACACCCTGTGATATGGGTACCTAAAGCTGACGATCGGAACCGATCCGAAATATATATAAATAAATATTTTAATTTTAATTTATAAAAGGCGCAAAATGTGACAAATAAAAATAATAGTAAAATAGATGTAAATGTACATTTCGTAATTGTATTATAGTTTAGTTTTTTCCCTTTATATTTTTATCATTGTATATTTGCATACCTCATGAAGGTAAATACGGCGAACTAAATATATATAAACAACTTTGTAAACACCCATATTTGTGCAAATAAATGTCTTTGTCTTTGTCTTTTTTTAATTCCGTTGTGCCGTGAATCAAACTCATAACTTTTTTTTTTTTTTCTTGTTACTTACAAATAACGAATCTCTGTTATCCGGCAAATATATAAAATAAAAATAAAATAAATAATAAAATAATTACCCTCGACAGCCTGCCACTATATTCATTGTACCACAAAAATAAGTATCACTACTACGTTATTGTAACAAAATCTAATAGCCCTTGATGATCTACGGATCTCATCATTTCATCACATCCTTACAGAATCGTAATACAACTTGCCTTTGAAGTATCAAATAAACTTTAGTAAGTTACTCGTAGAACCATACTATAATAGAAAAAGCAAACTAAGAGGTCAACCGCAGTCACTGGAACTATAGCGAACCCTATTAGCAATGGAACACGACTTTACCCGTGTTTAAAGCTGAATATTTGATTAAAGCCATTAATTACAAAGCGGATCAAAGATAACCGCGCTTAATTAATATTTGAACTTAGGCCGCGGAGCGAAAAGGTCCTAACCGCGTTTGCGTAGTTTGTGTTATTTTGTGAAATTTGCGATGTTTCAGATAATATATTATCTGTATTATGAGGAAAATATTTAAAATGCTATTAAAACTTGCATGAAGGAACACGTTTAAAAGAATGAATAAAAATCTCAAACCTGGTGAAAATTAGTTATTACTTCATTACTTGTGACTCCACCAACCCGCATTGGAGCAGCGTGGTGGAGTAAGCTCCAGCCCTCCTCAATAAAGGAGAGAGACTCGTGCCCAGCAGTGGGACGCAAAAATGGTTGCAGCCACTACTTCATCACTTGACTGTTCTCTTTGCATGCTCTTTTTTACCACAGACCAACCTTCTAGCTGAGACATTTTAGTGGACTATAACATGGGGTTCTTAAAGAAAGCTGTAAAAAAAGCTCTCCAGCAAAGCCGGCTATGCTCTCAATGAAATCTGTCTGTCTATCTGCTATGCTTTCCCGCTTAAACTACTGAACCAATTTTAATGAAATTTGGAACACAGATAGAGTGGACCTTGGGAAAGGACATAGGATGGTTTTTATCCTACGGGAACCTATAAAACGGGTCCACGCTGGCGACGCCGCTGGCGGAACGCTAGTGGTTAAATATTTAGTAATCAAATGTGACGTGAATCATGGGAATTATGTATTATGAAAATTGCACATTTCACAGGTAAATATTGATAAAGTAGTCTTTGCAATGATGCGTTTATTTTTGGTTTAAATTTGTCTTTTATCACGTTTTTTTTTTCAACCTTTTTTATGCCCCACTACTGGGCACAGGTCTCCTCTCATAAGTGAGAGGAATTTAGGCCATAGTCCACCACGCTGGCCAAGTGCGGATTGTTGGACAATTTATAGAAAAGAAAGAAAAGAAAAGAACAGAAGTTGTTCTATATATATATAAAGTCCGCCATATTTACCTCAGTAAGGTATGCAAATATTGTTAAAGAAATAAAAAAATTATAATTATTATTATATCAAAGAAATAACCACTTAAATCTACCTATATAACTTTTTGACTTAAATCTAAATAACTAATTTACTTATTTGAACACAATACTTATATTATTTAAGTCATCATTGATGAAGGATTTTTGAAACTTCTGTAACGATGTGTTTCATCGTTATCATGTATAAATTTATATAAGTAGAGAAATTTCATTATAGAGTATCAATTCAATCATTTCCCACGTATCTGGTCATAAAAAATTAAAACCTTTAAAAATCTTTATATTTATAAAACTTTATATTTTTCAGGGACAAATAAAAGAGAATCCCATCATCATAATATTTACCGTAATATGCCTTCGAATCCAATAATACATTCAATATCTCAACAGCAAGTACTAATTATCCCACTTACTCCAAAAACACCTGATATAGAAAAACTTTTAGTTAAAATAATAAAAAAATGTATTTAATTTTAATTATATTTCTTCTTTTTAGTTTAGATAAGAATTACAGAGTGTATTTAGTTCAAAACTATTTATGAACTGTCTGAAAGAAAACATCTTTAACAAGGATCATCCACTGCCATTATCATCTAATCATCGATAGATCGATCATAGAGATCATCGACTATACGTCATGGCGTACCTTACAGAAAAAGGCAATCACTGGCTAACTTACACATTGACAAGTCGAAATTGGTTACGCATTATCGGTGTGTCAGGTCATCTTTATGTAAGTATATTATAAGTTATAATAGATAGGTCCAGGCCCGTCCTTGGTTCTCTGGGCGAAACACGGTATACGTATGGGTGTCCGTGCTCCAACTACCATTAATACGAAAATTCAGTTTCCAGTGAACACAAATAACAAGGAGAACCTAAGATGTTTTGATATAATTGGTATAATTATCATTAATACGCATAATGATATCCACAGAACATTATTAAAAGAGGTAGAACGGAAATAATACGCCGTTTGTGTGAAGACTGGTGTCGCCGATTAAGCCCCGCGTTTCACCTCCATAACTCCATTACGTCTGTACTTAAATAAATACGAAGCTTACGCACATATTTGCAATTTATGCAAATCTAGCCAATCTTAGCGCCGCTCAATCACGCGATTTCAAATGAACGAATCACACCCAAGCACGCATACAAGCACGCATATTGTAGCACGATCGCGTGTTTTTGTAGAGATTTTGGAATTTTGAGCAAATATTTCCATTCTAACTTCTGTTAATAATGTTCTGTGATGATATCCTTTGATTCTGAAATGGGTGCATAAAATCAGTATTTTGGACCATTCATGAGATTTTAATAACTTAGCCATTAGGGTACTTCGCTTCACTCGTTTTATCTTACCGTAGCTACGTGTAAATACAAGATAGCTAAGTCCACTGTAACAGTTTACAGAAAGCGCAAATTTCTAGTCCCCTTATTTGAGATAGAACTAGTTCTTGTGATCTCTGTAAGCCAAAGTACATAGTGTATTCGCCTGTGTACATTTAGGAATATCAGAAACCGCTAAATAAAGTTATCTGTTAGATTTAGTTGGTCTCGCCTTAGCGAGTGTATTTAGTACTTTTCTGTGTTGGCTGCAACCTTTTTTGCGTCCCACTACTGAGCACGGGTCTCTCCCCATTACTGGAGAAGCCTGGAGCTTACTCCACCATGCTGCTCCAATGCGGGTTGGTGGAGATACGGGTTAGTGGCCAATCCGCTGTCGGATGTTTTCAAACCGCCCATAAGCCCTCCGATAAGGTTTAACGACTGTTATCTATCGACAACAACCGGGACCGACGGCTTAACGTGCCCTCCGAAGCTCCGAAGCATTTTCTGTGTATGGAACCCATATTCATATTTCATACTAATATTGTAAATATAATGACGTGTTTTTTGTCCGTTTGTCCTTATTTCACGTCATAATGGAGTCTCCGTAACCAGTAGGGCTCCCCCTAAATTCATCAGGAGTAAAACCGGTGATCACAGTCATCTTTACGCATTATTAAGTACAGCTGTGCCTCGCGGTTTCACTCGCGTTAGAGAAGTACATTCGCTTCAACGACGATTCATGTCTCCGAATTGAAACCCATACTTTTATTTCTTATGAGTCAATCTTAAAAGATAGACATATACTGTCGCGGACGAATACATTTTTTTTAGATCATTTCAAGAGGAATAATTCTTTCATACATGTTTTTTGGGTAACATGAACCGTTTACGCAGCGCACGGAACGGAAGCCCTCAAATATGAATAATTTTCCCCGTTTTTGCAACATTTTTCATTGATGCTTCACTCCTATTGGTCGCAGCGAAATGTTATATAGCCTTAAGCCGTCCTCGATAAATGGACTATCCAACACAAATACCTTTTCAATTCGATCCAGTACTTCCTGAGATTTGCGCGCTCAAACAAACAAACTCTTCAGCTTTATATATTAGTACAGAGTACAGATAGGAAGTGCCCACTTATTTCGATAACCACTTAAATTTTTGGACGATCCATATTTACGAGTATTTGTTTTATAAAATTATCTTTTAGGAGTATTATCTGAGTAAATCAATTAAGAAGATTAAAGCTTTTTGTGAGGGTGACTATATCACCTTTGTCTTGTGCCGAATATGTTATAGTAACGTAAATGAATTAAAAAGCAATCCCAGTCAGTTTAGTAACTTACAGTTGGAGTCGGCTGCGCGGCAGGATGCAAATGTCCATTGCCTGAGGCATTTTGCTGATTGCTTCATCTTGCGCGGACCGCCCGTCTGAAATTACTAGTTATAATAGTGTATATGTCGCAGTCGGATTGTATATTCCGCCGTATAACATTCTGGTTAGGTATTTCCTAAAACAGGGCTGTATTGTAATGCGGCGCATTGCATTTCAGCTAAATTAGCTAACGTTGTATTGTATGAGCTCTTCGTGTTCGTCAAAGCGGCGTAGTATCGTGCCACCCAATTGTCTATATTTTTTTTTCATAATATAAGGTCTTTTGACCCTATTTTCATTACAATCTAGTCTTAAGACTAATGAGTAATTTATTTCTAACTTAAACTGGTAAATATCTAAGAATGCGTCCGTTAACTTTTCTTAGTCTCTGTTAAGGCGAATACACTTTTTTGTTGTGTCTTATAATAAGTGAATAGTTTTGCACTTGCACTTAGTTATTCTCACTGCACTACACTTCACTACACGAGTTCATGTGGTTTTGTCCTTTTGAGTCTTCTTATGTGGTCTGTAGTGTCGAGGAGCTGAATAGCCTCGACATTGACATGGTGGAGAAGCCTGCGTTCATGGTTCTCTGCGAATTTTTGGATGATGTCTGGAACGAACTCAACTTGCAGGTCCCGATGGAGATCGTTATTTCTAACGTACCAAGGAGCATTTACTATGTCTCTCAAGACTTTATTCTGGAATCGTTGTATTATATCAATGTTACCTTGTTTGGTACAACCCCATAACTGACTGCCATAGGTCCAAACGGGCAACAGTACTTGTCTGTATATTAAGATTTTATTATACACAGACAGCGGGGAGGCTCTTCCAATTAGCCAACGTAACTTTTTGTACTTGATCTCAAGCTCGTCTTTTTTCTTTTTGACGTGCGTCTTCCATCGTAGTTTTGTATCTAAAGTCATACCAAGATACTTTGCGGTATTTGCATATGGTATGATTTTATTATTAATGTATAAAGGGTGTAGCTGTTCTCTTTTATTGGTAAAATCTATATGGACAGATTTCATTTCGTTTAGCGTTATACGCCAATTTTTAGTCCAATCATAGATTTTATTCAAAGCTACTTGAACTTTATTTGTTGATTCCCTTTGGCTTTTGCCAACTGCCAAGACAGCTGTGTCATCAGCAAAGGTTGCTATGGTGTTATCATCAAATTTTGGTATGTCACTAGTGTACAATAAGTATAGCAGTGGACCCAGCACACTTCCTTGTGGTACCCCAGCGTTTATCTGTTTCAGTTCTGAATATTCATCTTCTTGTTTAACTCTGAATGCTCTGTTACATAAGTATGATCCCAGTATGCCTGAAAATTGAGGAACCATAGACCTTAATTTATGTAACAAGCCTTCATGCCAAACTTTGTCGAAAGCTTGGGCTACATCTAAAAATACAGCTGTACAAACATTTTTCTCTTCTAGTGCCTTTTCTACTACATTGGTGATTCTGTGAACCTGGTCAATGGTTGAATGTTGCTCTCTAAATCCAAATTGATGTTCTGGTATCAAATTTTTGAGTTCTATAGCAGGTTTAAGCCTTTTAAGTAGTAGTTTTTCGAATAGTTTGGACATTACGGGAAGTAGCGAGATCGGTCTATATGATGTCACTTCATGTGGAGGCATTGTGGAGGTTTTGGTATCATAATAATTTCTGCTACTTTCCATAAGTCGGGAACATACTCAAGCCGAAATGCAGCATTAATAATGTGGGTTAACTTTACAATCGCTTTGCGTGGTAGGTTATGAAGCACTTCTCCTGTAATTAGATCGAATCCAGGAGATTTTTTACGACTGATCTTATATTTTATTTCAGCGGCCATATTGTCTATATGTTACAACCAAAGTAATAAATCCGGAAATTATATATTATCTAGCCATTATTTATAATAGCTACTCAATTAAGATAAAGTGATAATTGACAATGAATTAATCACATTAACTAGTAATTTTGTATAATTTCTTCCAATGCTGGGATAATGTAATAAAACGTTACTCGTTACTAGATGAGTAGTGAAATAAAATAGTAAATCCATTGCAGATTACATCAACAGTTCACTCTTAGTTCTACACTTTACTTATTAAAACAAACTAAATTGTAAATAACTTAAACATAAGTCTCACAAGTCTAATTCAAAATACGGAAAATTGAAAAAATTCACCTTATGCAGCTTTAAAGTAAAGTAGTATGATTTCTACAAATTACGATACGAATGTTACGACGCCGCGACGTCATACGCGTACGCAATAAGTACGAGAATACGACGAGATTCGTTCCTCTAACATAACATGGCATCCTCCTAAGAGGTATCAGAAGTAACGAGTAACGTAACGATACGAAAGTAAGGTTACTAATTGTTATAGTAACGAATACATACGGGTGCGCTTTTTTTCGTTACTTTTACACCTCTACTGTTGAGCTGATCAGCAAATACGGTACATGAAAGAGTACCATATACAAAAATTAAAATATAGTGCTTAAAGTGCTAAGGCACAGTAAGTAACCCAAGAAGAATGCTTGGAGCCACCAATACTTAGAGTAATCCCACAGTAACTTCATCAACGTGATTCAGATTACTGTACAGCGCCATCTGCTAGCAGGATGTTTGGTTAGATTAGAATGATATCCGATCTATTTTAAACTGGACTGAAATAAAATAAATATATTTTATACAAAAAATTACAACCACATTCAAATTAATACGAGGCAATATGAAATCTTATCATATCATATTACAATTCACACATAATTTACGTTCGAACCATGAACGGATGGATGGTTGGATATAAGTAGGCCCTAGTAAGGAAGGCTGGTTGCAGAGGGTGCAGAATTAGATTGAGTGGCGAACACATCGATATAATATAAGTAGGGGCGAACATCAAGAGCGGCCTACGTCCAGCAGTGGACTTCCTACAGCAGATTGAAGAGGATCACGCAGACTTTGTGGTGTTCATTGATCGCAACACATCACTATAGATAGACATTTAACAAATACAACTTCATGCAACAGTCTTTCCTCACAACCTGACGTTGTATCGTATGCAGATGCCCTAGTCTAAAATTAGAATTGCTTTCGGCAGAAATAATTGTGACCGTAGCAGTTGTAGTGATTGAAACTTCTGTTTGTAGGAAGTAAGCTCTAAATCTCTATCTCATTGTAGTTGAACAATCGTGTCCGTCAGTGGGACATAAGCATTGCGGCATGTATTGTAATACGGCAATATAAATGTTGAGCCCCGCGGCTATCGTTGATTGCCTCGTCCTGCGGAACACCTCCGGAGTTCCTATTATTACTCGCCAGTTATAACCGTAGTAGCAAGAATTTTTAGAAATGGCTTCGATTTTGGCCACTGCTAAGAATAAAATAAGCAAGGTAGGTCTGAGAAAGGCTGGACTCAGGATTTGGCGAACATTAGGATTGGTCTATGTCTAGCTGTGGACTTTCAAAGGCTGATAGATCGATGAAATTTAGGTGAAATATTGACTGATACCGGTCTCATCAAATTGACAACGATTCACTGTTTATCACGATGCTCAACTATGTGAGTCAGTGGACATGGCATAATGCGTTTAAAAATATGTTATTAATACCTATGAGGAATGTAAAGGAAAACATCATAATGAAACATCGCTATGTTTACATTTTATGTTTCATCTAATGTACCTATATTTTTTTTCAGAGTACTTCGAGATTTTACCCAGGCCACTCGTATTAGTGTAGGATAGTAATATATATACCCACACCATGTACTTCATTGAATTTGGGTAATTATTTACATATTTCTTGGAAAAAAAACACACAACTTTACATAAACGCACGATTAAAATAACCTAATCCTTCTAATTCCTCAATAACTATTAAAAGAATAAAAAAAACTTTTTTTACCTGTTACGAGAGAGTTTTGGCGGGAAGTCTGAAGGGACAAGTTGTGTTCTTGTTTTATTTTCATTTTCTTGATGTATTTTTTAGTTATATAAAGTTGATGGCGTTTTTTTTCGATATAGGTTAATGACAGTGCACGAGTATTGTGAAATAAAATAACAGTGTGAATACATGTTTTTTCGGCTTGCCTTTAAAACTCCTTCGGTCATGTTCTCGTAAAGTAGCCATCGCTTTACTTGAACATTAAATGTTCAAGTATTTGACTGACTAGACTGACTTAAACCGGACGACTTACTGATTTATTCTATGATGCAGAAATTATACTTGACACTGGCAATATGCACAGAGTGCGATGCCATTATTGAATAATGAAACGAATATATTGAATGGCTGCAAGGATTTTATCCAATGCCGTAAAACGAATTAAAAAAAACCTATTACGAGTTTAACTGACGCCAACATTCCTATTGTTTGACATTTCTACCACATGTGATCTTCACATTTTGTTCAGGAGCAGTTTGATTGTAACAGAGTAATGCAATCAGTTTCTCACTAGATCCATGCTTAAATGCTTGTTAAGTTATGTCTACGATTCGATCGCTGTAGAAGTTCCTATTCAAACCGGTATCGACATTCAATACTTAGATTAGATTCATTTAGAATTTGGACAGATATTATGTTCAATTTGTAATTAAAATAGGTTGCAACAATATTAAATTGGCGAATAAATAAAAAATAAAAAATGTCAAATATTCTGTATTCTACTGTATGTGAAACAGAATCTACACAATCAATTCAAAATTAATAAATAATCAATAATATAAATAATCAATAATATAAATAATCAAAAATAGTATAAACATGGTTACCTTAAAACACAAAAGCGCGCATGGCCCGGCGGTTAGCGTAGAACGCAAACGATCTATGCAACTAAGCCAAACGGGCGCGGTCGGGTGTGAGATGGGTGACCGCTAGTGGCAAAAAAATTCATGCGCGTTTCCATGCTACGGAGGGCACGTTAAGCCGTCGGTCCCGTTTGTCGTCGATAGATAACAGTCGTTAAACCTTGTCGGAGGCCTTACGGGCGGTTCGAAAACATCCGACCGCGGGTTGGCCACTAACCCGCATCTCCACCAACCCGCATTGGAGCAGCGTGGTGGAGTGAGCTCCAGGCCTTCCCAATAATGGGGAGAGTCCCGTGCCCAGCAGTGGGATGCAAAAAGGGTTGCGGCCAAAACACAAAAGGTCTACTACTCAATGTAATCTATCTGAGTAACGACCATAACCATACCATAACGTTTCCGGGCCGTGATAATGGGTGGAACAGTACACATTTAATACAATTTTATAGTTTGCCAACTTTTGTATTGCTGTGCGTTTTGGGGTTTTGCGCCAAGTGGAAGTAATGTTGGTTCATTCCTTTGAGTTGAGAAATTAACTGATGTGCTAACTACTTACTTTAGGCTGTAATTATCTTATTATTATATCATCCTTATGGACACAGTTGGGAAGTCCATACTAAGGTCGAGCACCTAGAAAAAAACGTAACTGTTACACGTTATGTCAAATTGTGATTATTTAACAATATTTTATATGCATTTTATAAAAAGTATTTCATATTTAATATTTAATTGTCTGTGCCAGTATGTATAGTTTGCATGTTTTAATGTTAGCGTCATCGATAAAAAAAAATAAAGTGATGATGCGCATTTTGAAAATGGAACAGTCGTGAAAAAAATAAAAAACAGAGCGCGAAGAGGTTGGTTGTTGACGTATTAATATTGATATTACATTTGAATTATCCACCTGAAATCTTTGATTTAATCACATAATATAATTTGGAAAAGATTCCAGTTAAATACCTACTTATCATTAGTCGGAAAGAATCTTTTACGTTACTGTAAGACTTGGGAAACACGAGGAACCCACTAGTGGGTCACCCATTAATCTTCTCATCACTAACAAATGGCTGAACTTTTATACCAACTAGAATTCTGATTTGACTATGGCGATACACCACGACCATATTAAATTTGGGGACTTTTGTTGGTAATCAGACTTTCATGGTTCGACCGACCAGTACCACAACTGCACCCACGTCTACCGTGAAATAATTCCATTGTGTTTCGAAGTGAAGGTGAAGTTGGCGGCCAGGCTTGCATGAGACGAAAATCAGCTTTCGGAGTAGCAGCGCGTTCGACCTACGTTACGTTATTAATAGGTCTATAGTTTGACCACAGGCAAGACTTGCGTCGATGTCAATAGGCGGCAGCAACCTACGTACGACATGGCCTGCATGCTCGTGTACGTACTCCATTCAAATTTGAAAAATAATCAGTTTGGATCTTAGAATAATTACAATTATATTATAGAAACCAAACCGCGCTACCAAATTGAAGCGTGTTGATTGGTGCCGTTAATAGCACCAAACGCCGGGCCGCTCCGTCTTAAGGTTAAATTTTATTACAACACTTTTTAAAAACTAAAGATATCTAATAAAATAACTTTTTACAGTGATTTCAATATTTTGTAGTATTTTATATTTTATTTGGCCAAAATAAAAACATTTTGTTTGTCAGATGTGACAGCTGTAGGAATCTATTTAGTGCTTCAAATTTGACAGCGCGCTTGTATGAAGACTGACGTTCTTAACGTTATTATTCTAAGGTGTGGATAGATGGTTGGAATAGATGGGTATATAGCTGTTATTTGAATACAAGGACAAACACGATTAGACCCTCAAGTAGTTCAACCGATAAACGGCCATCTTCCGACCGTTCCCGTCTGTAATAATGGGGAGTGCAGTACACATTTAATAAAATTTTACAGTTTGCCAACTTCTGTATTATATTGTTGTCTGGAATTTTGTGCCAAATGCAACTAATGTTGCTTCTTTCACTTGAGTAGCGTTTAGACGCATTTTAATTATTTTTTTCTGCGTTTTTAATAATTTTTATGTGTTCTACAACTATTCCTTCTGGGTTGAAGTGTACTGTGGTGGCCTTAAGATCATTCCACCCGTTCCGTTTCAAGGATATTCCGATTAAAGGCTTAACCTACTGTAAGTATGTACAAAGACAGGCATTTTTTGGCTGCGATAAATAAGAATAGCAGAAAGGATTCAATAAAACAGCATCTTGCCAGCTTGCTTTGTATTGCGTTCAAAGAATTTGTGCCAAATGGAAGAAATGTTGTTTAATGGTTTGTATCATGATGATTTACGTTTAAGGAAAAATATTTTGTAATATTTTTTTAATACCTAGTAAAGCTGTTTGGTTGACTGTTTGCTACCTTCTTTACGCCCAAGTACTGAGCACAGGTCTCTTAAGTTCTGTGGAGGCATGGAGCTTTCTCCACCACGCTGCTCCAATGCGTTTTGGTAGAGAAGAAGCACATACGATACCAGTAGTTGCACTGCTCGCTTAAGTATTCCCTCTGTATCAAAGTACGGGTTCGTGAACATCAAGTTTTTTAGAATTTTATGTAAGTCGATGCGCGTATGGCCCGGCGGTCAGCGTAGAACGCAAACGATCTATGCAACTAAGCCAAACGTGGGCGGTCGTGTGTGAGATGGGTGACTCTAGTAGTCACCCATCGTAGTGGCAAAAAATTTCATGCGCGTTTCCGTGCTTCGGAGGGCACGTTAAGCCGTCGGTCCCGCTTGTTGTCGATAGATAATCGTTAAACCGTTGTCGGGGGCCTTATGGGTGGTTGGAAACATCCAACAGCGGGTTGGTCACTACCCCGCATCTCCACCAACCCGCATTGGAGCAGCGTAGTGGAGTAAGCTCCAGGCCTCCCCAATAATGGGGAGAGACCCGTCCCCGGCAGTGGGACGCAAAAAGGGTTGCAGCCATGCAGCTTATGGCAAGTATGGTGATGATATAGTATAATATGTGACAACGGACTAGATTTCAATTGAGAATGCTGTTTTAATGTTTTTTACAGTTTCAAACCATTGCGCTATAGCCGTACCCCAATAAGTTACGAGTATGCGTGCACAAGTGGAATGGATTTAGAACAGCTCCGTCCCCACAACTGCTTTTCTATGTAGAAACAGACTCCCCATGTTGTCTATAAAGTCTTTTTATTCATGAAAAATTCACGAAACCCCTAGCATTTTATCTTTGGGCATTTTATCTTTGGGCATTTTACTCTAAGTAAAATACTGGAAACAAAATGCGAAAATGCGGTTTATATAATTACGAAATTGCGTCGGCCATAACAAAGCGGTTTCAGCTCGCTTACACGTGTTCAGCTTATCGAGTTAATCCTCGTCTAAGTTCAGCGCATCGCCAATAACAGCGCATAATGTGTTATAGAGGCTTCTAAACTTTGTCTTGTTTTCACGTGGGACAACACTATAAGACATGGCGGAAAGCAGATTACGATTTCTAGCATTATAAGTCACTAAGATTTATAATGCTTATGATTTATAATCCGAGTCCAAATGGGTTAGAATAGGTGATATTAGTTGTGTGGATTGGCGTAAATACTCGTATATATACATAAAAAATACACAAACATACGCGGGTCTCGCGTTGTGCGTAATTGTTTGTTGGATAAATGAAAATACAAAGTTTACTTTCCACACGCCGTCTCTTTTCTCTCAGCTCAACATCTAGCCTAAACGGGCACCCAAAGGTGATGAACGGGAAAATATGACATTCATTAAGCGACTATTTTGTATTCCTAATTAATATGACATAAATACTTATATTTTCTTTCTTTCTTTTTCAATAGACACACACGATAGCTGTCTCGTGTGCTCCTTGTCGCCCCACAATCATGCTGCATAATAAATACCCATTGTACCTGAAAATTTATTTAAAACAGGGCTGGAGTTTTTTTCCGCCCGCTTTTTTCTCCTAGCCCATATATGGCCTTAGCGCACCCAACGCGGATGACGGTCAGCTGATGGCCGTACAACAATGACAAACATCAAGTGTATATTATTACCCAGGATGTTAATAAACTATTTCATTTCAAACTATTTCATTTCATTTCATTTCAATAGGTCAAGACATAGCACTACTGGTATCCTGAATCACAGTTTTTCAGTTTTCTAAATATCTTGCATTATATACAAGCTTCGAATTGAAGCTATCGGAGCGCAATCGCTGCCCAGCTATGAACAACTTTCCGAGCGTGAGATCTCCATTTGCCGAAATACTTTCTTTGTTTAATTTGCATACTAAAAATGTTAATAAAAAGCTGTTACAGCTGGCTAACACGTGCTCATCTTATTAATTCTCGTCCGAGTTATTTTGGCGTTGACTGTACCGTGTCCAACAACTCTTGCATTATTATTGAAAGACTGCTTAGTTTCTATAACTCATTTTTCTGCTTCTGTTTTCGTAGTAGTAGGTCGTAGAGTTTCTACGACCCTTCAAATCAATCAATCAAGTCAAAAATATTTACTTCATATTAGAAATACAAAATATTCACTTAATGAATGTCATTTTTTCATCGCCTTTAGGTGCCTGTTTGAGTTAGATGCTGAGATGAGAGAAAAAAGGCGGCAGAAAAAAACTCCCAGCAGCACTCTTTTTATAAAAAAGTACATATTATTATATAATCGAGATAACAGTATGGCTATGGGTCCATAATGGGCACACGTATGAGACACAAAAATTAAAGTTAGTAACTTAACCCACACTACCACCATGAATTATATCATCAAGCAAGTTCGTAGAATTCAATATAACATGCAGGATTATTATTTAACCAATCAACAGCGATGGCTAAAGTTTGTAAACTTATGTATCAAAAATGAAGCTAAGGTTTGTTTGATGAAAACTGTTTTAATGCAAGCTTTTGCATTAAAATTTTGTACATTTACTAACATGCAAGTTATGTTTAGCAGTAGGGTAGATATACCTTGTGTCGTGAGTAATAAAAAGACAGAAACGTGAACACTCAGACCTTCAAATTTCTGTTTCGCTTTGAATCCAACCCAGGATCCTCCGATTCGCAGTCGGGTTCGGTTACGATTGCGCCTCACGGTTCGTCGCTAATCATTATAATGTTATAATTAATTATAATTATAATTAATCTATTATGTTATATTAAATTGTTATATTATTATGTTATATTAAATTATAATTAATCTATTATGTTATAATATATTGCAAGTAATCGTTTAAAAGTGGTATGTACAACATGTTGAATGCGAGTGATTTTTATGTTTGTAATCCTCTTTCGTGGCAGGATAAAGACACATTATTTTAACTATTCCACAAAATGTTAGTGACACTTTTTTTTGAGTTCGAGTTTTTCTATGAAGCAAATTCATATGACACACATGTACTTCTTTAGCGCGGTACCTTTGAGTACTCTACCTAACTACCTATGTTGCGAGCAGCTTTCGCACCCATGACCTCCCTACCAGAGATAGTATTTACAACCTAAAGAACCCTTGTTTTGGCGCAACATAAAATTTATGTTATGTAATTGTAATTTATTTATGTTATTTACATTTAATGTTAATGATGGTCCGTCCGTTAATGTAATTTTATATCGTTGCAATACATTGCTATGTATTATGGTATTGTGGTATATTCTTTACATCAAACGTTTTCATCGCGGAATGTAGCAAAATATTTTTAAACTATCGCTATGTTCTTAATTAGTTTTGATAGTTACAGAAACTACAAAAAATATATCCATTGAAATATAAACGGATAAAATCTACTCATGAACCGCAACTCTAAAAGCCGTTCGAAACATACAAAGCAGCAAAATAAAAGAACTACAGAATACAAATTATCATTTTCAGCAAGCCTTCGAGCCACTTCAGCCCTTTCAGCTCTTTAATACCCATTAATTACAAAACAAGTTGCAAACATTACAAAGTGACGTTCCCCACTAAACATTTAATTATATGCAAAGTTCATTAAACGGCAACGTTATCTGCTTCCTTCCTTTTTATCTGCGTTTTGAATGAGAGGCTGGATCTTTTAATTAAGAGTGCGTTGACGCTTAGTACTTTCTTTTGACTGGTTGTACGTAGATCTTAATCACTATTTGATTCTTTGTTAAATTCAGATTACATAGCTTAACTAAATTTTATGTTAAATATTTTAAATAGGAACGCAAAATCAAAGTTTATCTTTAAGGTAAAAGTAAGGTAAATTTAAGGACTATAAAATTATAGTTTTATTTAAATCCCATCAGATCAGTCTTAACACAGTTTGATACAATTCAATACAATTACTAATACAATTTGATATATTTAGTCGGATTTTTATCCCTTGGTACCGCGTACAGTTGACCCAGAGCAGTCAAATCCCTTCTCCCAGAGCAATCAATCCTTTTTCGTACAATCCTGTCCACCATCTTACAGTCATATCCGTTGGCAACAGCAACAATGGTAGATAGAAAAAAGTATTTAGTAAGTTTTGGTAATGATAAAAAATATACAATGTATTACATTACATTTAAAAGAAACTTTAAACTGTTTTCATTTGAAACTTCGTTATTATTGACCTTCAACTAACTGTTTCTGTTTCAACAAAACTATTACATTACTAAAACATCCGTCTTACGCGAGTATGGTAGAACCGAGCCCGCCGTAGCGAACTCACAGTGGAGATGAAATTTGAATGTAGCTCGCTAATGGCGGACACTCTCAGGTCTGAGGGAGGCTGCGACGTCTCGAGATGATGCTTTTGAAGCCTGAAGGAATGCAGTAATGCATTTAACATCAAGGTGACTTTTTTGGAAAATGTAGTATAAATTTTATTATTTATGAGAAACAGATCTTTCTTACATATTCCTCCTCCTTCCTTATCAGCCTATAGCTACTCTGTAAGAAAGCTAATTATTGCATACCCATATTTTAAAACAGGATTGAAGTCTCCGTCTGCTCTTTCGAGCCGTCATCAGCTGTCACCCCTCCGTCTTGGTCTAAGAGCCGGTGAAGATCGACCTTCACCGATCTGATAACTCGATGAGACATATTTTTTTTTCAAATATAATTTTAAATTTAATATTAAGCCGAGCCGTATCTACACAGACGGCTCGGCTAGCGTGGTATCGTACTACCCCGCGCCGTTTAAACGCACCTCAACCCGCGAACAAGCCACATAAATCTGACAGCGAAAAAACAGCCCCCCTTCTCTTAAATTTACAAATAATAATAATTGTTTTAGGTTCTACTTATTACGCTAATAAATAGCCCTAGTGACAGTTTTTCTCAAATATCTTCAATGAACAGAAACCGACTTGTTACAGATTTATTATATGCACCTATAGAGCAGGGCCCCTATATACCAATTTTCATACTGCTAAGTCGAAAAATGAGAAAATTTACATACAAACTTTACCTCCCCTTTACCCGTTTAGGGGGGCCTATTTCACCCATACAAATCATTTTTAATAGTAATGAAGCACTCTGCAAGCACTTATATACCTATTTTCATACCTCCAAGTTGTAAATTAACAAATAATATAAGTTTTAACTAACTAAATAAATAATTTTAATTTTGTTTTTGAAAATAGATGACACTTTTTCATTGGTATACAGCATGTGGGGTATGACCGATGAAAATCAACAAGACTATACAAAAAAATATGACATGCGTTATGAAAATCTCTCGTATCCCGAATGCTGTCCAGAACGACCTGTGAAAATGAGCCTTGACAATACTTTACATATAAACATATAGTTACTATAGTTATTAGACAAATATTATTAGTGTGAACCACATTAATGTTTGAAAGCAAACTATTAGAGTAATTGGCGGTGGGATTACCATCGCATGAGCAGCACACGTTTAAATTGAAGCAAATAAATATTTAATGATGGCGGGTAGATAATGCGATGGGATATATTATTGTAATGCGATGCTGTGTTGAACGACCAACGAACTTAGCTGGAATCACTAATGAAATGATATTAACCACCAAGCCTGCTAAAATGCCTTAATGATGGATATATCGCAGTCATCTGGTTAAATCAGCTACTTAATTAAAAGGCTAGCTCTAATAGCCCGTTCTTCATACGCCGACATATAATTCAATGCCTAGGCCGATAGTTGATTCATTCAATTAAAACTTTAAAGAGGTATGAAGTAAAATCAGGCAGGTGATTAAAATTTAGTTCATACCTTTTCACTGCGGCGCTAGTAGTAACCAAAACAAATATGGCGTCAGAAAGTTCACAAAGCAAGCAATATTTTTGAGTTTCTTAAATTTTAAAGTGTGTTATTGATAAAAAAAAAACGGCAAATTGTTTGTAAAGTAGGTTTACGATCGAGATGTTTACGTGATAACGTCCGCACGAGAAAATCTACATTCGTTTGTATGCCGCTAGAGTGAGAGAGACGGAAGATCGGTCCACTCACTCGAACGCTATGCCAGCCTCCGCTCGTGAGGATTCCGCGTGACAAGTTTCACGGAATGACTGGCAGCGCTCGAGATGAGACGGGAGATCGGTCCGTCTCTCTCTCGTTATACCTGCGATCGCGCTCGTGAGGTTTTGGTGTGACACAAGTTTCTGAACATGTCACCCGACTAAAACGATTTTAAAGACGTTATCACGTCAAAAAAAGTGTGATAACTAACATTAAAGTAAAGTTTTGAAGTAATTAAAACGTTTTTACGGTGTTACGTTGAGACAAAAGGGACACCTTTTAAAGAAACAGAGAGAGATACATGATAGTATTTGATTTGTATTTGCACAAAAGCCCGTTCAACGGCATGAGAACTCAAGGGTTTCCAGTGGAACCCACAGGTGTTCCCCAAGCGTGGTGACCCTTGATACGGTGTACGGTGGTTTAAAAGGAAACAACCACCATTCCTGTATACACAATTTATTTATTAAAAAAAAACTGAAACACGAGCTAGGGTCGTGGGTGGTCTATGCCCGTCTGGTTCTACCGTCGCAGTTCCGGTACTCCCCTGTCGGTGACGTGGTGGTAGTCCTTGTGGAAGGTAAGGTCACTCCTGTGGTCGCAAGGGAAGGCCAGCGTGGTTGCGTCCGCTTGGTGATATTTCGTTCCGGTCTCGATCCAAATCCAAATAAATGTATATTAAATATTCGGCCAATTCGATAACCCGAATCTCGGACCCTGCGAAAAATGTCCACAGTAAATTTTGCAACCACGTGGCTCCGCCGACTTGTGAACCCCGCACGCCGAACAAAGGAAGCGGCCGAAAGCAGTTGGTGTGGGTGTTCACAATCGGAACGGAGTTACAAATTAAAAAGAAAGAAAGAAGTGGCAATGAACAGATGAAAACGATTTTAAAAGAAAACAAAAATGAAATTTATATAGAAATAAAATGATATGCCAAAACATTCCTTACGTGCTAAAGCAGAAGGCTTAATTTAAATTTTATAAAATGCATCAGGCAAAATCACAACTTATTTTAAACTGGTGGAACATTCTATTACATATTAAATAAATCCTTGTGCAATGAGAATTAAATGTGAAATAATTAACACTGAAAAATTAGCACTGTTTAGAATAAAAAAATAAGACAACCTTGTCAACAACTTACCCTATCGGGGTGCTTGATATTAATTTATATTTCTATAATCAAAACAAAAAGAGAAAATATGTTCTCTTCCGTAATATGTACGGACTAATTAAATAAAAGACACGTAAGAGGTACGTGAGCACTATGAAAATGTACTGCGTGTTGACTGTACCAAGCGAAGCCGTGGTCTGCGCATTATTACGAATGGTCGAGCTCCACGACCCGCCTGCATAAAAAATGGGAAAATTCCACGAACCACGAAGTACGGCCGTGGACGAAAGTGCATAACTTACATACACATATTTTATAACATCATTTTAATTAATATTTTAATGTTGTATTTTTATTTATTATTTAGGTTAGGTTAAGATTATTTATTTATTGTTTATTTAGATTATTTATGTAAATAAAAATGAATAATATGGAACGTTAACCGTACAACGTTACATTACCCCCCTCGTCACGGAAGGATTTTATTAATTATGAATAAAATCCGTACTTTTAAGACTAAGTTCATATGTACACTTTCAAATTCAATCTTGCATACATGCTACACACAAATTCAATCTTACATGCATACCTCAAGCAAATTCAATCTACATACTTCCCCAAACAAAAAAAAAAACAGCGGTAACCGTAAATATGACGGTTACCGTCGCGACCTCTCAAAAAGCAGCAGTAACCATAAAATGACAGTTACTGTCGCGACCTCTTATACATAAGTCATAAGTAAAATTACTGATAACTCATTCATTATGAATATTGAGAACTTGATGGAACATGTGACAATTAAAAGGTAATGTGTAAACTGTACGATATATATATTTATTTATTAACACCGACCAACTTTAAATCCTTGATATGCCAAGTTCCTATATTTTTACCGGACATATCTGTTAAGACGTACACTAACGGTGACTTTTTCTCTAAAATGCGACATTTTATAAATTTAGGTGCTAATTTCTTACTAAAGAATTTATCTTTGTCACTCAAAACATATGCTCGCTTCATAACAATATCACCTACATTAAATTCAACGGGCTTTCGACGAAGGTTTTAGCGGGAGGTGTTTTTCTCGTGCGCGTGCCATAGCCTTGCCTGCACTTTTCCGAAAAGGTCAGAAAGGCAACCCAAGTTTTCGGCATATAAGTCACGCGGAAGAAACAACACTTCGTCGCCTAAATCGTTATCAACATAATGAGTGCCACAGGTCACCAATTCTCTTCCGAATACCAAAAATGAAGGAGTAAAACCAGTCGCCTCATTCACCGAATTGTTTATGGCAAACTGCACCTTGGGAATAAAAATGTCCCAAGACCTATGGTCATCCTCCACAAACATTGAGAGACAAGTTATAATTGTTCGATTATAACGCTCGACAGTGTTCACCTGTGGTGTGTATTTGGGTGTAAAATACACATTAGGGATATTATAGTTAGTGAAAAGCGTCTTAGTATGGTTACTGATGAATTGTGTTCCGTTATCCATAACAATTGTTTGTGGAACTCCGTGAACCAAAAAAATTTGTTCCTCTAAAATTTTAACTATACTTTGTGAAGTAGCTGATTTAATTGGAAAAATATGACAAAATTTGGAAAAGCAACATGTGACTACTAAAATAAAAGTATTTTGTTTTCGAGTTACGGGTAAAGGACCCATAATATCGATAGATAGCATTTGATAAGGACGGGAACACTGCTTGGGACGACCCATTTCGCCGAGAGTAGCATGGTTTTGAGATTTGTATTGAAGACAAGTTGAGCAAGAACTAACATATTTAACTATATCCTGATACATCCCTGGCCAATAGTATTTCAGGGCAATACGATTATAGGTTTTAAAAATTCCTAAATGACCCGCAGTAGGCTCATTATGGTTTTCCATAATAACAGAGGTTCGTAGTTCAGAAGGAACTACCTCTTTCCACGAGAACTCCGACGTTAAAAAATGTTTATTTTTCGATAATCTATATAATGAGCTATTTTTAATTATAAAATTTGGGAAATCTTGAGGTCTAGTAAGACAAGAGTTATAAATATTTTTGTACCAAGAATCTGTGGTGGTAAGGTGTGAACCTGACAAACTAATTGTATTAACAGGAACAGCTCTTGATAATGCGTCTGGGATGACGTTATCGACACCGCGGCGATGCTTCAGGTCGAAGTTAAATGCAGATAAGCGAACACCCCAGCGAGCTAATCTACCAGTAGGGTTATTTAGAGAAAGGAACCATTTTAAAGCACTATGGTCAGTGTAGACGGTAAACTGCTTTCCATTCTCCAAATAATACCTCCAGTGTTCCAAAGCTATTATAACAGCTAAAGTTTCACGCTCGGTGATACTATAATTCTTCTCAGCCGCTGACAAAGACTTGCTCATATAAGCAATAGGGTGCTCCTTACCATCTATGGTTTGGGTTAACATAGCACCCACACCGTAATTGCTGGCATCGGTGTGCACTTCAAATGGCTTGTCGAAGTCAGGGCAGGAAAGAACTGGGGCGGAAACCAAACATTCCTTCAGCTTTTGGAATGCTGCATCAGCCTCAGGGGACCAGACAAAAGGTGGTCCACCCTTTTTGTTTGATGTCAATTTATTTAACGGGCCTGCTATTGTGCTGAAGTTGGGAACGAAACGTCGGTACCAAGTGGCTGTCCCGAGAAACCGCTTTATGTCCTTCCGACAAGAAGGTGTCGGGTAATTGAGGATAGCCTGGACTTTCTCAGGATCGGTACGTAAACCACAACTGTCAACAACATAGCCCAGGTATCTAAGCTGGCTGCGAAAGAATTGACATTTATCTAAATTAATTGTAAGGTTGGCCTGTTTCAACTTCTCTAACACACGTAATAAAATGGAAACATGTGAATTAAAATCATTTGAGACGATAATAATGTCGTCGAGATACGCGAAGACTTTAAGGTCGAATTCCCTAAAGAGTAAGTCAACTAATCTCTGCTGAGTGGCTGGAGCGTTTGTCAATCCGAACGCAGTACGTTTGAAACGAAACGTACCACGGCCTGGCACGTAGAACGCCGTTTTGTCTCGGTCTTCGGCAGCTATAGGTATTTGCCAAAACGCCTTGGATAAGTCGATGCTGGATAAGTAGCAAGCATCGCGAAGATTGTCTAAGATCTCTGACACATAGGGCAGATTATATGCGTCGCGTTTAGTAACCGAATTAAGTTTGCGGCTGTCGAGACAAAAACGAGGTTGGCCGTTCTTTTTGGTTACAATAAGAACTGGTGACGACCAAGCGCTCTCACATGGCTCGATAACGTCGAGACTCAACATTTCATCTACCTGTTCGACCAAAATGCGCTGTTTTTCGGGCGATAGCCGATAATAACGCTGTCGAATAGGCTGAGAGTCCCCAGTATCAATGCGGTGAGTGATCAAATGGGTCTTACCTAAACCTTTGGATTCGGTAGAGATATCACTGAATTGAGCTATTATGTTGTCAGCTATACACCGTTCTGATGTACTTAAATTATTATAATCTTGGATAAATTTAGGACGTTCGGTTTCAAGACTAGCATTTGAAATTATTGATTTAGAAAACGTAATACTGCTAAAATTTTTGGGAAATATATTAAATTTGCGCCAGAAGTCTATACCTAATATGAGGTCGACATTAATGTCTGGCACAAGAAAAGCGGTAATAATATGAAAATTATTTTCAAAAGTTACAGGTAACTCCATGTAACCAATGCTAGTCATTGATTGACCACTCGCAGCGGTAACTGTTATATTGCAGCCAGTGTGTAATGTTAAACCTTGAGATTTTAATTTATTATAAATTTTATTTCCTATGACTGTAACAGCTGAACCAGAATCTAAAAGACCAAATAATTTTAAATCATTAATTAGTATAGAGGCATAAGGCCTAGAATCAATTCCACTGAGCGCTCGTGCAGTACGGACGTGTTATTAGTTGTTAATAATTTCTAATTAACCACAGCAAACTTATATCAACCTATTCGACACCTAGCATAAAACAGTAATTAAATTGCACCAGTACTACGTAACTTACTACCGTTTCATCCCAAGCGCAACCTGTCGGCGAGGTGACAAGCGCCCCTCACCACTTCGGGTAAGCGAGACGGACTCCTATTTTTTATCTTGCTCACCCAGTGACGCATACGCATCTTTTGTATTGCCCCAAGTGAACAAAGATATACGATGAGCCTACTACGCTCGCCGACTGGAAGCGGCACGAACATGGGTCGAAGTGGATCTCAACCAAATTTGCTATCTGGTAATTCGACTGCGATGGATACAATTGAGACACCATACCGCAAACGCAAAAATCCACATGATTTTGACGTCGAATCCCAATTAAGCGGTATTCAATCCCAAATATCTGAAATGATGCAACTATTAACGTCGTCGGTCAGTACACATAATGCCAATGTCACAAAGATCCAAAATGACATAACAACCATCAAAAATGATCTGATTGACATTAAAAACGCCATGGCAAATACGGAAGAAAAAATCACGAATTTAATTTTGGAGCAATCAGAAATAAAAAACACTGTTCACAACCTTACGAGCTCTATAGAAGCAACAAACACAAAGGTCGCAGCCCTAGAAATTGATGTACAAAACCTAAAAACATCTACAAACAACACAACGGAAGGTAATAAAACTTCATTAGAGGAAATCTTGGCAGAAATTAAAGAACAAAGTTTGCGGAGGAAAAACATAATAATAGCTGGCATCCCGGAATCTCGGTCTATTCACAGCAAAGAACGGCGCATCTCTGATAAAGCAGAAGCCCTGAAAATTCTACAGCAGATACTAGAAAATTGCCCAGAACCTGTAAGTACAATACGAATTGGCAAATATAAACCAACGTCAAATCGCCCTATCAAAGTATGCTTCGAGTCCGAGGAAACAGTAAAAGATTTGCTGCGAAATAAGAACAAAATAAAAAACTTGAACTTCAAATTATACTCCAACCAAACACCATACCAACAAGTGCAATTTAAGAAACTCAAAGATGAATTTAATAATCGACTAGCAGCAGGTGAAAACGACATTACAATTAGGTATCACAAAGGCGTCCCACAAATTGTAAAACATTCTCCAAAAAACCCCTAACAACCTGTCATGACCAACCTAGAGCACTCCTGACACACCATTCTGTAAAAAACTACGAGGAAATTAGATGTAACAAAAACTCACTTAAGTTCCTATACGCAAATGCCAGAAGCATAGTAAAACCTGGGAAATTTGATGAAATCTGCTGTGCCATAAAATCTTTCAAATTTGTCATACACATCCTGATACTAACAGAAACATGGATTAAATCAGATGAAGAAGCCAATAGATTCCAAATTCCAGGCTACACTCACAACTATCATTTTAGACGGAACACAATTGGTGGCGGGGTCTCAATCTTCGTGATAAATTCTTTAAAACATTGTCAGACTACAGAATTTTCTCAAGATGATAACCATTTCTTATGGATACATTTAAAGAAATTCGGTCTTGACGTTGGAGCCATATATAAACCCGGAAGAACAAACGTCAAAACTTTCCTTCAAACCTTTTCGATGCAACTAAATCAAAGGAAAAGAGCTGTTATATTGGGCGATTTTAATCTTGATTTACTAGATCCTAAAAATGACGCTAAAGAATACATGGAGACCCTTCAGGAAAATGGATACATAATAGTTAATAATATCTCGGCAAAGTTCTGCACCCGTGAAAGTACACAAAAAAAGACCTTAATTGATCACGTTTCTACGAACATTAAAGAAAACCATTTCCATCTGGTCACGATAGAATCATGTATATCTGACCATAAACAATTATTTTTAGAAATAGCTAAATATGAGCCACCCACAAAATTAAAAAAGCAGTATGAAGCAATAGATTATAAAAACCTACAAATATTCGCAGAAAAAACTATGGTGGATAACAAGAACAATAATTTTAATAAATTTGAACAAAAACTTCATCATGCTATTAATCTCCACAAAGTTAAGAAGACAAAAATTATAAATCCGCCAAGACAAGACTGGATTAATAAAACAATTCTGGACAAGATTAGGAGAAAAAATGACCTCTACCATCAACATAAAACCAGTCCTAACAACGACAAACTAAAAAATGACTTTTTAACCGAAAATAAAGCAGTTTCAGAGGAAATCCAGACTCTCAAATGTGACTATTACCAAAAACAATTTAATGCCTGCAGAAATAAACCTAAGAAAATGTGGAATCTTATAGACAGCTTAACACGCAACAAAACGAAGGAAAATTTAATGCCACTTAAACTAGAAAAAGACAACGAAGTAGTAACGAAGGAAGAAGAAATTTGCGAACATTTTAATAACTATTTTTCGACAATTGGAGCAACACTAGCTCAGAACATCTCCTCTAAATTTTATAATAATAAAACATTTACCTCTTCAAAAACTTGTACAACAAATAATAATTTTGGCCTTGAGAACTTAAGCCCAACCACGAACGAGGAAGTCCTTAAAATAATAAATAATTTAGATATTAATACAAGTGTGGGTATTGATAATATAAGTACAAAATCAATCAAATGTATTAAACATCAAATTAGCAGTGAACTTACAAATTGTATTAACTACTGTTTAGAGCAAGGCGTATTTCCGTCGAGTTTAAAAATCGCGAAAGTTACACCTATCTACAAATCAGGTATGAAGTCAGACCCAAGTAACTATCGCCCCATATCCGTATTGCCAGTAATATCAAAAGTTTTTGAAAGAATACTTTATAGTCGCCTCGAAACTTACTTAAATACTATAAATTTTTTATATGATAAACAATATGGTTTTAGGCCAAAATCTAATACCTTGTCTGCAACGGTTGACCTAATTACAAAGATAAAAAACAACAAAGACGAAAAGAAAATTAGTCTCGGCATATTTATTGATTTAAAAAAGGCATTTGACACAGTGAGTCACACAATTATTTTAAGCAAACTTTCAGACATCGGGATTACTGGCAATGCTCATAAAATATTTCAATCATACCTTACAGATCGATCTCAAGTAGTAAAAATAGGAGAATTTCAAAGTTCTCCTAAGTCAGTAGCTTACGGAATACCACAGGGCTCCCTTGTCGGGCCTTTGTTATTTTTAATTTATATTAATAATATTAGCACACTTAAGCTCAAAGGTGACCTATCTTTATACGCGGACGATACTAGTTTATTTTACTTCGGTCATAACATCGAATCAATCATTGAAGATGCACAAAACGATCTTAATCTTCTAAATGTGTGGTTTCAGTGTAATCTACTAACTCTCAATATTGATAAGACGCACTATGTTATATTTGCCGCCAAAAACAAAAAAATTGCGAACTTTGAACCATTAAAGATTAATAACGTAATAATTAACAGAACATATAGTGAAAAATATCTAGGTCTCATCCTTGACAATCAGTTAACATGGAAGCCGCACATCGAAAAGATTAAATCTAAATTAAGATCTTTAACTGGCGCTCTACGCAGCATTGCTCGTTGCCTACCTCAAAAAGTAAGATTTACAATATATAATTCTTTAGTCAAACCCCACATCGATTACTTGATAGAAATATGGGGTTCAGCCGCCAAGACTAATCTTAATACGTTACAAATTGCACAAAATAAAGTTGTAAAAGCACTATTCCATTATCATTTTCTAACGCCAACGTCAAGATTGTATAGTGAAACTAAACTAATGGACATAGATACGACTTATAAATACTATACCTGCATTCTTATACATAAAATTCTAACTAAAAAAATTCATACTAATATTTCATTTGACATTAAAAAAGATCATCCATACTTAAAAAGATTAAGAAGTGCAAATAATATAATATTGCATAGGACGAGAACTAAATATGGTAAAAAGAATGTTACCTGTGAAGGAGCCCAATTATATAATAAACTACCTAACAACATTAAACTAGCAAAAAACGAAAAGATATTTAAACATCTTCTTAAAATTGAACTACTTAATAAATAACTAAAACTATAGAAACAGGTAATCTTAGTCTACCAATGATTAACTACCTAATACTAAAAATATATCCTGAAACTTAAAAATGTTATCTATAAAGATAAAATACCTAATAAAAATTGTCTAAAAACTAAAGAAATAACTATTTACAAACTTCATAAAACTATCTTTAAACTTAAAATATATCTACGAACCTAAATATCTTACCACAAACTTATATCTACAATCCTATAAACCACGCTCACTTAGCTCATCCAGTCACCACTGCGTCATAGATCCGTGTAACTCGCCTCGCTCAACGCATCATTAGTACGTATTTGTTCTAACGCATTTTAACAATTACCCACATTGTATTAAAGTAATTAAATATCAAACAAGTAATTTCTTATAGTTATATTTTCATTCAAATTGTAAAATATTATTGTAAAATGTTATTTAAAATTGTAAAAAATGCTAGCAGAATATTTGTACGAACCACTTTTTCTTACTTTGGTTGTAAATAGGTATTTGTTGTAATAAGTTGGACCTTCTGTGCTAACGCTCATGTATTTAACATTTTTAGTTTTAATTTCCTATTATATAAGTGAATGTATAATTCTTTATGGGAAATAAATAATCTCTAAACCTAATCATTGAGTGGTTGAGTCTGCAGAATTGTGTGAATTTTATATGAATTAAAGTAAAACTTAATGGTCTGCAACCAATTTTCCCAATCATCCTTATCAGTTTTAGGTGGTTGAAAATTGTTGCGACAATTCTGCAGCCTTATTAGTTTTTTGAACCACCAGGTTCATTTTTATTACAATTCGGACAGTTGGGAGTTTTAAAGTCTGCAAGTCCACAGACAAAACAGAATATTTTCTCTTTATTTGCCGTGCATTGTCTAATATTATGATCATTATTTCGACACCTAGGGCAATAAAGTGCTTTTTGTGCCGAAGACTGCAGGGCATGTACATATTTATGATTATAATTAGTATTACTTTTATTTGTGTGATTATAATTATTATTAATATTGCTCTTATTTTCATTAATTTTGTTGCTAGGGTTAGGATAATTTTTATTTCTGTAAATAGGTTTATTATAATTATTTTTTGCTAAACTATTATCAAAGTTTTGAAATTTTTGTGAAGATGAGCCTGAGTACGCAAACTCCGGTGCTATGGTATCAGATGTTTTCCTAGGAGGCTCTCGAAACCGGGAAAGACGAGCATGTACATTCTCATAATTACGGCAAAGGGAGCGTAACGTGTCGATATTGGTAATATCTGGGTTCGATGCTAAAGTGCTGGCATAACATGGACGGATATTATGTAAGATAATTTCAAGCTTATCTTCATTAGAAAGTGGTTTGGACAGTCTTGAAAACAGCCCAGACATGACAGACAAATAAATTGTTATGTTTTCGAATTCACCTTGTGTCCTATTTCGAATTTCTGAGAGAAGCCTATAGTCATAGTCTGCTTGATCAAAGTCTGACTTAAGCAATGACAAAACTTCATCCCAATCAGATACTTGGTCTTTTATATTACGAAACCAATGTAAAGCGTCGCCAGTAAAAATCTCCGTAGCGTACGTCATTAATTTGGAATTAGGGATATCCCTTGCTACACAAAATTCGGTAATCCGTTCAATGAAAGCTCGAACACAAGTCTTCCCATCATATTTTAATTTAATTAGGTCATGGTTATTTCCACAAGTTACATTAATATTAAGCGGTAAGGCGGCAGGCTGCTGTTCAGTACCTGAAGCGACCGAAATTAATTTGTCGAAAGCCTTGTCTTTAACGGAATTTAATTTGTCAAATAAAATCTTGAATTCACTCACACAAGAGTCATAAACTTGCTGGGTCTTAGTATCACAGATAATTCTGTTTAATCTGTGATACAAATGGTTAAGTAGGTTTTCGACGCGTAGCAAGGCATGCCTATCCTGTGCAGGCGGTTCGAGGAGACCCTTAATTTTAGTAAGAATGTCACTCACTGCTTTTAAATCATCAGCAATTGGAAGTGGGCTCTCCAAAATGTCCTCGGAAGGAAAGAGCGGGCCTAATTTAGAGATCTGCTTCCTTAATTCCTGAACTGTAGGAGCAGGAGAAGCACCTCTAATCAGTACCTCATATTCGAGCTCTGATTTCTGGAGGGATAAGAATTTAACCGGATACGACATAATTAATAAAAAACCGAAAAGAGAGAAAAAAATTGCTACTACAAAAAAAATGCACCGCAATAAGGCAATTTGTATAACAAGGTTGAATGACCCTAATCCGTTCCGTTACAAAAGCAAACTACAATACGTTATGGTTGGCAAGAAGAAGAAAAAATGAAACAACAACAAAATAAATCAAGAAAATAAAAATAAAAAGCTTTAAAACATTTAATTGCAACTAATGTGTACCGACGTATGTTGATACAAAAAAAAATTGCAAATTAAAAATATTTGAGTTAGTACACTTTTGTGTTTGATGTTACAAGTTTTTTGTGCAATAGATAGATAAGAATTGCATGAACAATACGGACCATGCAGGTAGCCCGTGCAAGTATATGGTCTAAATTAAAAGTAAAAGAATGATTTTATAAACAGACCTGAATAAAAAAAATGTTTTAAAATACCAAAATATTAATTTTGAAACAAGGTTCAATACTTACAACGAGGTACACCTTAGTTGCTGGCAACCAAAAGAAAAAAAGTAACGTTCACAAAAATAAAAACATAATTATATAATAACACAGAACACACAACTACTCACTACGAGGCAAAACCAGACCATAAAAAACCACGTTGAGGGCGCCAGTGATACGGTGTACGGTGGGGTTTAAAAGGAAACAACCACCATTCCTGTATACACAATTTATTTATTAAAAAAAACTGAAACACGAGCTAGGGTCGTGGGTGGTCTATGCCCGTCTGGTTCTACCGTCGCAGTTCCGGTACTCCCCTGTCGGTGACGTGGTGGTAGTCCTTGTGGAAGGTAAGGTCACTCCTGTGGTCGCAAGGGAAGGCCAGCGTGGTTGCGTCCGCTTGGTGATATTTCGTTCCGGTCTCGATCCAAATCCAAATAAATGTATATTAAATATTCGGCCAATTCGATAACCCGAATCTCGGACCCTGCGAAAAATGTCCACAGTAAATTTTGCAACCACGTGGCTCCGCCGACTTGTGAACCCCGCACGCCGAACAAAGGAAGCGGCCGAAAGCAGTTGGTGTGGGTGTTCACAATCGGAACGGAGTTACAAATTAAAAAGAAAGAAAGAAGTGGCAATGAACAGATGAAAACGATTTTAAAAGAAAACAAAAATGAAATTTATATAGAAATAAAATGATATGCCAAAACATTCCTTACGTGCTAAAGCAGAAGGCTTAATTTAAATTTTATAAAATGCATCAGGCAAAATCACAACTTATTTTAAACTGGTGGAACATTCTATTACATATTAAATAAATCCTTGTGCAATGAGAATTAAATGTGAAATAATTAACACTGAAAAATTAGCACTGTTTAGAATAAAAAAATAAGACAACCTTGTCAACAACTTACCCTATCGGGGTGCTTGATATTAATTTATATTTCTATAATCAAAACAAAAAGAGAAAATATGTTCTCTTCCGTAATATGTACGGACTAATTAAATAAAAGACACGTAAGAGGTACGTGAGCACTATGAAAATGTACTGCGTGTTGACTGTACCAAGCGAAGCCGTGGTCTGCGCATTATTACGAATGGTCGAGCTCCACGACCCGCCTGCATAAAAAATGGGAAAATTCCACGATCCACGAAGTACGGCCGTGGACGAAAGTGCATAACTTACATACACATATTTTATAACATCATTTTAATTAATATTTTAATGTTGTATTTTTATTTATTATTTAGGTTAGGTTAAGATTATTTATTTATTGTTTATTTAGATTATTTATGTAAATAAAAATGAATAATATGGAACGTTAACCGTACAACGTTACACCCTAACGAGCCCATCATCATCATTTTGGTACGCGGTAGAACTATTATGGTTCGCCCGTGGAAGTACCACCGCTGCACCCACTTCTGCCGTGAAGCAATTCTATTGTTTTTCGCTGGAAAGGTGCAGTTGCGGGCCACACTTACATGAGGCGACCACCAGCCTCCGGAGTAGCAGCCCAACTGCATACGACCTCAGACAAGACTTACCAATGCTTGTTTGAGGTTGTATGTAGATGTCCATGGGCTGCAGCGACCACTCAACACTACGTGGCCTACATGCTCGTCTGCTACTCCATTCAAATTTAAAAAAGTTCTGTAACAGTATACTGTTTCATAATTGTACAGTAATATAACTAATACAAAACAAAACTAGTTTTCGAAATACGCATTCAAAAAGCACCCATTTCGAAATTCATCATTAACTACTTCACAAAAATAAAAATAAAACTGAAAACGAGTTCAACTCTGATCAAACAGAGTTACACAACTTTATATTTTCAACTTTTTACACAGTAAGGCTTTATTTCGCATGGTAAAAGTTTAGCCCAACTTGTTTGAAACTTTAAGGTCGTGTGTGTCCGGTGAACTATTTTATATTTATTTTATTTACGTGGAGTAGTAAACGAATACGCCATGTAGTGTCAAGTAATCGATATAGATTGTACAGTAAAATAAGAGTGAATGGCCGTCTATTAATTTTAATTGCCTATTGATAAAGACAGAAAGTTCAAAGAATAAATGTAGGGCATTACTGTAGCCACCACTGTAACCAGCTCTTAACATCAATTAGGTCAAAGGCATTGGGATTAAACTTAACTCACATAATGCTGTTATGCCATGTATATACAATGTAATAAATTTAACATTTTTAAAATTTGTGAGCGGATGGCAGTGTGATAGCAGTGACACGCACGATAGCAGTCTCGTGTGCTCCTTGTCGCCCCACAGTCGTACGTTGGGGTAAGATCGTGAATGGGGTAAGAACGTATAATAAGTTAAATATCTACCGAATTTGTGGTTATTTTTATACTCGCAACATAGTGCGAGGCGCCAATTTGTTTTGCTACTTCCTTCAGTTACTTAAAACGTTAAAAACGTAAATAGTTCCTGCTATATTTTTAAACAAAATAAATTATTCAAGAAGTATGTTGTAGCAAGTATAAGATCGGATATTTTATTTTTATAAACCTTATGCTTTTAGCCATTTGGGTGATTTTAGAGGGTATTCCGGTCTTTCCCCTACATCGTCCGTTCTTTCCCATGTTTTTTGAAATGTATGTCCGTACTTTAAACTCGCATAACTCAGTAGTCGTTATGTCTGTGCAAACGAAAAAATATTTTTCTTATAGCTTGTTTATTGATTATCAGTTTTTACTTTATTTTTTACGCTGGCTGGTATAGATTATGCGAAAAAAAATAATTGCCAACATCTTACGAATGCAGCTAAAAACCGTCCGAACTTACCCCAACATACTATAATAAATAACATTGTACCTGAAAAATTATTTTTAATAGGGCTGGGGTTTTTTTCTGCCAGCTTTTTTCTCCTAGCCCATATAAGCCTTAGCGCACCCAGAGCGGATGACGGTCAGCCGATGACCGTATAACAATGACAAACATCATGTGTATTATATATATATAGTTTATTACCCACGATGTAATAAACTATTTCATTTCATTTCATAGAAAAAAATCTACACTATTTGCAAGTATTTGATTTTTCTTTCGATTTTACATGAAGCAGCCAAGGAACATTTAGACCACGTGGTTCATGCACATCTAGACACAACCTCCAGTGAATCTGAATTTTCAAAATTCAGACACACTCACTCTGAGGGCTAATGGTCGTCTCATGTAAGTTTGGCCAGCAACTGCATATTTCCACCGAAACACAATATAACTGCTTCATGTTAGCAATGGGTGTATTATTACTTCTGTGGTCGAACTATGTAGGTTATAAACACACACATATAAAAATAAAAATAAATAACGTTTCACACTCAAAGCTCCAACCCACAGTAAGGTAGATATACCCTGTGATAACTATAAATTTATCTTCATACTGCTTAATTATACTTTTTGTACATACCCATATTTGCGCAAATAAATTATTTTCATTTCATTTCCTTTTACATACGATACGTCTATTCAACGTTTGTTGTAGTTTGTGCCTTTGTTCCGAACTGTTTCGAAAAATATTAACGCAGACTCTATCTTTTTTATATCGGGGGGAACTTTCAAAAGGTACCCGGCACCTTAGGAGACGATACTGGGTTATGTGGGATTCGACCGCACTAAAACCACCTCGGTGGCTTGCCTCTGCGCTTGGGGAGGACTCCGGGATCTCCAGTGAAATGCAGCCACACACACCACCGTCCTTCCCGGGGCTGCTGGCTGGACGGATCGAGCTCCCACTCTCACCACTCGCAACCCCGGAAGCCCCCTTTTAGTCAAAGCTAAGTTTCCAACTAAAACATAACAATATAGGTATATTATTATCTAAACATCTTCTAATCCAGCCTATGTCTTATTCGTCGAAGCAAATACATTTCGCAACATGTTCAAAACATGGTTCTAAAACAATATTGTGTGTAAGCTGCCACAAAGCTTACCTACGTAATAATCATCTTATATCCCACACTCTTTAACTCTATCGAGAGACACGCGCAAAAAATTGCAAGCATTTTTGCATTGTAAGGTTAATTTATTAATTTTTATGTCATATTGTTTTTTTTAAAGGAAACTTAGGATTTGGCGTGGAAGTAAAAGTAAAAGTTTTTTTAAAATTGTATGACTTGTTATACCTAAAAACCAGTTGGCGAGTAGTTTTTCTTTTAAAGTGATCGTTTTAGCCTTTTTTGATTTTTACAAAGAACTTAAACGTAGTACAAATTTTCACAACCCTGAAACGTAGTTTTACACGCTGGGTTATTCTGTTTGAGTCATCTAACATTATGGGACATTTGTCGTTATTAACATCAGTATTCACGCCAAATATTTCTTAGATTTAAATTATAAAAACATATTTTTAGCCCAATTTAACGCTTAAAAATTCAACGTTTTACGTTTACAATTCACCACATAAAAAATAGACCATCACAAAATGCTTGCGAGTTTTGATTGCTGACCTCTCGAAATATAGTTACAATCTAAACGCGTCTTTATTATCCATTCAATAAGATTCCAATTTATGTTTATCTATCAACGATACTAATACGTGTAAATGAAATGACTGTACACATGAATTGGTGTAATTATAATTACTGTTCGACTGTAATTATTGTATTTGTTCAGCGTTATTAATACACATTCTGTTAATGCTTTAATTATTTTATGATTGCGTGTGGTGGGTATGGTTTATTGTTTAGGATTAGGGTTTTAGTACGATAAACGAAACAATGCATTTGTTTGAAAACATTGTTACAAGTACAATAATTATTTTTGTATGTGTGAAAAAGAAGACGACTTTTCTAAAGGCATGTGAAATGCGCCTTCCGTCGTAGGAAATGTTGACTTGAAAATCATATTCGCTTTACTGCAAGGCATAGAAAGTGAAAAGTAGATATACTTGACAAAATCTGCTCTGAACGGGAAATTGTATGTAGAGGAAATCTTACCTAAATACATGTAAAATATTTTCCAATGACCCATCCAACTCCTATCTGTCCGTATCCGACATTGCAACATCCTACAGCATGCCACTTTTAAATAATGTGCCCAGTCTCTGCCCCACCTCTTGGCTCCAAGCATTTGGCTAGAGCGCGATTGACAATGACTCGGTTATCTTGAATGTTAAACGACTTGGAACCACAAAATTATGTTTATTTGCATAACTGCTTCAATAATTATGGCTGCTTTATAATATTTATATAATATTTGAAGCGAATGTTGGTTAAGTATATGCCCATATTTTCCTTCGTTACCAGGGTATTCTATATTTAAAACTAAACACACAAATCAAATTGATGGTGTTGTTGCCTATTTGCTGACTATATTGGCTGACTTGGCATGTACTATAACCCGACCAACATTTAATGATGCAAACTGCCTTCTACTTAAATTTGCTAATGAACTCGCTTTGGTAGCTCTATATCGTTCACCTTCTCAGCGCAACGTGTCGCTCTTCTTAGACTCTTTAGATCAAACACTCAAATCACTTACTAATTTTAAAACAATTGCTATTATCGGTTTTTACGTGACGAAGTTAGATGACTGCTATCTATCGATAACAACATATTTTTTGCGTTTCTATGTAAAGGGATACAAATAATGCAGAAGGTAATTGACAAGGTATATTCCATTTTCACACTGACGCTTGAGTAACTTCAGAAATCCCCTCTGGGGCTCTCTATTTGGCTCAAGCACTTGGCCGGCGTGCGCTTGGCAATGGCTCGTGAAGTGCCTTGAATGCTAAACGATTATGTACCGCATGATGAATGTTTATTCACAATAGTTACTGCATTAATGATATTTATCCACAGCATTAAATATATTAGACGTTCACAGTCCCGTTCCATTTAAATACTTTTAACGCTATGCTATTTAAATTTAAAGTAATTGAAAACAAAATTTCCTAAATGTGTATTTTTATGATTTACGTATAGTAAGATTAATTCTGACTGCAAAAATGCCTGTTAAGGTCACCTATACAATATAATATATGATCAAACGAACTTACCCGAAGTGAAGTTCGATCATTATTATATGAGTCGCTTTATTCGAAGATATGATAATATTACAAAGGTAGTTTCCCTATCCTACAAGGCAAGTTCGCACTATTTTAAAGAAACTTTTTTGTCTTTACAAAAAAGAAAAAGCTCCTGGTGACATAATGACAGTACATCATGTTGACATTAGCTCATTTTTTTTTAGAGAAAGTAAAACGCGTCTACAAAACTTTTCCACCTGGGTAGCCCTGGGTGGGTGGGAGATCATATCTTCGAATAAAGCGACTCATATAATAATGATCGAACTTCACTTCGGGTAAGTTCGTTTGATCATATATTATATTTCTTCGCTTTATTCTCGATATGATAATATTACAAAGGTAGATGTTAAGAGAGAAAAGTTTTGTATTAACAAAATAAAACAAGTATGTTTATTGTTTTCTTTTCACTATTTTTATGATGTTTTTAAGTTGTAAAACTTTAAGCCTAATAATAATAAGTGTTGATTGAAATCATATTTAAAATTTAAATAATAAATAATCAACAAAATAAACTATGTTTTATAATTTATTTGGTAAACAAACAGACCGCCAAAACGGTTCTGTTATATTATTTGGTATATACAAAAGTATGTAAAGAGTTTGTCCAACCTGCGGCCCTGTGTATGGTCTCAGCAGTTTGCAGCAGAAGTAGACGCGTGACGCGTACTGTGTGCAATAAATTTACTAATATCTGCTCTGCTATCCAATAAAACTGAGATTAACATCTAATTATGGGTTGGGAGGTGGCAGGTGGCTCTAGACAAGTCTTATATTTTTAGTTATAAAAATATAATCTGAAAAAGCTGTATCAGGACATATATTGTTATTTTCATTAAAAGTATCCGGCAGACCAATCGTTGCTCAGATAAAATCAATTTTTGAGTGAGTTTCTGAAGAAACTCTTTGGCTTAGTGTTGCTCAACAACGCCATCTACTGATATAGCTCGCAATTAAAATATATGTATCATATAATAGTATTACAACTAGCCAGCAAATGTCAGGAAAAATCATATTTTTCAGTTTATGTTTTTAAGTTAATTGTCCCTAAAAACACAGGTAAAATGATATGGCAAAAATAGAATTGGTTGCTCCCTACCGGGAGCGTTAGTTTTAACACATATAATATTAATCTTGATTCTACTCTTGTGACAACTGAATATTTTCAATTTCTATAAGAGAAAACTTAAGCAATCTGCGTGCTGTGCAAATAGCTAAGAGAACAACTATTTTTCTCGTAATGTTTTCTAAATAGAACCATGTTCCAACTAGATTCAAAACTATTAGGGTTACAAGTACTAGAGTAATTTGGTCTTGGGATTTTTAATGCATATGTGGGGTACATAGACAGTAGACAGCACGTAGGAAATGTTTCATATACCCACTTGAGCTAATAGCAATGCGAGTTTAAAGTGCCACATTAACAGCTGTTATTAAGCTGTTGCGATAAAAAAAAGTTAATATTAAGCTTTTACGTGGACAGAAAACTATTGAAGTGGTATATTACTTCAAACTTACAAAAAAGTCCACCAAGTTCTTGGAGTATTATATTATAGCTCTATTAAAGAATGATGATAGCATCCGAGAAACTGAGTCAGAGGAGTCGCCGCGTCGGATAATAGACTGCAGGAGAGCCCCGCAACACATAACGTAACTTCTTGAGAAGAGAGTGTATCCTGAAGTTATATCGAAGTCAATCTTTACTGGGTTTCAGAAACAGAACATCCAATACTTGTGAGGTTTGTAAGACTGGAATCCAGGGCTATGAATTCTGGAAGCGGAATCAGTACTGTATATTTACAACGACGTAAATATCCAAAGAGAGCAATGTTCACAATTCCAGAGTTCTCGGTTAAATTATTAAGATGGGGTATTGAACACCTGCCATCGTAATATAACTTATGATAGTTGTATTATCGGCACCAAGTTATATTGCACAGTTAGTAAACTCGTTAACGAATGATTTTAGACTCAAAAATAAGCTAGTAACTCTAAATAATTAATGTGGCTCAAACTTTCATATTTTTACCGATCATTTTTACATACATTGCCCCATCCGGTTTGAGATGCGTCGGTGTAAATTTCGATCATAAATTTCAGATAAAGCTTAAATAATGTAATGGACGTTTGTTAACTAGCAGTTTAATTCTTTAAGGACTCCATACTTAGCTGCTGGACAGGCAGCTACTAAAACTGCTATAAGCTGTGCAAACTCTCAAATCGTGCACGTCGGCAGTTTAGCAAATTTCTTAACTTAGGTACATTGCAATTTTTCTATACGTTTTTCGATACATGTGAACATAGCTATATTTAAAGTGTTAATCGAATCCTTACATAAATGTATGTTGTGGCAAAATATTACTTTTGCTCAAATTGACTACATAACCTAAGTATTGAATTAATCTGTTCCTTACATATATTTTTTTAAAATAAAAATAACACTCAGACTGTCCTGTATCATGGGTGCCATGGACACACACAAGGACAGAAACACAAACACTCAGACCAAGAACAGAAAATTTAAACTCATCATTCAAATTTCTACTTCGCTCGGAATCGAATCCGGGACTCCACGATCGGCAGTTTGGAAGTATTGTATCTCTCTTCAATAAAAAGTATATTATATCATCATGACAGAAGAAGTAAGCTTCGTTATCGGAGATGAGATGTAGAGTATCGGAGACGATTTGTAAACGCAAGGCGCTAAACGGAGAAAATAAGCCAAAGGGCACTGAATTTAACTGATAGTTGTTATTAATTTCACTGCCTCATTAGATTCAAATTGAAATCTTAAGTACTTGTGTTCTGATATCCAGTCATGAGAAAAAAATACATTTTTCAAATGTATAGTGGCTAGATGATAACCTGCTGGAGTAAACTATAATCTTGCATTTTAAAGTGTTTTATGAACTTATTAAAGGGCGTCTAAGTTAAAACAAAGCGCTTACTGCCGTCAGGCTTGTTAATGAGAAAAAATAGATATAAATTGTTTTTCTGTTTCATTATATTATTCAGAAATAGCACTTATACTGTTAAGAATACAAAAATCATAAATCATGTTGTAATTTTTTTTTATGAGCAAAAATGTTTGCGGATACATATGATTGTAAAGCTGGAGTATGGAAGGTTAACACACTCGAACCACAATATTGTTGGTAGTTCGCAATCAATAATTTTTAATAAATTAGACAATCGTAAAGTCGACCGGCATGTACCTGCTCTAGTGGTGTGCTGAAGCACGTGGTTTGCAGCTTGCGACTGCGACTTTGTGAAACACTGCGACGCGTTGTTTTTGCTGTCGTCGTCGTTACTGTTGGATGCTGTTGGCCTCCTGTACACTCCGCGCCCCGCCCTGTTCACCGAGAACCGAGGAGGCGCCGACTAAAAAGTATATGTATATATTACATAATATATAACCTGAAAATAACCAGGACGAATGCGCCTCTAGGCTTTTTGTTGTTTATTTTTTTATTTGAAAGGCTTTCAAATATTTTGAAATTTTTCGATGGCTTCATCAGCTTTCGTGTTTCATTCCTGTCGGATTCTTGTATGACATTTAAAACAGATTTGACCAAATTTGTGTGGCTGCAACCCTTTTCGCGTCCTACTGCGGGCACGGGTCTCTCCCTATTATTCGGGAGGCTTGGAACTTACTCCACCTCGCTGCTCCAATGCGGATGGTGGAGAATAGAAGATAGAATAGAGAGAATCTTAAAGTAAGCGATAGCCAGTACTGAAGTGCTTCATTGCATGTATTTTATCATTGCATTTTAACAAGAGATCCATCCCTTTGTTATCAGCTGTAATAGCTATGACGATGTTACTGTGAAACAGCGCATATTTCATATCTGTTTTGTCACACATCTGGTACTGTAGCAAATATTTGTGCATTAAGCTTTGAGCTTTGTAATAAGCGGCTATTATTAGGTATAAGATATTACCTTCTTATTAATGGAAGCCATAACCGTGACATGAATAATATCACCGTAATCCGGAGTATCGGATGTGGATTCCCCGAGGACCAACCACAATTCCAGATTTACATGATCATCCGTATAAGTCGTGTCTTGATGACGGGACTCTGGCAATGCTTCACATCGTACGGGTTCCATCACGTCAGAAACGAAATTATTCGTCTCCATTTGAGTGTCATGAATAGAATCGGTGGTTGGTATGATACAATATATTATTCCTAAAAATATATGAGTATTATAGGACGTGAATATTTTTGTGGATACTTTTGAAGTAAAAATTAGGAAAACTATTTTTAGTTTTACGTTTAATAACCAGCAGCATTATGTGTAATCTGTTTTAGAATACATATTTTATTCTGCTAAATGTCATTGTTGAAGACTCGCAGTCAACCCCAATGCATAAACGTTTAAGTTTAATAACCAGCAGCGGCAGCAGCATTATGGGTTATATATTTTATTCTGCTAAATGTCATTGTTGAAGACCCGCAGTCAACCCCAATGCATATACGTTTACGTTTAATAAACAGCAGCATTATGTGTAATTTGTTTTAAAAAACAAATTTTATTCTGTCAAATGTCATTGTTGAAGACCCGCAGTCAACCCCAATGCATATACGACAGTCATAGTTCTGGTATATGTCTAAGTTAGAAGCCCGCAGCTAATCCCAAAGCATTCCAGAACTATATTCCAAATAAAAATTGTAACACCTTGTTACTAAATCCATCCACGGTCTTCGTATTTTCATCTTCAGATAGCAAAAGTGGAGAAATAATTATCCGGCGGTATTATTCTCCTTTTCATTTCCGTCTGTAATAGATTTGAACTTCTCCTTTGCGCTTCTTTTTAGCATAATACGGCGTTAGAGGGTGCGTTCTTTGCCTCGCACGAAAAAGGAATGAGCTAATGTCAACATGATGTACTGTCATTATGTCACCAGGAGCTTTTTCTTTTTTGTAAAGACAAAAAAGTTTCTTTAAAATAGTGCGAACTTGCCTTGTAGGATAGGGAAACTACCTTTGTAATATTATCATATCGAGAATAAAGCGAAGAAATATAATAAGACTTTTTGTGCCCCTGGTCTCTTAAAGTATCAATTATCAAATGAGCGTTTCTTACTCTTTTGAAGGAGGTACCTAGATGTTTTTATTCGAAAATAATAAGCTTAATCTAACGGGCGGGTTATCCGGATCTTCTGATTTTTACATCAGCAAATAAAGGTCATTAAATTGTGTTTAGCATTCCTATCTAGAGGTATGTATAAAGACTATCTTACATTTTTACTTTTGACGCTCGAGTAAATTTTTAAAATCCCCTCTGGGGCTCTCTACTTGGCGCAAGCACTTGGCCGACGAGCGCTTGGCAATGGCTCCAGAAGTGTCTTGAATGCTAAACGATTCTGTGCCGCATGATGTATGTTTATTCACAATACTAAACCTAAGTAATACTGAACCGATAACAATGAACGCGATTAATTGTTTTATGGAGGTTTATTGTGTGCAATTTAAATAAATTACTACTGAGGTAGAGTATCTGTATCTAAGCAAGCCTTAACCGCGATATCAGTTTTCAATACGATGGTCAACGGAGTAAATCCCGACTCACAGTTCTAACTAATAAAGAACAAGGGCTGGTTCTGCTCTCTCTTTTAACGGCGTCCGGAAATTAACTTTATCTCAAAATAATCTACGTATTTTTGTATGTTTGTTTGTTTTTCAACAGAAACCAATTTGACTTTTTTTTTGTGATTGAGAAATAATGTTATCATTCTACCATTTTGGCAGCTTAGGTGTTTTTTTTAATTAAAATAAGTATAATAAATTTAAATTGTTACTGATAATATTATATACAACATTGGTAAATCGAAATAAATACAATATCGACCAAAATTATTTACTGTACATACCGAGCTCAACCTAATTTAATTTACGGAAGAAAACTTGTTTAAGAAGACATTATTTGAATGAAGTATACTGCGACACTAAAAGTATATGGCTACACTACAGTGTCGTAACTTTAGTTAGTTAATATTGACATGACAGATAAACATTACCATCCGAAGACTTACTACTAAAGCTTGACATAAAATCTTAGACAAAATTTCGTAAAATCTTCCGTTGATAATGTTGGTACTATTATTTTGAGTAAGTACTATAATAGTATTTAACTTAAGATCAATAATTGATCTTTGATGATGATTTGATGTTAATAAATTCAAATGAACGTATTTAATTAAATAATCTTATTGGTAAATATATTTCATGAAGATTTGGATCATATAATTAGATGCCGTAATTGATCAATTTTTTTCGTCTATGGCTGCGTTCATTTTTTACGTAGGACAGACGATGTTACCATTGTTCTTTATTATGTGTATATTTATCGCTGCTTCACGGTGAAGAAAAACATTGTTACTATATATTCCTTATCGGCCCATAGCTACTCTGTAAGAAAGTTAGCTATTGTATACCCCATATTTTAAAACAGGGCTGAAGTTTTTCTCCGTCTGCTCTTTTCTTCAGCTCAGCATTGCCTAAGCGCACCCAGAGCAGACAGAACAAAAAAATAACGTTCACTAAGAGTTTGTAAAGGAACCGTACAGTGAATAAAGAATATTTCATTTCATTTCATTTCATTATGATATTTACTATTACCGTGCACAACTAACAGCTAGATACAAATTTTTAACTGCTGTCATGTCCACCAACCCGCACTTGGCAGCGTAGTGGGCAATCGCCCAAATCCCTCTCGATTCTCAGAAGAGACCCAGTAGTGATACGTCAAAAAGGGATGGAAAAAAAACGAAAAATAATTTTGCAATACCGTCGCTTTAGATATTCGAGGAACCAAACTCATACTATCTATTCAGTAAAGTGTGCCGAAGGGTGTCAACGCTAAATTAGCAGCGACCAATAAAACTGATAATAATAAGTATATTGTAACCAAGACGAAATACATAAATTAAGTTTTTAACAAAAAAATAGAACCGACTTCAAACGGTAAAAAATAAAATTATTCAGTACCTACTTCTTCTTGCTTATGGTAATGACTCTTAAAACTATTTCTGGAGTCGGGCCCTTAGTAAATGTCGTACCATTCGTTCTAAATTGGCTCCGACAGTACAGACATTGGGACAGTACCTACTTCTTCTTGCTTATGGTAATGACTGTTAAAACTATATTGGAGTCGGTGCCCATTCAGAACGAAAGGTACACTATATTTACTAAGACAGGACATTTCACTAAGGGCCCGACTTCAAAAATAGTTTTAAGAGTCATTACCATAAGCAAGAAGAAGTAGGTACTGAATAATTTTATTTTTTACCGTTTGAAGTCGGTTCTATTTTTTTGTTAAAAACTTAATTTATTTCACTCTTTTTAATTGGAAAATTTTTCACTTAACTTCTAAACTTTAAACAGATTTACCTTTCATAATCATGTTTATCTAATAGCCATCTAAAAGTCTGAAAGAATACTACTATCAGTCCACCTGAACGTATAAATTAAAGAAAGAATTTGCTCTCAGCTCTTAACCGTTGAGGAGTTGTACCTTCAATCATCAGTTAAGCAACAGCAAGTGATAATTACCAGACATAAATATTTGTATTATGTTGAAAATAATGACTAAGAGAATGTATGTGCCTATTAAGTTTCAGTGTTTCCCTCGATTACTCTAATATCAAATCATCAGATTTTGACATGGTGACAGTTGGACCACCTCAGGAATGTAAGATTTCGAACAAAAAACCATTTATTGAAAGAATTTGCTCTCAACTCCTAACCGTCGTAGTACCTTCCATCATCAGTTCAGCAACATGATATGACGATAATTATACACAAACATCTGTTTTGCTTTGTAAAAATATGAAAATCATTTGTTGTGCTATAAAATTTGCATGTTCCCTTCGATTTCTCTGGGATCCCTTCATCAGACTTTGACTTGGTGACAGTTGTACCACCTCGGGAATGTAAGATTTCGAATAAAAAACTATTTATTGAAAGAATTTGCTCTCAACTCCTCACTGTCGCAGTACCTTCCATCATCAGCTCAGCAACATGAGATGATGATTTCTATGCATAAATATCTCTTACGCTTCAGAAACTATAAGAAAATCAATGTGTGTGCCTATAAAATTTGAGAGTTCCCCTCGATTTCCCTGGGATCCCATCATCAGATCCTGATTTGGTGACAATGGGACCACCTCTGGAGTATAAGCATACGAACAAAAAAAGAATTTTGAAAATCGGTCCACAAACGGCGGAGTAATCGGTGAACATATATAATACAGCCGAATACAGTACCTCCTCCTTTTGGAAGTCGGTAAAAAATGATATATGTACTTAAATTCAAAACAAAATTGCTTCACCTGCCACCTTTCACATCAAAGTTTAAAACCCAAAGCGCACCCGAACCTTTAATAATCCACCCTTGCGGTGATGCAGAAAAAATCACTTAAGCGTTTTTGCGTGCTTGAATATTTAAACATGGCACCATTATCGGACGGACCGACTAAACGGTGAGGTCTAATTGAATAAACGTGTCGGAACCCGGATGATCGCCGATCCGATTGTTCCGATTTTAAGTTTATCCGGATCCGAGGAAGAATTATAACGCTTTTTGAAAGTCGATCCGCTGTTGCTCGAGATTTTCTTAAGTGAGAATTGTGTGGATGTTTTGGTTGTATCATTATTTTCTCCCGGTATTATTTAAATATTGTTACTTTTTGAACAAAATTGCAGTATTTTGTTTTTACTCCAAGGCTTGTATCGCCCGCTTTAATCCTAACTTCAATAGTTACTCGTATAGTAAATATTATGCACAGTAAAAAAAAATAAGTACAATTTATAAGTACTTAAATTTTGTAACTTTACGCTCCACTCTGAATCAACTAAAGAATTTTCAGAATATTTACTGTTTTTTTTTATAACATTTAAATGAACTAGTTACAATTTTTTTTAAATAAACCGAACAAAAAGAAGACGGGTCGCGTGGCGTCGCCTATGGACACGGGCAACCCCAGGGAAGTCACCCATGTATTCATGGCTTTGGAGGAGAGCTTTCTTACAGCTTTCTTGAAGAACCCCATGTTTTAGTACACTGGGAATGCTTCAGCCGGAAGGTTGTCCCATAACTTACACGTCAGTGGTAAAAAGGAGCGTGCAAAGCGGACTGTGGAGAGCAACGAGTCCAGATGATTTCGTTGGAATTTTAACCTTCGTCTGGTGGTATAATCATGGAATGGTGACGTGCAAGGTTTGATGTAGTATGCATACTATTTTTGGACGAAGATTTTTTTATAAATTCGATAATAAGTGTGTCCTAATGCCGATACTTACAAAGGTAGATAATAACTATTTCATCACGATTGTCATACTTATTTTTACACAATTTCGTGTCCCCCGAACGTTTCTAAAATGTAATGGTTTCTCCGATTCAACCTATTTTGCATACAAATCTGAACCATACTTTACCTTCTTAAGGGATGCACCCCCTAATCTTAGTAGCTAAACGTTGTTCTTGATAAGGCGTCGTAATGATACAGTTACTGAGCCGAGATATCTCAATGTGATTTAAAATGATTAAAGTGGTAACTTATTTTATTACGAGTATAAAATACTAGCCTTCCGCCAGTGGCTTCGACTTGTAACTTGTCCAGTGACTTTTCCAAGGTCAATTCTATCTGTGTTCCTTTCATTAAAATTGGTTCAGTAGTTTAAGCGGGAAAGCGTAGCAGATAGACAGAGTTACTTTCGAATTTATGATATTAGTAGGGATTTAAGTTGATAAAGATTACAACAAAATTAAAATATTTAAAAAGCAATCTTATTTAAATTGGTTAAAAAATTCGCGAGTTACGTCAATACTAGTAAATGTGCTAATATATTATTTTACTCAGCAATTTCTTATATAGGTTTGCGGTATAACCAGACTACTCAAAGATTTGAAGTTGTGAATGTGTTGCCCTTACCAGCTTTTATAATCTTTAGGTGGATTATAAAAGCTGGTACCCTAAAGTCTAATTCTACGTTTTCCTTTATAATTCACCATCAAATTTCGCAGATAAAATTGTTACTAGAAGGCGATGCTTCTGGAACAGAATAGTAAGTTTTTAAAAGAATTTAAAAATACAAATATTACTCTACAGGTGACTGAACTTTGGTGGTTTGAATGGGAAACTACCTCCGCTTCACCCATTTCTGCTCTCAAGTAATTCGATAGTGGGAAGATGCGGTTACCGCACAAACTAAAGGAGGCAACCATAGGTCTTTGGAATATGAAATGAAATGAAATGAAAATATTTTTTTTGCACAATTATAGGTAGCAAAAAAGGTTTTACAAAAATATTTAGATCGCCATATTTACCCTTTAGGGTGTACAAATTTTATTGTAAAAGTTATATAATTACAAGTTAAATTATAAACTAATTAATTATGTACAATAAACACTAAAATATACAGTATACTTAAATAATTTTACATTATTATCACTTTAGCTACTTAAATTCAATTTAACCCAAGTTTGTGCTTTTTATACAAATTTATTTTATTTTATTTGAACCATACGTGGTTGACCGTCATCAGCTTTGGGCACCCACCCACCAATATCTGCATTATATGATCTCAGGCCAGAATGATATGCAGATATCCATATTTTCCATTGGCAGATTCGACCATTTAACACAAAGTCAGCTACATGCTCGTCTGCTACTCTAATTAAATCACGGTCCCGGTTTGGGTCCCGGGTTCGATTTCCGGCGAAACAGAAATTTGAACGATGAGTTTAAATTTCTGTTCTCAGTCTGGGTGTTTGTGTTTCTGTCTTTGTGTGTGTCCATGGTACCAATAATACAGGGTATATCTACCCTACTGTGAGGCTATGAGTGTGAAGCCTTTTTTAAAATTATAATTTGAAATGGCAGTGATTTTGGTAAGAAATTATCTGTTCATCTAATTTTAAATACTAGCCGAATTATTACCAACCTTCATAAGGTGTTAGAGTATGTAAATGTTAATAAATTTAATTAAGTCCTAGATTCTGTACTTCGTGTTATTACTTGTAGGTACTTTATGAATATTAATTCAATTTTGAGTTTGAGACTAAGATTAAAATTTGTTTGGTACTTAATTAATAGATAATAAAGTTATAATTTATGGATTGTTCAGAATATCATTAGTAGGTATCTAAGTCTTGATACTTTATAAATGCAACTTTTTGTAAAATCAATTTTTAAAATTGACCCGATACCTTGGGTAACATGCCGGGATTTTCACTACATTAAAACCCCTTAGGCAGTCTGCCCAATCTTTTTTAAGAAATAGTCATATTTCTTTGTAAAAATGAATATCCATAACTTTAAATCTATGTCAATAATATTACCTACCGAGCAGCGGTTACAATAATTTCTTTTTCAACATTTTTATATCCCACTGCTGGGCACGCTCTCACAAGTGAGAGGGATGTAGTCCATAATCCACCACTCTGGCCAGGTGCAGATTGGTGGACATCATGCTTTCGAGAAATTATGAATTTCTCTCAGGCATGCACGGCGATGGAGAACATCGTAATCAATTAAATATCACGATATTTTTCATTACTGTGGAATAGTAATAAATGCACACATTACATTTTTTTGTCAGAGGTAAGCACCGATGATTTGACCCGGATTCGGTCGCGTCAAGGATCGCGGTTTTTTACCACGCGGCCATCACTGCTCAAAATTAATAGCTCAAAAATATTCATATTATTTAATGGCAAATAAGTAAAGTGAAATTAAAATAAATGAGAAAGCCAATCTAAACAATCTTAGTGAAGAAATTTCAGACATTGCAATGGATTCTCAGAATACTTGGCCGGCTAATCATTCCTCTGTAACGAGTGTTTTGACTGTTTTGCAAAGTACAAAAATATATGTAGCTATCAAAAATGTATATTAAACTTATCTTATTAATATTTTTCCAAAATTGCCAATGAAGCTGATAAAATAACTTAAGTTAAGATATTAAAGGCTGGATCCTAGAATACTTATCAGCTAAGTATTCCTCTGTAATGTTTATTGTATTGCTAATTTCTAGAATAAAAGATAGACGAACAGACATATAAAAAAAACAGAAAGTGTAGCTATAAAACACATATAAGAGCAACGATCTAGATGAAGATATTACAGATATTGCAATGGATTTCTGAATACATAGTATACAATAATAATCATTCGTTTTGACTATATCGTTTAAAATACAGAGTAACGAATATTCAGGTAAAGAGAAAGTTACAGACACCAAACATTTACAAAACCCTTCTTAACCTCGATGAAGCTGATCTCAATAATCTTAATGAAGACATTACAGACATTACGTTGGATTTCCCGAATACTTGGCCGGTTAATTATATCACCGTAATGAGTATTTCCTTGCCAGTTTATCCTTTATTAAGAACATTTTATGTTTGGTTTCGGGATATATCAATATTTTTTGTTGTAACAACAAAAAAAAAATTGAATTTGGAACCATAAAGAAATCATCCATTCCCGATACTTTTCTGAATGGATGAAAGCTTGGACTTACGCTAGAATTCAAACCCTTGTAAAAAGTTCTCTTTAGGACTTAGGCGGCTAATTTTAACTGCGCAATAGGCACAGATTACATATTAAATCAAATTATAATTTTTAAAGAAAATCTGTCTTATTTACATACCTAACATTAATACTATAATCCATCCATCCATCCATCAGCCTTTTAGAGTTCAATGCTGGACATAGGCCTCCCCTAATGTTCGCCACTCCGTCCGGTCCTGCGCCCTCTGAATCCAGCGGTTTCCCGCTATCTTCTTCAGGTCGTCAGTCCACCTGATTGGAGGGCGGCCTGTGCTCCTTTCAATACAATAATAGCAAAATAAAAATCACAAAAGAAAACATCGAAATTGGAGACGAGAAAAACCTCACGTCAAGAAAGTTACAAGACGGAACGCGAAGGGCCTCAGATCCCACGTCGTCCGGAGATGAAATTAACCCGCGATATAATATCATTTGCTGGAGACGGAAACAAATAAAACGGGAAAAGAAAGCCATCGTCGCGGTACACGTAGGGGTTAGATGGGGAGTGGTGTAAAAAGTAAAAGAAAGACTTTCTCTTTTCCAGGAGAACGTCAGTTTAGTTTAGAAACACTCTTTGTATTTCTGAGCAGTGGGATACCATTTATTGGGAGGCCTGGAGCTTACTAATTCTGCTCCAACGCGGCTTGGTGGAGATTCAAGTTAGTGGGCAACCCAATGTCGGATATTTTCAAACCGCCCATAAGGCCTCCGACAAGGTTTGACGACTGTTATCTATCGATAACAACCGAGATCGATGCCTTATCGTGCTCTTCAAAGCATGGAAACGTGCATCAAAATTTCATGCACGCCACTAGCGGTCATCGATCTCACACCTGACGTGCCTGTTTGGCGTAGTTCTGTAGATTGCTTGCATTCTACGCCAGCCGCTGCAACATGAAGGCTTCGAAACATTTATTACGGGTTATTTTATTCGTCCAAAAAGTATAAAATATATGTAAATAGACTGCGAAATAAAATAAAAACTGTGAAGGCGAAATTAGAAAATGTTGTAACAAAATGATAGCAAGCATGCTACAAGCACATCAAAAGTACACTCAAAGTTACAAATTTGGATGTTAATAATGATGAACCTGTAATAGAAAATAAAAACTAAAATAAAATAAAACTAGGTTAACTAGATGTAGCTACTAACTCCCTGTAGCTTCGGGATTAAAAATAGAACTACGGTCCGAATCGTCAAAATCCCAAGATTGACTGACAGGCTAGAACTGCTCAGCTTGCGAAGAGACATAGGCTCGCTCTGCGTGTTCTACCGACTTTAGTATGGTGAGTGTTCCGATGAACTTTTCGAACTGATGCCTACATCACCATTCCATGATTATACCACCAGACGAAGGTTAAAGTTCCACCGATACCATCTGGACTCGTGGCGGTCCTCCACAGTCCGTTTTGCACGCACCTTTTTACCACGGACGTGTACGTAATGGACAACCTTTCAGCTGAGGCATTTCCAGTGGACTATGCCATGGGGTTTTTCAAGAAAGCTGTAAAAAAGCTCTCCTTCAAAGCCGGCGATGCTCGGGTGACTCCCCTGGTGTTGCCCGTGTCAATAGGCGACGGTGATCGCTTAACACCACGCGGCCCGTCTGCCTGTTTGTTCGGTTCACTTATAAAAAAAAATGGTATCCCCTTTTAGAGGCGACTAAAAGAGGGCTTCCGGGGTTGTGAGCGGTGAGAGTGGGAGCTCGATCCTAGCAAGCGATGTGTGTGAGGCCACTTGCCGCCGTAAGCATCGGAGGGTGCAAGAGAGCACATCTGCTCTTCCGAGGATGAGCCCGTTCTGGGGCGCGCGCGTGGAGGACACCGGTGCGTTCCACTGGAGATCCCGAAATCATTCCCAAGCGCAGAGGTAGGCCACCGAGGGGTTTTTTAGTGTGGTATAAATCCCACATAACCCGGTATCTTCTCCCAAGGTGCCGGGTACCTTTTGAAGGTGTTTACACCCCGATACAGTACATATATAGTACTGGGTTTTTTACAATAATAATATATTCTACTAAAAAAGTGCTGTGATCGTAAATATAATATTAAATTTGTCACGAAATCGTAAACTCCTTTCACCGAGACCACACCACTGATAGAAATATGAAGCAAGGGTAAAATAACGAGTTTAGAGCCAAACAAAGGGAGTTTTTACGATTTTTTCGACCGTCTTGCACTTGGGCCTTTATCACAAACCTTTATTTATTTATCTGTGATGTTTTAGAAGAAGCCGGTAATTTGAGAACAATCTTCGCTTTGTTATTGAACGAGGTGGCGATGTAAAATTATTTGTTCTTTTCAGTTCATTTCTAACTTGTATTTGTTTTGTGTATTTCAACTTTTAAAAAATTATGAAAATTGGTTTAATAACCTACCTGTAGATTGGTGTTGGAGAATAAAGATTTTACTTAAAACCGTGCATAGAGTGTAATAAATCTGCAAAAGAGGAGATTACTGCCATTTCATAATGTTCATAGCAAAACCATGCCGTAAGTTACATTATCATACAATATACAAAGCGGAAGCTAAAGTTAATGGCAAATGGCAAAAATTTAGATATTTATTAATTGTTGGGCATTATACCTATATCATCCCTAGTCTCTAGTCATACCTAGTCATACTCCACCAACGCGCATTGAAGCAGCGTGGTGGAGTAAGCTCCAGGCCTCCCCAATAATGGGGAGATACCCGTGCCCAGCAGTGGGATGCAAAAAGGGTTGTAGCCATACCTAGTCATCAATATAACGTTACCAGACTTACATGAGGCCACTCAAGCAAGACCTTAATGGATTGAGGCTTGCTTTATGATGTTTTTAAGTGTCTTTGGGCTGCAACAACGATATAACATCATGTGGCCTGAACGCTCGTTTGATTATCAATACCAAAGAATCCATACCTAAATAAAAAATAAAATTAAAAGCATCGATGATAAAGTTTCTATTTTTTGTCGATTTAAAAACCGGCTACAATAAACACAAAGCCTTTGTAATAACACCAGCTTAATCCTTTTGAAAACTCCATCAGCATTCACCCTTGAGACTGTTTCGCCATCGATTCGCGTCTCCATTTGCGATTTGGAGCAATTTGTAATTCAAAACATTTCCACAGATGCCTGACCTCGATGGCGACTGGAAATCAATTAATAGGCACAAAGCCTGGATGAAATCGATTTTATATAAAGCAATATGATTATTACCTTAAATATCCATTTAAAAGTCATGACGAATAAAGGATATAAAGGGTTTATTTAGAAAATTATTTGAATCATCAATTTTTATTGAAGCACCCATTGTGAGATAAATTAGCTTGCTACTAAAATTTACATAAAGGCCGCGGTCTTCGATAAAGAGATACCGGGCTCAAACTGAGTGAAACTCCCAGTGCGTACCTCTGGTGCGTATTTTTCTATTGCTCCACGGTGAGGGAAAATATTATGATATTTAATTAATAACATTCCATAGGAATTTGTCTTTTCCAATATCTTTGGTACATTCCTAACTACGGTTACCTATTGGTAACTCATAATTTTTTGAAGGCATGTCCACCAATCCGCACTTGGTTGCGTGGTGTGGACGTGGGCCCAGCTGAGGGACAAAAAAGGTTAAAAACAACATGAAATCAGCCCAGTCAGGCTCGTTTGAATACGTTATATGAATTTTCAAACTCCCAATATAAAGCATAGAAGTCCGTTAGTTAGTGGGTCATGGAACTACAATCGTTTCCAATATAATTCCGGATCACAATGGACTGGCTGAGTTGTTAGCGAGCATTGTTGTGGCTTTCGAATTCAACACAAGTTTTAACTTTTGTTGCACGTATGTTTTTATGGTGACGACGAAATGTGGTTAGTAAAAAATTGCCTGCTTTGTTTCAAATCAAATCTCGACAATGTATAAGCAATGGCGGGAGCCATTGGAGGTTATGTTTGTTAGGAATTAACGTCGGTAGTTGAATAAAAAATGTGACGAGGTAGGACAAAACGCCTATAAAAGCGAGGCCTCCTCTAAGGGAGGGATTATTAGTGCTTTAATCTTGATAACTGCTGTAACTCTGCCCGATTGCGTACTGAAATTCTGTGTCTGTGCTTACTTATTATTTAATTGCTGTTGTATAAGGAAATGTTAATTAGAAACCTTAAATCGTTACCTGTAAATTGTATCAAAGGCTTTGTGAATTAAATGGTGATCTAAATATTCTGCTTCTGGTTTTCATTTCTAAAATCAGAAGTGGGATCTCCTCGCGTCCCACATTTAACTTTGCATCCTGAACAAATGCAGAAATCAGTACGCACGTTTTTTTTTTTTTACATTCTTCGTGTATCGATTAAACAATCTGTACCAGTTCAGTGATAAGTAATTGATTTGAGTGAGACTTATAAACGTTGGGTAAGGTCAGAAACCGTAAGTAAAAAAAAAATCTTTTAAGAAAATATTTATTTGCTCGAATGTGGTATAGTTTTGTTTCATATTAAATTAGGTATGTATTTCAATTAATTTTCATTACAAGGGCATTTGCTTATTTTAGTTGTCATAGATTTTATCATTAATTATGCAAATATATGTAATTTTTCGTATAATTTTATAATTTATGTCGATAAGTATCAAATTTCTGTTCACCCATAAATTAGTAATTGTAATGATTAATTTGTTTTAAAATTTTACCACAGTGAAGCTTTAAATATTTGTCGGTAATTTATTGTTAATTTTGACGCACATGTGGTAGCAATTTTTTGACCTTATAGCTGACTAGGTTATTGACAGGCACCAATAGTCTTATCAGGAAAACAAGTAAGAAATTTACAATATTCATCTTTCCTTGTAAATAAAAAGTTGTGTCTTTACAAATAAACGGGCTTCATATATTATGTACAGTCAGGGCACACTTAATATTTTCAACCTTTTAAAGAGAGGCTCGCAGCGTGTTAATGGAGTGGTATTAGCTATAGCGCGAATACATCTCTTTTGTGCTATAAACGCTTTATTGAAATCTGTAGTTTCCTCAGAGTAGTATTCTGTATCTAAGATTCGACGAGACGTATCCATGATAAAATTTTAATGCTACATTTGTTACTTATTAGTTTTGCGAATCCAAGTGAAAAAGCAATTTTTTTTGTTACTTTAAAAATACTCTGCTTATCCTTTGCTTTTGAGATACGTTTATGTATGAAGAAAATGAGTACCTAGTTCTTACAGTCGGTTACTTTTTCAAAAGAATTTATTTATACCCAACAAGTACAGTACCGTCACTGGGGAGTAAGTAATGGCAACATTTTTGTTAAATATTTCCGAATCGAGAGTGCACGCAATTATTTCCGTGAAACAGTGTTTTTGAATATTTGTAGTCATTTCAAAGCAAGAAGTCAATTTATAAACTTGGTATCTGATATTTTTCTGAATACCTACAAATGCAAGACATTAAACAAAGACGTTTAATCTTTATTTTAAAAATTGAATTAGTTGGTCTGTACCAGTAAATTTTGGCAAACTTGCATAACCGAATACAATCTTAAAGTTAAAAGTGACCGTTGATATTTTATATAGATTGCATATGCTATGAGTATTCGTATAATTAACTATCAAAGTTGTTGGCTGAGAGTTACGAGTATCTATCAATTTTTATTCACGTAACATGGGACAAAACCTTGAGATTTTTCTTGAGTTTTCAGACTACTTCCTCTGATGAAGGGAGCAAGTTGAGAATGAGTGATGGAATCTTAAAAATGACTCTAAATCAGTGGTTGAAGCAGTGTTGACAACCAAGAATAACAGTACTAAAAAGAAAGTTGCTCTTTACCTATTACTTACTTTTTATGGTTAATGAATTTTTAAGGTAAATAAGTGACATTAAACAAGCTCAATAATAATTATAAACCAACGGGCCAACGGTATAATGTGATATAACCGTTTTGTTTGTCAGATTTAATTGATGTTTAGTGCATTTACAGATAAGGTTTATACTGGATACTATTGTTCTTTTTTGACTACCTACCTACTTTGTTAATCATTTTGTTAACGCACAAATTGCTAAACCATTTTCAGATGAAATAGGTACAGGGAGTTTTTTTTTTCGACTACCTACATACCTTTATCGCTAAACAATTTGAACATTTGTTACTGACTGTGAAAGTTGTAGCAGAGTAATGTCAGGTAGGCCGAGCTTCAACCTATGTACCTTTACTACGGGAGAACACGAGGACATGTGATTTGGTCAGTTCTGACTGTGCACATTGTTATTCTAGCTGGTAGCAATAGTGAACCGACAGTGAGTTACATAAATCTTTTCGTAATAACAAATTACTTTTCCTATATAAGTTTGTTCATAAAATTTCATTTTCTTAATGTTACGCTTGTGTTTCAATGTGCAAATAAGTTTTTTTCGCGTGATACTAAACTTGTCATTATGTCTGCTATCGAATCTTTATTTTTGGTAGATGACAGTGTCGTCTGTTGGCCAAGACTGTGTAATGCCTGGGTATTACTAGTGATGACAGCGTGACGATATTGGCTGAACTTGTAATAAAACATTCTACTGGTTTAAGCACGCTTTTACCATGGTGCTATTAACATTTGTAACAAAGTGTAACACACTGTGTACTGTTGACAGCAAGTTCAAAATATTAAGAAAAATGCTAGCATACAACCCGCGGGCTTTGTAACCCCGGGGGCTTTACTGGTGACTTCATTTTTATATTTTACACCCTATCTGACCCAACAGTTTTTTCTCTATAATGGTAAATTTTTGTTAGTTTTATTGGGCCTAAAAGTACTTCGAAATACGTTGGTCCTAATTTATGCATATACTAGCCTTCCGCCAGCAGCTTCGCCGGCATGGGCCCGTTTCACACTTCATTGTTATTTTAAAATCATAGGCGTTTAGCCAGTTGCTTCAACCGCGTGGACCCTATTACCTGTTTTCACGTAGGAATGAAGCATTTCCCCGCGTCAAAAAGTAGCCTATGTTACTCAGGGTGAATGTAGCTTTCTAATGGTGAAAGGTAAAATCGGAACAGTAGTTTTTGAGTTTATTCATTTCAAACATATAAAAATACAAATCTTTCCTCTTTATAATATTAGTATAGATATATTCATTTTTTCAACATGTCATATTTCTTTTTGATATAGTTTAATAAGTCTAATACATTCTCTGCAATATCGGCTGCGCATTTAATGTTACCTATAAAGAGTGCCTGTGAACAACATATTATGTACAACAGAAATCTACGATGAACACTGTTTTTACAGATTGAAATGCGGTGATACAAGACTAGTGGGATCCTATATAAACATCTAGTTGAAGCCGTGTTATTGTTAACAGAGATCCGTGATGAACACTGTTGTTACAGATTACAATGCGGTGATACAAGACTAGTGGGATCCTATATAAACATCTAGTTGAAGCCGTGTTATTGTTAACAGAGATCCGTAATGAACACTGTTGTTACAGATTGCAATACGGTGATACACGACTAGTGTGATATTGTACGAACATCACCTAGGTCAAGCCGTGTTTAAGTTTGGGCTACTCAAGTTCACATGCAAGCCGGTATTGTAAGAAGTCATAAAAATTTAAGAAAAATATAAGGTCTTAACAGGACTTGTTTCATTTTGCAGTTCTTGAATCAGACCCACACGATCGAGGACGAACGTGTGAGCAGGACGGCCGGATGTAATCGTGGTTAAAAAGGAGCTCAGTGATATATACTAAATTTTTATTTATACTATTTTAATTATACTAAACTTTTGAACTAGATGGTGCTACTAGTACATTTATTTAAAAAAAAGCAACAGTGCTTTCTTATTTCGAAATAGTTGGACAAAACTCATTCTTTATTTTACTGATTAATAATTTTGGTACTCGTACATGTTAATAATTTTTCCTTTCACAAAACAAGTTCGTTTTAATGGCTGTCCCAAAACTTAAATGAAATATCTCATTTATAAGCTTAATTCTTATCCAGATGTGCCTGTTATAAATTGCTGTTAAGTCACTAGAACATCTCAAGCTTTATGATTCAAAGCCTAATTGTTAGATTTATTACAAAAACTTTAAATTCCAAAAAGTGCTTCATACGATAGGCCGATCTTTAAGATTTAGTTTGGTTTTTTTCTCATTTGCAGAAGCTAATCCTTGTGATGTCGGCATGCATTCGAAGGCTGCTGCCTCCGCCACTGTATGGTGCGTGGCGCTCTGGTGTGCTCTTGGGTGGCACCGGGCGCTCCTTTAGTGCACTGCTACTTAAGTGCAATGGCATTGAAGGATCTTCACCGCCTGGCGAGGACGCCAGGATATCAGGAGGGCCGTGTTAGGAATTAACGTCGGTAGTTGAATAAAAAATGTGACGAGGTAGGAGAAAACGCCTATAAAAGCGAGGCCTCCTCTAAGGGAGGGATTATTAGTGCTTTAATCTTGATAACTGCTGTAACTCTGCCCGATTGCGTACTGAAATTCTGTGTCTGTGCTTACTTATTATTTAATTGCTGTTGTATAAGGAAATGTTAATTAGAAACCTTAAATCGTTACCTGTAAATTGTATCAAAGGCTTTGTGAATTAAATGGTGATCTAAATATTCTGCTTCTGGTTTTCATTTCTAAAATGTTGGTGTATTTCCGTTCACAGTCGTTAAATATCATTAATAATATACCCGTTAAAGAAATGAAAAAGGCGATTAAAAATTTTACAGTATGTTGGTTTTCAACATGTACCCGGGTACAATATATCCTTCATGCAATTTCTAACTAGCGCTGCAAGCTGTTGTGACAATGGGCAGGCCACAGAGTTAGGAGGACTGATAAACGATGGGGAAGAAAAGTCCTCGAATAGCAAAAGGACCTCATGTGGACAATCAGGTGGACTGACGACATGAAGAAGCCGCTGGATTCAGAGGGCGCAGACTGGTCAAAGTGTCGAATATTAGGGGAGACCTATGTCTAACAGTGGACTTTTAAGGGCTGACGAATTAGTATTCGTTTATACCAAATTCGCTTCTTTATTATTTTATCAACCTTTTTTATGTTCCACTGCTGGGCACAGGTCTCCTTCTCACACAATTGAGAGGGATTCAGGCCATAGTCCACCACGCTGGCCGAGTGCGGATTGGTGGACGTCATGCTTTCGAGAAATTATGAATTTCTGTCGGGCATGCACGGCGTAATCAATTAAATATCACGATATTTTCCATCACCATGGAGCATCGATAAATTCGCACATTACAAATTTCTTTGGAGGATTTGAACCTGGGATCGGTCGCGTCGAAGACCGTGGTTTTTTACCATTCGGCCATCGCTGCTCTTATTCTTAATTCGCTTCTTACAAGTGCAAAAATGATTTTCGTTGTGTTGCTCGTGGACAAAACACAAATCGGGGTGTGAAATTTCGTATTTATAACATGTCTACTTAACTTTTTTTCTAAAGTTATTTTATGACATTGTTTACGATATATTATTATAACCACCAATCTTCAGAATCCCTTCAACTGAACTTTAAGGAGATCTTGGTTTAATTTCCTCACAGCATGCGTCTAAAACAAGTGACGATGCGACACACTTCATATTGAGACCCTCGCTTTCATTAAATTACGCCACCTTTACGCCTATAATATTTAACAGATTTTAAACACGTGCTCCCCATAAATATTCAACCTTCTGGGCATAAACGTGCGACACATTTATTCTATCTACTTTCTTGTCTAACTACAAAATGAAATTTTGATTAATAAAGCAATCAATAAACAGAGATACAGACGAGCATTCACACAATATCAAACAAACCTCGACTCGTGTTTAGTTGGGCTGCTACTCTTGAGGCTTATGGTCGTCTTATGAAAGTCGGCTCAGCAGCCGCACCATTCCACCAAAACAATAGAATTTAATTATATTGCCTAACATAATATATATTGCTTCAAACCACCTTTAATAATATTGTCGTATTTCAAAGTCTGCCGAACGCAAACGATCTACGCATCTAATTTAAACGGGCGCAGTCATGTGTGAAATTGGTGACCGCTATTAATAAAACTGCATGCTCATACATAACGCATAGATAACGGTCAGAGATCTTAGAAGCGGCTTAAAAACGTCCAACAACGTGTGGCCAGTCACATGCATCGCCACCAACCCACATCGGAGCTGCGTGATATAAGGTATGATAAGCTCTAGACCCGGCCCCGTTTTAACCAAGTATCTCAGCATTACAAAGAGTTAAGAATAAGAGACCCAAAAGGATTCGTGTCTAAGGGCCTCGTTCACCATCTCCAAGTAGAGTGTTGATTATTTACGTCCCAAGTAAAGTTATGTGGCAAGTAAAAACTATAAGTACGGATCATTTTATTATATGATTAGTGCTACTCGAACATCATGAAATTGAAATTTAAGTTACGGACGACAATAAGCTTACATTTTCACTTTACTTGAAGGTGGTGAAAGAAACCCTAAGAGTAAAATCCTAATCTAGTCCAAAAATATCCAAATTGAGTTCAATTGGATTTGATATAAAAATTCTGTCGACTCCATAACAATTCATATAACTCGATGGAACTAACGACCGGTACGGATCGGTAACGAGGCCTCTCGATAAATTAAATAATGCCTTCCCCCTGTGACATTCATCTTTCTCATTAGGGTTGTTACACACCGAAATGAGAACATAATAATAATATATTTTTCTATCATGCCTACCGTAAAGTAAAGACGAAACAATGTAAATCTTTTTATTTAAATGCACGACAACCTGCGTGGCGCAATGGTTACCATGCCGGACTGCCAATAGAAATTTAAAAGATGAGTTTAAATTTCTTTTCTCGGTCTAGGTGTTTATGTTTCTGTCTTTGTGTATCCCCATGGTACCCACTACACAAGGTGTATCTAGCCTACTGTGGGGCTATAAGTATGAAGCGTTATTTATTTTTAACACGCTTTTATTAACTTGACCTGTATGTATGAATGTATGTATGTATGTATGTAACGGAATCTTTTAACTTCATTTTCACTTACTTCTAGGAGTCTGATTAACTTGAAAATTTGCACAGGGGTCAAGGGTCGATGACAATACAATAATCTCATAACTTTATATTAAAGTCCTAACTAGGATCATCAGGAATTCAGGATAAAAAAATACGAGGGACGGCTGATAAGTTCATGGCCTGAGGTACTTAATGAAACAAATATAAAGTTTTATATTTTTAACACGTTTAAGGGTCTGATTAACTCACAGGGGTCAAGGGCCGATGACAATGCAATAATGTGAGAATAAAAATCCAACTAAAAAATTAAAAATAAATAATGTAGTTTAAAAAACTAAAAAACACGCTTTTGTGAAAATACGAACTAAAAAGAAAAAATAAATAAGAAGAAAATGTATTTTACTGCAAAAAAAAAGTGTGGGGTGGTTTTTAAGATATAATTGACACCATGCACCCCACGCTTTTTTTGCAGCAAAATACATTTTCTTCTTATTTATTTTTCTTTTTAGTTCGTATTTTCACAAAAGCGTGTTTTTTAGTTTTTAAAACTACATTATTTTTATTATTAAATAAATAACAGGCAGGCCACGTTTTAGTTAAATATGGCGTGGCATTTCTATAACACTGTCGTATTCACTTTTTGGTCGCATAATATTATTATGCCTTTTTTCCATGAACAGTAATGAACACACTACACACGCTAAGATCATAGATAAGAAAGAATATTCGAAGAAGCAGCGCAACTACATTCTACCTACAACAAGGATACCTAGTTCTTCGTTGATGTCGGATTTGCATGGACTTCAGCGACCACTGTACAACATATTATAATTATGGTTGATGTCAGGTAGTTCACTTAATACAAAAGCCCAAAAAATATTTACGACTTTTTATCATAATGCTGCGATCCACTAAGCCTATTTGTAGCTAATGTTCAACTCAAATTATTCTTAGAGCCATTCGTTTATATATAAGATATAATACTTTCTTTTTCTCAGCTATAGTTTCGCTTTGGCTACCTTACAATCTTTTCGTGAAGGAAGTCACTAGTTACAATCGTTGACTCAGCTTTTTGATAAGCGATTTTCTTGTCGAGTGTTTTTGCCTTCTAAGAGAAAATATTTCTGAGGCTCTGATGAATCAACGAAATACTTATTTAGAATTATTGTATTGTTTTCCTGGCCGTGGAATGATTACTGAAATATCACGGGGGTCTCTCTCTGAATACTTAAGATTTTTAACAATATCTGAAAAATGAATTAAAAAAACACCTTTTGTAAACACCCATTTGTGCAAATAAAAGTCTTTGTCTTTGAAAAAAAAAACATTTTATTGTCTGATTTAGTTATAATTTTATGTGAGATTTAATTGAGTGTATGCATGAGTATTCATGGGTGTAATTCAAATAAAGATTAATATGTACATGGAGTGGTTTAATTTTTCAATGAAATAAGGATAACATTTGCAAACACTGACATTCATCAGAATATATCTCAGTATGAAGTCCCTTTGCACTCTCTGTTCTAAAATGTATCCGCCGACAGCGGAAGTGGTTGTTCCGAGCCCATTTTCCTTTAAATAGAACTTGTTTAGTAACAGTATCAAGAAAATATAAAATTATGTGCACTTGTACTGCTTTTTCCCTTTTTCTAATTTTCATTTAGAGAGAAAATTCATGATTCAACCGTAGAAGTATGTAGTACGGAAATTGCGGTTGCCTGTCAAACTTAGAAGCGATCATCAGCCTCCGGAATATCAGTGTAAATGCATAGGGTCTCAAGAACGACTCACAGAACGACATATTTAAGGTCGCGTGTGCAGATCCATGATCTGCAGCGACAATACCTGGCCTGCATGCTAGTCTGCAACTCTTATAAATTGATAAAATACTTTCATAGTTTTAAGAGAAATTATGTTAATACGAGTAGATTACTTATACGTCATGTACTATCATTGCATTTAATTGAATTTTATTTTTAATGATTTTTTTCTAAAGATTGTGACAAATTGTGAATAATTTATTTTAATTGAATTGATTTTTATTTTTAATGACTGTTTTAATGATTTTGATGAATTGTAAATAATTTTATTTTTATTTATTTTATTTTATTTTTAATGATTTTAATTTTAAGCATGATGATTTGTAATATTTAATATTGACGTGCCGTAAGGTAGATTACTGAGATCTGTTGTTCCTATCCTTTTTTATAATATATAAACATTACATTACTATTACTTGAAACATTTGATATGGTTAGTGTTATTGTCCGAAATAAATGATTTATTATTATTTTTATTATTATTATTGCTGTGAGCAGATCTTCTACGACTCTCAAGCAATTTGCCACTGTAAAAATCCCACATTACCCAGTATATCTCCCCAGGGTACTGGGTACCTTTTGAAGGCCCCCCCCCGTTACCAAAAAAGGCCTAGTATACTCATGAAAATTACCACCGACAATTGATTTCACTTCGTCAGTCCAGCGCATGGGTGACCTTCTGCGTGACCTGGTACCTTCTGCCTTGCCTTGGACGACAAATAGTTCAATGCAGTCATTGAACCGCGCCGCGAGACATGGCCAAAGAATTTTAATATGCGTTTTAGAGCCAAAACTGAGTGGCGTTGCTGGATGCCGAGTTCTATCCAAAGTTAATGCGAAATTGGTCCAACAAATTCCGAGTATTCGTCTCCAGCACCACATCTCCAGAACATCTATTTTCATTTTATTCAACCTTACGCGAGGTCCACGTCTTCCCAGCGTATAGAATTATGGGGAAAATAAGCGTTTGTACGAGCCGAATTTATGTGGCGCTGGACGGCATAGCTTTAGGCTTCAATAAAGTCCGGGGGCTGATCATGACCACGAAACAAGTTTCTTCAAGACAACAACACAATTATGAGCAAATACAAGTGCTATAACGACCAAAGTCAATTTTTTGTTACAGTTGCCAACAATGACACAGATATCTTGATACCAGTCGTTTCGCCGCACACCCTGTTCTAATATTTATCTGCCGACAGGCGGAAAAGGTCGTTACCGGTTGTTCTGAGCCCTTTTCCTTTTAAATATAACGTGCCTATATTTTCAGCATTTTCTTGTCATAAAAACAGTATAATCGAGAGCATTTTCATGCCACAAAGCTGATACTTTTTAAGCCATTGTGAGCAAAATAATAAGTAATCTATCAAAATTATTATATTTTTTCTAAAGAGATGATAATGATAAAAATTAAAAAACAATATTTTTACAGCATTCTTATTCGTTTTTTATTCTTTCACACTTTTCACACGCTAACATTTGGATCGCAATATATTTATGAAAATGTAATGTATGTTCTTATAAATAAACACGAATTTATGACCTTTATGAATTGACATAGTTCGAATTCTTTTATCGGGATATCGATCAGAATAATCAAATCCCGGAAAATGTTCAATCCTTTCCTTTGCACAGATTTTAAAAAAGTCAAACAAGTCCTGTGCCGCAAAGTGTATTACGATCTTTTTTAGTTAATAAAAAAGCTTGGGATTGAGCTGTAGACAAGGCTGTTGCTATAACTGATGTAATAGACTTAAATTAATCAAATTGCCAATGTTACCAGATGACTGTGGGACGACATTGATACATGCGGTAGCTGTCACGTATGTTCCTTATTGCCTTATATCTACTCTGTAAGAAACCTAATTATTGTATACCCCATATTTTAAAACAGGGCTGAATTTTTTCTCCGTGTGCTCTTTTCTTCAGCTCAGTATTGCCTAAGCGCACCCATAGCTGACAGAACAAAAAAATAACGTTCACCAAGAGTTTGTAAAAAAATCATCATTTAATTCCACTTCATTCCATTTCATTCCAATTCATTACGTTTCATTCCATTTCATTCCATTCCATTTCATTCCATTCTATTCCATTCCATTTCATTTTATATGTTGTAGTTATCAAGGACACGCACATGAGAAACATGTACGCAAAAACCACGAAGAAATACTGAAACTCGTCATTAAAATTTCTGCCTCGCCAGGAATCGAACCCAGCTCCCTTGATCTGCAGTCTGGCATGGTAACGGTTGACGAAACATGAGAATGAAAACATGAAAGCTGCTATAAAGTCTATTTTTTCTTCCACATTTGCCACTCTAACTTCCACACTGACCCAGATATGTATCTCAGTATCGAGTCAAGGCACACCCTGTTCTAATATTTATCTGCCGACAAGCGGAAGTGCTCGTTACCGGCTGTTCTGGGACCTTTTTTCTTTAAAGATGTAACGCGTAATGTTTTTCATCATTTTCGTGCTATTAAAATAATAATTGTGAGTATTTTTTTCCAAAACAACAATGTGATAGTCATTATTTTCGTATTATTATTTTCGTATGATAGTGATTATTTTTTGTGAGTAGCGATGGCCGATTGGTAAATAACCGCGGTCTTTGACGCGACCGACCCCAGGTTCAAATCCTTGGCGCGCACCTCTGACAAAGAAATTTGTAATGTGCGCATTTATCGCTGCTCCAAGTGACGAAAAAAATTGTGATATTTAATTAATTACGATGTTCTCCATCGCCGTGCATGCCTGAGAGAAATTCATAAATTTCTCGAAAGCATGACGTCCACCAATCCGCACTTGGCCAGCGTGGTGGAATAGGTATGGTCTAAATCCCTCTCACTTATGAGAGGAGACCTGAAAACAGTAGTGGAACATAAAAAGGTTGAAAAAAAAATTTCGTAAGCAAAGTTGTCACAATTCTGTTAAGCCATTTTCAGCCAAGAAATGAGTAATTTATCAAAATGATTATTTCTTCTAAAACGACCTGAAACTAATACACCATTTCAAAATTCAGAAAGTTAATCCGTCGCTTACGGACAGGATTACAAATTAAGTTTTTGGGAGTCTCTGTAGGAAACGTACTTTCGAATCTTATGCGAAAAAGAAAATTTTACGTTTTGAAGTCGGTTGCTATTTTTTGTATAAAATTAATTTACTATCCTACTACAGACATGGCGTTTATGTGACCATGATACCCAACATACCCAACACTTCAGAACATAATAAGAAAGAAAGAACAAAAAAATATTTATTTCATATTAGGAATACAAAATATTTGCTTAATTTATGTCATTTTTCCCCGCTCATCACCTTTAGGTACCCGTTTGGGCTAGATGTTGAGCTGAGAGAAAAAATGCGGCGGAAAAAACTCCCAGCAACACTCTTTTTAAAAAGTACATTTAGCTATATATTTCAGATAACATAGTGGCTATGGGTCAATAATGGGTACACGTGACAGCTGATCGTGTTAAAAAGTTATTTTATGTTTGGGGCTATGAATGTAAATCATTATTAGACTTTATTATTATTTAAAGCCCCGCGTGGCGTAATGGTTACCATGCCGGACTGCCGAAGCAGAAAGGACTGCTAAGGCTATCGGAGGGTCCCAGGATCGATTCCCGGCGAAGCAGAAATTTGAATGATGAGTTTAATATTTCTGGTCTTGGTCTGGGTGTTTGTTTCTATCTTTGTATGTGTCCATGGTACCTGGCTGCAACTCTTTTTACGTCCCACTGCTGGGCACGGGTCTCTCCCCATTATTGGGGAGGCCTTGACCTTACTCCACCACGCTGCTCCATTGCGCCATGGTACCTACGTTACATAATAATAATCTATCCTACTGTGGGCCTTTGAGTGTGAAACATTATTATTATCACGTCAGTTCTTTGCAGTCAAGTGAACTGCACACAAATCTAGTAATTTTGAGCTCGTTAGCACTGACCCTAAATTACGAATGTATGAATTTGCAACAGTCGTTACAACCCCTGTCGATAAATTAAATATTACCCCTCGGCGATATACATCTCCCCTCCCGGAAATCGGTAGTTAGGAAGAATTGTTGCAAGTTGAAAGAAAGCCTTTTAAGGGTGACAGCGGGGTGTTTTACTTAATCGGTATTGCCATTACAATAATTTTTGCTAAAGAGATTTTCAAGATGAATACAATACATACAATATCTTTATTAATCACAGAACACATTTGTTTCTGCAATCCCTGACTTCCGCTTTAGTTAATAAATCTGTGGTGCTGAAGTCGCGTTATATTAATTAGAAATAATAGGTTTTATTTTTTAAAGAAAGCAATATGACGATTCGAATAGCGCTATTATAACTGCCAAGAGTTCTGGATCTCAAAACAAAGGGCCTCAAAACAAAACTAAAGTGAACCGCATATAAGTATTTTATTCACAGTAATTGGTATCCATATTAAACGAAAAACGAAAATGTGTTTGCGTGTCCTTCTTTCACGTCGCGATGGAGTGATATTATTGAGTGATTTATTTGTGTCAAATAGTTAGGAGGCTGGAGACAGAGATAGGCTACTTTTTACCGCGGTCTCTTTTCCAAGGGAAGGTCCATCATAATGTATGATCTGTTTCTAACACAGGTAAAACCATGGCGCATAGCTAGTAACAACCTTACCCAGCTGAAACAATGATTACAATTGAAGAAATTCGGAATCTTTGGACTTTTCTTATTCCTTTTTCATTTTGATCACTTACTCCAGATTTATACGAGTACTTTTCAATCCAAAGCAAACAAAGCAGGGTTATGAAAGGTCAACACAATCTGGGAATTTTTGAAAAAATTCAAAAAAAAATTGAATAAAAAGTCGACAAACACTTGCATGTCTATATGTTTTACTTTATCATTATATTTGCAAATGGAGCGGCCTGGTGGAGTAATCTCCAGGCCTCCCCAATAATGAAGAAAAGCCCGTGCCCTGGTGTGAGATGCAAAAAGAATTGCAGCGAGCCAATTGTGTCTGGCGAGACCTTACGGATCTCTATAATTATAAATTTTGTTTTTTTTTTATTTGGCAGCCATTGAAATAACCGAATATTTTTTTTTAAATACATCAATAATACAAACTGTTTTCCGTTCCGTATTTACCTACCCTTAAAATCCAGCTCTTTGTTGAACTAAGGCCTTCCCTATTAGCGAGTAGGGATGCAGTATGGGGCGCAGTGGTCGAGGTTTTGTGTTGTGAGTGTCCACATGTAGACAGGGTGTCAAGGGCTTTATTTATACTTGTCGTGTTAATGGTCTATTGAAATATTATGTTTTATTTGTTTTCCATGGGTCATAATATGAATATAATCAGAAGTTCTCTGGCTCATGAAGCTTTAAAAACCACAGAGAACAGAAGTGTATGGCGCAACATCATACATAAGATTATGCTAGGTGTTGGTCACGACCTTCATCAGTGAGTAATACGGGGTAAAGAAGGAGAGAGAGAGAGAGCAGGAGAGAGATAGGCTCATGAAGAACGTATGCGATCTACGGTATACATGAATATCGGGTTTGGACGGAATTTAGATAAGATCGTTAATGGAAACAGATTCTACTGTTTTAGTTCAAGATATTGTCGATATATAACAAATGATATTCATTCTTAATAAGGGAAAGCTTATGAGGTGGCGGTTGCTTTATTCGATCTATAGTTATAATGGCCGATTTGACGAATATCAGAGACCAAAGTCGTGAAACCCTACAAAAATAGAGTAAACCTACATAATAATGCAAGTTCACTATTTTATCAAAGTAAAAAGCATCACATCGAGCAGCGATGGTCGAGTGGTAAAAGACCGCGGTCTCCAACACGACCAATACCGGATTCAAATCCTCAGCGCGTACCTCTGACAAAGAAATTCGTAATGTGCGCATTTATCGTAGCTCCACGTTAATGGAAAATATCGTGTTATATGAGAGAAATTCATTACTTCTCGAAAGCATGACGTCCACCAATCTGCACTTGGCCAGCGTCGTGGACTATGGCCTAAGTCCCTCTCACTTGTGAGAGGAGAGCTGTGCCTAGCAATGGGACAAAAAAGGTTGAAAAAGCATCAGATGATGAAACAATCTTAATAACAACAAAACATTAAATTCCGGCGAAATTTTCTGAAAATTATCGGAAAACAACGGGAAAATCGGTAAAATGTATTCGAACACGGGAATATTCCCAAAAAATTCCTGATTAAAACAAAACATAACCGCTATACGGTCGTTAAATATTAAATGACATGGAAACGTGTATTCCGCTGAACAAACAAACCGGTTTAATTTAAATAGCTATAGTGGCGGCGCTCGGCGTTGCGCGGTCGACTCCGGGATTGCGATGCACAGATCAAATTACTGACGCTTGTGGCTAGGCTGGGTTATGACGAGGCAGTTGTTACACGGCGTCCCGATTTTTTATGCCTCATGTATTTATTGCTACTGTACACAGTATGCTACAGCATTAAAGTGTAGTAATCGACGACAGATATGGTGCTATCGTGTGCTGCACAAAAGTTCCTAAGTTCTATTCCCACCAGGGTAGATATAACTCAAGCCTGAGTGGATAAAATGGATATGAGGCCTCTAATAACAATGACTTTATTGATAACTATACTATAGGAAAACTCTCGCATATCATTTCGAAAAATCCTAAATAAAACACAACATACTACAAGCTGGTTAAAGTTAAAATGAATACTAAGGATAGCATTATAAGCCTGCATGCGATACAGCATCCTTAAAGTTGCTAAAATGCACGTGATGTCGCGTCCATGAAGTTGAAAAACGCGATGAAAACGCAACATCGCGTTAATTAAATTAAAATATTTAAATCGTATACCGTTTTCAAAGCTACATGCAAACCGTTCCTTAGCAGAGAGTTGGAATATTAAAATTGAGTAAAGCAGTCTCGGCAATGTTAGCAAAAATTACGGTTTCCGTGCAAGTACGTTGTATTAGCGAGTTCCACTGACACATTTTAGTTTCCAGAATCTACGTTATATTTAATGTAAAATCCTGTAAAGTGTCATACACACTATTCATGCATATGTAAATCCGGTGAGCGTTTAACTACTGAGTTTTATTTTCGTGGAATAATTAGAAAGTAGCCCTGTTTTTTATTATTATCATTAAGGTAGGAAGCAGGTACCTATTTGTGATAAATGAAATTAATACTTAGTTAAATTATATTAAATTGTTTATTGTTGTCTTCCTGGCCTAGGTAATATCCCCCCCGGGAAGGACGGCGGTGTATGCGTGGCCGCATGCCGCCGTGAACACCTGAAGGTGCAGGAGAGCACATCTGCTCTCCCGAAGATGGGCCCGTTATGGGGCGCCGCGCGTGGAGGACACCGGTGCGTTCCTATGGAGATCCCGGAGTCCTCACAAACGTAGAGGCAGGCCACCGAGGGGGTTTTAGTGCGGTCAAATCCCACATAACCCGGTATCCTCTCCCAAGGTGTCGGGTACCTTTTGAAGGTTTCCCCCCCGATACCAAAAAAAAAAAAAAAGGTAATATCCCCACTCGATGTCAGCTGTTATGATACCGCTAACAGGCTTACCGTTTTATCTGCTTTGGGTGCGCTTTGGCTTATAGCCAAAAGAAAAAAGCGGGTGGTATGTGACCTATTTATTTGGGACTTTCTGTTGCATGATTTGACAGGGTAATGGGTGCTAATTCCGACGTAAACTAAATCTGAGATACCTGTGGTAAGGGCAGCTAGACTTACAAGAGGCGACTCTCTACCTCTGGAGTTACAGCTTGACTACGTACAAAATTAGGCGAAAATTTTGATTCCTAGAGGTTGTGTGTCCATGGGCTGCAGCGACAACTAAACTCCGATGAGGCCGAGTACTTATCAGATACTCCATTAACTAAAATATAATACTTAGGAGTTTTATCTATCGATCAATTTCTTTATAATAAAACTCTACTGTGGAACCTAAAGAACTGGACAGTGCACGATAACCTTTAGTATCGCTGTACCAACCAAATATTTAAGGTACGAGTACTTTCGAAGCTTGTTTAATTTTAAGTTGAATTTCAAATGAAGTTGTAAAAATTAGGTTCAAATTACTTTAACGTAAGAAATGTACCATTTTACGTTTCATTTTACGCACATTTTATACAAAGACGGTTTAGTGGTTGACTACTTAGTGGGTGATTTCAATTCTACCCTACAGCGCTACTACAAGGTTGACTCTATACATATACAAATAAATTTTGTGCTGACACTGAAAAAATACATGCATACAATGACGACCCGTGTGGCGCAATGGTTACTATGCCGGACTGCCAATCAAAGGGTCCCGGGTTCGATTCCCGGCGTAACAGATTTTTTTCTTGATCTGGGTGTTTATGGTTCTATCTTTGTGTGTGTGTCCATGGTACCCACGACACAGGGTATATCTACGTTACGGTTATTCCAAGTTACTTATAGTCCATGAGTGTGAAACTTGTTTATTATACGATATATTGGCACCGAAACATTTATAGGATAAATTCATTACCACCCCCACTTAACTATTCTAGGAAAACCAGCCAAAACCACATCAGACTGAGTCTTAACTTAAAGCAGCTTAGCTTTGTCGGAAACATACTGCCTCGGCGGGGAGAACCGCCGGCTAAAACTAGCATTTATCGTACTCAAGCTGAGCGTTCTTAGTTCCTTAAGGGGCCGTATACGAAATTTTGCCGATTTTGCTTATTTACCCGATTTAACACATGAGATTTTGCAGATAAATTACAGTACTTCTACAAGTATCATTTCACAATATAACTTTTCATTTCATTAATAATCTAATACATTAGACACTTTTATAGCTTGCGTCAAGAATTATAATGCGAGATTTAGGTTAGTTTAAAAGATGTTTAATGCCAAATCATCATTATTAATATGATTTTTTCAAGGAAACGGATTGATTATAAACTGAAGAGTATTTATGTCAAATAAATTTTACGAAAGATTATTCCATTTTGCCGAAATCAAATGAAATTTCTGGCCCATTTTCTCTCAAAATTGACTAAGTTCAATGTTTTTTTACTAATATTTTTTGGATGAAAGTGGCAAAAAGTGGCTCATACACTATGTATGTGATTTGTATAGCAAAACATGGCATTTTTTTCGATCTGTTTACACTTTAAAATGATCCAGAAATAATTGTGATATTCTATACCTATTACAGTAATATTTACAAAACTTTCACCGGCTTCAGGTCTATTAAGCAAAATAACGAAATAAAAATTAAAAAATGGCTCATTTAATAGTTTATTATTGAAATGATCAGTCATATTGTGCAATAAAACTTATGGAAATACTGTATTTTAACTGCAAAATCTCCTGTATAAAATGAGCTAAATCAGCGAAATCGGCAAAATTTCGTATACGGCCTCTTAAGGCTAGCTGTATTATACTCGTAAAGTGTCATCGTTTACCGTGACCGCTTCGGTGTGGATGTCGCATACAATAGATGATGATCATCTCCCTCTTTTGCATTGATGTAAGGCTTAGCTGCGTAGTTAGCTTGCGTTGTACAGTAGCCACCGGGTCATGCTCGCTTCGTATGATATTAATAATTGACATAGTATTGTATGGTATGTTATATACACATCGTTAGATCACATTGTATACTACGAACACGTTTAAAAGAACACACAACAAACATTTTATTACAATTACAGCGCAGCAGCAAAAGCCTGAAAATAGAATAATATTACTATTATGTTGTACGTATTAATATTTACTATCTTATCTGAATGTTTTTAAGTCCTTAAGGCACAGATTTGCTAGTAATAACTAATGTTGTTCATTGTTTCAATCCGACATAATTCTTTTTAGTTTTGCATAGCTTTCTTATCCCATTTTTCCCCCATTCCCATTCCCAATCCCATACTGGTATTGTATCTTAATATAAAAAAAAAACTAAAAATTAAAGAAAAAACCGAAAAATTAATCCGTACTAATATTATAAATTTGAAAGTAACTCTGAATGTCTGACTGTCTGTCCGTCTGCTACGTTTTCCCGCTTAAATCACTGAATCGATTTTAATGAAATTTGAAATACAGATAGAGGAAAGGACATAGGCTGATTTTTATCCTTTTTTTTTTTGGTAATACCCCCTCGGTGGCCTCCTCTGCGTTTGGGGATCTCCCATGGAACGCACCGGTGTCCTCCATACGCGACGCCCTGGAAAGGGCCCATCTTTGGGAGAGCAGATGTGATCTCCTGCACCTTCCGATGCTTACGGCGGCATGCGGCCACACACACCGCCGTCCTTCCCGGGGCTGCTGGCTGGACGGGTCGAGCTCCCACTCTCACCGCCCGCAGCGCCGGAAGCCCCCTTTTAGTCGCCTCTTACGATCAGGCAGGGGATACCGTAGCTCTATTCTTACTCCCGAAGCTACAGGGACTAGCGCCGGGTGACGTTATGTACGTCCGCCCCGGCGGCTCCTTCGCCGAGCGGGATCTGCACGCTCCCGAGCTCGCTCGGCTTCCTCCTTTGCGCACATGACAGTGTCGCAGAAGGAGGTCACCGAGTCCCACACGTCCCTGGAGCGCACCATCGCTGCAACGACGGCCGCCGGGGACAAGTCTTGTCCTATGTTTTGGACCAGGATCCGCCGCTCAGACTCCCAAGCTGGGCAGTGTTCGAGCGTGTGCTGCGCGGAATCCTGGTCGTGTCCGCAGTGGTGACATTTGGCAGACACCTCTCGCCCTATGCGGTTCAGATACTCACCGAAGCAGCCATGTCCGGTGAGCATCTGAGTCAGTTGGTAGGTGACGCGACCTTTACTCATCATCCAGGCCCGGAAGTTGGGCAAAATGGCGCCGACGGCTCGTTGACGCGCGTTCCGCAGCTCCCGCATTCTGTCGCGCCAGCGCGTCAGAGGCCACCATCTGGCTCTCCGACGGAACTCTCCGATCGTCACATCCGAGGGTTCAACCCCCTGGCGGATGTCGCGGATCTTGTGGAAGACTTTTGCGTCCATATCCGCCAGGATGTCCAGGGGCGGAAACCGCGCCAAGACATAAGCCGCCTCATACGATATCGTCCGATATCCTCGTGCTACTCTAATTGCGATCTTGCGCTGCGCAGCGTGGAGTTTCGCCCCGCGACGCCGGCTGCCCGATAGCCTTTGCGACCAAACGGGTGCGCCGTAGAGCGCGATAGAGCGCACGACCCCTGCGTAGAGGCGGCGGACTTCTTCCCTTGGTCCCCCGAGATTCGGCAGCAGTCTGTGCAAAGCACCCGCCACCTTATGAATCCGGGGGGCCAGACGATCTGTTATACCCTGGCTTAGTATCCAGCTTCCCCTGGGTCAGCATCTGACTATTCCTTTGTCAGCATTCATATTGTAATAAAACCATGGACTCAGCCTCCCCGCGCCGAGTCTCAGGCCGTATTCGGAGAGTGTGGTTGTGCCGAGGGTTAATTAATTTCCAAGTTATAATTATTCAAGTAATTAAATTTCAGTTCTAATTAAAAATCCTTTTTTTAAAAACCCTCTCGAGCCTCCCCTCGTAACATTTGGTGGCAGCGGTGGGATCGGAAATCCCCAGTGTCCTTAAAAACTAAGTGAAACTAAATATCCTGAAAAGTGTTAAAAAAACGAAGTGAAGTGAAATAATAAGTGAAGCTAAATAAAAGTGAAACATCCTGTAAAGTGCCTGAGCTCCAATCTCCTGGAAGTAATATCCTGGTCTATAGGCCAACTTCTGTTCAACTTCAAAGACGTCCTTTCGTATCCTGACGACGTCCATCTGTAACTACTTACCTAAGAAGATATCCTGTCATACATCATTATCACCACTGTATCTCAATCTGGAGTAAAGAAGGAAGAAATCAGTTCGACTCCACAACTAATAATACGTCGCAACGTAACATCGACATTGCCACGGTTCCTCGCGTCTTATCGCTCCGGAATGTGCTACGTAGCGTCTACCGCCTGCGTGTTCTTGTTACTGTAAGTCTTTGGTCATTGTTTATATTACGTCTATGATTTTAGGGATCTGCGATTGATTTGTGAAAACCTTTGTTCGATATTTTTTATATTTTCTTGTGTTTATGCTGTGTGTGTGTGTGTTTTGTTGCCAGTTTCATTTTTTGTTGTAAAGTCTAACGAACTTATCCTTTAATTTTGTAACAGTTTAATATGCCAAAAAGTGTTAAGGGAGAGGACAGCAAATTAACCATTAACTTACCTGAACTAGAACCAACTGACGTAAAATCACCAGTAACTTCCCCTAGGCTCACCAGATCGACTTTTGCAGCTGCTACGATGGCGGAACTCGATCTTAACACCCTTTTTAAGTTTATTAAACAATACGATGGTAGCCGCGAAACGGTCAATTCCTTCATAGTAAACTGTAATAACGCCTACGAACTGGCATCAGAAACACAAAAACCTATTTTATTTAAATACATAATTAGTCAACTCCAGGGTAAAGCGGAGGTTGCTTGCTCCATAAAAGAGTTTGTCAGCTGGGAACAGCTAAAAGAGTTCTTAAAAACTCAATTTTGCGAGCGCAAACACTACGCTCATTTACTTACGGATCTACAAGAGAGCAAGCAGGGCCCGCATGATAATGTGAGTCAATTTTCCTTACGTGTAGAAACATATTTATCACAACTTCTCACGGAAATCACCTTATCTAACACCAAATCCAAGGAGCTAATAGGTCGTTGTGCAGCAATGGAGGATCTGGCCCTCCATCATTTCCTAATGGGCTTACATCCTCGAATTTCTAATATTGTCCGATGTAAATCACCTAAAACCTTAAATGAAGCCATTAACATGGCAATCTCTGAAGAACGCATCCAACAAAGCATATATAAACGTCCCTCTACAGACCCTAAAATCAATGCGAAACCCCGACCAGGCCCTTCGAGACCTTTTGTGCAACAGGCCTCATTTAATCCGAATCCGAATAGGTCTGGCGATCCATTCTGCCGCTATTGCAAAACTGTTGGCCATGACATTAAAGACTGCAAGAAACGCGAATTTTATAATAATAAATTTCCGTCAAAACAATATTTTCAACGTCCAATCAATAATAACGGTCACAAAGTAAACCATATTAGACAGACCGAAGACTTTGAAGAGGACTATGAGTCCTATCCACAGGATTTAAACGAATCCTCGTCTCACGACGGTGCCTCGCGAGACCAAGAGTAGATAAGGGCACCAATCGTTTATCCAAAACCAGGACTAACCGACAGGGTATCCAGCCCCAAACCGACAGTCCGACTTCCATAAAGACCAACCGACAGGGTAACCAGCCCCAAACTGACGGTCTATCCAATATCAAGACCAACCGACAGGGTAACCAGCCCCAAACTGACGGTCTATCCAAAACAAGGACTAACCGACAGGGTAACCAGCCCCAAACTGACAGTCCGATTCCTATCAAGACCAACCGACAGGGTAACCAGCCCCAAACCGACGGTCTATCCAATATTAGGACTAACCGACAGGGTAGCCAGCCCCAAACTGACAGTCCGACTCCTACCAAGACCAACCGACAGGGTAACCAGCCCCAAACCGACGGTCTATCCAATATTAGGACTAACCGACAGGGTAGCCAGCCCCAAACTGACAGTCCGACTCCTACCAAGACCAACCGACAGGGTAATCAGCCCCAAACCGACGGTCTATCCAAAATTAGGACTAACCGACAGGGTAGCCAGCCACAAACTGACAGTCCTAAATATAACAAATCCATATCCGAAATTTATGAAGTCAACATAGACACTACAAAGAGACTTTTGCCGCACACTCTTCTCGAATCGCAAGTGTCCGATATTCCTCTCACCTTACTAGTTGATTCCGGCTCAGCCATTAGTCTCTTAAAAGAAACATGTATCCGAAATAATCAAAAATTAATCAAAGAACCGATCAAATTAAAAGGCATAGATCCGGGTGATGAACCTACTCCTACAGAAGGTCATTTCCAACTCAAATTAAAGCTTTCCGAAAAGAAATCCGTTTCGTATAAATTCCATGTTATAGATAGAAATAAATTTACCTTACGACGGCATCATTGGTTCAGATTTTCTAACTGCTTTCGGCTGTAAAATAGATTACACATCCGACGTTCTTAAAATAGGGTCTATCGATATCAAACTTCACTTTTTTGACCCTTTCTATGTAATCCCGCCTCGTACGGAAGCTGTTATCGAATGTTCCATTCAAAACACGACCTTATCCGAAGGTGTTATCCTGGATCAACACTTATCCGATTCCTTACTAATATCAAACTGTATCGTAAAAGTAAAAGATAATAAACGAATTAACTTAACAGTCGTAAATACTTCCGAATCCCATGTAAATATTAATTCAAACCTAAATCTTAAAATTGAACCTTTGAATGTATGTGCAATCCAACAAAATAATTATCCTGATACGCTTAATCGCACTAAACTAGTCATAGACTCATTACGGATTGATCATCTTAATCGCGAAGAATCCAATGTATTAGTAGAACTTTGCTCACAGTATTCTGACATTTTTCATTTACCCGACGAAAAGTTATCCTATACCACTGTCCTGAATCATGAAATTAATACTAACAGTAATGTCCCTATCCATACCAAATCATATCGTTTCCCAGAGTGCCACAAAAAAGAAGTGGAAACTCAGATTGGTAAAATGTTGAAAGATAATATCATTGAGCCATCATCCTCTCCGTGGAGTTCCCCAATATGGATAGTCCCAAAGAAAATCGATGCCCAAGGTCAGCGAAAATGGCGAATTGTCATCGATTATCGAAAACTTAACGACATCACTATTGGCGAAACATATCCTATTCCGCAGATATCCGAAATCTTAGATCAGCTTGGTAAAAGCAAATATTTTACAACTCTTGACTTAGCCTCTGGATTCCATCAAATTCTTATATCTCCAAAAGATGCAACTAAAACAGCCTTTTCTGTGCCGCAAGGTCATTATCAATTTAAACGAATGCCCTTCGGACTTAAAAATGCACCATCTACCTTTCAGAAACTAATGAATACTTGCCTAACTGGACTTCAAGGTACCAGGTGTTTCGTATACCTGGACGATATAGTTATATACTCTTATGACCTATACTCACATATCGATAATCTCAAAGCAGTATTCAATAGACTTCGTAATTTCAATTTAAAATTGCAGCCTGACAAATGCGAATTCCTCAGGAAGGAAGTCGCATATCTAGGTCACATCATTAATGAAAACGGGGTGAAACCAAATCCAGAAAAAACCAGAGCTGTGACTGAGTTCCCTACACCCCGATCTCCAAAAGATATAAAATCCTTTTTAGGTCTGGTATCCTATTATCGAAGGTTTATTGATAACTTCGCAAAACTAGCAAAGCCTTTAACGTCCCTCTTGAAGAAAGATGTCCCCTTCGTATGGCTCAATGAACAACAGCTTGCTTTCGAAACGCTGAAAAACAAACTTGTTTCAGCGCCAGTTCTAGCATATCCAGATTTCACACAGCCTTTCCTTCTCACATGCGATGCTTCTAATATGCCATATCCGCAATATTATCCCAAGGTCCTGTTGGTCGTGACCGACCCATCGCTTTTGCGTCCCGCACACTAAATAAAGCCGAATGCAATTATAGTGTGACTGAGAAGGAATGTCTCGCAGTAATATTTGGCACTAAAACTTTCAGACCTTATCTTTACGGTAACCGGTTCCAAATATTATCTGATCATAGACCGTTGCAATGGCTATTCAATTGCAAAGATCCAGGCTCCAGACTCATTAGATGGCGCCTAAAACTTGAAGAGTTTGAATATGATGTCAAACACATAAAGGGTAAAACTAATACCGGTGCCGACGCACTATCCAGATATCCTGTAAATCCAGTTCAACCAGAGAAATCTGTAACAGAAAATGAAGGCCATGACACAGTAGACCGAAGTCCGGAGATAGACGCAGATCTAATGGACCTACTCATATCTCCACCTTCATTCAATCCCGAAGAAATCGTATCCTTAGATGAAAATCACATGGATTTACAAGAAGATATGGTACCTTTACCTGATATCCAGCCATCTGACGGCAATACTGATCTCATAAACACAAATCCTAATAATGATGATCTCGTTAACTTACCAACTCACGACGAACTTATAAATCCCGCGTCGAATCCTGAAAATAAAAACTTACTTACCTCGGATACTCGCGCCGACGGCACTCCAAATCCTGATCCTGAAAGAAAAATCGTTGACTTACCTGATGACATTCTTGATCCCATACTATCCAGTCACGATGACAGAAACGTAAACGCTGACGACTATACATCCTTCCTGAAAATCATGCAAGATAAAAATAAATCGTTTAACACAAAAATCGAAGAACGAAATGAAAGCCTTATGAAGTGTCCCGCAAAAACTATTCTTATCCCTACATCGATTGACTTAGACGAATCCAATCCATATATCATAGAAGTGTTAGGTGATCCTGAAATTAAAGCTTGCATTACCGAATCCGAAAGAGAACTCTTTTCATTTAAGAAAGTTATTTTTAACGATAAAACCTTTTACTTACTGTTCTTTAAAGTTCACCATTTTGATCAAGCTTCATATCCTGATATTTACCAAACTCTCAAAAGAGTTAGGAACAATTTATTAATTATGGGCGATACCAATGAAATCGGTATATCAGATTTAAAAAATCCTTTTGAAAAACATTCATTTGTTAAAATTTATAATATGTTAGCTTATCTTTTCCATAACACCCAAATTAAAGTTATGATTTACCATAACAACATTATCTATCCTACTCCAACAGAAATTAAGAAAATTCTGTACGATAATCATGACATCCCTATAGCAGGTCATTTAGGTTCAAGCCGCATGTATAGTCGATTAAAGCAGATGTACTATTGGAAAGGAATGCGTAATGATATAGAATCATACGTAAAACAGTGCAAATCCTGTCAAGAGAATAAAGCCCTGAGGAAAATAAATCGTGCGCCTATGCAGATCACCAGTACTTCGACGCAACCATGTCAGCGTATTTCCATTGACGTAGTTGGCCCACTTCCCGAAGCAGGTCCTGCAAAACTAAAATTCATATTAACCATTCAGGATGACCTTACCAAATTTTCATGTGCCTATCCTATTCGTAGTTACGCAGCGGAAGAAACAAGCGAATGTTTACTCCATTATATTTCCATATTTGGAATCCCTAAAACAATTCTAACCGACCAAGGCACCAATTTTACTTCAGATCTCTTTAAGAAAACCTGTCAATTCCTGAAAATAAAAAATTTGTGGGCATCTCCTTATCATCCGCAAACACAGGGTGCATTAGAGAGGAGTCACTCCACTTTAAAGGAGTACCTGAAATCCTACATTAATGAGGAACAAACAAATTGGCCTCGTTATGTCTATACAGCTATGCTAGCCTACAACACAGCTGTTCATTCTACCACTCAATATACACCCTACGAGCTTATGTTCGGTAATAAACCATTAATACCTAACTCCATTTATGACGAACCTCAAGGAGCAACATATCCTGATTATGTCCGTATGCTACAAAATCGCTTAAAATATTCAAGGGAGAAAGCCATCGAGTTCATAAGGAGAAGTAAAGAATCTTCAAAGGCTTACTATGATGCTCGCACTCGTCCTACCAAATATAAAGCCGGTGATTATGTGTATCTTAAAACCCACTTGAGGTTACGTAAAGCGTTGTCCCCGCTCTGGAAAGGACCTTATAAGATAGTTAAGATTAACGGTAACAATACTCTTATAAATCGTCGGCATGTCACTCATCACTATGATCAGGTGAAACCAGCCGACACTAGAAATCCGTAATTAGCATATAGGTATTACATAAGATATAAGTAAATAATAGTATATAACATAAGATAGATAAGTAAATGATAGTTAACGTTCCACTTACCTTATTGATTACAGAAGTTCAGCATGGGCCCAACCGAATCAGGATTATATCCAACCAATAACATCAAATGCAGGCCTCTTTTTCGATTACCTAGGAACCCTAAAAATCAGTAGCGGCGATTTGAAAATTATTATGCCCTTAGATATTTCACATTTTGCTCCGCACATATAAAATATCAAAAGCTCCTTGATTACAACTCAACAACTATGTAACCTAAGTCAAATTATTCCAATGAATAAAGAATGTAACAACATGCTACAACCGTTATTTGTAGGACATCAAGATATAGTAAGAGATTTCGATTCGATATCACACTTATTAGATAATAGAGTCAAGCGCGCCTGGATAGGGGCTATTGGATCTTTAATGAAACATATTTTTGGCACATTAAATGAAGATGATGCTCTGAAATATGATGAAGCGATAGAATCTATTCAAAGAGATGAAAAACAGTTAATGTATCTAATGAAAGAAAATATATTAGTGACAAACTCGATGATAACTTCATATAATAAAACTTTAGGAAAAATCATAGAAAACGAAAATAACTTAAATAATGCTGTTGAAAATTTTGCAACATCTCTTCAAAATATTTCAGAACTCACAAATGGATTAATTATATTGTCTAACATGCATGAAATTGTTAATAGTATCGAAGCATCGATTCTTACTCTATCATTTCAGTTAGAGGATGTTATAAATGCAATTTTATTTAGTAAACAAAATGTTCTTCATCCTTCTATATTGACACCGAAACAATTGTATCAAGAGTTAGCAGATAATTACAGACATCTGCCCAGCCATGTAGAATTACCAATAACTTTGAGTTTAAATAATATTCACCATGTTTTAAGTGTTTCACGCTTGATATGTTATTACCTAAAGAATAAGATAATTTTTGTTTTACATGTACCTCTAGTTACGTCAAAAGAATATGTTCTGTTCCATAATATAGCTATGCCTGTACCTTATAATGTTAAAGAACCTACTAAATTTAGTTTGATAATCCCCGATAATAAATACCTTGCAATGACCAAAGACAATTCCCATTACTGTAATTTGAATAATCTTAATACCTGTAAAATCATAGAACCTGCTACCTACATCTGTGATGTAACAAATGTATACACGACAGAAGCAAAACCATCATGTGAAAGCGAATTATTAACTAAAGTTGTAAATAAGTTACCTGAAAAATGTAAGACAAAGTTTATATTCGGCAAATTAGATATCTGGAAACCATTGGAAAATAATAAATGGATATTCGTGCAATCAGAGCCCAATAAGATTTCTATAGACTGTATAAATCTAGATGTTTACGAAACCACCCTTCTAGGTACAGGAATACTTGAAATTCCAAATAATTGTATTGGATATTGTAAAAGCACATCTTTTACTCCAAAACGCTCTGTTTTAAATATTACAAGCCCTATAAATAATATGCCTGATTTTAACCTGATAAAAGGTACTTGCTGTAATATTAGTAAATTTAATAATGTAATAAATGATGTGTTCCCTATCAAACTTAATAACATTGACTTGGATGATTTTAATGTTAATTCAAACAATCAAATTATTTTAAACTCACTTTTAGATAATATCAAGAAATTAGAAACCAGTCCACACATTGTGCGATATGGAACTCATTATTCTGGACTTGTAATCTTTGTTTTTATTGTTATTATTTCATATTTGTGTTTCCTATTATTTCGTAAGTTTTGTAAACCCGGCAACAATCAAATTTTCCGGCGAAAAGCCAAAATTAATTTAGAGTCACCTCAACCATCCGAAAATACTGATAGCGTAGACCAGGGCATAGAACTCATGGAAGCCGCCCGCATCAGATCAAGAGTTTAGTATGGAGACTTGGAAAAACCCCAAAGTCTCCTCTTAAAGGGGGAGGTGTTATACCCTGGCTTAGTATCCAGCTTCCCCTGGGTCAGCATCTGACTATTCCTTTGTCAGCATTCATATTGTAATAAAACCATGGACTCAGCCTCCCCGCGCCGAGTCTCAGGCCGTATTCGGAGAGTGTGGTTGTGCCGAGGGTTAATTAATTTCCAAGTTATAATTATTCAAGTAATTAAATTTCAGTTCTAATTAAAAATCCTTTTTTTAAAAACCCTCTCGAGCCTCCCCTCGTAACAGATCGAAGTGCTCGTCGAAGCTCCAGCGGCTGTCGAGCACCAGCCCAAGGTATTTCATGTACCGGCCCGGCTGTATCTCAGCGTCCCCTACTCGTACTGACAGCCTAGGGGGTTCCTTCCACCTTTTGAGGCCGTGGAACCATAGCACCTCCGTCTTTTGAGGCGCTATCCGAAGCCCTAGCTCGTGAATCCTTGCCACTAATTGTGCCACCCCTAATTCGGCAAGTCTGCCAGGATGATTTTTATCCTACGGGACCCTTCAAAACGGATCCACGCGGGCGAAGCCGCTGGCGGAAGACTAGTAAGTGAATTAATGTGTACAGACTTGTAAGTAAAACATCCGACAGAAATAAAAGCACTGACGTTGAAAACAGACTACATTGAAAACAAACAGTGAGCAATAAAATATTGCATCGGAACAAACATGGGCGAGAATGTAACTGATTCATTGAATTATAGACCTGATGCCAGATATAGCACACTTTAATCAGTATAACATTTTAAATATCTTTTTGCCCTTACTTTGAAATCAACATACTTTGCCTTCACGCTTATCGACCCGTCTGTTTAAGATTTATTTTCTCAATAAATCAATCTATTTGGCGCTGTACCGATTGTTGAATCACGCTAACGAAGTTACCGCGGAGGTTATATAAGTAATTTAGGATTATCTATCTGGATGGCGTTGCCAGATCAAAAACTATTCTAAAACTCTGCATTGCTTGTTTTAAATCGACTGAACTTACAAAAACTAATATTAATACTCTTATTTGTATTTGACAAGACAATAGTATATCTGTCGTAAGCGCAGTAAGGATCAATACAAACGTATGTAACTAAAAAGCTCTACAATATGATATAAATAAGTAAATAAAAGTATACACGCATCAAATAAAGCACCTACAAACAAACAGACTACACTGAAAACCAACAATGCTCAGTAAAATATTGCATCGGAACAAACACGGGAGCGAGTTGGATTGATTCATCGGATTATAGACCTGGCGCCGACGCTGTACGCTTCAAGTCGTACAGTCCATGTTTTAGATAGATATGTCTCCGTGTTTATGTGGAACATATGTGTACATACTTTAAAGGTATGCTGATCGCCCCTTCTGTTTGAGATGGCTTGGAAAATAGAACTTTAAAAGGGATTTTACTTACCCTGTAGCTGCGAAATGAATGTGAATAAGAAATATTATTAATAGGCGGTTATTAGGCAGATATTTTCATTTCATTTTAGAGAATACGTGATTAAAAAAAAGTGAAATATGATATGATAATACTTAATTTGGTACTCTGTGAAAAGGATTTTGTAATTATTTGTATTTAGTTGCGGCATTTTCTTTCTACCTGTTCTATCGTTTAATCGATTTTATGATTACAAAAATAAAATTGAATCACATTAATTTTTAAACTTAAATCATATCATTGTTATGTTTATTCTAAGTTTTCTCGTATATAAATGTGCTCAGGTTAAAAATAATAAAATATGGCAAAGAAAAAACACTCCAAAACATTACAAGCCAAGTGAATCTTAAAAAGCAAAGCAGGAAAGGAATAGTGATTGATTTTTCGAATTGTAATAAAACTTTGGAATCAACCCGGAATCGGTACTTACAATTGGACCTTTTGAACATTTACATAATGCGCGGTTCAGCCTCAAGCGGTTCCGACAAGGGATGGTAAAATTTGATACCGATATGTAACATTTTTGCTGCAAATTATTTGAATATTTATAATAATAATAACAAATTCAAATTATTGCCTTAAAATATGTAAAGATACTTAAATTTACATAGCAAATTAACATACAATAGGCAAAACAAGCGTCGTTTGCGTTTTACGCTAACCGGCGGTTAGCGTAGAACGCAAACGATCTATGCAACTAAGCGAAACGGGCGCGGTCGGGTGTGAGATGGGTGACCGCTAGTGGCAAAAAATTTCATGCGCGTTTCCGTGCTTCGGAGGGCACGTTAAGCCGTCGGTCCCGGTTGTTGTCGATAGATAACAGTCGTTAAACCTTGTCGGAGGCCTTATGGGCAGTTTGAAAACATCCGACAGCGGGTTGGCCACTAACCCGCATCTCCACCAACCCGCATTGGAGCAGCGTGGTGGAGTAAGCTCCAGGCCTCCCCAATAATGGGGAGAGACCCGTGCCCAGCAGTGGGACGCAAAAAGGTTTGCAGCCAAGGCAAAACAAAAGGGTGTGATTCAGCTTTTTCGACGCAGGAACTTGGTTCCACGCCGTGTTGGTTTTCAGTCACAACCTGCTCTCGGAAGACTGGGTTATCTTTGCGGGCCCCGCAAGGGGCCCGGGGCACACGTTTCGTTCCTGCCCCTGCCATGGGTGGCTTCCGCGGGCCATAAATATGGTCCCGGTCATTGGGGGGGGGGGGGGGGGGGGGACCGGGTGGTCCCTGTCGTAGACTTCTTTCTTCATACTGGTCTTCATTTTTTCTTCATTTTCCAGGTATTCCTGAGACTGGTGAAGTGGAGGCTGTCCATCGTCCGGTGTGGGAGGTGTTTTTTTTAAAGATAAATATTTTATAATATATGATATATACTTTTTTTTCATTATGCTTATAATTTTTTTTCCCACACTTTCTTCTGGACAGCCTGGAGTCTTCATTCCTTGGGCTTCCTCTTCTTGGTGTGGCTGCACGGCGAACGCTAAACGCACACGCACGCGCACGGTAAACCCATTGAGACTTAGCCAACAGCTTAGATGCCTTAGAGAAAATTTGATTACTAATGACACAAAAAGATTTCCTTACATTATTTTTCATAACCATAGAGCAAGTGATATACCCACACATCACAATTATAGTGTAAGTTGTATATCAGACATTTAAATCGAAGGATTCGGGTATCTTATCCAGAACGCTATTCAGTACACGCTACATTATAACAACATTGGGTATCCAATTCCAAGACAGTATTGTCAACTCAATCGATGTATCTCACAAAGCGCTCAGAGCCTCTATATCTTGCGATTATGTCTTCCCATCGTGTACACTATCGATTTGGACCTACAACACAGCAATATACCTAACTATTAAATTACGATGATATTCGATGCTAAGTAAGGGAGAGGTACCGAATGATGATGGAATTATAGTGTACTTATTTTTTCTGTGACTATAGTACCCATTATACATAAATAAATAACGTTTTACACTGATAGTCCCACAGCAGGGTAGCCTGTGTCGTAGGTACCATGGACACATTCAAAGACAGAAACTCAAACATCCAGACCGATAACACAAATTTAAACTCGTCATTCAAATTTCTGTTTCGCTGGGCATCGAACCCAGGATCCTCCGATTGGCAGTCGATACATTTACCAAAATATTTTTTTTTCCATATTCTGTCTGTCTGTCTGTCTGTTTGTTCCGGCTAATCTCTGAAACGGCTGACTGATTTCAACGGGGCTTTCACTGGCATGTAGCTGATGTAATAAGGAGCCTAAGTTACAACTTAGGCTACTTTTATTTTAGAAAATTTCTAAAAATAAAGTGCACGCAGACAAAGTCGTGGGCGGCCGCTAGTTAAAAATAACACGCGTTCAAGTTAACGAAATTTAGTTTTGATTCACCCATGTTTCTTTACAAGATTTTTCACAAAATATCCTTTTATCATTTACCCTTATCTTATCCTATCTTTGTTAAAATCTTTTAGATCCTTTTACAGTTCACATTTTTAATTAATTTCACATGTTTTGGTGTACGGTGACATCAAAGTCGTGCATCAGATATCATTCCTAAAAATATTAAAGTGAAATCATTCATATATTTCACGATTTTTCAAATATAAAATTTCTTTCCCAGAGATTATTAGGCTATGCTAATAATAATGACCAAAACGTTTCTTTCAAAGCGTAATGAATTCTAAGCGCGAAGGCGAGGGAAAATTAAAAACTTTTAATTGCCATTTATTTGGCCGAGAATAATAATCCGCCAGATTTTTAATGAAATTAAGTGATGTTGCAATTTTTTCAAGAGATGTGGAATCTATTTTTTTATTTATTTTTTAAATAATACTTTGAATGTTATCATAAATGATGACAACTAAGTGATTAATATGAAGAGTTTTCAACAAATTTGTAATAATTGTTTATTCTTAGGAACTAACACTAACATTTAATTTTAGGACCATGATGTTACGTGGAGTTTTTATAAATAATATTTTATTACAGTTATAATAAAGCTACACACTCGTAACCCAACTCTAGTATTCGCTATGTCGTGGTTTGTGTGCGTCAGTATGAACTGAAATTGAACCACAAACATGCAGACGAAGAACCGAAATTTTAACTTAAGGCCACATCTATGGGAACCCGTGAACATAGATTGCTACATAGAAGTTATTCAAAAACTTCGAAAACGAATTGTATAAATAACCAAACTTAAAGTTTTTTTGCATTCCAACTGACTTCAATATTTACCAAGGGACTTAAACTATTAAATATCAATAACACCAATTTCCACGCTTTTTTCGAAAACATGGTGTTTCATTAAAACTTGTAATAAGTGCGAAACCAACTCACTCTCAATGACTCATAACACCCCAGTCCTTATTTTATCCACTTTAATTCGGGACAAAAACGGACACCATTCCCTCAGGAATTACTGCATAATGTGACATTTTGGTAAAAATGAATTTTAATGTACCACCGTGATACGCTCCTCGAACGCCCCTGCTCTGAGCGCACCTAACAAAAGGAGCAAAAAACATCTCCCCAATCGCGATTTCCATTGCCTCTTTTGCACTCATCAAGTATTCTAATTCAAAAGCAAAGCGTCGATGAATAGATGCTAATGGTTTCATTTGGTACGATTTGAGTACATAATAAAGGCGCAGGGGTAGCCAATGTCCGCAAGTTTTGAATTGCTGATTGCTCGGAATAAGGTGCTTTTCGAAGTACCTACTTGTTGCTTAGGGAGTAAAATCGAGTTCGGCTTTTTAATGGAAAATGTTGATTTTTAGCAACCTTTGAATGCGTAATGCCATTTCTATTTACTTCCGCCCCTTTCGGGCTTGTTATGATTTCGAATGCATACTCGTATGAGGTGTTTGGATGGACAATTTAACGCGTTCTGTAGACAAACATTGACCGATTTAATGTTGGAATTCAATGAATATTAAGGTGAACGAAAATTCGAACGAGAGCAATGGCTAATTTTATTTTATTTTGTGCAGTTTATTTCTTATTATTGTATTTTGCTGTTTTTAAAATTAAATTGTTAACTTGTGTTTGTGTTAAGTTATTTTATTGTAATGTTTATGATAAAGCTAGCAATAAGCCGAGGTTTATGAGGGCTCGCATAGTTTACATAACTGTAAATAATTTTAAAGGCAGGTTTTTAAAATGATTATTTTTGTACAGGTTTTAATATGGTCATTTTTTGATTAGATAACACATTTATATATGGATTTAAATTATTGTGTTTTAGCACAAGTCTATCGGCGCGGTAGTTTTTCACTTAAGTGCTCAGATTGTGAGATTACAGAGAAAATGTGCGTTATTTGAAGCTTTGTGTGAGATAGTGTTATCTCGCTTCGCTCACCCTGACAATTTCCTATACATTATGTATACATATATATACTTATACGTCATCGTTTCTTCGTAGATAAATTTGAAAAAAAAAATTAGTTATCTTTTAATTGTTATTCTTATTTTAAAAATTAATTAATGAACAAATACACAAGTAAAAAGGATGGGAAGAGAAAGTATGGCCCCTAATTTTATTGAGAACTTTGTCCAAAACTAATTACCTTTTACTAATAAATGTATTTAGAAAGCCATATAAAAAAATCTGTATCTTGTAAAAAATAATTTGAATGTTTCGTTTCTATTCTTGGAACGACAAACAAACAAAGTTACAAAGTCGTGAAGAAATTAAAAAAGTTAAAGAAGCTTTTCGCGTTCCCAAAATTCCGATACAAGAATAGTTGAGTTTCTACTTTTTACTGACTTACTTTTTACTTTAGGAATGAGTATAACCAGCCTTAAAAGTTTCCAAGTACTCTTTATTTGATGGTAAAGTTTAGTTCTAAATAAGAGTTATTTTGGAAAAGGAGTTTTATTGTAACATCCCTATTTCGACACTGTGCACAGATATTTTATGAAAACCACATTTTATTGATTTAAAATTTTGTAACATTATAGTATCTAATAGATGCAAAAGCTTGGGTCTACATGTACAGGTATCTAATACCTTTAAACGATCAATTCTTGGATACATATACATCTATGATCGGAAACGGCTCCAAAAATTACATGAAATTCAGTATGCAGGGGGTCTCGGAGGTGATAGATCGATCTAAATAAGTTTCATTTTTAGAAAATTACGTTTTGTCCGTGGATGGTAGCGATAATTAACTTGAACATGAACTGAAAAATATGACTCTTGCCGACATCTTGCCGTGTGGTGTCCGGCGTTAGAATAGCACCACTCCGATTCTTCCCAGGAGGTCGTAGGAGGCGACTAAGGGACACATTCCAGGAGATGGGCAGCAGCGTCTTCCTGTGTAACGTATCATCTACTGCGGTCACCAACCCGCAATGCCAAGCGTGGTGACTATGGCAAAAACCCCCTATGGCAGTCACAATCAAACCTCGGCCCCCAGTCCCCGGCGGCCCCGCTATCCCTGGTTACGACAGCGGCCATGGTAACGGCGGGGCAGGGGGTGCTAAGAATCTCCGGCAGAGATTCGGCTGTCACAAAAGAAAACGACCTCTGCACCTGGCAACATACAACACCAGGACACTGAGAACCGACGAGAAGATACATGAGCTGGAAGCAGAGATAGATAAGTTACGCTGGAGTATCGTAGGATTATCCGAAGTCCGAAGAGAGGGGGAGGACACGGTAATCCTTAAATCCGGTAACTTATTCTATCACCGGGAGGGCGAACATCTGTCCCAAGGTGGTGTCGGGTTTCTCGTCCACAGGTCCCTCGTCAACAACGTGACGAAAGTCGAAAGTGTGTCAGCAAGGGCAGCGTACCTTATACTCAGAATATCAAAACGGTATTCGTTGAAGGTCATACAGGTATACGCACCGACCGCGACACACCCAGACGATGAGGTTGAGGCTATGTATGAGGACGTCAGTAGAGCCATACATGCCTCTAAGACTCATTTCACGGTGGTGATGGGGGATTTCAATGCAAGACTGGGCACGCGAGACGGCGACGAGCAGAAGGTAGGGCCCTTTGGATTTGGTCAACGGAACCACCGAGGCCACTTGCTTGCTAACTTCTTGGAGAAGGAGAACCTCTTCATGATGAACTCCTTCTTCAAGAAGAAGCCTCATCGCAAGTGGACTTGGATAAGTCCCAACGGTTCCACGAAAAGCGAGATAGACTTCATTTTGGCAGACAAACGGCACATATTTAATGATGTCTCCGTGATCAACAGGTTTAAAACCGGAAGTGATCACCGAATGGTACGAGGCACATTAAATATCAACATCAAGCTGGAACGGTCACGCCTTATGAAGTCTACGCTTCGACCAACACCTGTCCAAATCCAGGGCTCCGAGAACTTTCAGCTTGAGTTGCGAAATCGTTTCGCGGGCCTAGAAAAATGCGAGTCTGTGGACGAATACAACACCAGGATGGTACAAACCGTCCATGAGGTAGGGTCCAAGTTCTTTAAGACCCCCTCCAGTAGTAGACCCCAAGTGCTCTCTGAACAAACCCTCGGTCTTATAAAGGAAAGGCGTGAACTATGCGTTCGGTCCCCGTCTTCAATGTCGAAATACAGGCAGCTCAACAAACAGATCTCTTGCTGCAGACGACGCGATCTGCGTGCTCACAACACACAGCGCGTCAAAAACACTATTGAGCGCAACCAAGGCACAAAAGTGTTCACAAGAGATCTGAGTGTAGGGCAAAGCCAGTTAACGAGGTTGAGGACTGAGTCTGGCGCTGTAGTTTTGTCTAAGCCTGAAGTTCAGAGAGAAATTTTATTGAGAGGTACTACGGACGGTTGTACAGCTCCTCAAAAGCTCCCGCTACCGATGTGGTAAACGATAAGAGAGCCAAATTGACCCGACACTATATCAAAGATATCCCGGACGTCAGCCTGTACGAAATTAGAAGGGCCCTTAATCAGCTTAAAAACAACAAAGCACCGGGAGATGACGGTATCACATCAGAGCTGCTGAAGGCTGGAGGGAAACCCCTCCTAGTGGCGCTCCAAAAACTGTTCGATACCGTCATCAGTAGCGGAACTATCCCGGAGGCGTGGAGCAGAAGCGTGGTGGTTTTGTTCTTCAAAAAGGGTGACAGAGCCCTTTTGAAGAACTATAGACCCATCGCGCTTCTGAGCCACGTCTATAAGCTGTTTTCAAGGGTTCTTACTAACCGTATTGCGCGCAGGCTAGACGACTTCCAGCCTCCCGAACAAGCCGGATTCCGAAAAGGCTATAGTACCATGGACCACATACACACGCTGCGACAGGTTATACAAAAGACCGAGGAGTATAACCTGCCGCTATGTATTGCGTATGTGGACTATGAGAAAGCCTTTGATTCTATCGAGACCTGGGCGGTGCTAGAGTCTCTCCAGCGATGCCAGATTGACTATCGGTACATCGAGGTGTTGAAGTGTTTGTACAAAGCCGCAACTATGACAGTCCGAGTTCACGACGGAAGCACTGGACCTATTCCACTGCAGCGCGGAGTACGACAAGGGGATGTTATATCCCCGAAGCTGTTTACCGCTGCTTTGGAAGACGTGTTCAAGCTGATGGAGTGGAACGGGCTGGGTATTAACATCAATGGCGAACACCTCACACACCTTCGATTTGCCGATGATATAGTAATCTTGGCGGAGAACCTGGAAGAGCTCAGCACTATGCTAGGTGACCTCCATAGCGCCTCACAAAGGGTGGGTCTTAAGATGAACATGGACAAGACGAAGATCATGTCTAACGTCCATGTCACACCTATACCGGTCGTTGTTGATGGCGCTACTCTCGAAGTTGTCGACGAGTACATATACCTGGGACAAGCGATCCGTATGGGTAAGTCCAGCTTCGAGAGAGAGGTAACTCGTAGAATCCAACTCGGTTGGGCAGCGTTCGGGAAATTACAAAGTGTCTTCTCGTCCAGAATACCTCAGTGCCTGAAGTCGAAAGTTTTCGAGCAGTGTGTGTTGCCAGTGATGACCTACGGCGCTGAGACGTGGTCTTTTACAGTTGGCCTTTTCCATAAGCTCAAGGTCGCTCAGCGCGCGACGGAGAGGGCTATGCTTGGTATTTCTCTACGCGATAGAATTCGTAACGATGAAATCCGTAGACGAACGAAAGTTACCGACATAGCTCTCAAAATTTGCAAGCTGAAGTGGCAATGGGCAGGCCATATAGTTAGAAGAACCGACAACCGATGGGGAAGAAAGGTTCTCGAATGGCGACCACGTCTCGGCAAAAGGAGTACAGGTCGCCCTCCAACCAGGTGGACTGATGACCTGAAGAAGACAGCGGGTAGCCGCTGGATTCAGAAGGTCCAGGACCGGGAGGAGTGGCGAACGTTAGGGGAGGCCTATGTCCAGCAGTGGACTATAAAAGGCTGATGGATGGATGGATGGATGGATGGATGGATGGATGGATGGATGGATGTCGACATCTATTGACGACTTGGATAGAATATCAAATCAAAGCCTTTGGTGCTTTAAGATTTACGAGTAAGTAGTCTGCAATAGTTAGGTACTGTTATTTTATTTGGAGCTACTGTAGAAGTAGTAAGTAGATAGCGTTGTTAACCATTGTTAACACTAAGGCAATGAGCCAATAAGTATTAAATTTGGTTTGAGGCAAGACCAAAAAATCAATCAAAGTTTATATCTAAGCACCGCTCGGTCATCCGGGTACTGAATATATAAATTAATAATCTTACACACTCATAGCTCCACTGTAAAGTATAGTAGATATACCCTGTAGTGGGTATCATGGACACACAAACTGAAACTCATCATTTCAACCTCTATTTTGCCACTAATCCAAACCGGGACCCCTGACAATCAAATTCAAATTCATTTATTTGCTTAAAAGTTGAGTACATCAAGGTCTGACGATGCTCTCCATAGCCGTGCATGCCTTTTTTATATTTGAATGGAGTAGCGGACGAGCATGCAGACCACGTGGTGTTAAGTGGTCGCTCAGCCCATGGAAAATTTACAACAATTTACACACAACCTCAAGCAAGCATAGATGTCTTGTCTGAGGTCGTATGAAGTTACGCTGCTACTTCGGAGGCTGATAATCGCCTCATGTAAGTGTGGCCGGCAGCTGCACCTTTCCACCGAAACACAACAGAATTGGTTCACGGCAGAAGTGGGTGCAGCGGTGGTACTTACCCGGGCGAACCATAATAGTAGTATCACCTAATAATTTAAAATTATGAAAGAAATTCATAATTTCTCGAAAGCATGACGTCCACCAATCCGTACAATGGCCTCAATTCCTCTCACTTGTGAGTGGACACTCTGTGCCCAGCAGTAGGACATAAAAAAGGTAGAAAAAAAAGCACATTACAAAAATGTAATTCTAGAGATCAGATTTAATTATTAGTAAAATGTGTAGAAGAGATTTGAGTCTCTTGTTTCTCGAGGCTTAAATACTTAAACATTTACCCTCCGTTCCTCTTAGAGTAATATCTTGATTTGATAAATTACTATCAGCAGAAACTCAGTTCGTGTTAATGCTCCAGATGGCGCTCCATTAACACTATTAGTTTGGGTTTATCGCGATCTGCGAGGGTAGTTCATTTCCTTTGCAACTCGGGAATTTTATGATGGAGGATTTATACCTACTGTTTTGCAGTAAATTGTCAAGGATTATATCTACTGCTGGAGTTACACGAATATGATTTCGAAGCCGACCCGTGTAGCGAAAAGCTTGCCATGACGGACTGTCAGTCGGAGGTTCTGGGTTCGATTCCCGGTGAAGTAGAAGTAGTTTCTGTTTCTGTTCACGGTCTACGTGTATTTGGTGTTTTTTCATGTCTTTGTACAGACAAATGGGCACAGGTCCATGGTACCTATGACACATGGATATCAATCCCAGTGTGCTATTATGATCGTAAAACTTTTAATTTAAGCCATTGATTCAGGTTTAGTTTAAGGATAGATTCAGTCAGGCGTATGTAATCTTTAAGTTATATTTAAAAAAAGATTATTATTTATATTCGTTACATCAGATTCAGGCTTTCTTATAAGATTGAGAAATTTCCGTTTTGTATCCAGGTATATTATTTTATTGCTGCTAAAAATATAAACTGCAAGGCCTATATAATAAACTTTGTATGGTTGCAACCCTTTTTGCGTCAAACTGCTGGGCACGGGTCTCTCTCCATTATTAGGGAGGCCTGGAGCGTATTTCACTACGCTTCTCCAATGCATATAGTGAAGAGATAAACTGTGTACGTTACTACAATTTTTATGACGTAATTTTATTTTGAAAGTGCCGTAGGAGTAAAATTGAACCGCTGACTTCTTCAAATTCTTCACGAGTAACATTCGTTCCCACATTCACACTCAATCGCTTAGAAAGTCGTGATAAGTCCCATTTCCCAGCAAATGTTCCAGATGCTCTCCATTAAGGCTATTAGTTCGATACCGGTTGCGATAATTGAGGGATAGTCCATTTCCTTGATTCCTGTTTCGAGTAGTTTGTGATTTATTTGGTTCAATTGGTTTATTAAGTTGGTAATTATACTTATTTAAAAATTACTGTAAGGCATTTAGTACAATAATTTGCATGTCTTATTACATGATACGAGTTCAAATAAATGCTAACTTTTCAGACTTCATTCGGGTAATTAGTTCTAAACTATGGTTTTAGGTGTCTTATTTGTCTATATTATGTCACGTTTTTTAATAATTCTTTTAATTAGCGCTTCTGTTCCCAACCGAAGAGGCATACGGAAAGGTTAAGCAGTTAATGATAAATTTTATACAAATCTATACTTCTATACTAATATTATAAAGAGGAAAGATTTGTATTTTTGTATGTTTGTGATGAATAAACTCAAAAACTACTGTTCTGATTTCAAAAATTCTTTCACCATTTAGAATGCTACATTCACCTTGAGTAACATAGGCTACTGTTTACCGCGGGAAATGCTTCATTCCTACGTGAAAACGGGTAACAGAGTCAACGCGGTTGAAGGAACTGGCTAAACGCCTATCATTTTAATATAGCAATGAAGCCTGGAATAGCACAAAGGCTTATTATCCTACGGGGACCCATTAAACGGGTCCACGCGGGCGAAGCCGCTGGCAGAAGGCTAGTAATCAATATTTTGATTTTGTGTTTATGTCACACTTTTTATTCAATTAACGGTTATTGTTACTTAAGCAGTTCTGCGTGTGATTGCAGGCATTAAATTATTTAATTTCATTACAAAAGACTAGACCGAGTGATTAAGCTATTTCAATTTACTTTTTTTGCGAACGTTACTTAATAAAGCTTGCGATGAGTTTTATTTTAAATTTTTCAGGAGGAAAATTATTTCCTACATTAAAAATTTGATGAGAAAGTCATGATAAATCTGTTGTTATGTCAAATGTTCCAGATGCTCTCCATTAAGTCTATTAGTTCGATACCGGTGGCGATAATTGAGGACCACTCCATTTTCTTGCTTTCTGTTAGGAGTAGTTTGCGATTAATTGGGTTCCTCGGCTTAAAATTGAGTTGATTGGGAGTTTCATTGTACTATGATTGTTTTTGTCTGTTCTTTAGCACAAATGCCATTGTAACTACGATTTTTGATTGAAATGGATTAACCAAAGGTTTTTTCAACCTATTTTAGGACCCACTGCCGGGCACAGGTCTCCTCTAACAATTGAGAGAGATTTAGGCCACAGTCCATCACGCTGGCCTGGTGCGGATTGGTAGACATCATACCTTCGAGAAATTATGAGTGTCTCTCAGGCATGCATGGCGATGGAAAAATCGTAATCAATTAAATATCACAATATTTACCATCACCGTGGAGCAGCAATGAAATGCGCACATTATTAATTTCTTTTGTCATAGGTGCGTGCCGTGGATTTGAACCCGGAGTCCCCCTCGTCGAAGACCGCGTTTCTTACCAATCGGTCATCGCTGCGTAACAGAGATTCATTCATGGATAACTTACATAATCTAAAATAACGTGTTATTTAATTAACTCGGACCACAGCATACTACGTTGGTCAATATAATTATCTACGTGATGGTCAGCGTGATTGATAGTATAAATTAAGACAATATCGTTATAGGAGCCTGTTCTCTTATAACAATATGTTAGGAATACAAAATATTCCCTTATTTAATGTCATTTTTTCCCGAAAATATGTGATATTACTAGCTGACCTCGTGAACTCCGCACCGCATTCAAATGTTCGGGATGGGTCACCCTTATTACTTAGGGGGATGAAAAATAGATAGTAGCCGATTCTCAGACCTACCTGATATGCATACAAAATTTCATGAGTTTATATAAGATTTTTATTTAAGTTTATTTAGTTTATTTTACATCTTCACTCCAAATACATCTTACAGGAATCAATTTATGTGCTCAGGCCTTCGGAAATGGAGTCTATCGTCTATCTCCAAATCGGATTAGAAGATTGAATGGTTTCTCTTCACAGGAGGCGAGGACTATCTGTTGGATACCTTCTTGCTTAGTATATGGAAACCAAATATTGTTCTCTCGGTTGTTCTACTTGAAGTCCAAGGACAATTCAATTCTATTGTAAGAGCGATTCCATTTTGAAGTAATTTTCAGTAAAAATAACAGTTAACAGCGCCAAAATTCGAGAATGTTGCGCTCACCGTTAATAAACGTATCAGTATCCTAGGTGTTGATATATCGAACGAAGTGCAGTTCCGGGTACACCTGGAAAGCAAGGCTAAACTGGCCTCCATGAAGCTCGGTATGCTCAATAAGGCCAAGCAGTACTTCACGGCAAAGCAGTTGTTAATGCTCTACAAAGCTCAAGTAAGACCACACATGGAGTACTGCTCACACTTATGGGCTGGTGCCCCACGGTACCAACTTAGCCCACTTGATGCTGTGCAGAAACGCGCCGTTCGTATGATCAACAACCCTGGGATAACCGATAGACTCGAAGATCTGAGCTTACGTAGAGATATTGGCGCTTTATGTGTCTTCTACCGCCTCTACAACGGTGAGTGCTCATCCGAATTAGACGGTCTGATGCCTACGTCACCATTCCACTATCGCACCACCCGCCGAAGAGAGAAGTATCACCCCCACCACCTGGACGTTTGGCAATCGTTAACAGTCCGTTTCTCACGTTCGTTTCTACCACGAACATGCAAACTATGGAATGAACTTCCCTCTGAGGTATTCACGTTGGGCTACGACATGGGGTTCTTCAAGAAAGGCGTTAAAAAAGCCCTTAAATACAAAGCTGGCAACGCATAGGCGACTCCTCTGGTGTTGCAGATGTCCATAGGCGACGGTGACCACTCACCATCAGGTGGCCCGTATGCCTGTTTGCTGGTGGTCAACAGATATACTCGCATATTTAATTAAAAACTGCGCTCTAATCAGCTCGTACGTTTGGAAGTTACGATGCCAAAAACAGATACACTGAATGTAGATACAAACTTCAATCTTTTATAAGTACACTTATTTAATAGTGTAGTGCCTGTTTTTTATCGTGGATTATAAAAAGGATATAAAATTTACTAAATAAAAACCTTATTAAGGCTCGATAGCCTTAATAAGATTTGTCGATACAAACTACTGAATTAGTTTATTTTCATTCAACAGACTATAATTCCAGAAACATCTTATATATATCAATTTATCAACCTCGAGTTTCAGAAGTAGTATCTTTCGGCAAATCGGGTTACAAAATTGAATGATTTCTCTTGACTCGATGCGAAGACTGCCTACCGGATGTTTCTCACATATAAGGTCTTATATATATACCTAAATTTATATATATTATATAAATTTAATACAATTTTATTGATTATTCTATTTAAAATTTAAATTGACTTTAAATTTTAAAAACATTTTCTGCCGTTTCAAAAGTTATTGTTACGGCATTACTATGGAAAAAACAAGTGAAATTGTTCATTTACACTCAACTTTATCTTACGGCTATGACAGCAGAGGTCTCTTACACAAATCAATTTACCTACCTTGTCCTTCAGGAATAGGATCTATTGGCAAATCGGATTAGAAAATTGAATGGTTTCTCTTGACACGAAGCGAAGTCTGCCTGCCGGCTCTCTCAATGTGTCTCCGATACTTAGGATATGGAAACCAAATATTGTTCTCTTGATGGACTCTCGGAAGATGAAGCGGCCCGAGCATACTTGGTGATGAAATATTACAATGTTTCCCTTACCTCTAACTTTCAAAGGCTCGCCTTAAGTTTGTAAACAGATTTTTATTATATGACTTTTCGAGTAACCGTCGTAGAGTCATAAAACCTGATGATGCGCTGTTTAGGGCGAATCACGTGTTGGTGGTGATGCGTATGTTGATATATATATATATACAAACATCAACATACAAACATATATTTATTGTTGCATGTGCATGTATCCTATGTGGGAGGAAAGGAGGTGCTATTCAATATTCATTCAGTTCAAATTATCGAAAAAGTATACACCATATTACGTTTTGATTGCGGAATTTTGCATAGTAGTTTTTACCTAAATTTATAATAATGGAGTTCCGCAACGCCTGATTCTATTAATTATATAAGATTTTTATTTATTAACCATGTAGGCCACGTGGTGTTTAACGGTCACTGCAATTCATAGACATCTACACACAACCTCAAGCAAGTCTTTGTCTTGCCTGTGGTCGCAATAAATAGGTTTCTTTTTATTACATAATGGTTTATCGTAGCTCATGGCATCAAAACAACATGAAAATCTGTTGAGCAATGTTATTTTTATTTTATTTGCTGTTTAAATGATTGTAAAACTCACATTCAAAACGCAGTTATAGGCAAAAACAGAATTGTCCGATAAAAGGAAAAGTTTGATTTTAGTTGTTGACTAAAACTAGAGTCAACAGAGTTCTGTACAAAGCAAATAAATCAAATAAAAACAAGCCATGAAAACTGTCCAAAATCGTACATGCATTAAACGAATGTGAACTATAAAAATAAAGCAACTGAGAGCACTTCAAAGTTGATTTTCGTATATAGTACGGCATGGATGTCTCTCCATTATTGGGGAGGCCTTTTTGATGAGCATGTAGGCCACGTAGTGTTAAATGAGCCCTGCAGCCCTTAGACATCTACACACAACATCGAGCAAGTCTTACATCCGTATTCATATATAATACTGTGAGGTCTCACAGTGCTCGTCAATGCTATACGTGCCTATGCCGTGCCTATGCGTTAAATATAATCTTATGGTCATATAAACGAATTCATAGATGATACTTGAGTGAAGCATCCTACAATGCGTTTGTCAAAATCGATATGAACCGATGTCTTGATATAACGAACGCACGTCAAAAAGCGCCCTTTGCCTTAAAGCATCAAGGTATGACAGGTATGACACCCTTCAGAGGAGTGGCCTTTACGGGCGAACCCCTCGTCCCAACGTCCATGCACAATGTGCCTTCTAGTCATACAACTAGTGTGTCAATGTGTGTCGGTGTCAGTGTTGACGGTGCATAGAAAATGACGTTGTTAATTGAAATTGACATAATTAGAAATATTTGTAAATGTGTGACAAATTTAAAATGTGTGCGTTCTTTCCCCGCACCAGATTTGGCACAAAGATTATCACACAAAGCAGCATTACAGCACAAAGATATCGAAGCGAGGCACTATGCCGTCTCTCCTGAAGGGTGAGTCAGTAACTTTGATGCTCTAAGCCCTTTGCATAGCGTTGCTTGCTTACTTAAGCAAGTATGCTTCTTAAAAAGGCTGTAAGTCTTGCATGAGGTAGTACGCAGTGCGCTGCTACTTTTAAAGTTCAGACGTTCAGACTATCAGTGGTCCACATACGAGTATAAGTCTGACTGGCAACAGCTCCTTTCCACCTAAACATGATAGAATTGCTTCACTGTACAAGTGGGTGCAGCAGAGGGAGTACCCGCGTCGAACCGTCAAAATAAAAATACATTAAGGCAAATTATATTACACTCACAACTCTAGTGTAAAAAATATCTTTGCATTTAAAACACAAACGATCAAGTATCAAAAGTATTATTGAAATCGTATTAAGCTTTTCGTGTACAACAAAAGAACAATGAAATTGAAGTTACACCTCATACACTCGGAAAACATTAAAATTTCTTTTGTACAGGCACTCACCTATAGTGGAAATCGCATATTAAGCATACAATCACCGAAAGTCGTACAAAATTTAATTTTACCGACATTTATTCACCTGTGTTAAGAATGTTACCCATCAACTGTGCTGTAGATTTAAAATCGAAGTTTACATATTTTTTCAGTATTAAAATGTATCACATAAAACGTCTCACACTCATAGCCTCATATGGGTAGGTATACCCTTTGTCGTGGCAACAATAGACATGAACACAAACACACAGACCGAGAACAGAAACATTATTTCAGTCCCTGCTTCGACGGGAAAGGATTGAAAAGAAAATGTAGCGACCTTCCGCTACTCATCAAGAGACGGCGCCACGGGTATTCCTGAATCACGCTATCGAAGTTTTCTGAATGTCCGAGCATATATACAAGCTCCGAATTGATTCGATGGAGCGCGGCCGCTCCCCGGGCATGACCACCTCGCCCGGCGGGAGATCTTCCTTTGCCAAAAAAAAAAAAGATTGTATTTCTTCTGCTTTCTAAAAATAATTTTTGAATTTGATTTTTGGTCTCATGTTAAATATTTATTCTGTCTTAAGGCAGCGCCAGTTACATGTGATAGTATAGTTGTAAGACTGTAGAACAATTGTTTCTTTTTTCAACTTGATCTAATGTCCCTCTGCTGGGTACAGGTCTTTTCACGGATTTGAGAGGGATGGAGGCTAATTGTGGCACGACATGCCTTTTAGTCAGAGGTTCATAGGGGTTTCGAACCGGCGATCCCCGCGTCATCTGGAAGAGAGTTGCATTACTTTTAATTATAGTGACCTCCACGCAACGGAACAGCGTGGTGGAGTTAACCTTTAAATAATGGGAAAAGACCTTAGTCCAGCATAAGGACGCAAAAACTGTTACATCCAAGAGTAACTCCGTAGCATATGGAGACCCAGCAATGAGACCCAAAACGTTGCTACATTATTCGGATCGTGCACAATCTAGATTACAAAGCCACCGAAATAAATCGGGCGGTTTAAACTAGAACAATTATCGTTTTGTTTATACTCGCGCCGTTTGCAACAAAGGATGGTATTGTGATGGTAATATTGTGGCTGGGAGCTACGTGACTAAAGTGACAACTATATTGCAAACTTATTTAATACTTTGAAAATTTTGGATTCTTTCTCCCGTAGGTGATGGGAAAGAATATTTGACTTTGCAGCTTTTTCTGTCTGCAGTTGTTAAGAGAATCAGTTTCTTTTTTTTTAACTTTTTGTAAGTCGAAGTCACTTAGAAACTATTCGATATAAATAATATTTTATCTGATTTATATTCCCGTCATATAGTAGTAAGCGCAAACGTTAAATTTTTAATATTATTTTCTGCATATCATCACAGCTACAACGTTTATTGCGACGCTGCTGAATTTCACAATTTATGATGTTTCCCTCGAATCATTAACGAAAAACGTATAAAAATCTAAATTTGACTCTCGCTTTACTATGCAAATAACGTAAAAATGACATAAAAATTCTGAAAACATTAAATTAAGCAAGGATTTATAGGTGAAGCCGCTTGTCCCACTGAACGTTGTCGTCCCAGATTTAACGCGACTTTCATCGCTTTACATTTGTTTGCAACTAGGACTAAGCTAGTTATATAACTAAATGAATGAAATTTTCACACTGCCGTGCCTTCGACGGCCCGTGTGACGCAATGGTTACCATGCCGGACTGCCAATCGGAGGGTCCCGGGTTCGATTCCGGGCCAAACAGAAATTTGTATGATGAGTTCTTTCTGTTCTCGGTCTGAGTGTTTGTGTTTCTACCTTTGTATGTGTCTATGGTACCCACGACACAGGGTATATCTACCCTACTGTGGGGCTATGAGTGTGAAACGGTGAGTGTGAAACTGCTTAGCAGAGGGACGCATAAAAGTGTTGTGCCCTAAATACAGGCCACTTAGTATTAAAAATGGTCGATGATAAGAATAAGGACATAAGGACATCCTTAAGCAAGCTTGAATTTTAGCTAAAGTCTTATGCAGTTGCACAGAGGTGACTGATGATGGTCTCATGTAAATCTTATACGTTTCACAGTAGATATATCCTGTGTCGTGGGTGCCATGGACACATACAACAGAAACACAAATACCCAGGCCGAGGACAACAATTTTTAGCTCTTATTCAAATTTCGCCTAGCGCGCGGCGCCCAGAATGGGCCCATCTTCGGGAGAGCAGATATGCTCTCCTGCACCTTCCGATGCTTACGGCGGCTTGCGGCCACGCACATACCACCGTCCTTCCCGGGGCTGCTGGCTGGGTGGATCGAGCTCCCACTCACACCGTCCACAACCCCGGAAGCCCCCTTTTAGTCACCTCTTACGATCAGGCAGGGGATACCGTAGCTCTATTCTTAATCCTGAAGCTACAGGGACACGAGACATATTATTATATACACAGACATGTATACTCGTCTGTTACTCTATTTAAATTTAACAATATCTGTTTATCGATCAATCCGAATGTGTGACTCTCTAGCGGACTATTAGTTTATTTGTTTATCTGCACGTCACTCTGTCACCCTTTCTGTTTTTTTATACATATATTATCTATCAGTCTGTGCATTAGTTTGTCACATTTCGTATTTATTCTTTGCAATAATTAATTTGACTTTGACTTTGTAGGAAACGGTCAGCTTAGCATATCTCATTTTTTGTGTCTGTCTATCAGCCAGTTCAATATCCCCATATCCTAAGATTTTTTTGTAATAAATGTTTGTATATACTGCACTTTCGCTGCTATGCTAATCTAATAGTACGATGACCTAAATATGTAAAAATGAGCGAGGATTTCTGTCCCACTGAGCGCAGCTGTTGACCTGCACCTGATGAAGTTGACTTGTAGGAGTCAGCGCGACCTGTTTCCCTTTGTAGCTATTTTGTTTGGGAAAACTGGAACTAAGCTTGTTAGGTCATTAACTGGGAAAATCATCTGAATGCGGATTTGTAGGGCGATGGTTGCGAAATTTTAATGATGGCGTTAGTGCGGTTTCACATCAGCGTATTATATGGGGCGTTTGCGCGTCTTTTGTTTATGTTCTGTACCCGAAGGGTATCAATGGGACCCCGTTACTAAGCCTCTGTTGTCTGTTCGTTTGTCTGTCCGTCTGTCTGTCATCAGGCCGTATCTCATGTACCTTGATGGCTAGACATTAGAATTTTTCACAGATGATGTATTTCTGTTGCCACTATAACAACAAATACTAAAAATAGAATAAAACAAATATTTAAGAAGTTCCATACAGTAAACGTGTTTTTTTTTATATATAGTCGTGCTTGAGTCCGACTCACACTTGGCCGGTTTTTGAAAGTCGTGTAGCCACTAAACGTGTAGAAATCAAATGAAATGAAATGAAATGAAATGAAATATTCTTTATTCACTGTATGGTTCATTTACAAACTCTTAGTGAACGTTTTTTTTGTTCTGTCTGCTCTGGGTGCGCTTAGGCAATGCTGAGCTGAAGAAAAGAGCAGACGGAGAAAAACTTCAGCCCTGTTTTAAAATATGAGGTATACAATAATAAGCTTTCTTACAGAGTAGCTATGGGCAGATAAGGAACATACGTGACAGCTACCGCATGTGTAAATGTCGTCCCACAGCTATCTGTTAACATTGGCAGTTTGATTGATGTAAATCTATTACATCAGTTATAGAAACAGCCTTGTGGGACTACAGCTCAATCCCAAGCTTTTTTATCAATTAAATAGTCCTTAAGATCGTAATAAGCCTTGCGGCACAGGACTTGTTTGACTTTCTTTTTAAATCTGTGCAAAGGAAGGGATTGAACACTACTAGATTTGACATTTTCCGGTACAATAACAGTAGCGCGTTTTCCGAATCGACCATATACGCGCCGAAATGTCCGCTAGATTGAAAGCGCACTTATTTTACCAAGAAAATTAGATAGTAGGCACTACGATCCAGATCTGATTTTCATGCAGTGCTTGCTGTGAAACTGAATAAAAGGTACGAGTATTACCACAAAATTTACGATGTGACTAAGTACATATCTGTATTTCTTATTATAATAAAATAATTATCGATAAAATAGGCATAAGTACGTGACAGATATTCGTGTGAAACAATGTAATATCTAAACTGTTTTTTTTTTCAATATATTTTTATATCCTACTGCTGGGCACAGGTCTCCTACTCACAAGTAAGAGGGATTTTGGGCATAGTCCACCACGCTGGCCAAGTGCAGATTGGTGGACGTCATGCTTTCGAGAAATTATGAATTTCTCTCAGGCATGCATGGCGATGGGGAACATCGTAATCAATTAAATATCACGATATTTTCCATCACCGTGGAGCAGCGATAAATGCGCACATTACAAATTTCTTTGTCTGAGGTGCGCGCCGAGGATTTGAACCCGGGATCGGTCACGTCGATGACCGCGGTTTCTAACCACTCGGCCATCGCTGCTCAATGTACAAACTAAACTGGATGTACTACACTAACTACACTACTAACTGCATGTATTCGAGGAAACGAATAATAACAGATGTTGAAACTAAAGGTTTTCTGGAAAAAAATATCCAAAGCAATTTCATCAAATATTGATCTGTCTCGATTCAGCATTTTATTGTGATAACTTTACGGAAAAGCTGGATAATTCTATTTGCCGGTTTACGACTCACACCCGGATCGAGCGAATCCGGGAATAAACTTTATAGCCTCTAAACGTTCCGATTATTTAGCATCACAGATATTATTGTCATACTGATGGAGGTAAGCTACAAAATAAATATTGTAGTTTAAAAAACACGCTTTTGTGAAAATACGAACTAAAAAGTAAAAAATAAGAAGAAAATGTATTTCACTGTAAAAAAATCGTGGGGTGCCAATAGTATCTTGAAAACCTCCCCACGCTTTTTTTTACAGTGAAATACATTTTCTTCTTATTTTTTACTTCTTAGTTCGTATTTTCACAAAAGCGTATTTTTTTAGTTTTTTAAACTATATAATTTATTTTTTATTTTTTAGTTGGATATTTTTCACATTATTGCATTGTCATCGGCTCTTGAACCCTGTGTAAATTTTCATTAAGTACCTCTTAGGCCGCGAACTTATCAGCCGCCCCTCGTATATTTTTTTATCCCGATGAGCCTAGTTAAGATTTTTTTTTATTTATTTATATTTATGTGAAAAACCTAAAACTAAGGTTCACAAAGGGTTAAACCTAATGCCTATTGGCATTGTCTACCGGTCGACCCTGGGTGATGATGAGAATGCGAGGTAGGCTTCTAAAATAAACAAGCTAAAAGACACATGATTAAAAATAATTATGATAACTGCGTACATAATAAAATACGTACAGCAATATATATTCACATTCATACATACATACATACATACTAACATACATACATACATACACAAATAAATACATACATACATGCATATACATACATACAAACATACATAAATGTACAATAAATAGGACTCTCGTTAATAAAAATACTAGATGGTGCTAGGGATACTCAAGAAGTGCTCTCGGACTAATTTCTTAAATGCCAATTTGCTGGGTGCCTTTCTTATATTTTCGGGTAGGGTGTTCCAGAGCTGTATGGCCTGAACTGTGAAGGAGTGATGGAAAAATCCACTATTATGTGGAGGAAGAATAATACTAAGGTTTTTGGAGGAACGTAATCCTCTGTTATGGGCGGAGCAGAGGTACTGAAAATTTTCCTTGAGGTACGCAGGAGAAGATGGGTCATGCAAGACGGAATACATAATTTTAATAATTTTAATATAAAGTTATGAGATTATTGTGTTGTCATCGGTCCTTGACCCCTGTGTAAATTTTCATTAAATACCTTAGGCCGCGAACTTATCAGCCGCCCCTCGTATATTTTTTTTATCCCGATGAGCCTAGTTAAGATTTTAATATAAAGTTATGAGATTATTGTGTTGTCATCGGCCCTTGACCCCTGTGCAAATTTTCAAGTTAATCAGACTCCTAGAAGTAAGTGAAAATGAAGTTAAAAAATTCTGTTACATACATACATACAGGTCAAGCTAATAAAAGCTTGTTAATAATATTTTTTTTACATTATGTATGAAGCGCTCATAGCCTCGCGGATGGCGTGAAATTGAGATCGAGTGTGAGATGGGTTACCGTTAGTGGCACATATCCGTACTTTGGGGGGCATGTGAAGCTATCGGTCCCGTTTCTTATCGATGGATTACAGTCACTATCCAGAGTTCTTATAGGCAGTTAGGAAACACCCGACAGCGGGTAGACCACTTACCCTGATTTCCACCACTCCGTATTGGAGCAGCGTGATAAAGCAAGCTCCAGGCTTCCTAATAATGGGGAGGGATCCGTGCCCAGTAGTGGGATGCAAAGTGTAGCAGCAGAATGTATGACAAACTAACAGAAACTTAAAACAGTGTCCACGCTATATAAGCGTATTTGAAAAGGTTATTCGACACAAATCTATAATTGATCAGCGAATCAATATTTTTCCAGTCGTTGATATATCCATATCAATGCTTGCTTTGAAGATTGTTTTGAAAAACTAGCTACTTACAGGCATTTTTTAATTTTAATTTGTGATTTTATTGCATTAAATAAAAAAAATCGTAATATCCTTTTTTCATCTTACGTCGTTAAAATTATTTGTTGCAACATGTGGCTTATGAGAGTCTTAAGCACAGCTTGGATTATGAAAATGATGTCGTTTACGTTATGAAAATGAAGGAAAAACACTTACTGTATATTTTCCCAAAAATAAACGTTCAATCAAAATAAGATAAGACTGTGCGGTGATCGCACTAGATGTGTAGAGTGGACTGTATGTTTATGTTGATGTAGAAGATATGTCTAAGACCTTGCTGAAAACTAGTAAATAATACTAAACCACCAACCTTAACCTCCAAGCCGATCTGGAGCTCGTGGGAGCGCTCGGCGTTCTTTACTTATTGTTCGGCACGGCCGATGGGCCTTGAACACTTTTTATGTTGATTATTCACCACTTGTGCTTACCTGACCTACCCATTTTGGCAGCATTCTGGGTACACACCAACAACAAAGCAGACTAATGTGTAGTACATTTCTTTCACTTTATATAAATATTAATAAAGTTGTATGTCATTGTAGATTAAAAATAAATTTCAAAAGTTTAGTAATAAAAATAAGTTCGTTTGAATTCGATCATGTATCACTGATACATCCCTTTTTTATGTTTATTTGTAACACGTACGAGGGTACCATATAAGTAGCAGCCTAGCTGCATATAGGTCTTGTGAGACTCTTTAATATAATAAAATTTGTACACCCTAAGGGGTAAATATGGAGTTCTAAATATTTTGTAAAACCTTTTTCACCCATATTTGTGCAAATAAAATATTTTCATTTCATTTTAAGCTTAAAAACAATAACGTTTCACACTCATAGCCCCACAGTAGGGTAAATATACCCTGTGTCGTGGGTACCATGAACACATACAAACACAGAAACACAAACACTCAGACCGAGAACAGAAATTTAAAGTATGGCATCCCTGACTCAGTGTAAGAGGCCACTAGAAGGGGACTTCTGGCATAGCGTGCGGCAAGAGTGGGAGCTCGAACACTCCAGCGGCCCCGGGAAGGATGGTGGCATGTGCGTACACACTTACTCGTAAGCATTGCGAGCAAGCAAGCAAGCAAGCGTGAGAGTGTGGATCATCCACATCGCTCTCTCAAGACGGATTTTGGGCACCACACATGGAGGACACCAGTGCGTTCATTCAGGCGGACCACGCAGCGGTTTATAGTTCCGTACAAATCCCACATAACCCGATATCTCCCCCAAATTGGCTGCAACCCTTTTAGCGTCCCACTGCTGGGCACGGGTCTCTCCCCATTATTGGGGAAGCCTGGAGCTTACTCCACCACGCTGCTTCAATGCGGGTTGGTGGAGATGCGTGTTAGTGGCCAACCCGCTGTCGGATGTTTTCAAACCGCCCATAAGGCCTCCGACAAGGTTTAACGACTGTTATCTATCGACAACAACCGGGACCGACGGCTTAACGTGCTCTCCGAAGCACGGAAACGCGCATGAAATTTTTTGCCACTAGCGGTCACCCATCTTACACCCGACCGCGCCCGTTTGGCTTAACTGCATAGACCGCTTGCGTCCTACGCTAGCTGCCGAGCCATGCGCGCTTCATCTACCCAAATTGCCACCTTGTAACTTTTAAAGATCTCCACTCAACGATAACAAAAAGATGCAAGTGGAGGGCGTAATATATAACACTTACTAAATATTTCTTTAACTACTCTGACGTGCGCCCATTTGTAGAAGGGAGTCAAAGATCTTACCGCTGAGCTATCACTTTCGAATTAAGTCATAATTATTTTTTCTGTCAAACTACTTAAAGTATCTATCCTAATGTTAATATCAAACAATCTAATCTCCAGCTCCACTCATCAAAACATATCTGTAACGTATGTAGGATAATGCATTTGAATGTAACAATTTATAGACTCCCTGCGTCTTGCGTGTGCGAGATAACATCCTGTGTTTCATAACTTACGTGAGTGTGTATGTCCATTTGTACATGGAGTAAAGTAAACGTCCATAATGTCGCCAGCGCACTAGTACTCATCATTTCATGGAATGGTGTCGTCATTTGACGACCCGCGTGGCGCAATGGTTACCATGCCGGATTTCCAATCGAAGGGTCCTGGGTTCGATTCCCGGGGAAACAGAAATTTGAATGATTAGTTTAAATTTTTGTTCGAGAACGAGGTCTGGGTGTTTGTGTTTCTGTCTTTGTATATGTTCATGGTACCCACGACACAGGGTATATACATCCTACTGTGGGGCTATGAGTGTGAAACGTTTATTTATTATTTATTTATTTTACCCTGTGTCGTGGGTACCATGGACATATACAAAGACAGAAACACAAACATTCATACCGAGAACAGATTTTTTTTCTGCTTTGCCGGGAATCGAACCCGGGATCCTCCGATCGGCAATCCGGCATGGTAACCATTACGCCAAGCGGGTCATGAACATGAATTTACACTTGGGATAAAGCCAACGTCACCTCCAATCCACTACTGCTGCTACTCCTAAGAATAGATAGGTACGAGTATTAAACAAAGTGGCCAAGTGCGAGTCGGACTCGCCCATGAAGGGTTCCGTAGTAGCAAGCATTATTATTTTTTGTCAGCAAAAATAACTTTGTTTTTCATAGTGTTTGTATGAACGACAAAATTATATTTGCGGTTTTTAAAAAATTTCTATATGTCAAAAACTGCGTACTATATCTCGTTCGAACCAATTTTCGTTGAAAGTTTTTATTGAGATCTACAACATATATTTTTGATAGATTTTTCACTTTCTTACTTTAAAAGTTAGGGGGGGGGGGGGGGGCAACATTTTACCACTTTGGAAGTGTCTATCTTTCAAACGATTAACTTTGAGAAAAAATGATTTTAGGAACCTCAATGTCATTTTAAACCTATCTATAGACACCCTACACGAATAGGTTTGATGATTTTTTTTTTGTTTGAGTTCCATGTATGGAGAGCTCCCCCCCCCCTTATTAATATAAGTATTTATTTTTATTTTTGTATAAAAATTGTAAAGCGGTTCGGAGATTACATCTACCTACCAAGTTTCAACTGGCAGGCAGACAGACATGCCGAATCTATAAGGTTTCCGTTTTTTTTTTCATTTTGGCTACGGAACCCTAAAAAGTATCCAACGGTGGGCCCATTTTGTAATTCTGAAAGAAATTATTTCAATCAAAGTAAATGAAATAATTTCTTTCAGAATTACAAAATCAGCCCCCTGGTTTATGATTTTTCTTGACACAAATGTCCAAAATAATTGTTTAAAGTTTTTAAAGTTCATCAATGCATGTCTGTATTTATGTATATGTAAGGATTCTCTACCTAGAGATTATTCAAAAATTTCTCTGTCGATTAGGATGTACTGCATTTTTTGTAAATTGTTGTAGTGTCACCTAAGATGCTGTAATGATTCTAAACATAAACTCAAATCTATCATTCAAATATATCCAATTCGCTGCAGCATTTAGAAGATGAAGGAAATTAAATTCGTACATGCGTGGACGAATCCTAAAAACATTATATCCCTAGTTCGATGAGTGGTGTAATTGAAGATGATTACAGAAATAAAACACAGAATACAAATAACTATATGTTTATTTAATATGTATATGCAGGTATAGATAGGTAACTTGAACATCATAGTTGGTATTGGGTGGGTATTCTCGAGCACTAGCCAATACTATTAGTACAGATAATCATGTTGGTATGAGACATTTGTACGTCTTATTAATAAAGTATTGAAGGTAGTTGCCCGGTAGTTGTAGAAGGTAGTCAATGCAAGTATGTTAAGGATATAGTTAAGTAATATATAGTTAAGGATAAATATATAGTTAAGGATAGTGCGAAAAGGTTTTTTTTTCAGTATTGACATGATCTTTGAATTATAACAAGTGTAGTATAAAAATTCAATGAAATCTTAATCTTTTAATCTTAAAAGGTTAAAATCGTTTCATTAAACCCGAATGACCGGATAGTGTCAAAGAAAAGCAGTGCTGCTGTCAGTTTTTTCCACCACCTTTTTTTATCTTCTCATCATTTAGATTTTATTTAAAAAAAATAAATTCATAAAACAAATATTTTATATTCCGAAAAATGTTTTGAATTTGACTTTTTTGACTTTATCATAATAATTGTCAGAATAAGTGTCTCTTCAGAAATCGGTCAGTCAAGTAAGTCAGATAATCTGAGTAAAGATATGATGACTAATTTACCGAAACGTATCTGATAAAGTTTTGAAGGGATCCCGAAAGAACATATTTATACATTATACTTTATTCCACAACATTCCATAACACTATGCCAACAGCACTGTAATCAACCTTTTTTTATTTGAATGGAGGAGCAGACGAGCATGCAGGCCACGTGTTGTTAAGTGGTCGCTGGCCATGGACATCTACACACAACCTCAAGCAAGCATAGGTAAGTCTTATCAGGTCGTATGAAGTTGCGCTGCTACTCCGGAGGCTGGTGGTCGCCTCATGTAAGTGTGGCCGGCAACTGCACCTTTCCACCGAAACACAATAGAATAGGCATGATGACACTATTAAAGAATCAGAGAATAAATGGTTTTACAGAAAAATATATGCTAAAAAAGTTCTAAAATATGATCCCGTTTTAATATAAACATTAAGATTAATAAGATTTTCAATAAAATAAAAGCATTAAATACAGCAATCGGCCATTTTATCTGAAACGCCAATCAAAAAGAATGACGTCACGTCTCAGTAAAAGTCATCGTGTTACTTGAAGTTTGACGTGCAAGCCGACGCCATGACACCTACGAGCGTTTTCGCGCTTAATTCAAATTACATAGCAGAAAATACATTAATTTACGTTAAAACTTAAGTTTATTGCTGAAATAAACTTTTTTTCGAAACTAGGAGACGTGTACCCACAATAAGGAAAGGTATTTAAAAATCTGTCATCATGCCTATTGGTTCTCGTCAGAAGTGGGTGCAGCGGTGGTACTTCCCTGGGCGAACCATAATAGTTCTACCACCTACAACCTACGAGTATGTATATGCCATTAACTTATTAAAACTCTAAACTACATTATAACATCAAAGGATGTTATAGTCTTGTTTTTTTACAATATATAATGTTTTGTATTAGTTTGATTGATACAATTTGTACATCTGAAAGTATTAATTCCAAAACCCATTTTTTATTTTAGGTATATAAAGACAACTACATTAATAAGACGGACAAAGTCCACGATATCGAGATGATTTCACAAGTACATACACGTACAAGTCAAGCTTGAAAATAATATTTTATTGCACTGATGTGTCCCACGCCTTACACTAATAACGAAAATTACGTAAATATAATAGGAATAGTATAAGATAAACAGATTAATAATAAAACAAGGAGATACAAGGATAACTATGAGATATTAGGACTTTAACATTACTAAAAGTCTTATTGCTCTAAATAGAAATTCTAGAAAATTGTTGTAATTTAAGATTTTATGTATAAACAAAAATTTTAAATTTTTCGTGTTTCGTTCATTGCTATTAGTTTATTCTGTGCAAGCCAATTATCACATATTTTATGTCCAATTTGTATATTTGATTGTATAATCTAGAAAGGCTTTGTTGTAAATAAACTTGCAGCTATCTCTTTATATATTTTTTTATTTAATTGCTTCTATTAATTGGTACAAAACAAAAAATCTTTTTTAAATGTACGTGTATGATGATAAAATAAAAAATAAAAACGAATAAAAAAACGAAAACAAAAGAAGACTTTGATTACCTATCATTTGTATTGATATTTTGACATATCTGACAAGTCTAATACCACGTTGATTTAACAATAATGTCACTTTTCATTCATGCGTGTATTTAATTAGATAAATAAAGCAAGCGACTATAATTTCTACTATATTACTAGTGACGGTTATAAATGGAGCGAAAGAATAAATTAACATATTCTTTTATCTGCCATAAGCTGTTTTACTGACACGGTCTCTGGCCTCGTTGGCAACGTTCGTTCATATCTGTTTACGGTACACGATAAACTTAACGACCCTTAATACTGAATCTAATATCCAAGAGTTTTTGGGGTAATGTATTCATGTTCTTGTCACCTTTATCTTTCGACGGAAATCCTCTTGGATGTTATCCAAAACGAACCAAATATTTTGTTCCAAGAGACTTCTTGCTTGCCTTGTTTTATGGAGGATTATAGTTATTTGTGAAAGTTACGTTTATAGTAAAAAATATATTAACAAATCTATGTATAACAAACATCACCAGTATGTTTTGGTATAAAATATGAATGAAGCAAAAAATATTTTGAAATAATTGAGAATTACAGAATTATAAAATTTCACCCATTTCGAAAAATTAGCAGAAATACATTTCGTTGCGTAAAAAATAAACTTGCTCCAAAAAGGAATATGTTCAAAAATAAATTGAAGAAAGTACAACTTAGCATCACTAGATTTTCTATTTATAGCAAATAAGATATTATTGCTGTTCGTATATAAATCTAAAGGACGATGTTTTTACAAGGATGTATGAGTAATATCCGTACAAAACGCGCTCCTTACAAACTATTTACTACAGCTCTTTAGAAGTCGTTGTTTTATTTTACTCAAAATCTTTTTACAAGTTTACACTGTTATGTTTATTATCGATTAAAATTTATCATGACTTAAATTGAAAGTGTCCTTGATGCAACTGCAACTATGATACGAAATAAAATTGTAACTGAAATATGTAAATGAAACTTGAAAAAATATATAGTTTAGAAAACTCGTTTAGAAGTACTTATAATTTGGAAAGTTGCAATGACATCAAAGAAGTCATTTCTATATTTTCTATATTTCAGCTTTATAAATATTCTTTATCGTACAAATACTTGCCTTAAAAAGATTATCTCCACTTAATATACAAAGGTAATGTGGGCTCTGGTAACCAAATATACTCGTAATTCTTATATTAATGATTCGTATTAAAACAAACATGTTTCATTTAGGATGGCAAATATCTATAAATGACTAGAATGATCATAGTATTATAAAAGTTGATGGCAGCTACGGAATTAAAAATAAAACGGTAGAAAATTCAGTCTTATGCACAGTAAACTCAAATATAAAACGGTCTAAAATTGTTTAAAAATCAGTACGTGAAGGAACAAAACATGATTAAGTTTAAAATGTAATAGTGGCACAATATGAACCAGTAAAATTGTCTGAAAACTGACGTTGCGTTACATCTTACAATACGATTACTAACATATTATTATTTACTTCAAAGGTATACAAAATAAATATCCGGATATGTTCATCAATCTTTCATGTTATCATGATTTGTGAAGTTTTTTAGTTTTGTTTCTAAATTTTGCGATATTAATTGCTGCAGGTTTTTATAAGTAAAGCTGTCTTTGCCTATTTAAACCATTTAAATTATAAATATACTGTTTTCTTAACTGAACCTCATTTTACTTGTTTTATTTAATTAATTTCAGATGCCATAAAAACAAAATAAAATACTTATATTACAAATAACTCCTTATATTTATTGAAGTAAGTTGCCATTTCTCCAACGATAGTGGATCGGGAAAACCAAAATTAGGGTATATTGGTATAGTTAGAAAGTTCTTTTCCATTTTTGTACATAGATGTGATAATGGGGTCAAGATTATGGTATTCCTTCCCTGAGCGTGGTCGTAGTGTGTTAGTTGGCTGCCGACAGACTCTGAAATATAAAATAAATTTTCAAATACAAAAGCTATGGTACTAAATGATGATATGTATTGTGTAAGAAGTAAACAAGTTTTAAACATTCAAACAAATTGAAAGACAATCAATAAATATATTTTTTGAATCCTCACCTCACACCAGTTGGTGTATCAGAAGATGAATGTGACGAAGTCAACGAAAGAGTCTCAATATAATCTGACATATCCGATGTTCCGCTTGAAGTGCTGTGTGTGTCAATGACACCTGTAGAAAATGTAAAAAAGACGTTAGATTGTTTGTAATTGAAAAATCTAATATCTTTAAACGAGCAATTCTTGTATATATCTAAATATATTTTTTGAATCTCGGAAATGGCTCCAAATATTTTGATGAAATTTAGTACCCTGGTTTCGGGGATGATAAATCGATCCAGCAAATTTTTATTGATAGAAATTGTTATTTTATTTAATGTTTATGCTGTTAGATATAAAATTAGTCTTACTGACGTCTATTGGAGAATACCTATTAATAATATTGTGGCGTAGAAAGCCGTCAAATGTCGACCGTCAATCCGTCCTTCAAACAAATGACAATATCGATATGAAAGACCTTTATAAAAATTTCGTCAATGGAATTAAAGCTTTCTTGGTTGAATGGTTACGAAAGCTGACTACAGAGCTAGAGACCCGGGTTCAAACCTCAAGTAGGCAAGTTGCGTTTTTTTGTTAAGTAACACTAAAAAAAACGTTTGTAAAGTACCACAAAGGGCTTTGTTAAGTAACACTAAGCCAATGAATGAATATTTGCTTAAAAATAAACCAAGAAAATCAATTGTTTTTATCCGAGCAACGCTCGGGCGTCCAGGTACTAATGATTTAAGTTAAATGGAAATATAGTAACTTTTATATTTAATATAATTTACCTTTAAATTGTTTCGGAGGTAAAACTGGTACCTCAGCTTCTGCTGATGATGACTTTGCAGGTACGTTCGATCTATGAATTTGCATCGACATGTCTCGTAAGGGATCAGACGATTTTGATTTTCTTGGCAAAGACGAGTGTGCACATCCAGATAGACTGCCTCTCATTCTTCTTTGTAACATGTATTGATACCTCGAATGGCCTGATGTTAAGGGCATTTCAAACTCTTGAAACTCGCCAGGACCATGTTTCAATGAGCAGCTTGAAACACCAGAATCGTTTGAGCTGGATGAGTCTCTATTTCCACCAGATTTGCATGGTACACTTGACGACCTCTTTATTTGAGCATTATCCATATGTTTGTTTCTCAGGTGGGGCACGTCTTTTGAAGAACATTCTTCAGAAGTTTTGTTTTCTGATCCAGATGACTTGCAACAGTCATAACATTCCTTTTCGTGATCACATGGAGGTGATGCTAGTCGATTTTCTAGCGCTAGGTTTCTTAGGGTTTCTAAAGAAGCTGAAGTTGCATGACTTCCAATACTGCTATCGAATTCCTTCAAGTCTTCTAAGAGTCTTGCAGAATCAACAGAACTAGAGCGTTTTTGAATCAAGTCTCGATTGTTGTTCGTAGTGGCTTCATCAAATGACTGTGTTCGATTGGCACTGCCATTCAAAGTAGGAATACTTAGGGACTTTTCAATATCTGCTCGATGAAGTTTCTGCATCGGATGCTTCAGACTTTGAGACCAGTTTTGTTTAGGAGACATAGGTGTGTAACCTGGATTGGACCCTAAAGTCCGACTGGCTAGCTCGCATTTAGCTTCACGTGCAGGTTCCATGAGTAAATATTCATCACTTCTGTTCCTCTTAAAATCTTGCTGTTTGTGAACTGGGTTTTGACAGTGAATACATTTCGTGCATAATTTAGGTTTTCTAGGTAAGGAATTAGCTGCAAGATCAATGTTTGCACTCAAAGCATCTAATTCACTTTGTGTTACACCAGCTTTTTTAAGTAAATCTTTAGCATTTTCATAGAACTCCAACGAAAGTGCAAATTCTAGGTTTTCATAATTGGCGTATGGTCCTTCAAAATCTTTGTCATCCTTAAGTTCAACGTTTTGATAATTGGTAAATTCACTATCTTCCGTAGTGTTGAGCTCCTTTTCTCGATCAGTGACTGCACTTTGTCTATTTGTTTTTCGTGACATGTCTACTGTAGCATACAAAGCCATACTATCCGCATTATCAGTATTGACAACCTCCGTGATTATTTTCTCTCCACTAGGACTCTTCTTACAGTAAGGGAGGCTAATCAGGTTGTTAGCCCAATTTGTAACTTTTTGGCAGGGACACTCTACAGGCTGTAAGTTTTCCTCACATTCTACTATAAGTGGCTTTTTTTTAGAACCAAACTTTAGGATGCAACCACACTTTTTTGTTAAGACTAATGAACCTGGTGAAGAGCTCTTGGTGACTTGAAATAAATCATCAGCTAAAGCTTGCTTTATTCTTTTAGGTGTATCGTAGTATTCTGCATTGTCAACCTGAAAAATAAAATTATTATTAAAATAACCACACTAACACGGGTAGTATAAAATCATATTAACATCTTGTGCAAAACCAACCTCAGCATGTGCAGCCCTAGGAAAGTCATAGTTTTCATATGGACCTACTTTGGGGTTATTTACGGGATAGTTTTCATTTACACACGGGCATAGTTTTGTAGGTAATGCTGCTGGTGGTTTCTTTTGATCTAAATGTGATGGTTTAGGTGGCCTTTGTGGAGGGCAGTCCTTACAGTGGCATTCCCCAGCATTCTTTCTCATAGTTTTCGGTGTCAAGTATTCGGTACTATTAGAAGAGTTATCAGAACTGCTCTCAGGGACTGCTTCCATTGTCCAAGCAGGGTTAAAATGAGTGCCAGGTGTTAAAGCCACCGTTGATGAACGAGACATAGCTCCGAGTTTTGTGAGACAGTTATTACAACGTTCAAGTGTCACGTGGTCTGCGCCACTCCATGGCACTTTTGGTACTTCTGGTTCCGTTCTATATTCGGTTTCATCGAAGCCGCGTCTTTCGTCTGAAGGCCAGTACGGAGAGGTCCTTCCGCAGTCTTCTCCAAAATAATTTTCTTCGTATAATGCGCTTGCAGTATCTGGCATAGACTGGTCAGCTGTGTTTATATCCGAAAAACGAGTACTCGCTCGCGTTTTATTCCCTCTTTCTGCACCTATCGAAACCAATTATTTTGTAAATTAACATATTATAAAAATCAAAATATTGATTTATAAAAATAGCATTATTAGAAAATACCTGTCCTAGAAGAATTCGGTCGTTGCAGAGAAAGATTGCCATGAGCAGCTTGGTCAAAAGCGTCGGTAATATCTTGAGCTTGATCAGTTATAAGTAGATGTAGACCTTCACCTTTGCCACAATGCGACCCTCCTTCGAAGCAGAATCGTCCCTCCACTACTCCGTAACGCCTGCATAAAGTGAAATTTTATTTTACAAAATTTTCCAAGGAAGTCTATATTGAAATCGAAGTCTTAGTTTTAGTGAGTAATAATAGTTATTTAGAACTTTAATATCCTGGATAAAGACAGTTCATTGGTAAGTGATTCGATTCACACGACTATAAAGTACATTAAATTGCGTTTACCCGTGCATAACTTGGTCGTAGTTTAGTTTTATCTGAAATAGTACAATTGCAAGCAGTGCTCTAAATTTGTGGCTAACTCGTGTAGCGTTACTTCCTTTCTAATTTCCAGCCAAACGCGGAAGCAATTGCCATTTAGTTCGTAAATTGTTTTATGTGTTTGTATTCAGACCAATGCATAATATTTAGAAGCGCTTTAGGTTCTATTTGTTAGACATTAGTGAATGTTTATTTCGCTGCGTTATATTGCATTATATTTGATTATGAAATTGAGTTTACTATTATTTTCGCTTTAGTATTAAAAATATCTTTAATTTTTTTATGTATATATTTAATAAATGGAGAAGCATACGAGTATGCGAGCCACGTTGTGTCAAATGATCTTTGCAACCAATGAATATGTAGAAACAACCTCAAACAAATCAGGAGCCTTTTCTAAGGTTGTTTGTTTACAACAGGTAAACACTATTCTTCTATATAGTTGTGCTATTACTGCAAGGACAGATCGAATCATCAAAGTTCTGCCAACTATAAATTATTTCAAATAGGTATGCAAATATAAAGCTGTTTGTATCAACGACAGTTAGAATTTTCAGATTTGAATGACTTAGTTACGGTCACGGAACATTGAACAATCTCGTAAACTCAAGGAATCGTAACTCAAAAATATTTCGTATTTCCGCTTGCGGTGGGAGTTGGCAACACGGGGGTCTAACTCGGCCAAGATGGCGTCGCCAACAAAATGGCGATGCCGACAAAATGGCTGCCACTCCGGAAGCAGCCACCATTAACTCACGCTGGCGTGCAGACGAACTACATAAACTCGACAGATGCCGCATTTATGGACAACCGTGGAATGTTCACGTTTTATTATTCATCTGAGTGCAGTTGTGAACTGCGATCAGTAAGTCACTTTTATTACCTGTCTAGTTTTTATTTTCTAGCCTTGTGACGGCACGTTATTTTGACGTTGTTTGTTCGGAATGATAAATAAATTTCACAGGTTTAGAACTTAAACAGGTTGTAAAGTTTTATTGTTCACATTTTTAGTATTTCCAATCTTAATACAGAATCAAAATCCGCTCATCAATCACAATTTTTGATTTTTGCTTGTGTTTTTCTTTATTATTTTATTGTAATCTATACATCTATGCAAATAAATAAAATGGAGTGTCTGTTTGTTACATTAAAATAACCGCTTTTTACTACATCCATGTGAATGTATATACGGTACAGATACTAATATAATATGTTTTACAATTTTTGTTTATCTGTGTATCGGTCTGTCTGTCTGTTTGTCCCGGCTAATCTCTGAAACTGCTGGACCGAAATTGATGGGACTTTCACTGAAAGGTAATAAGGAGTAACTTAGCCTACTTTTATTTTAAAAAATCTACATTTAAAATCCACCAAGTCCAATCCAAGTTCGCAGGCGGCCGCTAGTATAATATAATTGCACACTTTTAACCGATCTTTTACGTAGACCTTTTATATTGTCACGATTTTGATTATATTTTCATAACTACAAAGACAAATACTCAGCATACGTTTTCAACCTTAATAAATATTTCAGCAGGATTTTATCATATAGTGCTTATTGCAGTGCTTAGTGCATATTTGATAACATATTTTGCTCAGTTTTGATACTGAATCCGTCATTGTACCTACTAAATGACTTACACACAACTAATTTCGATATACTTATATTTCCGAATTGCATTAAAAAGCTTCGTTAAGTTTTATCTTGTATTGTGATCTTTATTTCCTCTTTTTGTCCTTCCTTTTCTTTCTAATTAACACCTTTACCTTTATTTTATAGTATTGTGTTACCTATATACAAACGTATACTCACCTTAAATGGGCTAACTCCCATAGTCCAAGAAGACGTGGAGGTACACCGCTGGTCAATGCAAATCTCCGTCCTTGAATATGAAGCCTTGCGGGCCCAGCCGGCAGTTTTCTAGAGCCACCTCCTCCAATCATCACCAGAAACTCTTTCGAAGTTCCCAACTGACCTCCAACCTTGACCTGCCATGATATTAATCTCTCTCGGGTCTCAAACGCAAGAACCACAATGACATCTTGGCATATGATAGCGATGGTGTTGGACTCTTTGTCCAAGGTGAATCCGGATTCAAAGCCAAGGAAGTGTTGAAGCGACAGCGAAGCCTTCGTTTGTCCCTTCTTATAGCGATCTTTTGGATCTCTGTAAAGTTGTAAATGGAGGCAATCTGTAACAAAAGAAAATATAATCAATTAGCTCGTTTACTCATTATGCTAAAAAAATATTTGAAAAATAAGAAAATATTCAGTACAGGGACACAAAATTATTAAATTTAGAACAGTTGAATGCAATAAAAGAAAAATCCCTCCAAAAATATTTTATGACTTTTTGATTGAGTATGTATGTACATCGTTAAAAAATTCTATATCTTTTTTTTAGGATTTTTCTTTTGACACCCTATTTTTTAAAAGACTACAACCTGGTTAAAATTATTTACGTATGTATGTATGTACGTATTTATTACGTACGTACTCTATAGTGAAGTGAAGCGCGCATGGCCCGGCGGTTAGCGTAGAACACAAACGATCTATGCAACTAAGCCAAACGGGCGCGGTCGGGTGTGAGATGGGTGACCGCTAGTGGCAAAAATAAATTTCATGCGCGTTTCCGTGCTTCGGAGGGCACGTTAAGCCGTCGGTCCCGGTTGTTGTCGATAGATAACAGTCGTTAAACCTTGTCGGAGGCCTTATGGGCGGTTTGAAAACATCCGACAGCGGGTTGGCCACTAACCCGCATCTCCACCAACCCGCATTGGAGCAGCGTGGTGGAGTAAGCTCCAGGCCTCCCCAAGAATGGGGAGAGACCCGTACCCAGCAGTGGGACGCAAAAAGGGTTGCTAACTAACTATAGTATAATCCCTACTAATATTATAAATTCGAAAGTAACACTGTATGTCTGTCTGTCTGTCTGCTACGCTTTCACGCTTAAACTACTAAACCAATTTTAAGGCTAGTATTAAATATATTACTTTTCATTTGCATATTTCGCTGAGGTAAATATGGCGAACTAATGGTAAATGGTAAAACAACTTCTTTAATACCCATCATAAATTATTTTCATAAATTTTCTATTATACGATTGTTCTTGTTTTACGGATTTAATTTGTTTAGTATTAATTTATTATATTATTCTTTTAATCTTTTTTAGTACATTTAACATTTCAAAATCATTTTTTAAAGTCAAAACCTAACAATTAGGCCTATCTTTTGTCTTTTGTTAGATAATTGCGTTTAATTACATTAAAACGAACAGGAGCCCTCAAAGCCTCGTCAGCGTTGTTCGAAATTTTTTTTGTCTATTTTCACAACTAAGATTAAACCAATCAAGCGAGGAGTAAGCCACTTTTTGCCAATCACATCGAAAACAGCAAAGACCGTATTACTTGGCCCAGATTAGTAGCTTGGAGTTTTTGCTACCAAACGTCATTTTAGGGGCCCGCACCTATAAAAATTAAATTCCTTTCGTTCTGACCATGGTATTAATTGCCATTTTGTTCATCTGTATATCTGTCGATCTGTCCTAATAATAAATATTAAGATATACGAAATCTTACTCATAAAAAATATAATATTTGCTAAGAAAAGCATCCGATTTTTGGTATTCTTTGAGCATTTGTCTTACCCTTACTGGCTCAATGAGTAACTCGATGTACGGACAGAAAATCTAAGCGTATAAAATGTAATTAAATGTAAAAGAAATAATATTAACTTTTAAACGGGAGGCGTCGCGGGACTTTTGTGGAGAACAACAAAATTATTTTGAACAGTTAATTGGTTAAAATGATAGAAGAATGGTTTAGAATAATAACCATATAAGTGATTTAGAAATAAGTGCATATACATGAAATTATCATCTTTTTAACAGTAATTTAGCGAGGTGACGTGTGTCGTGGTTTTGAGTTGCCACGACGAAAATTGGTGTAATCCACTGCATCAGATGTTTCTCATAAATTAGTAATTTTTTTGATGGTATAAATTTCTTACATCTACGGAACCTTCTTCGTCTTTCTGACGCACACTTGACCGGTTTTATTTCCAAGCAAGGAGGGAGCCCAATAATGACCGTTCCGGCATACGTTCCAATTACTGGACCGGGAACAGTTCAATTAGAGGAGCCTCTTTGAAGATTAGCGGCCACTTTGAGACGCTCCAGCTGTGTCGTTAGTTTTGAATCTAATTCAGAAAATTATTGGGAGCTTCAAAGGAAAACAGATTTGCAACTGTAGTTTTCCATGGAGAAAGAAAGAAAGAAAGAAAGAAAAAATATTTATTTCATATTAGGAATACAAAATATTCGCTTAATGAATGTCATTTTTTCCCGGTCATCGCCTTTAAGTGCCCGTTTGGGCTAGATGTTAAGCTGAGAGAAAAAAGGCGGCGGAAAAAAAACTCCCAGCACTCTTTTAAAAAAAACAGTACATATATAATTGAGATAACAGTATGGCTATGGGTCCATAATGGGCACACGTGACAGCTGATCGTATGAGACACCAGAGTAGGTAAAGAAACTCTACACAAACTATATGAAATGAAATGAAATGAAATGAAATGAAATGAAATATTCTTTATTCACTGTACGGTTCCTTTACAAACTCTTAGTGAACGTTTTTTTTTTTTGTTCTGTCTGCTCTGGGTGCGCTTAGGCAATGCTGAGCTGAAGAAAAGAGCAGACGGAGAAAAACTTCAGCCCTGTTTTAAAATATGGGGTATACAATAGCTAACTTTCTTACAGAGTAGCTATGGGCCGATAAGGAACATACGTGACAGCTACCGCATGTGTCAATGTCGTCCCACAGCCACCTGCTAACATAGGCAGTTTAATTCATTTAAGTCTATTACATCAGTTATAGAAACAGCCTTGTGGGACTACAGCTCAATCCCAAGCCTTTTTATCAATTAAATAGTCCTTAAGATCGTAATAAGCCTTGCGGCACAGGACTTGTTTGACTTTTTTTTTAAATCTGTGAAAAGGGAGGGATTGAACATTTTTCGGGATTTTATTGTATATTCTGATCGACATCCCGATAAAAGAGTGGCTCTTTTTACGGAGCCTACACTTGGGGAATGCAAGTTTGTGGCCATTCCTTGTCGAAACACAGTTCGAACTATGTAGATCCAAAAAGGTCATAAATTCATGTTTGTTTTTACGAACATACATTATATTTTCATAAATATATTGCGATGCAAATGTTAGTATATTAGTCTCCTTAAATTTTTCTCTCAGTGATTCTCTAGAATTTAATTTATATATTGCGCGAATAGCCCTCTCTTCAAAATAAATATTGTGTCGACATTAGCTGCATTTCCCCACAGTAAAATACCATACGACATTATACTATGGAAATAACTAAAATAGACCAGTCTAGCCGTATCGACATCTGTAAGTGATCTTATTTTTTTAATTGCAAAGACGGCAGAACTTAGTCTATTCGCTAACCGAGAGATATGGGGTCCCCATTGAAGCCTAGAATCAACAGTTAATCCAAGAAATACAGCTTCATCAACAAAGCTCACTTCCTCGCCATTCAATTGTGGTTTTACAATATTTTCTTTAACATTAGGTGGTGAAAACTTAATACAATTGGTCTTTTTGTTATTGAGTAGTAGGTTATTTACATTAAACCAATTTACCACCTCAGAGAGAGCATTGTTCACATCGTCATAATTTTCAGTTTGTCTATTAGTTTTAAAAATTAAGGAAGTATCATCTGCAAACAATACTATCTCGTGATTATTCTCCACCATATATGGCAGATCGTTAATATATATTAAAAATAGGAACGGACCGAGTATTGAGCCCTGTGGGACCCCCAAATGAACTACAGACCCGTTTGACATTTTACCGTTCACTTCAACCCTCTGGATCCTATCACTCAAATAAGACTCCAGAAGCCTGAGCGCGGTTTCTTTGATGCCATAGTGATTGAGTTTCCTGATTAATGTTTCATGGTGCACACAGTCAAATGCCTTAGATAGGTCACAAAAGATACCTAAAGCATCCCGTGACCCCTCCCAAGCATCCACTATGGTCTTAAAAAGCTCTACTCCGGCATCTGTGGTTGAGCGACCCCTCGTAAAACCGAATTGATTTTTATGGATAAGTCTATTATTTGTAAAGTGTTTTAGAAGTTGTTCCAAAATTATTTTCTCAAAGATTTTACTAATTGAGGGCAGAATTGAAATTGGTCTAAAGTTGGAGGGATCTGAAGTATTGCCCGACTTAAATAAAGGTATCACTTTACTATGTTTCATTAGATCAGGAAAGTCACCACTCTTAATACAGTTATTGAATATTATAGCTAAGTGGGGTGCTATTAAGTCTATTATTGAACTAAGTATTTTTACAGAGATACCCCAAAGATCAGTAGTGTTCTTAATTTCTAAAGTCTTAAATATCTTTACAATGTGTTTAGCGTCTACGGGCCTGAATGTAAACTTACATTTGCATTCGCTTACATTTTTCTTAAGCAATGATTCGGCGGCTTCAGGGGAAGACCTAAGCGATTTAGTCGTCGAGACTGGAATGTCAGCAAAGTATTTTTCAAATGTTTTTGCTACAAGTTCGTCTGATTCAATGACGGTATCGTCCACAATAAGTTTATAGACACGATAACGGTCATTGACTCTTCCAGTCTCGGCGTTAATAATGTTCCAAGTCGTTTTAATTTTATTCTTACTAGATTTAATTTGGTTACCAATATGCAATGACTTGGCCGCGATACATACTTGCTTAAACAATTTTGAATAATTTCTAACGTGTGCACAAAAGGACTCGTCTCGATTATACGATCTCTCTTCATAGAGATCATATAATTTTTGTCTACTTTTATGTATCCCTAAAGTCGCCCAATCACTGAATGATTTACAGTTTTTAGGAGAGATTGTTTTTGATGTAAAAACAGTATTATATATTTTGTGTATCTGAGAACATAATGCCCCATAATGTTTATTTACATTATTATGGGCCGGAATACGAAACCCATTTTCAATAGCACATCTAAATCTCTCCATGCGTTTTTTAGTCACTGGAACGACCACCTTGCTCTTACTAACCTGTCTGTCCATCCTGTAATTAAAGCAAACTAATTGGCCACAATGATCAGAGCCTAAGTTGTTTATTATCATAGATTGCGCTGGTGACCCATCTGTAAAAATATTATCTATACAAGTTGCTGTGGATTGTGTAATCCTAGTTGGGAGTAAAGCAGAAAATAAATAAATAAATAATGTTTTACACTCATACCCCCATATATCCTGTTTAGGGGCTGCCGTTGACACAGAAAAAGGCCAGGACACGAACATCCTCCCTCATCTCCCCCGCTGGAAATCGAACCTAGTACCTTTTGTACGGCACACTGACATAATGAGAACTGCGCGGTCGTCAACCCACTAAACAAGGGTGACGACCCGTTTGGCGCAATGGTTACTACTGCCGATCGGAGGGTCCCAGGTTCAATTCCCGGCGAGGCAGAAATTTTAATAAATCATAAGTTGAAATTTCTGTTCTTGGTCTGGGTATTTGTGTTTCTGTCTTTGTGTGTGTCCATGGTACCCACGACACAGGGAATCCTAGTGTGGGGATATGAGTGTATATCGTATATTTATTTATTTGTTCAATTTTTAAACAGAAATTTCTTATCACAACATATACAGCCCATTTTTTAAAAAGGAATATTATTAGGTTCTCTTTTTCCTTTTAGACTATCAAATTTCTGACATACATTTAAGATTTTTTAAACGTATGTATGCAGATTTTCTAATATCGATTGTATATCAATATAAGAAGTATCCATATCATACACAACAACATGCAAAATCGTTAATTCTTAGGTTTCTTTTTACCCTCCCATCTTAACGAATCACCCTGTATGTCATCATATTAACAGAACACTGGTATAAAAATATCGTCAACCCGAAAGCCTGGGTAAAATCCCGTGTTAGTCCGGTTTATGACCGGTCCCTTTCCATATTCAACGTGCGAAGTGGTTTGGTTTCGATTCCATTAAGTTTTATTTACCTGAAAGGTACAGCTTTTAGGTTGATACCTGTGAATATGTGCTAATGTATTGAGATCAAGGTTACTAAAAATATTTTTAAAATTTTATACAATTATAACTGACCCCGCAAACTTTGTACCGCCTTTAAATGTTTAGGGCGGGCCTTATCACTTAGGGGGATTAAAAATAGATAGTAGCCGATTCTCAGACCTTCCCGATATGCACATAAAATTTCATGAGAATCGGTCGAGCCGTTTCGGAGGAGTATTGGTAACTAACATTGTGACACGAGAATTTTGTATATAAGATTTTTAAAGCCTGTATCGATTTTAACGTATGTATTTTTATAAGCACTAAGTAGAGATATATCTAAACTTCTACGTCTGTCTGTCTGACTGTATAGACGCACTTATTTCAAAAACTACTGAACAAATTATTGTACAGTTTTCATAATTCGATAGCGTGATTTCTAAAATATAAATTGACTGTAACATAACGATTTTTGATTCAAATACAATACATTAGAAATACATTAAATTCTCTAGCCTGTTATAAGCAAACTTTCGGTGTAAAAATCTCTGAAGTCGATTAATGTACTACTACTATGTATGTATATAGTTTAACGCTGAAGTCCTTATTACGTATACGGATTTATAAAAAGCCTGTCGATTTTGTTATTTACGGAAGTTAGACTTGAGTGATACGAATTAACATACAAACTGGTATTATTAATTAATAAAGAATAGTTTTATTGTGATTGTTGTAAAGCATTTAAAAAATTTTGAGCATTTAGCATGGATATTTAAATAAAAGTTATGTACGGCAGTAATACTCATAAAAGTGTGTTTAACTAAGGCTTCAAACGGGTATGTAACGTCAGTGTAGAATCCCATTTGGGCGGATGGTGATCCAAGACGCATTCTGGCCGCCGTCCCCGAGGATTACAGCCGACAGTTAGCTTTGTGTGATTACTGGCTGGCTCTCAGCCCGCGCAGGTGGAACCAGACTGACGTAATTGTTCAAGGATATTGTCGGTGTAAGCGGCTAGCGTAGGTAGGTTACCGGTACCTAGCGGTAATCATACTTTAAATACAAACAATGAAGAATACAATGCAAATACAATGAAGAATGTTTTTGTAATTGTAATGTCTTACGTTATATTAGAAGAGCATTTTCAAAAGATTTAACTGAAATTTTTAGTCATCTTTATAGGATTCTAGGAGTTCTATTTTTAGGGTACCAGAAGTTTGCCAACGGGACCCTATTACTAAGCCTCCACTGTCCATCCGTTGGACTGTCCGTCTGTCTGTCATCAGGCTGTATCTCATCATCCATGATGACTAGACACTAGAAATTTTCACAGATGATATATTTCTGTAATTAAGTCGGCTACCAGACAATAAACCCGACTTGCACTTGGCCGGTTATTCAAAGTTTCACATAAGGCACGACGCCGCAATGTTGGCGTGTCCACTAACTACCACATAGAGCCATAATTACATTTCACTCTGAATAAAATTATCTCTAATTTTTTGCCGAAACCCAAATAGTACATTAGTCCTCCAAAACGTATCGAAGTAACGGACAAAACACGGGACCGTTTTTACCGGGTTTTCGACAATATCCGTAAATCTGTCCGGTTTATTGACGACCGGAAGTGGAACTTGTTGTCACTTTTCTAAAGCTGTACTTTTATAAATAAAATGCTTTTTAGTTAATACCCTTTTATACGAGTAGGTGCCTAGAAGTAGCTTTGTCGTGGGAACGACATGAAACAAATACACATAATGTATGTTCACCTCATTTTCAGCGATTTTCATTTGGTTCTTAGATTGATCGGAGTCGGCTCCATGACAGAAGATGTTTTTGTTATTGATTACTAGAGGTCCCCCCACGGTTTCACTCGTTAGAAAGAGTCAGTAAATTATCAATTTTTATTATAGTTATGGTTCACTATTTTGGTTATGATAGCTTACACATGAGATATAGCTATATACTATGGCGGGCTGTTTTGTAGGACTTTTTAAGATAAACATTTCCATCATACATTACATAATATGTCTCTAGCGGTTTCGATAGCGCACGCCAGAATAGCTCGCAGATGGTAGATTTTTTCCTACTTACTTGACACTTATCGTCATATTTTGGACAATTCACACAAAATCTTTATAAATTGTAGTCTATGTGTTATTCTGATGAATAAGCTATATTATTATAAAGTTTCGTTAAAATCCATTTAGTAGTTTTTACGTGAAAGAGTAATAAACATCCATACTTACAAACTTTCGTGTTTATAATATTAGTATGATGTTATTGGTTGCTAACTTTTGCTTATTGCGCTATTTGAACCACGATCAGCGGGAAATTTGAATAAGGAATGTACGAAGGATTTTAAAAGGATTGAAAGGTTATTATCTAGCATGACTGTAACTACTGAGGCTATATATCTCAAGACTCAGGCCTGTTTCAGATCGTTTATAGATGCAAACAAAGACTGCAAGCCTTTTTTGCATTCCACAACTGAGCACGAGTATCTTCCCAATATTATGGAGTATCTGGCTGGTGTAGTACGTACACCACGCTGCTCCAGTGCGGATTAATGAAAATGCAGGTTAGTGGCCAAACCGCTGTCGGAATTTTTCAAACCATCCAGAAGGCCTCCGTTAAGGTTGAACGACTGCTATCGATAATAACCTTTTGATGACTCGTTTGGTGCAATTGTTACCATGCCGGACTGCTGTATGGAGGGTGACGGGTTCGATTCCCGGCGAGATAGAAATTTGAGTGATGAGTTCTGTTCTCGGTCTGGGTGTTGTGTGTTTTTGGATGTGTCCATGGCACTCACGAAACTTAGTATATCTACCTAAGTGTGGGGCTATGAGTATGAAACGTTTATTAACCTGGGTGTGTGGGAAATGATAAAAATATGTAGACACATAATAAACACGTAATTCAACCATAGAGGTACAATTAGGATCTCATTTATTCTATTTCAATTTCAGAAGAACTTATAAAAATGTTATTCCTAACTTGAAAAAGAATAATTAGTAATGATGAACCTTATTAATTAAATCTCCCGACATCTTCCTTATAATTGCTTCTAAAACTTCTACTAATTACTTCAAAAAATGGACGCTCTCCGCTGAGATATTAACTTGGCTCTTTTACTTAGTAACTACTTCTGAAAACTTGACGATCTGTTACGTTTGCTTAAATATAAGTTAATTTAAAATTCATTTTTATGAAGTGTAGAAGGTTTTGATTTTTTATTGCAAAAATTATGAAGGTACGCGACAGAAATGAAAGGTGGAAAAAATGTATAGCCGTACAAATTTACTGGCCTATCTTCACATTTGATTTGCTCGTTAAAATAATATGTTAGTAGCTTAGCTAGCTAGCTTTCGTCCTTCGTGGGGTTACAGGTTATTTTTTTTATTTGAATGGAGTAGCAGTCGAGCATGCAGGCCACGTGGTGTTAAGCGGTTGCTGCAGCCCATGGAAATCTGCACACAACCTCAAGCAGGCATAGATAAGTCTTGTCTGAGATCTTATGCAGTTGCGCTGCTACTCCGGAGGCTGGTGGTCGCCTCATTGGCAACTGCACCTTTCCACCGAACACACAACACAATTGGTTCACGACAGAAGTGGGTGCAGCGGTGGTACTTCTCCGGGTGAACCATAATAGTTCTACCACCTACAAAAATTGTATAGTAAAAAGCAGTCTATGTGACTCTTTAGCCCCCTAAAGTTTTGATGATATGGTGCGATTATTGGCCATACGAAGCGAAGTGCAGCAGCGCATCTACAGAGTTACGATTGCTAATGAAACGAGTACTTACTTTGTTCCAAACAGATATCTATATCTGTATCTATCTCTGTGTCTCTGCACCTTAACCCAATATTGTGTACCATAGTTAATTCTTACACTAAGTTTTTGGTTGTCTGGAAGAGATCACTTTAAGTGATAAGACCGCCAAATGTACATTAGTACCAAAACCCCTGTGTATGTTTTATTTTGCATAAGAATACAATTTACGATATTATTATTCACACATGCTGAAACAGTAAAATGAGTAGGTGTACATATGCTGAAGCAATTGAAAAACATTGAAAGTACATAATATTTCGTTCGACTCCTTTCAACCGAACGGTGAAAGCTACGTAAAGTTTATTCCCATACAGTGGTGTCATAATATTTTTATCCTAGCAATATACCATTTCCTTTTAGATCATTACATTCCTACGTTCCGTCGAAATAATCACAAAATTCGTCTGAAACCCCTCAGCCTGTCACCTCTAACCCGGCCATCCATCGCAGCAACTTTCCATTAGCTGCCGATTCCCTCCGAGACCCCTCGGTTTTGCCGAACTTCGCGAATACATTAGCTCCGAACGACAAAACTGACAGATTCGACTCGACGCTGCCCCGCATAACTCCCGCTAACTCCCCATTTCACGCCCCATCTCCCGACGTGACGTCGATTACTGAACAGCCTAGTTCTGTTTCTAATGACGCGTGTACAACAGTACAAATAGAAAGCGTATTGCAAAATTTCTATAGTTGTAATTTATATAGTTGTGGTAAGCTGGAAATTATTTAAATGTATAAGATTCGACACCCAACAGTGAAAAGGACTCTCTTCTTCTCTCTTCTGAAAAATTAATAGAATATTCAAATCACTTTGCAAATGACACTAATATTATAAAGAGGAAAGACTTCTTTTTTGTGTGTATGTTTGTAAGTTTATAAAAATGTTTAAAAAAAACTCAAATCCGATCCAATCCCATTTCAATAATTCTTTCACCAATAGAAAGCTACTTTCATCTTGAATAACATCAGCTATATTTATTGCTAGAAAAGATTAGAGTACCTTACCAAAACTTTAGTATCGTAACCAAAGGTGTAAAAAGAATGCTAAAAACATATTTCGTCTCATGCGCTGTGCAAACTATTGATGATAGAACAAAAGTATGTTGTACAATATTAAAGAACATATTAATAACTACAAAAAGCTTTGCGATACTATATGTCCAACTATTACCTATCTTTATGTCACGATAACCACTTTTTACATTTTAAAAGTTGAAAGAAATACCGACCAAAATTAGACCATGTTATTCATACTTCTGTTTAAATCCTTATCCAAATAAATCACATTGTTTTGAAGACTGTTTCAATTCATTTAGATAACTTTTTGAATTCTTTAAATTGTATATTTGATTCAAAATTACTAATTTAAAAAGTCATAGATACAGAACACGGTTTTGCCCTGCCGAACTTTGAGAACACGTTAGTTACGAACGATAACAAATTGGACTTGACGGTGTCTTGTACTTCTAACTTCCCATTTCACATCCCATCTACCAATGGGTTTGTACCAATACAACACAAACCATGGTACCAATTGTTTTTTTTTTGTAACCAGAATAATTAAATCGCATAAGTACATAGTTTTAGTTAAGTAAAAATTTATTGTGTTTATCGATAGTTTAATGGACTCTCGTTGTGATTATTAAACTAAAATAAGGTCAGATAGAACTATATTGAACATGTACTTAAACCATCAATCAATCATGCCTATTTCCGTCAGTCAAACGATTAAAATTTCTGTGTCATAGGAAATCCTGGGACCCTCAATTGATAGTCTAACCTAACTTTGCATGATGGGTCGACGAATATTTTATGAGTCCCTTAAAACAATGATGAACTTGTGCACTTTGAGTGCTTACAAATTTATACAACTTAATGAAGAAACAAGTTGTGTGTGGTGAAATCTAAAAACACTAATGTTCCTCATTCGGCATACTTTGATGAACACATTTAGTGACTGCAACAAAGATCACATATAATGATCCTAAAGTTCTATTTGTGACTTATAAAGTATGCAGATAGTACGTAACTACTGGGTTAAAGTGATACATCATAGTCTGATCATTTGCAGCGACGAGGGGAGCAGAATTAAGATTGATGATAATAGCATCGTTATTCTTAAAGCGCGGAGTCAAATCGAAGCAGGAAGTGGAGCGCGGGGTAAAAAAGGCAAAAATCAACTCGGTGGAAGTGACAATGCAAAAGAAAGTGATATAGATGACTCTGTGGTTGGTCGAAAGTAAGTTTAAGATGCTAGCAAAATTACCATGAAAATTATATTACAGTTTTGATGAAGATTTGATGGTATATAATGTATATAGACTGATGATAAATAAGTACCATTTACAGCAAAACATAGATTTTATCATCTTATGTTGCCTCACTTCACAATCAATCAATCATAATTTAAAGAGATTTAGACTAATAGTCTACCAACAGACCAACTGCGAGTTGGTGAATGTATTAAAATAGTGAATTTTAAATATTCAAAATTATTTTCGATTTATCTTGAACAAAAAACAAAATACCAATATACAAAATCACAGGCATTGAGGAAAACTCAGCAGTTAATAAGCAAACGAGGAACCAAAGGATATTTCGCGCGAAACGGTACGGGACAAAAGGCTCAAATTATTGGACTCGTTTGTTTGTCGGTGGCGTCTTCGAATGTTTCATTTGCTTCTACAATTGTTTGGCTTTTGTCGCGGCTTGGGCTTATTGTTTCACCAAAATACAGTATTTATCAATAAAGAGAAGTATGAAGTAGCTTATACTTTTATTTTTAATTTTCTTACATTTACGGTATTTTCTGCAAGTTCACTGTTAATAATACTGTTGTCATATTGGGACATTAAATATGGAATTATTATTTAATTCAATGTCAACGTAAGACTTCCTGTGTCTGTTTTCCTAGGGTTGTTGCTACCTAAAAATATATCTGTAATAGGAATAATTAATTTATCATATTTGCACATATAGCTAATATTTTTAATACAATGTTGTATTAATACGGCAGTAATAAAGTTAATTAAAAACAATATTGCCAGTAAATGGTCACTCTGTGTTAATTATATAAGATGATATTAGAAGAGCTATCTCAGAAAATAAAAATTAAAAACCACTGAAATATTATCTCTATCACCTGCTTTCTCAATCCACAAATCAACAAATGACTAAAAATAGCCTATTTACGAGCAATCCGAAATCAAACAGATATTTCGCGCGAAACGGCACGGGACAATGGACTCGACTCGAATTGCCGTTTGTTTGGCGTCTTCGATTTCATCTTCGACTTCGCGGTTTCGGGTTTGTTTCACCGAAATACAGTATATATCAACAAGGATAGCTACATTTTAAATTTTTTTAAAAACGGTAAAGTGTTTTTGTATCTTTTTTAACTTTACTTTTTGATTAGGTTATCGTATTATTAAGATATTTTATATATTGACTAAAATAATTTATGTACAATATGAATTGCCTTTAGAGGTTTAATGCTACATAAGATATCCTGATAATAAGTATAATTAATTGAATATATTGTTATCAAAAAGCTTCTGGTGGATTAAAAAATAAAAAGCATCTGCAACTGAAGTTTTAATTAAATAATTATCGAAATCAAAAAATTAAGAAATGAAGGCTATAAATCAACAATTAGCGAGTGAACGGAAAAAAGTGAAGATTCTTTCCGCCTGATTTTATAAGCTTATCATTGAACTAGCCTTCCGCCAGCAGCTTCGCCCGCGTAGACCCGTTCAATGGGTCCCCGTAAGATAAAAAATAGCCTATGTGCTATTCCAGGCTTCATTGCTATATTAAAATCATAGGCGTTCAGCCAGTTTCTTCAATCAATCAATCAATAAATCAATATTTTTATTTGCCAGAATATAGGTTACATTTTCCACAAAAAGTTTTTACAATATTGTCTCTCTATATTCCACCTGGGAAGGTATGCAAAATATTTACAGTTTGTTTTAGGGCTATGAATATGTCTACAGTTTAAAGTTATTTTAATTATTACAGGGAATTTTAGCATTTATTACATAGTCAAAATAAAATTCATCATTTATAAGTTTATAACAATATTAAATAGTCGGAACAGATTAAATTTAATTAATAAAAAAATAATTTAAGTCAATACAATGTCAATTAAATTAAGTCAATAACAGATACATATTATTATTTACTAATTTGAAAATATCATTATATGTCGTAACATTTATAATTAAGTTTATCATCTAAGAAATCTTTGACGGAGTAATACGCCCTATCTATAAGAAACGTTTTTAGAACTTTCTTAAATTTGTGTTCTTCTAGAGATTTTATAGAATCTGGTAATTTGTTGTAAATAGTCGGGCCCATGCAGAAAATACTCTTGCGATACATTTTGGTTCTAGCGCTTATTGCGCATAATTTATTACTGTGTCTGTTTGAAGTTAATTTTTCGAAACTACTTAAATTTCTTCTAACCATAAGAGCAACTTCAAATATGTATATCGAGGGGAGTGTCAAGATTTTCAAGTCTTGGAAGTATGTCTTGCACGAATCAGTTTGCTTAAGTTTGCAGAGAGAACGGATACACTTTTTCTGTGCTTTAAATACAGTATCAATACATGGTGCGTTGCCCCAAAATAGTACTCCATATCTCAATATACTGCCAATGTTTGCATGATAGGCGGTAAGTGCGGCAGATTTGTTTACTATTTTTCTTAGCTTGTACAAAGCAAAGGAGTATTTATTTAGTTTTTTTATTACATATTCCAGATGCGTTCTCCAGGAAAGGTTATGGTCAATATATATGCCTAGAAATTTAGTGGTATGTGTTTCTTGTATTGTTTCGCCCTTATATTGTATATTTAAATTATTCTTTTTAACATTTTTGTTTGCAAATCTAATCATGCACGTTTTATTTAAATTTATTTTGAGATTGTTACTGTCTAGCCATTCAATAAGTGATGCAAGTGAGTTGTTAATTTCATTTTCATAGTTTGTTAAATTATTCTCAACAAATAGAGCAGTGCTATCATCGGCAAATAAGATCATAGGATGATTAATTACTCTAGGAAAGTCGTTAATGTAAAATAAGAAGAGCAATGGGGCTAGAATACTTCCCTGTGGAACACCATAATAAACCTCACATGGGTTTGATATGTATTTCGATTCAGTTTTGTTTTTAGGATTAATTTTGCTTATTTCTGTCATTTGTCTTCTACCCGTCAAATAAGATTTTATGAGGTTAAGAGCATTATTTCTGACTCCGTAAGCTTCTAATTTGCTAAGTAATGTCAAATGGTCAACATAGTCAAATGCTTTGGTCATATCCATAAAAATTGCTGTTACTTTATTTTTATTTTCTAATGTATTCATTATTATTTGTAAAAAATTGAATATGGCTAGATTTATTGATTTATTTTTTCTGAATCCCACTTGTTCGTCAATTAAAATATTAAATTTTTCTGCGTAATTATTGAGATTATTAAAAATTACCTTTTCAAATATTTTGGAAAAGTTAGATATTAAGGCGATTGGTCTGTAAAATTGCATATTTTCTTTGTCATTCTTTTTGAATATTGGTTTTACTATGGTCATTTTCATTTTTTCTGGAAATCTACCGACCTCTATACATAAATTAATTATATAGCTTAGTACCGGGGCTATAACCGCCGCTATAACCGCGTTGACCCTATTACCCGTTTTCACGTAGGAATGAAGCATTTTCCTGCGGTAAAAAGTATCCTATGTTGCTCAGGCTGAATGTAGCTTTTAATGGTGAAAGAATTTTTGAAATGGGAACAGTAGTTTTTGAGGTTATTCATTATAAACATACAAAAATACAAATCTGTCTTCTTTATAATATTAGTATAGATAAGCGTACAGTAGATATACTCGTACATAATACAAATCGCTAATCACCTCGCGATCTCTTCGAACTACTCATTAGCCGATCGCTAAATGGTAATCACGTTGCCCATTGGCTGGAAATATGGGGGCCTTTATTTACGGATGATTTACAGCTTTGTTATCAATAAATGATTTATCAAAATTCAGTGTATGGTGGTCGGATGTCATTGTGCATCATCTGATACAAAATTTACGAATACAGATAGACCATGAAATACTATTTAGATAAGCGAAGGTGTTTTTTTTAATGGATTTCTTCTGTAAACAGCTAATAGGAAAATAACAAATCAATTTATTTCGAATATATCAATTCGAAAAGATCGATACATAAATTTAATTTGTACCTATACTATATGCCCCGCGGTTTTATCAGAGTTAGCAAGGATCAAATACATTATAATTAATATTCTCATGGGAATGAGATGTTTTACCGAGGTGTAAAGTAGCCTATGTCACTCTTCAGCCTCCTAACAATCTCCATACATAAAATCATTCTATAAGTTCACTCTATCGGGACGTGAGAGAAGGACAAACGTACAATTAAAGACATATATACACACTTCGCATTCACGAGTATAGTGTAGCATGGATTTGGTCAGTGCTATTATTTTGTATTCATAGTTGACGATGAAATTGAAGTTTTCAATGTATTAAAAAGGAAAAAAATACAGTATAAGGATTCTATATAGTACTTAGTGGTAAGTTGTCTGTCTTTTGAGACCATTCTCTCAGGAAGTCGTGAAGATAATACATAATAATATGTTAAGACACATAATTAATATTTCAAGGCAGGCCAGCTAGCGGGCAACATTGTGATTATAAACCTGAATATTATAATTAGATATTCACTCTATCTGCTGCCAGTAGATTCATAGTCCCTCCACCAAGGGAGGTTTGAAGCGTTCTCCATTTGTTACGCTGCTACAGTTTTCAATAGTAATTAATTAATTCACATACATCGGAACGAGTGCCCATACAGCCTCGTAAGTCGCATAAAAATAATATTGAGAGTTTACATCATTAGTACTATTTTTACTTTTTTTTAAAGAAAGTTTTTACAGCTGTAGACATGTGGTTAAGACATTCGGTCTTCAACCTCCTAACAATTTTTACTATTCGTATTTATTGCTGCTCCACGATGATATAACATATCATTAAGATGTTTGTTATCACGGATTGTTTCTGAGAGCTACAAAAATCTCAAAGACTTATTTAAGGACCATTAAGCCCTCGTCGACGGATACTATTTTCTAGTATATTATTTTATTATTTGTAAATCCGGAGTCATGAATACTAAATTATCATTGTCTGGACATATAAAATAAAGGCAATAATTTCACAATATATGACATCTTTTGAGAAAATTACAAAGATAATTTTCAACTTTAAATATTTATCGACCCAATCGTCTATCAATAGTCTATCACTAAGTTAACGACTGCCATCGGTAGTTTTTATTTTTTGACGTGATAACGTCTTTAAAATTGTTTTAGTCGGGTGACATGTTCAGAAACTTGTGTCACACCAAAACCTCACGAGCGCGATCGCAGGTATAACGAGAGAGAGACGGACCGATCTCCCGTCTCATCTCGAGCGCTGCCAGTCATTCCGTGAAACTTGTCACGCGGAATCCTCACGAGCGGAGGCTGGCATAGCGTTCGAGTGAGTGGACCGATCTTCCGTCTCTCTCACTCTAGCGGCATACAAACGAATGGAGATTTTCTCGTGCGGACGTTATCACGTAAACATCTCGATCGTAAACCTACTTTACAAACAATTTGCCGGTTTTTTTTTATTTTTAACTGTCAATTCACACATCACCATCTGATTCCAAACTAAGCAGAGCTTATACTATGGTAATCAGAAAGCTGATAAACGTACTTATATAATTCTAAATACATACTTAAATAGATAAATTAACACCCAGACACAGAAAAAATAGTCATTGTTCATCACACTAATATTTGTCCTGGGTGGGAATCGAACCCACGACCTCACGTTTCGCAGTCGGCTCATCACCCACTACGCCACGGAGACTGTCATTGTTTAGGCTGTAGTTTGACATTTCAATTCGTAAAAATACTATTGACTGGCGACATTTTCAGCCAGTTTTTGCTAAAAAGCTATCACCATCGAGCTACCGACTGATTTTGATCGCTAAGTTGTCGTAACGGATGTCGAGACTGTCGGTTGCTACAGGTCTGAAATAGTGTTTTACCTCTATTAAAAACGTAAACAAAGGAGAACTACACCCCGTCATTTAACACCAAAAGCAATTACGTGCCCCTGTTTCGGGGTCCACCTGTCTTAACTTCGTCCATAAATCTCCGTTCGAACTATTCCAATGGTTGACACAGCATTGACAGCCACCTGCGAATGCTAAATGGCGTTTACATTGCATGAGTTTTAAATGAGGTACCATCTTGGAGCGTACATGTCCGTTGCCATAGAGAGAGCCTGCGTTGATATCACTGAACTAAGCCATTAAGCGCTGGTAGATTTCTGCCGCGATTTAAAAGAGGTAGGCTTCTTATATGGTTAAAATAATTCTAGTACCTAGTGAAACCGCTAAAGCTACTAAAAATCAAAATGTGCATAAATATATTATATTAAAACACCAGTTAACTATCAATTCCATGCTTATGAAATTTGATGCAATGCTCTTAAAGAATAATGATTAGAAATTTTTGTCGTCTTTTTGTCTGTTCTGGGTAATCGCCGAAAGGATTGCATCGGTTTTTAATCATATTATTACTGAGTGTTACTTGATATCAAAATAAGTAAATCATCTACTTTTAGTAGGTAATTATATTATGAGGTTGAATATTGTATACTAAATTCACTATGCTAAGTATAATGCCGGTGAGTCTACAGAAATGAAATACATAATATAATATATTATCTATTATTTAAATACGCATGATAATTGGAGACTCGTTCTGTGAGGGCTCTACAACTTGCCTATGTACCCTCTAAGTTTTGGGTTCAAGCATGCAAGTTTGGAGGCATTTTGTAGCAACATCACTGAACACCCGAGAGGTTTCATATCGCTCCAAAATTCAATATCGAGCGAGGCAGAGGGAGCAGCGGTTTCTTGGTTTGCAGTACTTGGTTTGTAGTACAAAAACTGCAAAGCAATATGTGAGGCGCTAAATAAATAATGAAAGTCCTATACTTTTCCGTCACGTTCATGTTCTAGTACTTTCTGCGTGCTCATATCGAAGACACAGGGAAGGAAAGTTGTTCTAACCGGGGAACTATACAACAACGGAATATGCTTAATTTAGTTACTTATTAGATTCGCTCTTGCACAAAATCATTAAGATAAAGTGAATAAGAGATTTCTCAAAAATTAGTAGTAACTCATTGAGATAAGTTATGTTTCTATAATATAACAGTGTGATTTTTGTTTCCCAGTGCTAGGCACGTAAATATTGCTCCCTGTGGCTGAATGGGCCTGAACTACATTTTCTCATTGTTAGAATAATCCATACTAATATTATAAATTTGAAAGTAACTCTGTCTGTCTGTTTGTCTGTCTGTCTGCTACTCTTTCACGCTTAAACCACTGAACCGATTTTGATGAAATTTTGCATAAACATAGAAAGGACGTTGAGAAAGAACATAAGCTACTTTTTACCGCGGGAAATTATCTCATTCACACGGGAAGCAAATGAAATAATGGGGAAAAATTTAGAATAGAGGCGCAGGAGTTAAGGGGGGGGAGGGGGGTGGCGGAAATGGGGGGCTACTGCTACCCCCCTGTACCATCCCCAACATGCGGAACCCCATGGTTATGGAGATATCCATGGTTAAAGTTTTGAGGTTAGAATAGCGCTATTTAGTTATTTACAATGGTTTGTGGGAGGGGGTAGCGGGGGAGTGGGAGGAGCGGTCCGCCGAAATGACAGCAACCCCGCTGTACCATCTCCAGTCAACGGAACCTCATGGTTATGGAGAAATCCATGTTTAAAGTTTTGAGGTTAAAATAGCGCTATTTAGTTATTTACAATGGTTAGTCGGAAGGGGGAGTGGGAGGAGGTCTGGCTCTGTGACATCTCCGGCGCTGCGGGAAGACCACTCCCTCCGCCCCAGCGTAAGAAAGCGCAGCACCTGCGCTCGCCTTCGCAGCTTCGGCTTTTTGGTCGCCTTCGGCGACCAGCCTCAGCCGCTACGGCTCTCTTGGTGCCTGCCCTTTCCTACGGCGGGCGGGGAGTGTTCTCCCTCCGCGCCTCCGGCTTTTTATATACACTCTAGGGGTAGGACAGACAAGACCACGTGGATAGTGGGGTGCTCTCATTCGGTTCTGTCACAGAATTAGGCTCTGTGACGAAGCACATTCACGTAACGCCAAGAGAAACGGAATGATGTAAAATAGTGTCAACTGTCACGTTTATAAAAAAAAAAGGCGGAATGCGTTTCGTTTCGCAAAAATGACGACAACAATAAAAGAAAAATTGTAATAAATCATACAAATTGCGTTTCGTTACACGCGCACTTAAAAATCATTTAAAAAAAAACTACGCGTCTCCGCGCCGTGGGACTTTTATTTTTCGAAAGAGAACATCAACCCCAACATAAAACATCCCTTAAATACCTCAAACTCCTGCGCCTCTATTCTAAATCCAACCCAAATAATGAAATGCGCCATGTAGTGTTATAAAGTGTAGCACATGTAGTGTATGTTATTACTTACTTCATTCACGTCGATTATTATAACTTATATCCGTTTGTTTTATTCTTATACTTTGCTTTTTTTTATTATTTCTTTACAAAATTATTTACTTTCTCTGTTTGTTTATTTACATTTTGACGCAGCTATCAAAATTGTCATGTCTGTCTTTTATGTTTCTTATTTTTTTTAATTCGTTTTACGGCATTGTATAAAAATCCTTTTAGCCATTCAATAATAAAAGAAAAGAAAAATGGAATGTTTCTTATTTCATTTCATAGATTAATAAAGTATAGTATTGTCTTTGGCTTATTTATGTTTTTTATATTAGCCCGTTAATCAATATTTTAATCTATACATAAAGCTGAAGATGTTCGTTCGTTCGTTTTTATATTTGTTTGAACGAATTAATCCCAGGAACTACTAGTTCCAATTGAATAAAATCTTTTTGTGTTGGATAGTCCATTTATCGGGGAAGCCTTTTTTTTAAAGGCACACGGGCCGCGTGGTTTAAGCTATCACCGTCGCCTATGGACACGGGCAACCCCAGGGGAGCCTCCAGAGGGCTTTAGGCTATTTAACATCATGCTATGACTAATACCAAAGTCCACGCGGACGAAGTCGCGGGCGGCCACTAGTATTTAAATAAAGTTCAACCACTACTCTATCCAGCAATAAAAGCGGGATCGGCTACCTAACGTCCTTCGAAGTTCCTAAAGTGCACCCATCGACTGCTATCGATTAACTGAGCGAAGCAATATCGTGTAAGGTGTAAATGCTGATGGATGATCGCTAGTGAACAATTAAACTTAAACTTGTAGGGAGTCTTACGGGTAGTTTGAAAATGGTAGGCTATTTATCCGCTAAAAGATAATAATGGGAAAATAATGGTAAATAGCTGTAATGGGAAATATCAGACAAGTTGCTCAGATAGTATTATCTATGTGTATATAGTATATTGTATACGTTATTTATTTATAATATCATATATATTATATATATTTATTGAAACTCATTTTTTAACTTTATTTAAAAAAACATCTTTGTTTTGATTTATTTATGATGCCTACCACAACTTCTCACCATCGCCAAAGGTTGACTGGTAGAGAATGCCATCAGGCATTAAGGGTAAGTAAATAAATAAAAAAACGGCAAATTGTTTGTAAAGTAGGTTTACGATCGAGATGTTTACGTGATAACGTCCGCACGAGAAAATCTCCATTCGTTTGTATGCCGCTAGAGTGAGAGAGACGGAAGATCGGTCCACTCACTCGAACGCTATGCCAGCCTCGGCTCGTGAGGATTCCGCGTGACAAGTTTCACGGAATGACTGGCAGCGCTCGAGATGAGACGGGAGATCGGTCCGTCTCTCTCTCGTTATAATTGCGATCGCGCTCGTGAGGTTTTGGTGTGACACAAGTTTCTGAACATGTCACCCGACTAAAACGATTTTAAAGACGTTATCACGTCAAAAAAAATAGTCCAAGGGGTGTAGATGAAAATAATTTCAAGATATAATTTAATAACTAAAAGTGTCACTATTTGAACCGATTGCTATTGAACGTGTGGACGCACCCTAACTGATGCAGAAGGAAGCTAACGGGTTGGCCCGACGCTCGTGCGCCAAACTGAGATAAATGATACAGAAAACATTCAGCTACTAAGCCTTGGAGGACTTGGATGTGATATTAAAGCATTAATACCTCTATACGCTAAATACGCTAATATACCTACGCTTAAAGATATTGGATATAGCTACCGAACTTGAGAATAATGAGAATATATCCCGTATCGGATTATCATGGTAGAGTAAGCTCCAGGCCTTCTCCTATAGACCTATGCCTATCAGTAGGGCTCAAAAAGGGTTGATAGCATAAGTTAAATATTGTTAATGTTCTTAATAAAAAAGCGTCACTAGTACCGAAAAAAAAACCATTCAAACCGACTTGTATTTTCAGTCTTAAACATTGAAATTTATCTATACTAATAATATAAATGTGAAAGTTTGGATGTACTTTCTAGTAGGTATGGATCTTTATAAAATTTGTCACAGAGAAGTCCAGAATAGCTAAGAGGCTACTCTTCATTTGGCAAAAAATTACTATTTTCGTGAAATTATTTTTGTGAAATTTTAGTTTAGTGCCTCTTTCACCACCTTCAAGTAAAGTAACAAGTACGCTTATTGTCGGTTAAAGTCACCCGTAGCACAATACAAGGAGCGCCTGCCTTTCTAGACAGTAGCGTAACTCAGCCCGATTTTTAAAATTTTAACAAATGACTGCGCGTAGTGCTAGGGTTGGTACCTACAAAATGATGGGTTGCTTATTTAAAAAATATGTTATCAGGTATCAGCACTGTTATTTTATTTCACGACACTCGGGCAATGCGATTTAGCTTATATCGAGCAAAATGCCATTAACTTGGTTGGATCATCAACTACATAACTCAAAAATATATCAAGAAAATGATAATAAAACCTTAAAAAAATAAAAAAATAAAAACAGGTCAGTAACAAATAAATAATTCTACGGCTGGTCTATAATATATACCTTTAAAAAATCATAAATCATCAATTTTACTGCTAAATAACACGACATAATAATATTCATAAAAAAGCTCTCCTTCACATGCAGCAATGCTCAGAAGACTCCCCTGTAGTTGCCTGTAGGCGGCGGTGATCGCTTCATCTCCTTTATTCATCAGTCTAATAATAATAGTCTGGTAATAGTATAATAATAATAATTCATCAGTCTAATAATAATGGTGATAAAAGACTATTGTAAAAAACGGCACTTGAAAATTTAAGAAAAACCTGAGGTGTCAAGGGTCACCCGTAAGGAACGAAGTTTTATTTTTTAATTTCTGCGCTTACTAATGTTTTTTTCTTCTTTCTGCATTAGTTTTAGGTTTGGGTGTCAACAAAGCTAAGCAATGTCGAGTACGGTCAAAAGTAGGATGGGTGGCCAATAGTGGCCATTAAGCAACATCCAGTGCGGTCAAAAAGTAGGATCGGTGGCAATAAATCTGAGCAATGTCGAGTGCGGTCATAAGTAGGATGGGTGGCCATTAAGGAACATCTAGAGCGGTTATAAAAAGGATGGGTGTCAACAAAGTTAAGCAATATCAAGTGCGGTCAAAAGTAGGATGGATGGCCATTAAGCAAAATCTAGAGCGGTTATAAAAAGGATGGGTGTCAACAAAGTTAAGCAATGTCAAGTGCGGTCAAAAGTAGGATGGGTGGCCAATAATGGCCATTCAGCAAAATCTAGTGCGGTCATAAGGATGGGTGTCAACAAAGCTAAGCAATGTCGAGTGTGGTCAAAAGTAGGATGGGTGGCCAATAGTGGCCACTAAGCAACATCAAGTACGGTCATAAGAAAGATGGGAGTCAACAAAGTAAAGCAATGTCGAGTGTGGTTGCTATAGTTGTAAGCCGCACTTCTTACAACTATAGCAAAAAGTGTCGTTACAACTTTTCGTCTTAATTTTTTCCGTCTAGCCCCATTTCTCAACGCGCGATAAGGAACTTCGTTCCAAAAGATGAATTTATGAAACTCGAGTTTCAGTCCATAGCGCAATGTGGCACTTGTCAGGCAAATGACAGTTGTCTTTGTGCGTGTGTCAATTCGGCCGATAGTATGAAGTTACTTTACTGTATACTTATATCTATATTGTGCCCGTAGCTTCCATTTTAATTTTCCGATGTTCGAGTAGCACTAATCATATGATAAACTGCCCCGTATTCATAGATTATACTTGCCAATTAACTTTACCCGGGGCGTAACTAATCAACATTTTACTTGGAGATGGTGAACGAGGCCCTTAATCTTATAACCTCCAATCATCCGAGCGAAGCTAGGCTATCACTAGTTATAAATATATACCGCATCCAAATTTCCTGATCCACGCCAAATCATATAAGCGATACGGCTCCCCTGCCAACATAATCGGCTCGGAATAATGCGCTGATATTATTTGCCTTAAGATAAACTACCGATAGGGCCATATCTGCTAATCCCATTATGATATCCTTCACCGATAAATCCACTTCGATTAAGGATTATGTTTTGTGACAGACATATAAAGGGGCACATTGGGAGGACCTTGCTTATGCTTGTTTCAGAAAATTCCAATATTACAACATAATATAAATTTATTAATTTAAAGTTTATGATTTTAATTTTGTAATCCACACGGGGTAAATAATTGAATAATTTTGTAAAACCCATATTGTTCTAAAATATTATCTTTTAATTTACATACATATTTTATTTTTTATATTCTATTATCATTGTAGGTTGTAAGTTTTAAATTTACTAGAATGCCTATTTCATCATATTTTAGAAACAAAAGAAAATTGTAAAATAGTCTTCTAAAAGATCATGGTAATTCAATAGCAAACAATTTAGATGTAAAGAGGATAATCAAGCTAAAACAGCACTTATTAAAAATATAATACCCAATTCTCAATAGAACTTTAAATTCTTTCTTTGTAAGTTTACTACTAACCTTTCAAATTGCCACTCAATGAAAATAGTTTTAGAAAGCTCTTGCGTGCCTTGCATTGAATTTTAAACTCTATCTCCGTTTGAATGAAGTTCTAAACAGCTTAAGCTATCAAAGTCTAGACCGCTCCGTTAGTAATACACGTAAATTGATCACAGGGTGCTCGTTAGCGTATAATTGTGCGGTCAGTAATACTCGATAATACTCGAGTAATACTCGATAATACTCGATATTAAGTGCGGATCTGTTACCGTTTGCTCAACATTATTATTGGCTAGATCGAGGACACAAACCCAATTACGATGACAATGGACACTTGAATGAGCTAAATACGTAGAAATTGGCACCCTATTGTAGGTGATTAAGTGGGACTAGACGTTTTGCATTGCTAAGTGTATACTTCTTTACTAAGAAGGAAAGGTATACAGTTTTACTCAGTGCAATTAGTGTAGAAAGCTAGCAATCTGTAAAGTTTAGTTATAGCACTGCCTGGGGTTGGCTGCAACCCTTTTTGCGTCCCACTGCTGAGCACGGGTCTCTCCCCATTATTGGGGAGGCCTACTGGAGCTTACTCCACCACGCTGCTCCAATGCGGGTTGGTGGAGGTCTGGGGGAGGTCTGAATGGTGGAGGTCTGGGGTTAATTGGGTAAAATTTCAAGGCTTCTGCCAGTTGAAAGGCATCTTAAGTCTAGGTTCTGGTTTTTTGTCCCTGTAGCTTCGGGATTAAGAATAGAGCTACGGTATTCCTTGCCTGATCGTAAGAGGCGATTAAAAGGAGGCTTCTAGGGTTGTGGGTGGTGAGAGTTGGAGCTCGATCCGTCCGTCCAGCCAGGAGGAGAGGATGTGCAGGAGAGCACATCTGCTCTCCAAAAGACGGGCCAGCTCGGCCGCGTGTACCTTTACGTATCCTGACTAAACGTTTTCAAATGAAAAGCTAAAAGTACTTATGCCGTAGTAAAATTATTAAAAGTAACAACACCGTCAACTTGATTTATGATACTTTGATATTATTAATAGGTAGGGAAAGCTCATTATTTCTGCGTTGCAATTAATGATTATGACGGCCGATCACAGAATCTTCAATCAAATTAATTAATCGCGACGTTGGTTGGAAATTTATAATTTTCCGGACGCCAATCGAGAAACCTTGTTAAGGCACTTGCCTGATTGATATTAAAAAGTAATAATACAGGAGAAGAGGATAAATTATGTTTCGTTAGATACCCGAAGATCGTCTAGTTCCATTCGATCATATATACAACTTTTTTTGAGGTTGGGATGTTCATGGTGTCAACGGCCAGGCCACACTAGTTGAAGAAGAAAAGAAAATATTACCCTTTAGGTTGTACAAATTTAATTTCTAAAGTTATATATTATTAGAATTGCAAAATAAATATAAATTATCAACTAAATATTTACAATAAACACTAAAATAAGCACGCACGCACGCACTAAATTAAATTAAACCCAATTTTGTGTTTCTTATACAAATTTATTTTATTACCTTATATTTGAACCATACGTTCACCATCATCAGATTAGGACACCCACCATGATGGGTTTTTGTACGCTGAGAAGAAAAAAAATGGCGGAAAAAGAACCTCCCAGGTTTTAATAGGTAAGTTACTTTAAGTATTTTGGCGATACACGCTGTGTGCATCGATGCTGCACTGCGTTTTGGCAGTTGGACGCGGCATCGGAATCGCGCGTTTTGGATGCTGAATCGCTCCGCTTAGCTACTTAATCGCAGATCGCCGATGCTAAAAGTAGCTACTATGGCTTAGCTGTTATATTTAATATTGTGTTACCAGCATGTAATGTGCCATTTTGCCAATTTTTTTTCCTTCAAAAAATTTACTTCAAAGTGGAATGGACAGAAGGAAATTAACACTTTGACGTGAATACGACTAATAAATTGACTAACGCCGGCTGCACGCACGAAATAGGTTGACTCATAGTAGCGTCACGCTCCTTGTAACGTTACGCTGATTGTAACGTTATTTGAGGCTTCAGCATTTGGCTTGCACCGTTTGTCGACTGTTGAAAAGTTAATGTGGTTTTCATTGTTTTGTTATGACTTTGTCACGTTTAACTATCGTTAGTAAACCGATTCTACAGACAACAATTTTTTTCTAACTTAGAGAACTGGTGTTGATAAAAGTTGCACTGTTCCCTAAATAGAAGAAGATTTTATCAATTCTATCCTACCGTCTATTCTTCTAGACCTAAACTGATTGCGGAAGATGACAATAGGAAACTAAAATTCAGAAGGTAGAAGGGACGAACGGGTGATTTGGTGACAAATAGGAAAGCCTACATTCAGCAGTATAATAATCTCTAAAGTTATACAAACAGACTTGTTCGTCTGTTTATCCTTTTATTGTAAGACATGTGGATAAATATAAAGAAATAAATTCAACGGGAAAAATGTAAATTTGCTTTAACGAAGCAGATCTGTTTTTATTTGCCCGCACCCTATTTTGTTTGACCGCGGGTGTAAACATGGCCAAAGTTATTCCACCGTCAGTTCAATGCAACATGAACTTTGTGCCATTACAATAAGAGTGTATTTTCGCGAATTTTTAAGATGGTAAGTTCAGTGTTTCGAGTAGGGGTTTCTTCTTAGTGCTTTTAGGGTACTGTTTGAAAATTTTAGATTCGAACAAATCCAGCAAATAAACGTGTCTTTTAACTTTTTTATTCGTATAGCATTTAGGCATTATAATAGTTATCATTTTATTCGTATCTAATAGAGCAGTTATAATGTGATGCGCGTACAAACATACAGTAGAATAGACAGACAATAGGTAATTAAAAAAAAACCTACCTACCTAACTTGTAAAAACAATAAAGTAGCAGTTTGTTACTCTATTCAAGAACATTTTTTTTTATATTTTTTATAAATAAATGTTTTTGTCCAAAAATTTTTTTTTTTAAATTGTATCCTCTGTATCTCAGAACTGACGAGTTTGTTATGATTTTTAAAATTGGTAACTAGTCATACGGGACCCGCTCTACAACACCCCAACTCGCACTTAATCAGTTTTTTTATACACTTAGCATCGTCAGGGCGCATGCTTGTTACTTCATTTAAAATATAAATCCCTACTTATATAATGTTATAAATTCGAAATTAACTATATATGTCTGTCTGTCTGCTACGCTTTCCCGTTTAAACTACTGAACTAATTTTAATGTAATTTGGAACACAGATAGAGTGGACCTTGCGAAACTACATAGGATCGTTTCTATCCTACGGGAACCTACAAAACGGGTCCACACCGGCGAAGCCGCTGCCGAGTGGCGACATACGACAGTCTTTGACACGGAGCTGCCACAAAGTAATATGTTATGCGCGAATTTACAGCTGCTACTCGGTGAGGGAAAACATTATGATATTTAATTACAATGTTTTCAGTCACCGTGCCTTTGCAGTCCTCATCTTACAAGTAAGTGATCTTCAAAAGTTGCTGAATATAAGTCATGCGGAATTTACTTTGTAGCATTCGACTCGAACTTGTCCAGTTTCCTATACATCTAGCATCGTCTGGACGTACTGAATTGATTGCATCGAGCGGTTCGAACCCGCGGCGCGAATGCGAAATTGTTTTCTTTTCCCCTTTATTCCGATTGAGAGTTGCGAGAGATTAAACGACATAATCGATGAACTTTCGTGTTGTGAAGTGGTTGAGAAATAGCTTTTACTTAAATCTCTTACATTCTCGTGTTCTATTATTGCGTTTCTCTGTAATATGGAGACTATGGAGAGCCTGTACTTTCTCCCAAAGGAGTATAGATGGAGATATGGGTTAGTGGCCAACCGGCTGGCTGTTTATTTATTTAAACATTAGAGTAAGGCATTTAGTACAATAATTTGCTAATCCCTGTAGCTTCGGGATTAAGAATATAGCTACGGCATCCCCTGCCTGATCGTAAGAGGCGACTAAAAGGGGGCATCCAGGGTTGCGGACGGCGAGAGTGGGAGCTTGACTCGTGCAGCCAGCAGCACCGGGAAGGACGGCGGTGTGTGCGCAGTCGCATGACGCTGTGAACACCTGAAGGTGCAGGAGAGCACATCTGCTCTCCCGAAAATGGGCCCGTTCTGGGGCGCCGCACGTGGAGGACACCGATGCGTTCCAATGGAGATCCCGGAGTCCTCCGAAGCGCAGAGGCAGGCCACCGAGGGGGTTTTAGTGCGGTCAAATCCCACATAACCCGGTAACCTCTCCCAAGGTGTTGGGTACCTTTTGAAGGTTTCCTCCCCGATACCAAAGAAAAAGAAAGGTCTTAATACCTAAGTTAAAGTTTATGAATCATTCATTGTAGTCCATGAAATCTTACGAATATCTTCTTGAAATCTTCTTATTGAAATCTCAATCAGTTTCGCGTGTAGCCTAATATATAGGCAGTGGTAGGGGAACCGATCACAAAACTCCCGCACTAAATCATAGGGAGAAGGGACGTCTGAAAAACAGCGCTGCCCAGGGTTCTTTCTTGAGGCAGCACAAGCTGAGCCGCTCCCTTTTGCCAAAAAAAATAATATCTGTGTGTTGAATTGTATTGTGTTTGGTATGTTTATTATTTAATATTTACGTTATGTTTTTCTTGGCAATAAATTTATTTTATTATTATTATTATTATTATATAGAGTTGTATATAAATGCACTGGTGCACCAAATGATCGTTGCCATGATTTAGGAAGGGTTTAAGCCAAAGAATATATAATAATATATAATAGAGAAATGAAGCGTGGTGATACCCCGTGCTAATACACTTAATTTGCATTCTTAAAATTTATAATAATGGTTTGTATTCAACATAGAATAATACAACAAAACTTGAACATTATAGACATACAAGTACTTCCCACTTTCAACTTCGTGAAATGTGACGAAGAAATTTGGCGTCCCAACCACCGCTATCACATTTTATTAGGCCCTGAGTGAAATTGTACACATTTGTACGACACGTGAATTTTTGTACTAGAGAGGTATTTTTATTTAATTACCGTGCGAGGTCCCGTGGCCGGTCGTTTGCCTAAATGAACGTTTTACCCAGTTTTACCACATTTTGCGTCCGTGTCTTCCAGGAAATTAAATGTGTGCATGGATTTTAAGGAGTACATGCCAGGTAAATAAAAATACCTTTAAAATTTACAATGAGCAGTTATTAATGCTTTCATTTTATAACGTAATATTTTATAATAACGTCAACGTATAATAACGTATCGTAATATTTTATAATAAACTCTCAATGTACAAACACCCTGTGATATGGGTACCCAAAGCTGACGATCGGATCCGAAATATAAATAAATAAATATTTTATTTTTATTTATAATAAATGGAGCAATATGGGACAAATAAAAATAATAGTAAAATAGATGTAGTTACATTTCGTAAGCGTGTTATAGTTAAGTTTTTTTCCTTTAATATTTTTATCATTGTATATTTGCATACCTCATGAAGGTAAATATGACGAACTAAATATATATAAACAACTTTGTAAACACCCATATTGTGCAAATAAATGTCTTTGTCTTTGTAACTTATCATACGCATAGCCTCACTAGGATTAACTATATCAGACCTCAAACAGTGATCTTCATTCTATTAATTTTTATAATTTCCGCCTGATTGAACATCGAAATCGCGACCCTCGGTACAAATACTGGTAACGTTCAGGAGGAGAAGTTTTTCTACCAAATGAATAAAATTCGAACACATTTTTAAACTCATTCGTGTATATCCTGCATGTAGGTTAGCAACTCTTTCTTAGAATTTTTTTAGTACTTACCAAAAAAATCCAAAATAAATAAACAAAGACGGAGTTTTCAGATAAATAAACTCAATGAAATTATCCATACTAATACTATAAAACTGGAAAGTGTATTTTATTTGTTTATTTGTCCTTCTAGTACGTCGCAATTGTTAGCTTTTATTTATTTATGAAGCATATTGTATTAGCTAATTCCGTATTATTATGATATTTTTAGTAGCGGTAATTCGATTGTTCCGTTTCCGACACCTTCGCCATCTTGATTCAGTCAGTTAATCATAGCCAACTTCCGGTCACATGAATTGTCGTTATTTTCTCCGACCAAGCTGCAAGCATTCGTGTCGGAAGCACTGAGGGATCAAGACGTGGCTAAGGAAAAGCATTAGTTAAAGTGTAAAAGTATTAAAGCGTAGATAAAATAATAAGTGAAACAAGTACAGACTTACAGACCAATAGCGTTATTGCCTAGCTTCTCAAAGATTTTCGAAAAAGTAATTTTTAGTAGACTAGTTAACTATATGAACAAAAATAACATACTTAGTGATTTTCAATTTGGATTCAGGCAAAATAGATCTACCTCTTGCGCTATTTACAGGATGCTTAAACAGGTTTGGAGTCATATTAATAATAAAGTAAAATGTGCTGCTCTGTTTGTTGATATGACCAGGGCGTTTGACTGTGTTGTGCATAACATACTTTTACGACAGTTGGAAAGAATAGGTGTTCGCGGTATTGCATACAAGTTATTACAGTCTTACCTAAATAATAGAAAGCAAGCGACGGTACTAACAACATTTAACAAATTGAACAATACATTAGAAGAGGTACAATCAAAATTCGCAATTAGTAAAATTGGTGTCCCTCAAGGTAGTGTTCTTGGTCCACTGTTATTTTTAATGTATATAAATGAACTACCCGCCATAGCTAAATACCCATGTGTAATGTTCGCTGATGATGCTACAATTTTATTTTGTAACGATAGTATTTCAGTTGAGGATTATATGCATGAAATAAGAAGTACACTATTAACTATGAAAACTTGGCTAGACACAATGAACTTCACGGTCAATTTAAACAAAACTAAAATTATGCAATTTAAAAATTATAAACAGAATTTAGAAAATCTAAATATACAACTAGATTCAGTTGAAATAGAAGAAGTAGAGCAAACTAATTTCTTAGGAGTGTCCTTAGACACTCACTTAAACTGGAAAAGTCACATTGATAAAATTAATAATAAAATATCTGCCAATTGTTATGCGCTTTCAGTATTAGTGGATGCGTCAACTCTTGAAGTAGCTAAAAGTTTTTATTATGCAAATATTTACCCCCTTCTAACTTATGGCATTATATACTGGGGAAACTCTGTCAATGTTAGTAGAACATTTATATTGCAAAAACGCAGTCTTAGAATAATGTATGGTAAAGCGAGCGATGAATCTATTCGCTCTTTGTTTTCCGAAGAGAGATTTCTTACATTAACTAGTCTATAAATATTGGAGATTTGTACTTTCGTTTTTAATAACATAAATTCATTTGAAAAGCAAATAAACATGCGCATAAGAGATGTACCCACGAGGCAGAAAGATAGTGACGCTTTATATTTACCTCAAGTGAAATGTCAGATTTTCAAAAATAGTACATACATATTTGCTATTAGAATATTCAATAAATTACCCAGACATTTCAAACAATTATCAGGTAATAAATTTAAAAGAGAACTAAAGCAATGGCTTATAAAAAAAGTTTACTATAGTATAAACGAGTTTTTTGATGACGTGCATTAAAATGGTTTGGGGAGCTCCCGCGTAAAATTTTAATTCTAAACAATGCCTGAGAGTTTTTTTTCCGCCGGCTTTTTTTCTCTCATTGACCCAGTGGTGGGTAGGCATCAAAAGCCGATGATCCGTTAAGAATATTCTTAGCGGATCTTAAAATAAAACTATTTTATACTTTAATTTTAATTAGTAATAAGTATAATATTGTATGCCAGAGCATGGTAGACTGTTTAAACTCTTATAAAAATTTTAAACATCTAACTGTATGTATGTAAACAGTCAACAATAAAGTATTTTCATTTCATTTCATTTCAGTAAAGGATTGAAGGAATAATAGTTAAGTTGATTGTTAATATGTAAGTACTCCATTTTTGTCCTGTTGGTGGTTTATTCGTTCTTGAAACATTTACATATGTGATTTGTATACTGCATAACTATGAAATATACGTGCAATTGTAAAGTGTTTTATCTTTTATTTAACAAAAACCCGCATTCTGAGCTGTGAGCCAACACAATGGTGATATGGATTTACTAGTTTTTTTTACAGTGATATTTGGAACTGGGGGTAGTATACATTGGGGAACTACATAGGCTACCTTTTACCGGTAAAAAATATCTCATCTCTTGGAATAGACATGCAGGCGAAAATGTATTACGATAAGAAATAGATAACTAAAAAATAAAGCTTATTATTCCCTCTGTAGGTAGTAGTCCCAATTAACAAAGTACCTATAAAAAGCAGATTAACAACTCTCCGACGAATCTTGCAAAACAGCACACTTTATTATCCGCAACAAACTCCCAATTCGCGGCAAAGGAACGGCAAAAACGTAACTTGATTGGCTGAGACCTCGTTTTGTGGGAATGAAACTGTCATTGGAAATTAAATAGCCAATTGGGCTGATTCCGCTATGGGCCCCCGAGGAGTCGTTTCGTTGGACCATTAAGATGTGATTATGTTTGAAGAGGCCCTAAGGGCCTTTTGTATTTGACTGGACTTAATACTGATTGGATTAAGAAGTTAATTTGAATGCTAATTGAGTAGGTAGCTTGTTCGATTTTCTAGCTGCATACTCGTGTATTGACAGTAGCATTGTAACAATTTGTTAGATAGGCTGAGTCTGTAAATTAAGGGCAAAATCTATTAATCTATCAAAATTTTGAAGTTATAATAGAAACAAAAACGGCACTAAATACAAACGTTTGACAGGTACGAATAATTTATATGGGCAAATTACTAATAAATAAATAATAATTACAAAAACATTTTCTAGTGGACTAAATTGTGAATTAATATTCTCAAATTCCCTTGAACACACGCAAAAAAATTCATCATAATCCGTCCAGTCATTTAGGAGGAGTTCAGTGACATACACGCGCACACAAGAAATAAAAAAAAATAAACGCTACACACTCATAGCCCCACACTAGGATTCACTGTGTCGTGGGCACCATGGCCACACACACAAATACAATAACACCGAGATTGAGAACAGAAATTTAAGCTCATCATGGAACCCGGGACCCTCCGATCGCCATACAGATCGCCGTTTGTGTATGTTTTTTTTTGTTATTTTTTATTGAAACAGTGGTTCGGTATTCTAAAATTTGTGCAATTTTGGCTTCAGCCAAAAAAAATCGGATGACTGAAAAGAACTTATTGATATTGTCACTGGCAGTCAACTTCCAACACTATTATTAATTCGTTACGAGTCTTTATTACATTCAAATGGCTATTAAGGGTGTGGATATATACGAGTACATATAAATATCTTGTAAACAAGGTAATCTAATAGAGAGGGTCAGCCCTTAAGTACGGGTCTGACGTACGGACATACAATAAAATCTATAATGGCCTCGTATTTTAAACGGGGCAGCCACCTTGAATGTCATGTCTGTTTATTTGTCTTTCTACATAACTAGCTTCAGCCGATAAAGGGGTTAGGGTCAATATTGCCCGAGTTTAATTGTGAATAAACATAATAATATCACGTCGTTAATATAATCCCTACTAATAATATAAATTCGAAAGTAACTCTGTCTGTCTGTCTGCTACGCTTTCCCGCTAAAACTACTAAACCAATATTAATGAAATTTGTAACACAGATGGATTGGACCTTGGGAAATGACAAAGGATGGTTTTTATCCTACGGGAACCTATAAAACGGGTCCACGCGGGCGAAGTCGCTGGCGGAAGACTAGTAGAAGTATATAGAAGAATAGAAGTAATAGAAGTATGGGGTTTATAAATACTGAAATTTATACGATCAACCCGGGATTATTTCAAGATTGTATAAAATATGTTACCATCTAAATAACTTAATTATATAGGAAAGTTTATTAATACGTATCCATTCGTACTCTGTTTTTACATTTTTACATTGTAGCTATTCCATGCCCCTTATAACAAGTATATATTTTTATATAATGTAATATATATTTTTCACCCTTCCAACTTTTAACTAACTTGTAATTCGCAAGATCAATTCTCGTCTTGCGAATTATATTTAGGGCGGTCGCAGCAGGGTGCAAAATGAAAAAAAGAAACATTTTATCTAAACTAAATAGTTTATCTAAACGAAATAATTTTAATGCTAAATTCTACACTAAATATTAGTATGGAATATGGATTAATTCGAATTTGTCATTATAAACTGCAGGACAAACTCCATCACAGCATGAAATTAATCCCGCCATTACTCGAAAAAGGCAATATGGCGGAAACTAAGCACGAATTAGGGGTTTGACTGCGCTTCGTAGTTATTAGTGCGACGTAGTCTAGACGCCATCATTGTCGAAGTTTTAATAGTATAGCCGTTTTCCTTTCAGGTAAAATAATTAAAATAATACAAAATATAATAAAACTTTGTAAACTGTGAAAAGTTTTTTAGAAAACAAACACAATATTTTAACTGTAATAATGTCAATAATAAATTTATCAAAATAATATCTTACTTGGAGTAATTTATATTTTTTTTTATTCTGAGAGCAGATGTGTGTACAGTAAGATGATAGAGCAAATGATGCTTAAAATTAAAAACTTTAAAAAAATCAACAAAAAGAAACCAACAACTTAAAAACAATTCAGGTCCTTCAAGGTGCTATCTACTGATTGCTTGATTTGTACTACTGGACCTATTTGAAAAAATATTCTAAAATCCTACAATATCCCTTAAAAAGATAAATAATACCTAATAATAAAAAAAGCATTTATTGCCTGAGACATACAATTAAACGGTGCAATAAGAATGACATAAACAATTAAATAAATGAATACTAAGGCAAAAGGATGTGATTCAGCCTTTGCTGACACAGGATCGAGATCCCGCGCAGTGCTATTTTTTAGTCACACCCGTCCCTTAGATATTATGCGTGAGTAAGCAAGTATTCGTTGCCTTTAAGCTAGAGAATATTTTCGAAAACTTTAAGGATCCGCAAATACTTCAATAATGTAAAATAACGTGTGAGAAATGCGAAACATGTACCTAGGGGTCACCAAAGAGGAGAGTAGGTAACAACAATTTGGGTCCCATGAAACCTTATTGAATATTCAGTACATGGTACTGATCCTTTCTAACACGGGTGAAACTGCGGGGCACAACTAGTGAGATAGATAGATGAGGATAAAATAACCGTACAACTCTAAAAGATCTAGTAGCCTGTGTCGTGGTACCCGACTAACCATTAATTAATACTAAAAGCCACCGTAATTACCGTCCGCCGTGTTTAACTTGCGGCCTCAAGTTCAATGCTCGAGGCGCTCGGGTGTCTGAGAAGACGTTTATTTAAACAGACGATGTTGAGACGTTTAATGGTATCGAAAGTTTTATTAATTTTGGAAATTGAATTTTTAAATATAAACGTAGGGACGCATTTTTAATTTAAACTCGATATCAAATAAAATATATTATGCAATGAAACATACATTGCATATATTTTATTTGTTATCGAGAGCAACGATGGTCGGGCGGTAAACAGCATGGTCTTCGATGCGGAGGTACCAGGTTGAAATCCTCGGCACGCATCTCTGACAAAGAAATTTTAAATGTGCTTATTTATCACTGCTCCATGGTGATGGAAAAAAATATTGTGATATTTAAGTAATAACGATGTTTTCCACCACAGTGCATGCCTGAGAGGCAGAGGCGGCTCGTGACATTTTTTGATGGGGGTTCACAAAAAAAAAACTTAGAGCTTACCATTTATTTTATTTATACAGAAAATTCATTCGCCGGTCTTTTTGACGAGCGAAGACATCTATGACTTTCTTGTGAAAATCAGATATAGAATTAATTAATCGTTTTTCAATGCTTATCATACATAATGCATTGAGACGTTCTTGCGCCATAGTTTTTCGTGTCAAAATGTCAAAATTATTAAATAGCTAATTAAATTTATGTCATGTCAGAATATCATCTTGTTTCATGTCATAATCAGATAAATTCAATATCATAATACACATTTCACAATAGATAAAATTAAAAATAAAATAATACACAATTAACCAAACCTCTATAGATTCCGGGATTCAGGGATTCCGTAGATTCATCATGCCCTCGTAAAGCAACTTGAAATGCACCACAAAATACAACACAATCTATCAAACGCCGTAAAATATATCGATTTTCATCAACGCGTTCATTGAACTCTCGAATAGATTTTCGATACGCAGAATCGAGCGCTTTATGAATATCTTGTCGGCCAATCGATGCCAATAATTGCACTTCACATAACATATGAAATCGAGATTGCGAATGTTTTTTCAGTTTTATTGAAAGATGCGCTAAATCGTCAACACCCGTTGTGATCCATGCAGATTCACCTCCACTGCCGGTGTCAGTTTCCAAACACCAGACACGGAAAACAAAATAATTTATTGGTCTCTTTACAACCACACAACCAAGGAGTTTTAAAATATTGTTGTAAGATTTAGTTTTTGTATTACATTTTTGTGTAAGTGCAATTTGAGGACCCTTTAGCTTTTAGTTCAAGGCGTATTTCTATAGTTTTTGACACTTTTTAATAAAAGATACACTGTATTGTTCCATTTTTAAAACAAAATGTCGCACATAAACTATTTTTTAATTTTAATTTAAAGAAAAACTGCGATATAACTGTCAAAGCCGACGACACGTTTGTTTGTATACATAAGAACGGCAACATCGCATAAGCAGGTTGAGGCCACGCCCCACGGCACGCGTCACGGCCGAACCCACGGTTTGGCAACGTCGCGCGTGAGCGGCGCTCCAGATTAAGTTAATTTCTCATACTAAATCTTTTGTTTCACGCGTCGGCTATGTGCTGCGATGTTTCTCTTTCGCACTCATTGAATACAGCGCTAGGAATCGTACTAAACTTCGTTTCATTAGGAGCGCAATCGCTGGCGCTCCACTCGTACAATATGACGATAAATGTACGCGTAGATATAATGTAAGTAAGGATAGATGATAGATGTAATGTAAGGATAGTATGTATTATGAAGGAATATAGATTACCTATGTAATTTTCCTATGTAATATTTAAATTTTAAAGTGGGAGTGCACTGCACCAGCGCTCTTTAGGATGAGCCGCCACTGCTGAGAGGACTCATAATTTCTCAAAAAGTCATGTTATCAACCAGTCCTAACTTAGCCAGAGTGGTGTATTGTATTGTGGCCTAAATCCCACCTGTGCCCAGCAGTGGGACATAAAAAGGTTGAAAAAAATATTTATGTATGTTTAGGTAATTTGAAAGCAATGAAATACGAGTTTGTTATGATTTGTTTTAGAATTTTTTTTTAATCAGTCCCGAATCTTGGCGTAGGTTGTATGTATTCTTCCCCACTCGCTTGCGTTCTTCCCCAGCCGCCGGGCCATGTGCATTTCAGTGACGTTACACACTCATAGCCCCACAGTAAGGTAAATAATACCCTGTGTTGGGTATTATAGATACTTACAAAGACAGGAACTCAAACACCCAGACCGAGAACAGAAATTTAAATTCGACATTCAAATTTCTGTTTCACCGGGAATCGAACCCGGGACTCCTTGATTGGTAGTCGGGCATGTGAACCATTGCGCCACGCGGGTCGTCAAGACAACTAACACAATCACAATTTATAATGAGATCCAATTAGGTTCCAAGTTTCTGTTTAACATTAACTGTATGAACTGTATCAATGTAAACTGAATGAATACTCAGAGCTTTATAGATGCTCAGTAATTATGGAAACTGAACCACTCAGCTCTTGAATCTCAGCTACCTGAGTGTTTGCCAAGAAAACGTTTATTAATAAAGTATTTACTGAAGAAACGCTTATTAAAGAAGATGCTAAAACATTCGAAGCAGTTGCGAATTTCTTAAGCTTTGCGAATAGTGTACATTTTTGAGATCTAGTCAATGAAAAGCTAAATAAAATCGCTGAGACTGTTGTAACACAAAACAATTGTTTTCAGTTTTATCGTGAAATAGTATGACAAAATTGATTGTCAGAAAATTGTTTTTAGTGGGGTTTTCATTTTTTTCGTCCAATAAAAATTTAAATAAAGTTTGAAACAAGTTACCATACCACGGTTATTTTGTTATTTATTTTTTTATTTGATATAAATACATTTACCGAGAGTAACAAAAGATGCAAGTTGTGTGCATCTAGGTAAAAGGTTTTTGTATATTTTTATGAACAAAAATTCTCATTTTCCTTATTTTATATCCAGCTAACCTTATTAATTCTGAAGCGCGCATGGCCTGGCGAGAAGCGCGCATGGCCTGGCGGCTAGCGTAGAACGCAAGCGATCTATGCAGCTGAGCCAAACGGGCGCGGTCGGATGTGAGATGGGTGACCGCTAGTGGCAAAAAAATTTCATGCGCGTTTCCGTGCTTCGGAGGGCACGTTAAGCCGTCGGTCCCGGTTGTTGTCGATAGATAACAGTCGTCAAACCTTGTCGGAGGCCTTATGGGCGGTTTGAAAACATCCGACAGCGGGTTGGCCACTAACCCGCATCTCCACCAACCCGCATTGGAGCAGCGTGGTGGAGTAAGCTCCAGGCCTCCCCAATAAGGGGGAGAGACCCGTGCCCAGCAGTGGGACGCAAAAAGGGTTGCAGCCAACCGTATTAAAATATGCGGAGAATTAATTTTTATTAATTTAATTAAATCAGTCGGGACGGATTTTTTAATGTTTTCTTTAGAACATTTTGATCGCTTATATGCCACGACAGAGGGCGACACTTAAGCCACGGTTAAGATTAGCTGCGTAAATATAAAGTGTTTAAAAATAAATAAACTATTGTTTTGAAAGTGTGAACGTGTCCAGTGCTTATAAACTAAGTATAGAAAAACATTTATTGAAGATAGACTTATCAGAGTGCTAAAACAACTATAAAACCGCGAAAGAACTAAGGATAAACATCGTGTGTGTTTGGTGTTTAAGAACATGTTTTGAAGTGATATCAAAAACAACTAGTGCAAAAACAAGTATTAATTATTGTGAGAAACATCATTATTCATCACTGTAAACGGAAAAATCCGAACGCCAAATATAACCTCAAATTATATGATTTGCAAATTCATACCTAGATCGATATTGTCCACAAATATCCACCTGGCGCCACCTATAAAATCAGGGGTAAACTACGTTATACTACACTAGACCGTAGTCGAAGAGTTGTAAGTAAGCAGTACCAGAGTATATCAAGAGAGGGCGCCACGTACTGAACGAAAGTAGTACACCGGTCGACCACTAGAGCGTTCTACTTGTACCAAAACAAAACCAATAAATAGATAATCATGGAAGACATCTTACTTGCACTTAAAAACATACAAAAGGACCTTGAAGAACAAAAATCTGAAATCCGTAAAAATTCAGATAAGGTAACAGAACAGGTTACACAGAATATTTGTAAAATCTTGGATGAAAAATTTTACAAGCTACAGGATCAACATGACATACTGAAGGAAAAGGTAGACAATCAAGAGAAAAGAATATATTTTTTGGAAAAACAGGTAAGACAACGAAACTTAGTATTTTTTGGTATTGAAGAAAATGAGTCATCATACGACAACCTACAAAAAAATATCCTTAGCTTTATTAAAAATTACTTCAGCACCGACCTACAACTCAGAGATATTCAAGAGGTCAAAAGAGTTGGGATTAAAGGAGACAGGCCTCGTCCAATAATTGTTACTTTTTCTACTCTCGGATTAAAAATTAATATTTTGAAGCAAAAAGCGTTACTAAAAGATACACAATTCTATGTTAAAGAAGACTACCCTTTGCAAGTCTTACAAAAACGAAGAGAACTACAAGAACAGGTGAAAATAGAAAAAGAACGAGGTAACAATGTGAGAATAAAGTATGACAAATTAGTCATTTTAAAAAATAATAACAAAAGGCAACTTCAAATATCACCAGAAAATACACCAACTCCAGCATCTCAGTCAAAAAGCAACACCAACACGCCAGCCCATAAAAAGAACCGAACACAAGAATCTGACAAACCGTTACAAAGGTCGAACAGCATGTCTGAAGGGGTCATAAAGCCGAGTATGCTTAACTTCTTGGTAAACAAAAATATAAACAACACAATAACAGAGCAAAAAAATGGTAACAAGAATAGCAACATATAGCAATTAAACCCCCCCTCTCGCACGAATACCATAAACAAGCAACAGAAAAGAAACATTAGAAAACATCTTCCAACCCGGCCGGTCACCGTGGAAGATTTTGACCAATACCCTCCAAACACAACCACACAGAAGGAGAGCACCCAAAACGAGCACTCAACCCAATTAAAAATCTCAACTTATAACGTCAGGACTTTATCGTCACACGAACGTTTACTGGAACTAAATGAAGCAATAAAAGAAATAAATTACGATGTAATCGGGATTGCGGAAGTCAGACGACTTGGTAATAAAATAGAGGAATACAGTAACCTAATACTCTGCCACATAGGATGTACACCCGGTAAATATGGAGTGGGCTTCATAATTAACAAGTCGCTTAAAAACAACATCGAAAGCTTTATAGGTTTAACAGATCGTGTGGCAATGTTGAACTTGAAATTTCAGGAGTTTGCGCTATCCATTATACAAGTATATGCACCAACGGAATCCGCCAATGAAGAAGAAATAGAAGAATTCTATAAAACCATCGACAAAGCTATGGAAATAACATATAAAAACATTATAGTAATGGGCGACTTTAACGCGAAGGTTGGCGCGCCCAAAGAAGGTGATTACTTAACAGTACAACAACACGGATACGGCATAAGAAACGACAGAGGGCAGAGACTAGTAGACTACGCAACCGAACACAATCTAACTATCATCAATACATGCTTCAAGAAAAACCATAACCGAAGATGGACCTGGCGTTCCCCTAACGGACAGCACAAAAATGAGATCGACTATATACTATCCAACCAACGTAAAATATTCCAAAACTTTGAAGTCATAAATCTAAACTATCCGTCAGACCACCGACTTATTAAGGCATCAGTAAAAATAGCCAAACAAAAGCAAAGTAGAGTAAAATTTACAAACACAAACATTTTCCAACTAAAAACTAAAGACGAAGTAACAAGATATAATAATAATCTAATGTCAATGTTATCCTACCCAACCCAAAACTTGAAAAATATATCAGTACAAAACTATCACGATAAAATAGTAAACGCTATCAGTAAGAGCTTGCAAAAAGCTCGAGAAACTGAGAAAGAGACACATAGACACCACAGAATATTATCAGACCGCACGGCTTTGCTTTTGAAAAGAAGAAAAGTATTACAAGAAACAAAAAAAAAGTCGCGATCTATGAAAAACGAGCTTTCTGCTCTCTACAAAGTATCAAATAAATACATAAAAAGAGATTACGCTAAATATAGAGAAGATACAATAGCAAGACATTTGCAGCAGACTGGAAGCTCGAAGAAGGCCTTTAAGGAACTTAAAATGAACAAAGCTTGGATAGAGGGACTAGTAAAACAAGGAAGAACTTTATACAAACGCACTGACATCATCAACGCGGCATCAGACTTCTATAGGAAATTATACAGCGATGTGACTCAAAACAATAACATCCCAAACAGCAATGAAAGTAAGGAAGAAAACGATATAAAACCACTGGATAAAATAGAAGTTATAGAAGCAATAAAAAGTTTGAAATTAGAAAAAAGCCCTGGATCGGACAACATCACAAATGAAGTATTGAGACTAGCACACAAAACATTAGCCGGACCACTAGTGGAACTATTTAATTTAATACTACAAAACTCTGAAACACCCAAACAGTGGTCTGAATCAGACATCATACTTATCTATAAAAAGGGCGACCCGAAGGATATTGGCAACTACAGACCAATAAGTTTGCTACCGAGTCTTTACAAACTTTTCTCTACTATTATAAATAAAAGAATAAGTAATACATTGGAATCTAAACAACCAGTTGAACAAGCAGGTTTCAGAAAAGGATTCTCTACAGTTGACCATATCCACACACTCGAATTAATTATAGAGAAGTATCAAGAACAACAGAGACCGCTATATATAGCGTATATTGATTATCAAAAAGCTTTTGATACGGTAAAACACGTATATATATGGGATAGCTTAAAACAGCAGGGAGTAGAAGATGTTTATATAAAAACGATCAAAAGTATATACAAAAATAACAAGGGCAAAATCAAGCTAGAAACTCACGGACCAAGTTTTGCCATAGAGAGAGGCGTAAGGCAGGGCGACCCCTTATCTCCAAAATTATTTATAGCCATTTTAGAAAATATCATCAGCAAGATAGATTGGAGTAAGTCAGGCCTATATATAAATGGCGAATACCTAAGTCACTTAAGATTCGCCGATGACTTAGTCTTGCTATCTGAATCCAGCACCCAGCTGCAGCAAATGATGGAAACTTTACATGCAACAAGTGCCAGGGTGGGATTGGAAATGAATCTCGCTAAGACCATGGCAATGACAAATAGATGGAGAAGACAAATCACAATAAATGGAGTGCCACTAGATTATACAGACTCATACATCTATTTAGGGAAGCGAATAAGTTTTGATCGGAAAAATAACGAACTAGAAGTGAAAAGAAGAATACAACAAACTTGGAACAAATATTGGAGTTTAAAGGAAATTTTTAAAAGTAACCTTTCTATCTCCATTAAAACAAAAGTTATGAATTCCAACCTCCTACCAAGTTTGACGTACGGATGCCAGACGTGGAAGTTCACTTCAAAAATAAAAAACCTAATCACTACTTGTCAAAGAGGACTAGAACGCAGCATGCTTAAAATAAAGAAACAAGACAAAATTCGACACACAAAAATAAGGGCAATAACTAAAGCAACAAATGCACTAAATTACGCACAAAAACTAAAGTGGAAATGGGCTGGTCATGTCGCAAGGCTTAAAGACCAGAGATGGACCAAAAAAGTAACTTTTTGGAAAGGACCTCCTGGTAAAAGAAGCAGAGGAAGACCACTGACACGCTGGGACGATGAGATCATAAAGACAGCCGGCCCAAATTGGGAGCTGATTGCACAGGACAGAGACAATTGGGCAGCTTTGGAGGAGGCCTTTACTCAATAATGGGGTTCCTGCTAATTATGTTAAGTTAATATTAAGGTATAGGTATATATGTTTTAAGGAAAATAAGTAGGTACTCAGCACAAATCTATAAAAGAAAAAAATAATATAAATTCTGTTTAAATAAACATATTTTGTTTAAATGTTAAAATACATTAAGTTAGCTTAAATAAATAGAGTTTTAAATATATACATTAAACATGTAAAATCAATACATATATGTAAAACTTATTAGTAGGAAATAAAAAGGCTTTTTATTTATTTATTTATTTTATTTATATGCCACGTAAATACGCTTTTCTTTACAGTCTTCCTTCATTTGGCTAAAGCTTTAACATCTCAGTAAGTGTAAGAAGACGCTGTTTTGTGGAAACGATAAACCAGTTGCTACTTTTTTTTGATGATTTTTGATGATGACAAACTTTGTGCATATTGCATCAAGTAATATTTTTGCATCACTTTTCTCAAGTTTCGTTGAAACCGAACGAAGTAGTGATAGATAAATCAGTAAGTCGACAGTATTCAGCCAGTTAAGTCAGTCAGATGTCCAAATAAAGCGATGACTATTTTACTAGATCGTGTCTAATAGAATTTTGGAGTCAACTTCCAAAAACAGGTTTCCGGACTGTTATTTTATTTCACAACACTCGCGCAATGTAATTAACCTATAACGAACAAAATGCCATCAATTTTATCCGATATACCTCAAAATACACCAAGATTATGAAAATAGAGCACAACATGAGTCTTCCAAGTTCCCGCTTAAACTCCCTTGCTACTTAATTAATGCGTTTTAGTTTGTAAATAGCAATGAATTTTACATTTGGAATATATTTTACCTGAACTATCGACGCATGATTTTTTTCATTTGAATTGAAAGAAGTCGAACCATTGCTGAACACTACTAGATTAATAGAATACATATTATTATATAAGATAAATACATACATATAATGGACTATAAAGATAAAGCTTCAGTTTTCCCACTTACAGCTCCACACTAACTATATTGTATAACTCTGAAGCATGAACATAAATGATTGCAATGAAATATTTGTATATACAGATTTTCGGCACGACCTAATATTTTACTAAGTACTTATAATGTTACATTTTAGGACGGTAACATTTCAAAGCTAAAGATCAGCAAATGGGGTCAAACCACAGGTAGGTTTGACCCTATTGCGAGTGTGGAGAGGCAGGCGGGGACCTTCTAAGGGCCGCAATGTTTGATTAGCGGACGGAGCCCTCGGATGGCTCGGGTCCAATCGACCTTCCCTAAATCCTTCTCATTTCTGAAAGGAGATCTGTGGCCAGCAGGAGCATATTAAAAAGGGTTGGATTTTTTATTGTTCACGATTGAAAGCTGAAGCCACACCTTTATCGGCTCATAATTATTTAACCAGTACAAAGAACTTGAAACTTGATAAATTGTAATTAAGGAATGAATATAATACATTATATAGGTATTCGGTATAAAAACATTTCAAGTTTACAGAAAATGAAGACTTCACGATGGAATGAAAGTTTAATTAGTAAAACACCGCCAGTAGAATAAAAATATTATCGAAGAAATACAAATATTATTAAAAACGATTAAGAAAGCTAATTACTGTATACCCAATATTTTAAAACAGGGCTGAAGTTTTTTTTTCGTCTGATCTTTTCTTCAGCTTAGCATTACCTAAGCGTACCAAGAGCTGAAAAAAATAACGTTCGCTAAGAGTTTGTAAGTTTTTAAAAACTCTACAATAAAGTGAATAAAATGTTTTCTTTCTTTCTACTTTATATTACAAAATTTGAAATAATTGGCTTCATATTTTCTATAAATAAAATAAATTGAATGATTTTAATATAAAGTAAGTCGGAGAAAAAAAAAACAAGGGTAAACGTATGCGCACATTGTGTGTTTAATATCATTGACCTCTTTGACATTAAGCTAGATAAAGAAACTGATTAAAATAGTTGAAAACACATCGAGTCGCTAGATATATTTTTGTATAGTCCCTGTAGCTTCCGGGGTTGCGGGCGGTGAGAGTGGGAGCTCGATCCGTCCAGCCAGCGGCCCCGGGAAGGACGGCGTGTGTGCGTGGCCGCATGCCGCCGTAAGCATGCAGAAGTGCAGAAGAGCACATGTCTCCCAAAGATGGACCCTTTCTGGGGCGCCGCGCGTGGAGGTCGCCAGTGCGTTCCCATGGAGATTCCGGAGTCCTCTCCTAGCGTAGAGGCAGGCCTTCAAAGGGGTAAGTGCGGTCAAATCCCACATAATTCGGTATCCTCTCTCAAGGTGCCGGATTCTTTTTACAGGTTTTCCCCAATACAAAGAAAAAATACATTTTTCCAATAACAACTTTAAAAAAAACAAAGCTACCAGACGCACTAAACGGGCTGCTATGATAAAATCTTTCCAATCAAACTGGAGAGATTTACGAGCCACGCGCGACCGGCCGTAAGCGGCCCGAACCGGTTATATCCGGCTTAATCCAGTTCGATGCGGACCAGTCTGGAGCCAGTAATAGGCGTAATAGATGAGCGCGGTGTAAGCTCTGATTGCCGGGACCCTGATATAAGGAATTAGTGCTCCGGGTCCAAAAGGTATAGATTAATCGTGTTTAATATCCATAAATCAAGGAGTAATCTTTTAAAATAATGAAATTCAGAAAACCGTGCTAATTTTACTTACGATTACGGCTAATGGCTTCAAACGGAATAATCCCAATTTATTTAATCAGTATTTTCTTATAATAAGTATTTTTTATTGAAAAAGTAGTAGACCTGTTAATGACTTGACGACCCGTGTGGCGTAATGGTTACCATACAAAACCGTCGATCGGAGGGTCCCGGACTCGATTCCCGGTGCTCCATGTGAATGACTAGCGGCCGCCTGCGACTTCGTCCTCATGGACTTTGGTATTAGTCATAGCATGATGTTGTATAGCCTATAGCCTTCGTCGATAAATAGACTATCCAACACAAAAATAATTTTTCAATTCGAACCTATAGTTCCTGAGATTAGTGCGTTCAAACAAACAAGTTCTTCAGCTTTATATATTAGTATAGATGAGTTTAAATTTCTGTTTCTGTCAGGGTCAATGGTATCCAGGACACAGGGTATATCTACCCAACTGTGGGGTTATGAGTATGAAACGTTAACTAATATCCTCAGATAATACCACGATACCTACTGTTGGCTCACAGCTCAGAATGCGGGTTTTCGTTAAATAAAAGATAAAACACTTTACAAATTGCACGTTTATTTCGTGTTATGCAGTATTCGAATCACATACCTAAATCTTTCAAGAACTAATTAACGACCACCGGAACAAAATGGAGTACTTACATATGTATTAACACTCTAATTATTATTCCTTTAATCCTGTACTTGTTTCACTGTCTCATTATCTACGATTTTACATTTTCTAATACTTTTCCTTAGCCACGTCTCGATCCCTCAGTGTTTCAGATCCGAATGCTTGCCGCTTGGTTAGAGTAAATAACGACCATTCGTGCGACCGGAATCGGATATGATTAAATAAAACTGACGGAACCAAGATGGTGCCGGAAACAGAACAATCAAATACTGCTACCAAAAATATAATTATACGGAATGAACTAATACAATATTCTTCATATATAAATAAAAGCTAACACTACATAAATTACATTATATACATTTACCTAAATCTACGTTTAAGTAATTAAAATAATATATCAAGCTTACATTACTAAATTAAAGTCTATTTAAGCGAGTCACAGATCTTCATTACATTTAAGATTTAAAACAATAACGCAGCTGCTGAAGGAGCCTTTTAAATAAATGATTACTTATTCCGAGACCCGGCACTGTTTGCTTAAGGAGACTGACATTTTTTTTTCGGGAAAGGACGAAGGGAAGAGCCATAGAATAGATAACAAATAGACAGATTTAAGCTAGGTACGTTTGTATTGTAAATATGATTTTATTACAATTATTGGCTTATATGCAACAATAAAAAACCCAAATGGTGTTGAGGTTCTGGAAACATGAGGAGTTTTCGAGGAGAACCTGATAGAGGTATCAGGGTCCTTCGTTTATGTAAATATTTTGGGTCACTTTTTAGTTTTAGCGACTAATGTTGATGGCATTTAGAATGAAGATGAATTTAAAAGTCTAAATATAGTGGAATAAAATAACATTGCGGCAACATGGCTGTTCGTTTTGCCTTCAAAACTCTATTAGATAGCTGATAAGGTAGTCCTCACTTTACCTTTACCACCAGACAACCGATTCATATTTTTAATTTTATTTTACACTAGCCCTCCGTCAGCGGCTTCGACCGCGTGGACCCGTTTAATGGGTCCCCGTAGGATAAAAGATAGCCTATGTGCTATTCCAGGCTTCATTGCTATATTAAAATCGTAAGGCGTTTAGCCAGTTGCTTCAACCGCGTTGACCCTATTACCCGTTTTCACGTAGGAATAAAGCATTTTTCCGCGGTAAAAAGTAGCATATGTTACCCAGGGTGAATGTAGCTTTTCTAATGGTGAAAGAATTTTTGAAATCGGAACAGTCGTTTTTGAGTTTATTCATTACAAACATACAAAAATACAAATATTTCCTCTTTATAATATTAAGTATAGACTGGCAACTTGCACAAAATCATGCGATACTATCACTGAAACAAATGAAGTCATAATAATTATGATGATTATGAATATTATGAGGCATAATAGGCATATGGGGTACTTTCTTTCTGATCTCTATAATTCTATACATACTGTACATACACATATGTACATACTGTACTCTATAATGAATTTCCATGTTTAAACTTCATATTAAATGAAAAAACTGTTGCCTCATAAAATTCATGAGAGTATGTCAACCGATATCCATCGAAATAAAACGATGGCATGTCTACTAACAATCTGTTCTGTGGGAAAGACGATAAATCGCGGCGATCCTCCGCAAACAATGTTTTTGAGCGATATTAATGGTACGTCCCTGGGGCATCCCCTGATATCATCTGTGTCATTCTTATTCTTTTGACGGATCGAAATAAAGTAAAATAATTCGGGATTGGAAGGGTTCCTGTTTTCTATTCATTTATTATGGATACCCATTATAGGTCTAGAGTGCTATAGGTTTCATCGACCGGGACTATTTCTGCCATGAAATCATTTTATTGTATTTTTGTGGAAGAGTGCAGTTGCAGGCAAAATATAACGCAAACCAACCATCGAAGTGGCGCAACTGCATACAACCACAGACAAGACCAAACTGGCGGACTCATGGGCTGCAGCGACTATACTTAAAAACTCGTGGCCCGCATGCTGGACCGCTATTTGATTTATAAAAAAAACAGGATCAGACAAATCAACAATATTTGTGCATAAATATTTCGATAAGTCTAGTTTTTAATCCATACTAATATTATAAATTCGAAGTTCGAATTCTCTCTGTCTGTAACACTTTCCCACTTAAACTACTGAACCATTTTTAATGAAATTTGGAACAGAGATACAATGGACCTTGGGAAAGAACATCGGATAGTTTTCACGGTAGAAGGCTAGTGAATCCAGACGCATCACATCACATCACAGATCGCCGCGTCTTGTATAGGCAAGATTTCGTGTTCGAGCATTAGCTGACTGATTTTGGCGCGTGGGAGAGAAGAGACCCCCAGGTGCACAAACATTCCAATCTAACATCTATCGCGAATTACTTGTTTTTTAAATAATTATAAATGCGAAAGTATGAAGGGAAGGGATGAAAATTTGAATGAAGTGTTGTCACGTTGCGCAGCCGGGCTGGATGACTGGTACTGAATAATAGGAAATAGCTACGACCTAGGTACATGACGAGGTCTCCGTGAGATGAGAGAGAATTACCTATATATATTTACCTTTCAGTTGAGTTAAAAAATAAAGAAATTCACAGGTTGATGATTCTTCAATAAAGTTATAAAAAGACTAATCTATGAAACCGGCATAACACATGTATAGTGTAGTCTTCTAGTATTATTACCTGTGTCTAGGCGATGACGACTTATTTTGTTACCTTTAAAACAATATTTAAAAAAAGTTTTTATCAAAGTGTGATAAAAAGAAAAGCCAGCAAAAAACTTTCAACGAAGGCGTCTCGTGTAGAAGAAACTATAAAAATATTTTACTCTACAAAATACTGACAAAATTAAACCAATTTGCTACGTTTACAAGAAATAGCAAAAAGGCCGAGAACAATTTCGAAAACCGAGTTGCCTCATGAATGTACGATGATCTATACAATTTTGGGAACACATTTGATACATTTCTGGGAATATAATCACACGTGGCCGGAAGCTGGCTGACGCGAGGAACACGATTAGGGACATGAATTACACGTAATGAGATGTGAGTGAGTACGCGCGCTGGACCCAGGTATGGGTCCAAAATATAAGCGAATCATCTTAGTAGGTAGAATTTAGAAAAATTAAATAGTTGCACCAAATTGTTACCTCGCTTTAAAATTTCCGTGGTACACTTGAGTTACCCAAGATGGGCACCTTTTGTGGCACCGCGTGTGGAAGTTGAAGCGCGTTCCACCGAAGATACCAGAGTTCTTCTTAAGTGCTGAGGAAGATCACTGATGAGAGGTGGAGCAGTGTTCTAGAGTATACTGAGAAGAAATACACGAATAAAATGTAACATAACGCTATAAGTATCCGTAGAATTATTTCCTCAACTCTTTCCTAACTTGGGGCCTGGTTTAAAGGTCCAGGATAAAAAATGCTAGTAAATGAGGATAAAATAATAGGGCGGCAGGTCGTTCATTACTCGTAGTGTGGGTCTAAGGGATTTCCCTTTAATTTTTTCCACCAAATTCCCTTTCTCTACCCCTATATTTTTTATCGAAAGGTAATCGGCTAAGGATTTTGTTGGAGGAGAAAATTATAATGATGAAAGTTCAGTGCAAGTTAAAGTTAGATGCTTTGTTCGTTGAGTTTTTTCTGTAATGCCAATATTTAAGTTATTTTAGGCGAGTTTGCTTTTAATGTTAACGTTACTTGGAAATTGTGTAAATTTGAAAATATTTCCGTTATTCATCAATTCTGTTTTGTTGGTTAGGTTATAAATATCTTCGCACCGGATCTTTTATAGTATCTAAGCCATCATAAGGTTAAGTAAAGTGAGTCAGAAGTGGTCTAGGCGTGGTTTCATGCTGCTGACATATTTCATATCTTGGGGAAAGTAATTAGATCAGCATCTTAGGCAACATATATGTTATGAAAGTAGTAAGATATACCAGTATTAGTTGTCAGGCTTGGATGATTTCTTATGTGTTATTTTTGAATATTAGATGAAGAAGTGGAAAGAGGGGAGGTTGAAAATGTTTGAGTAGGCATGTTACAACTAAAATTTAGCATCCGCAGCACATAGGTATCAGTACTAAACTTTTTCCCTCTCCGATACTATTTTTTTATAAAAATGATAGGAAGATTTTGAGAATTTGATATAACTTCCATTGCCTAAATAATGAAGTATTTATAGGTAATGATAACCCGCAGCAATGGTTACCATGCCCGACTGCCTTTCAAAGGTCCTGGGTTAGACTACCAGCAAGGCAGAAATTTTACAAAATAAGGTTATATTCTGTTGTATATTAGCCTAGGTGTTTTTGTCCTCGTCTTTTTTTTTTGTATCTATGGCCCACAGGATACAGAGTGTCCTACTTTGAGTGTATGAGTATAAAGCGATATTAATTTTCCTAATTTATTTTATTGAGCTGCAACCCTTTTTGCATCCCACTATTGGGCACGGGTCTCTCCCCATTATTGTTTGATACCTGGAGCGTGGTGGCTGCTCCGATGCGGGTTGACGGATTTCTTTTAAATATCTATGAGCATTTTATGAAATAATACGAGTTGCAACGACCATAGTGATTAATCAAAAACCAGCCAAAAAAATATCTGCAAAATCTAAAAGTACGATACTGAGACCTTAGCCTAAGTCTCTTTTTCCCACTGGACAAAAAGCCTGACAAACTGACTTATTGGAATCCTTTCTATTCAGTCAGCCTCGTCCTAAAAGCCGTACAATATAAAGAAGTTCTAATATTTATGGCATTCGCACAAAAGAAACCCCGCGCTATTGATATCTAGAATACCTGTTACTTTATTTGGGTTACGTTATAATATAACCGAAATAAATATATTTAGCTTATTTATCTCTCATATAAATATACTACTGGATCTCATTATAAATTTTGGAAGATTTTGGAAGAAAAGATGTAAATTGTGAGATGAAGAATTTTATGGTATTCAAGTAGACAAAAAGAAGAAGAATACAGAGCCTTTAACTACTAATTTATCAGGGTTTACTTGGTTATGTAATCAATCATTATGGAATTTGAACCTTACCAGCATTTAATTTTATAGTAAAGCTTTAGTTTTAGCTTATGAAAAAAAAAATATGTCTGAAAACTTGTACTTACAATTTAAAGAGATGTGTGTGAAATTCCCAGAGTTCCACTTTTCTGATATATCGGACATTTTTCTATCGTGAAATTGGATTTCTAGCGAATATTCGAACGCATTCTGTTTCTGTTTTGAAACTATGGTACGGATGTACTCTACTCGACTGAGATTTTCATCCGAATGTTCCAAATAACTCTAAAGTTAACAGGATAAATTTATATCTGTAAAAACCTTAGAGCATCAAAGTTACTAAATCACCCTTCAGGAGAGACGGCATGGCGCCTCGCTTCGATACATAATTTTTGTGCCAAATTTGGTGCGGGGAAAGAACGCACACATTTTAATTGTGTCACACATTCACAAATATTCTTTCATCGCTACAGACGCATACATTTCTAAATATGTCAATTTCAATTAACAACGTAATTTTCTATGTACCGTCAACACTGACAGCGACACACACTGGCACACTAGTTGTATAACTAGAAGGCACATTGTGCATGCACGTTGGGACGAGGGGTTCGCCCGTAAAGGCCACTCCTCTGATGGGTGTCGTACCTGTCATACCTTGATGCTTTAATGTGAAAACTGACAGTTTTCCTTCATGATATTGTTTATCGGTTATTTATTTGTTAATTTTTCGAAGTCGGTTTAAAAATGGGTGCAACCAGATATATAAAAGCAGGTGTAATTTGTTCTTTCAACAAACACTGAAAAAAATAATATTATTCTCTACTGTAATGTTGTGTAAAAACAGCCCAGCAGGGTACCTAGATTTTTATGGTTTTTGTGTCATCTCAAGGGTGTCGTTATAGCTCACCAACTTAAGATATAAATCAACCAAGTAGCTGACAAAGAAAGAAATGGCAGTTTTTTGCGTAAAAAGTCTTTGTGTCTAAGTTTTGCGATGAATTTTGTTTTATTTTTCGACAGTTATTTCGTTTGAAAGACGTTATGTTCGGCTGTTTCGATGATCTAACAAAAATGTTTTATTTTACGCAATAATCAGTATGTTATTTTGAGAATTTAAATTATTATGTACATTTTATTGCTTAAACCTACGCAGCTAAGCCAAACGGGCGCTGTTGGGTGTGAGATGGGTGACCGTTAGTGGCAAAAATTAAATTCGTGTTTCCGCGCTTCGGAGGGCACCTTAAGATGTCGGTCCCATTTGTTATCGATCGATAGCAGTCGTGAAACCTTGTCGGAGGCCTGGGTGGTTTGAGAATATCCAACAGCGGGTTGGGCTCTATCATGCATCTCCAACAACCCTCATTAGAGTAGCGAGGAAGAGTAAACTCCAGGGTTCCTATCAATGTTGGGACAGAGTCGGGTCCAGCATGGAAACGAAATAGATTTGCAGGCAAATAATAGTAAGGTTGATAAGATATTTGACAACTTAAATAACTTACACAGATACAATCATTGTATATATAAATATAAACAATTAAACAAATATCTTTGGACAATTCACACAACACCATCTGGTTCCAAACTAAGCAGAGCTTGTACTATGGTAATCAGAAAGCTGATAAACATACTTATATAATTTTAAAAATATACTTAAATAGATAAATTAACACCCAGACACAGAAAAAACAGTTATGTTCATCACACAAATATTTGTCCTGGTTGGGAATCGAATCTACGACCTCACACTTCACAGTCAGCTCATCACCCACTACGCCACGGAGGCTGTCAAAAACTTACAATATACCCTTACTAAATATACGCTTACAATCCAGAAAAGCCGGCATTTGTGTGATAAAGAGCTATACTTCACTTGAACCTTATCTACTGAACAATTTCAGAACCGGATATATGTAGGAATCAAAAGTAAGTCGTCTTCATTTTCTCCGCCATATTTCTCATCGCAATACAAAGTAATTTCTCGGTCCTACAGTAGATGTTGCAATATTTTTGTATCAAAAAGCAATTTAATATTGGTCTCGGATACATTTTTGCATGCGGAAATATTGTCTCCAGTCATATTTTGAAAGATCAAGTGAGATACGAGGCACCAAATATATTTTAGGTTATGGATTGCGTTTCTACCATAACGACTTAAGGAAATGAAATCGATTTTGAATTTATTTAGATGCATAACAATGTCGGACACTTAGAACAAATACGTATAGAATGAGTGTCTTCATACAAGCGCGCTGTCAAAATTGAAGCACTAAATAGATTCCTACAGCTGTAACGTCTGACAAACAAAATATATTTATTTTGACCAAACTAACTATAAAATTCTACAAAATATTGAAAACACAATGAAAAGATATTTTATTAGACTTCTTTTGTTTTTAAAAAGTATTGTGATAAAATTTTACCTTAAGTCTTACGGAGAGAATCAACATGCTTCAATTTGGGCGCGCGATCGGACAATAATTTGTATTTATCACAAAATAAAACAATGTTATCATTTGATATTTGGCAATGATATATTCCCAAAACTTTACTGAATGTGAAGTGGAAAGAGCGGTAGAAATTTCATGGTACTCTAAAAGTTCTTGGGGTTGTTTATGTGTTCATTGTATTTAATATATTGATGCTGATAATTTTCTCCTCTAGCTCTTGTCTCTCAGAGCAACCCATCTAGAGCCAATCACCGTAGTAAACAGTTTTCAATCAAAAGTTAAAAAAATGATGTGAATTTTATGCAGGCATGGTACTAATTATGTTAGTTAGTTACTATATGTCGTATATATTATTGTTACGTAAGTCAGACCGGTATTAGCACCTTTTCACTGAAACATTATAAAGAGAAGATAATTATTTCATAGTAGAAATGGGTCCCTTGTTGGTTGGTTGTAACTCTCCAGTTGATCCACGTAAGTTCTATCATTTGGCATAGATGGCCAATATTTCTTTGATTATTTTAGCACTATATTTTCGAAAAGGTGGTTGACCCAGAAAGCGTAATATAACAGCCAAAGGGTCCAATCAAGGCGAGCATTGAAACCGACGCTCAAAACAGACGCCATTTTTGAAGCGAACAATCAACGGTTAAAACTGCAGCAATAAAGGAATGTAAAATCAATTTCAATATCGCAACCCCTTGCAATTGTTCCATTGTTGAAGCGAACGGTTAAAGAATTAGTTCGAATCAGAGTAACATTTCGCTCATAATTTTTTAAAAGAAATTACCTATAGAAATTCTATATTCGAAATCATTTTTGGGGAGGGACTGTCATTGCTTCTGTCAAAATGCACTGTTAGGGACAGATAGATTTTTTTATGATTTAAAGCAGATTTTGTTTTATGTCATCGGCACAGCTGAGGGAATCTTACGGTCATTGCAGCGATCCACTGAACCGAGCAGTCCTAATCGTCACCATTCCATGATTTTACCAACAGACAAAGGTTAAACTTCCACCGACACCATCTGGACTCGTGGCGGTCCTCCACAGTCCACTTTGCATGCTCTTTGTTACCACGGACGTGTAAGTTATGGGACAAACTTCCAGCTGAGGCATTTCCAGTGGACTATAACATGGGATTCTTCAAGAAACCTGTAAAAAAAGCTCTACTCCAAAGCTTGGGTGACGGTGATCGCTTAACACCACGCGGCGGTGTTTTGTTCGGTTCACTTATAAAAAAGTACCATGTAACTGTGGCAAGAGTTAGGGATACGGCCCAATTTAAACGCATCGACAAGGTTTTTGTTCTGACTTACTATCATACTGAAGTTTTCAGTATCCTATAGTGTATAATTGTCCCAATAAAAATATAAGCGAGGTAAGTCTTGTATATGTAGAATCAATAAATAAACTTATGATATCTTAAAACACAAAATATATTGCTTTTATAACATATTATTTATTAAGATATCTATTAGGTGCTATTAATCGTTCCTATACGCAGCTAAATTACGATAAGTGTAAGTACGATACTTTACGATAGCACTATATTTCACGATAAGCTTAAAACTTGTACCATATTCTAGGCCACAACTTCATTTACGTTCTAACGAACAAATGGACGTAAATTATTCCTGTTCATTAAATACATTGGAAAAAGTGGCCTCTCCTTTGTAATGTAATTGCATGCTAACTGCATTTCACCCTTGCTAATCCGAGGGTAGAAGGTTCTTTGGTCTAAAGTGAAAATACGTAATTGGAGATTAATTGTTGTAAAATAAAAGTGAAAGGACAAGAAAATTAAATGACTTAACATATCTAATTATTTAAATAGTTTATTGAAACATATAGCAGATAGTAGGTATATAGTAAAAGATTAGAATTCCGAAATTAAATTATGATCAAACAATAGCAAATATTCGTTCATTAAAAAACCCTAGGTACCTACTTATCAGTTTATTTTGTTTACGATAATATATATTTAAATGTAATGTAATATAATTTGTGATGTGACGCAAAAAGGGTTACAGCCATTTAATAATTCAGTACTAAAAGTAACAATGTGTTGGTCCTCTTTTCATTTATTTATTTATTTATTCATAAAAATTGCTTGTAGCACTTATAGCGACGCCAAATCGCACTACAAGTTATGTATCATTCATTACATGCACAATATATAAGATCTATTGACGTAAAATGATTATTAAATCAAGGTATTATTAATAAAATTATAAATAGGTACATTATTAATATAAAAATTAAATACAATCAACAATGCAAAAAAAAAAATTTCAACACATTGAATACAATCAGAGGTTAAAACAAGTTTTTTTTTCAACTTAATTAAAAATTATTATTAATATTATTGCAAATTGAATTAGGTAATTATTATTTATCACAAAATTAAAAATTATAAGATATCATTATTATTGTTTATCATATCACATATTTATTACATTAGCAATTTTAGCACAATACAATAGAAAAATATTTGCGGAATTATAAAATAGGTCAAGTTTTGGTTCAAGAGCGATCACATCGTTAAGTAAACGCACGGCCCGCGCGGTGGGAGCGTGCCGCGCGGTCTGCGTACGCGCCGGCGGGCCCGCCCCGCCAGCAGCCGCGCCGCGCGCCGCCGCCCCCGCCCCGGGACTGCGAGAGAACAGCGAGCTAGTGCGGACGGATTATCTACTTTGTTATTTAATAGCATGTAGTAATGTAGCATTAAAGCACACTTACGCCGGAGCTCCAAAGATTCAATGCCTACCATGCCTGATATGAATAGGGACGGATAAAGAAACGGATAATATCCGTAAATTTTTTTGTAAAGAAAGCGGCAAAACTTTTTTTGGATTTTCTCGATCATTAACTTGTATTTTGCCTCGTGGGGATCCCATATAATGGCATTGTACTCTAATTTGCTTCGAACAAAAGCATAGTATAGAGTAACTATGGTGTCCCTGTCTCTAAATCGAGCGGCTTGCCTCATAACGAATCCGAGAGACTTATATGTTTGGTCACACAGTTCGGTAATATGTGTGTTAAATGTTAGTTCGGTGTCAAGAGTTAAGCCTAAATCTCGGATTCGTGTTACTCTTTGAAGTGGAACTCCAGATATGCTATAAGGATAAGAAATGGGGGAGCGGGAGCGAGTAAAAGTGATGCATTTGCATTTTGATATGTTAAACTCCAGGTGGTTACGCTCACTCCATTTTATTACCCTATCGACGTCAGCTTGCAAGGCCTCGCAGTCTGAAGCGTTATCTACGCCCAAGAATAGCTTCAGATCGTCGGCAAACATGAGGCACTTAGCGGAACGTACAACATTTGGAAGATCATTGATCATTATTAGAAATTGAGTAGGTCCTAATATACTACCCTGGCTAACACCGGAGTATGTAACATACGGTTCAGAACGGTAGTTAGATAGTTGCACATATTGATGTCTGTTAGCAAAATAACTACTAAAGAACTTGACCAACTTTGGAGTAAAACCTATGGCTGAAAGTTTATGTAGCAAGATGTTATTATGGACGCGATCAAATGCTTTTTTTAAATCGAAATACGCTGCGTCCACTTGCTTTTTCGAATCTAATTCAGTAACGGCATAATCTACAAAGTTAATGTGGTTGGTCACTGTTGATCTTCCCGCTCTGAACCCATGCTGACAGTCGCTGAGCTGTGATTTTATCTGAGTTGTAATGTGTTTGTTTAAGATAGATTCAAATAATTTCCCAAATGCCGACTGAACCGCTATAGGCCTGTAGTTTTCAACCTTCGACCGGGAGCCACCCTTGGGTATAGGAGTCACCTTTGACGTTTTCCAATGGGATGGATATGTTGCAGTACTAAGAGATAAATTAAATATATACAATAACGGTGATTTAAGTACTTGCGAGCAATCCTTCACCAAGAAACAAGGTATACCATCTGGACCGATAGAGGATTGAGCCTTTAAACGTCGCAATGCAAAAAACAAGTCACGCTCGTTAACATACTCTATTGATATTCGAGAAGAAAAGTCGGGATTATCGGTCTGTCGCTCAATAGTACAGGATGAAATAACTGTATCCTCAGGCAAAAACACGGATTTAAAATAAGTTGCGAATGCATTGGCCGCACTAATTCCAGAAACAACATTACCCTCATATTCATAGTCGGTACTAACTTTCTTATTCAATTTTTGTTCATTTACAAATTTCCAGAACAGTTTCGGGTTATTCTTAATGTTAGCCTCAGTTTGGTGTATGTACTGATTATACGCTAAATCAATAAGGTATTTAACGCGTTGCCTGTAAAATTTGAACATTTCTCTATTAAAATCTAAGCCAAACTCTTTGAATTTTTTTAAATTAAAGTACTTTTTTTCAATTGTTTTAATAATTTCGGATGTAAACCATATAGGGTACTGGTAGCGTAAATTAGAGAAACTAAGTCCTTTGCGTGGGACACAGCTATCTAAACACGAACCTAATTTGTTATAAAATAATGTTAACGCTGAATCTACATCTTTACATAAATATATCTCGTCCCAGTTCACAGTGGCAAGTGTGGCATATAACAAATGAAAATTTGCTTTGCGAAAATTCCATTCGCGGAGTACATGATTTCGATTCGGAAGCGACGCAGCAACTCGCGACCGCGCGGGTCGCACGCACTTAACGCAGACAGAAAGAGGAGGGTGATATGGGTCCGGCGGTACTACGGGCTCCGTATCACCACTTACCTCAATAAGTTCTCCGCCGATACTACACAGAACCAAATCTAACATAGCACCGTATTCATTTAAAATATTATTATATTGGTTTAGTTTGCAATAGCTAACCATGTAATTGAAATGCAAAGATACATTTTTGGAAGATGAATTTAAATTAAAATCTCCTAATACTACTATATCTAAGTTGGGGTATTTTGAAACAAGATTTTCAATAACTAAGAACGTCTGGCAGTATTTTTCATCACTAGAATTTGGAGGTATGTACACTACACAACATATAATTTTCTTAAACTTTAGTGTGACTATAGCGCTAACGAGTTCTATATCGTTATTATGCCCCTCTACGTCCACTATCTGGTGTACGTCGTATACATCTCGTACTGCGAGCAGAACTCCTCCCCACCCTGCGTCACCCGGACGGTCTTTTCGCATCACACGATATCCAGGTGGAAATATTTCTGCATCATTTATGCTGCTAATCAAGAATGTCTCAGTAAAAGCAAATATATCAGCTGATTCGGATAAAATAGATTTTTTACATGTATCTAACTTAGTACGTAAACCTCTAACATTTTGGTAGAACAGCAAGTAGTATTCGCGTTTAGTTTTATTCCGCGTGCTGTGATGTTTTGCGAAAGGAATTACGCCAAGGCTTTAAACACACGTCCTCTGCCCAATACTCGGGTGACAGGTATTTGTTAACATTTTTTGCGGGTACCATTAGTTTGAAAGAGGCGTAGTCACCTCGCGACTTTAAGGACTCCACAGAACAGTTATCACCCGGGCAGATCTTCAATAGGTGGTCCAGTACTTGCTCAGAAGTAGTTCCGCTTTGTACGTAATATAGATGCAGGTATGATTTTCGCTCCGCAGCTGATAACATGCACACAGATGATCCGGGCACCGCTGTGCCTCGAGTAACATTATTTATAAAACGAGAACGACGTGCATTGTATCTTTGTTTTACCTCAGCCCATTCATTATCTGTGTTCGCATTAACCACTTGTTGCGCGGGAGTCGTCGGCTCGGTACTAGTAAGTTCCTGCAGTGATACCGTTGCATTCGGAGTGGGAGGTGCGCTGTGGCTCGCCGTCGCTCGGCCGGTTTCGGTAGTAACGAGGCGAGGTGTCATCGGGCGCGGTGCCGTAGGTGCCTCGTTGCGTCCTCCTTTATGCTTACGATTTGCGTCGGCAACCGTCGATTGAGCACGAATGCGAGCTTCACGCATTGGTCGCTGGGATAATGATGAGCTGCTACTACCCTCGCTAAGTTCGATATTGTTGTTAGCAGACGATATTCCACTTTTGTCACTAGCACTAATAAGTTTCTTTAAAAGACTATTCTGATCTAGAATAATCTTTTCTAATGATGCCACTTTATTCTTTAGATCAAGCACAGTTTTGTTTAGTTCGCGTATCGAAGTTTCTGATGATTTAGTCGACATTTTTTGTATTAATGATCAAATTTACACGGAGCAATCAACTGTCAACCACCAACCACGACGGTGCGGGGGGGATCATGTCGTAAATAATCTAAATTAATATTTTTAAGATTTCGAATAATAAATAATAATAAACAGATGGTTGTGCGATAAGTCAACAAATCAGATAAGAAGAAAATACGAAGAAGATACAATATAATTGGGCAGGGTAACAAAGATTTGTGAGGATTATTAATTGAATCCTCGACGTTTGTTCCTCTATCAAAAAATATTTTACTTATTTTATAAATGCGAATGTTTGGATTGACGCTTGATCTTGAATGCTCAATCGTGCAAGAACGGCTGAACGGTTCAGGATGAAATTTGGCACATTGATTGATATTCACATTGGAATAGCAGATAAAAATGTACTGTTCCCATGGCATAGATTATTATTATAGTAATAAATAAATGTAAGTCCATATAACCCAAACCAAACCGGACCAGATCACTTAGCTTATATATCAGAAAATCACACGGGCTATATTTAATAAAAAAATGAGAGAACTTTAAGAAAATTAAAATAATGTAACATATTTTTTTTAAAGTAAACGTAACATGACATAGGTAATTAATCATTAAAATATTTAAAACGACTCTCCCTTAATTTTGCACCATACAACAAGGAACGTTGCTATTGTGTGCGTTGTGTGCGAGCGATGACGAATGTATTTGCATGCTTTTGAGTCTAAGAATTACTAAGTACACTAATTTATTCCAGTCCCTTTTACTTTTTGATATTCAAATGGAAGGTACTTGGGGACATGTGACAATTGAACCTTCGAGTTTCAACTGTGTTTTGAGAAAAATTCTGTGGAAAGTGATGGGAACTAATAATTTACGGTTTTCGCAATTTTTCCTTTGAGACGTTGCTTCGTATCAAATGTCAAGATTCTGCGTTCACGGGAAGAATAAGATTCCTTTGCGAGTGTCGAAATTTTGCGGAAAGTTGAGGTATAAACGGCTGTATCTTTTGAATCGGAGAGTCCCGAGCTCGATTCCTGGCGAAGCAGGAATGATGAGTTTAAAATTTCTGTTCTCCGTCTGGGTGTTTGTGTTTTTGTCTTTGTGTATGTCCATGGTACCCACGATACAGAGATACATATATGTATATCCTAATTCGGGGCTATGAGTGTGATATTTTTTCGTATCTCTCCTTATGGATCACGGGTCGAAGATGTTATTTGATCCGGTCATTTGGAAAGCCTTCCTGCATGGGTCCAACATGTAGACTTACCTAGTGGCCTTTTAGAGATATTTTAATGTTGTAATGTGGTGTGGCATGTGGCAGATACCATCCTCGGCCGTATCATATAAAAAGTCAAGAAGATGGTGCACCCCGCCAGGTGCACAGGAACTATTGCTACAAAAGGGGAAACTGATATTGGATCAATGGGGATGAACGAATGAGGGACTGAAGATGGACTTTGGGGAACTATGGACACCTGCCATTTAGATGTTATAAACTGAACGTTATTTAATTGAATGGAATATAACTGACTTTGTAATGTTTGGCTGGTGACCATTACTCAACTTAAATACGAGTACGATACGCGCTCGTTACGTGTAAACAGTCCATTGGTACACAAAGGATCAAGCCAGGTGCAGCAAATAGTGCGAGCAATCCGCGCGGTACCGTGATTAATAAACGTAACCACACACCGCCAGTGACGACCGAGCTGACCTGGCTTGGAACTGTCGGCATATGAATACTGGGACAGTAAACATCGAGTAGCGCCGGCTTCAAATGCTTGGCGGAAATCTTAAAAATAAATTTGTAACGTGCGTTTATCGTTACTCCACGGTGATGGAAAATATTGTGATATTATACTAATTATACCACGCTTTCCATCGGCATGTATGCCCGAGAGAAACTCATAATTTCTCAAAGGCATGATGTCCACCGAGCGGCAATTGGCTAGCGCAGTGGACTATGAGTGACCCAAGTCCCTCTCACTTGTAGGAGGAGACCTGTGCTCAGCATTTTTTTTCAACCTTATTTTATGTCCCACTCCTGGGCACAGGTCTCCTCTCACAAGTGAGAGGGATTTAGGCCATAGTCCACCACGCTGGCCAAATGCGGATTGGTCATGTCACGTCATGTTTTCGGGAAATTATAATTTTCTCTCAGGCACGCATGGCGATGGAGAACATTGTAATCAATTAAATATTAAGATTTTTTCCATCACCGTGGAGCAATGACAAATGCGCAAATTACAAATTTCTTTGTTAGAGGTGCGCGCCGAGGATTTGAACCCGGGATCGGTCGCGTCAAAGACAGTTGCACATAAAAATGTTTTTGGCAGACGTTTACTAACTAAGAATAAATGAAAGACTTTATTGTTAGAGACCTTAATTTGGTTCTTAGCGGACGTTATAGTTAGTTAGTTGTAAATAGTAGTAACTAATCAATTTTGTAGCAATAAGTTATCAATATGCCCTAAAGTTTAGTTTCAAATCGCTGTAAGTACGACAGTACCCCAAATGTGGGAACCGCACCCACGTATTGGGCAGATTTATCCCGCCTGGAAGCGTTCATTGCTGATTGCCGCCCGCACGCAATGCCACAGTTACCACCGCTCACTACCATGCGAAACAAGCTTTATTTGATGAGGGAATAGAAACATTACCGTATGAATGTTTAAAATTTTCTAGAAATTTTGGTAATTTTCCGGGGAACAACTTATAATTTGTTATATAATTGTGTATTACCAGGGATAACTACAGAATACGAGTAGAAAAGGTTTTAAGGGTACAGTCTATAAAGCAAGCCAAGTGCGCAAAGCGTAAATGTCCTGAATCATTGGGTTTATTGTTTATGCTTACAAAACAGGTAACATAATGATGACAGGTAATTACATAAAAGTGCTCTGTTTTTACCCATTGGGTATGCAAATCATTTGAAAAATACATTATAACAATATGATTCAAATAAAAATACATTATAACAAAAATGATTCAAATTATTAAAATACAAGTACAATTCATTGAATGTCAGCTTATAATAATAATCAATTAAATAATACCTACATTAAAATCCAAAATAATAATAAAATAATAAATCAAATGTAAAATTTGACACTTTGACAAAAGTTGACACTTTATGTCTATATTAAAATTAATTATATTAAGATTCCTTTATTATTTAAATATTCGTCAATTCTATAGTAACATTTACATATTAATATATTTTTCAATCTTGTTTTAAAACACGACGGCTTAAGTTCTTTTAATTTGTCAGGTAAATGATTATACAATTTAGGTGCCATGCCATAGATACTATTCCTAAAAAAAAATTGTTTTACATGTATGAGTTGGTAAAATGTAGATTTATTTCTACTTTTTCTTGGACACCTTACATGTTTAACAATGAATAAATTAATATTTTCTCTCACAAAAATACATGCCTCATAAATATACAGGGATGGCAGTGTCAGTAAATCAAGCTTTGTGAAAAGAGATTTACAACTATGTCTCTGCCCTACACGACATATAGCACGTATGCATCTTTTCTGTAATTTAAAAGCTTTTACCGAATCTACTGAATTTCCCCAATGAATTATTCCATATCGCAAATTAGAAAGGACATATCCGTGGTATGCTATAATTGCAGTGTCTCTGGAGGTATGCTCTGTAAGTCGTCTCAGTGCGTATGAAAATCTCCCCAGTTTTTGACATAAGTATTTTATGTGAGCTTTCCAATTTATGTTTTCATCTAGTATAAGTCCTAGGAATTTATGTTCCGTCACTTGCTCAATGACATCTTTATCATGTTTAATTACTAAGGTTGGCGTTTGTACCATTGACCTACACAAGACAGGCACACAAATACCCAAGTCAAGAACAGAAATTTTAACTCATCATTCAAATAATAAAAAAGAACTATTGGAGTCTCTATTTCTTACCAGGCAGGAGAGTTTTTTGAACTTCAAAAAAAACTCAGTACAAGACCATATCACGAACAAAGGACAGTCAAAGAAACGGATCCAATGGCGCATAATTCCCCTGAGGGTAGCAAGAGAAAATATTTATTGAATCGTAACCGACCGTAATCGGCCTCGAACACTCCCCTCGGCCGTTTGGACGAAATCGAATATTATTTACAGAGGTTTTATTGCCGTACCAAAGAAATATTGTAGAAAGCTATCTTCAAAGCCGAATTTTCTTTTGATTCGCAGATTCGGGTTTTCCAGGGAACAAATATTATCTTACGCGCACCTGAACTTAGATGCGTAGGAAACTAAGAGCAACACGGTATTGATACATATTTAAAACCTAGAAAAACCAGGTATATTATAATAACAATATACCTGGTTTTTCTTTTTACATGATATTTTCCATGTGAGAAAGGCTGGTAAGGCGAATAGTCTCTCTGTCATTGTCTAATAGTTTCCTAATATTTCTTCTTATCCCAAATGCTTTTTGAGATACATTTGAAGATTTGTTCTTTGAGGCATCTTGGTTTAAGGTTTTGTGAATTTTAAGAAATAGTTTAGTACCTGGTCGATCTCATGATGTAGTTTACGAGTAAGTAGTGCAGCGATGACCGAGGTAGTCTCTCTGTCATTGTCTAATAGTTTCCTAATATTTCTTCTTATCCCAAATGCTTTTTGAGATACATTTGAAGATTTGTTCTTTGAGGCATCTTGGTTTAAGGTTTTGTGAATTTTAAGAAATAGTTTAGTACCTGGTCGATCTCATGATGTAGTTCACGAGTAAGTAGTGCAGCGATGACCGAGGTAAAGACCATGGTTTCTGACGAGGACATACCGAATTCATCAATTCAATGTTATGAGCGATGTATTATTACGATGTTTTCCAGTACCGTGCATGCCTGAGAGTAACTTATAATTTCTATAATTTCTCGATGGCTGTCCCGCATTTGGCTAGCATGGTAAACTGCACAATACGACTGCACAACACGAGAATTGCACAGATTGAGAAACAATAAAGATTAAACTTTGATCCTTCTAGATTTTCAGCAAAAATATAAATCGGTTTATCCGTTTCATTCCGGCATTCCAAGGTTTCATCCGTCACATCTCATTTCCAGCATCAGGTCCTCGTCAATTAAAAACATGAAGAGAACTAGTCAAGGCAAATTCAACGAGCCCAAACTCGATGGGTTTACTAAAAGGTAGACCAGGGTTACGTCTCCTACCTTCGAGCCCTATCATCAGACCAGCTCAGAGATTCCAGATTTCCAGCATCAGGTCCTCGTCAATTACAAACATTGCATCGTAGTACGATTATCGTTCCATAATATTCATTTTTATTTACATAAATTACTTAAAATAATTTAAATAAATTAAAAATACAACATTAAAAATAGTAATTAAAATGATGTAAGTTATGCACTTTCGTCCACGGCCGTACTTCGTGGATCGTGGAATCTTCCCATTTTTTATGCAGGCGGGTCGTGGTGCTCGACCATTCGTAATAATGCTCAGAACACGGCTTCGCTTGGTACAGTCAACACGCAGTACATTTTCATAGTGCCTCTTACGTGTGTTTTATTTAATTAGTCCGAACATATTACGGAAGAGAACATATTTTCTCTTTTTGTTTAAATTCTAGAAATAAATTAATATCAAGCACCCCGATAGGGTAAGTTGTTGACAAGGTTGTCTTATTTTTTTATTCTAAACAGTGCTAATTTTTCAGTGTTAATTATTTCACATTTAATTCTCATTGCACAAGGATTTATTTAATATGTAATAGAATGTTCCACCAGTTTAAAATAAGTTGTGATTTTGCCTGATGCATTTTATAAAATTTAAATTAAGCCTTCTGCTTTAGCACCTAAGGAATGTTTTGGCATATCATTTTATTTCTATCTAAATTTCATTTTTGTTTTCTTTTAAAATCGTTTTCATCTGTTCATTGCCACTGCTTTCTTTCTTTTTAATTTGTAACTCCGTTCCGATTGTGAACACCCACACCAACTGCTTTCGGCCGCTTCCTTTGTTCGGCGTGCGGGGTTCACAAGTCGGCGGAGCCACGTGGTTGCAAAATTAACTGTGGACATTTTTCGCAGGGTCCGAGATTCGGGATTTAAGACCGGCCCAAAAATTAAATAAAATTGGATTGGGATTGTAACCAAGCACATCACCAAGCGGACACAACCACGCTGGCCTTCCTTTTGCGACCACAGGAGTGACCCTACCTTACCACAAGGACTACCACCACGTCACCGACAGGGGAGTACCGGAGCTGCGACGGTAGAACCAGACGGGCATAGACCACCCACGACCTTCTCGTGCTTTTGTTTTTTTAATAAATTTGTGTATACAGGAACGGTGGTTGTTTCTTTTAAAACCCCACCGTACACCGTATCCACCGTTTCCAGCATCAGGTCCTCGTCAATTACAAACATAAAGAGAACTAGTTAAGACAAATCCAACGAGCAGAAACTCGATGGGCTTACTAAAAGGCAGTCCAGGGTTACGTCTCCTATCTTCGAGCCCTAACAGTAGACCAGCTCAGTGGTTCCAGAAGACATTAGTGTTTCAAATATCAGATCCCACATATGCTTGCAAGTAAACTGAGCATGTAACATTCCTATCACACCTAACAAACAACCTGATGACCTTGAAGACCTGAACCGATTTCCACCAAACATAGCTAAGAACACTCTCGACTGATATACCTTTCAATAAAAAAAACCGCATTAAAATCGGATCATCCGTTTGGGAGCTACGATGCCACAAACAAACACGGACACATACACATTTACATACAGACACAGACACGTCAAACTTATAACGCCCCGTCGTTTTTGCGTCGGGGGTTAAAAAGTAAATCGCGTCGAATCCCTATCAGTGTAAACTGCGTAATACTTAGTGGTGGCTAGCTCTTGTGGTTTACACTGGTATGCAACTAATTAAATTGCTGCATCTATACTCTATACAAATAAATAAAATTGGAGTGTCTGTTTGTAATATTAAAATAATCGCTTTTTACTACATGTATATGAATTACATATACCAAAGTCCATATACCAAAATAGCATTTTATACAATTTTTGTCTGTGTGACCGTCCATCTGTCTGTTTGTTCCGGCTAATCTCTGAAACGGCTGGACCGATTTTGACGGGTCTTTCACTGGCAGGTAGCTGATGTAATAACTTAGGCTACTTTTATTTAAAAAAATCGAAAAGTAAAGCACAGGCGGACGAAGTCACGGGCGGCCGCTAATTAGCTAATACTTTGAATTCTGAACTACTGGGATTTGGTACACAAGACTTCGAACTTTAGTTTTGCTTAAGTACCAGTTTCGTAAACTTTGTAAGCTTATTATTAAGTCATAACTACGAGTAACTTTACGATCAATGGCTAACTTGAACGCCAACATAATCCAAGTTAGAAATGCATAACTACGACAGGTTCATCATTAATAGGGAACGACAGATCTGATCTGCACTTTAAGTTCATTTCGTATTCATAAAGCGTCTTCTGATTAATATGATCTTATGAATAAACTAGTTTTGGCGCGCGGTTTTAGCGACGTAACAAAGGATTAGACGCGTATAGCGTTTGGGCTTTTGGTGGTGAGTAAGCAACATTCTCCACCAACCCGCATTGGAGCAGCGTGGTGGAGTAAGCTCCAGGCTTCCCCAATGATGGGGAGAGACCAGTGCCCAGCAGTGGGACGCAAAAAGGGTTGCAGCCAAGCAACATTACAAAATCGGTGTTGTGAATAAAATGGGTGAACGCTAGTTGATGCATAATCACACAAGAAGTTGTGTGGTTTGGCTGAAATCTTTATTGCGTCCTAGATAGATAGATAAACCCTTTACTGTTTGTTAATGCACAACAATCATAATGGCAAAAAATAAAAATAATATTACAAAATAATAGTCAAACAAACAAACCCTAAAAAGCAAAAGAACACTGTATTCATGTAACAATAGTATGGAAGAACATACAGGTAATGCAACATTACAAGCATTATTAAAATAAAATACAATAATTATAATAATTTAAATATACATTCCTGCAATTATATGGTAATATTTGAAACAGTAAAAGCACGAGAACTCACATAGGATAGCAAGTTAATGCTCCTTGACCAAGTTTTAAAAGGAGCGGGATTTGGTGCTTTTCGTACAGCCACTGGTAAGGAGTTCCACAAGCGTACAGCTGATATGGTAAAAAAATTGTCGAAAAAGGATATAAAGTGTACTGGAACATGTAAGATAATATTGTTAGATGAGCGAAGCAAACGGTTGTGAAACTGATCAAAAAATTCAAATTTGTCCCGAAGAAAAAATGTTGTGTTTGGGTTAAACAGAATGTTGTACAGAGCGGAGAGTATATATGAGTATTCCGGCGAAGTCGGATTGGGAACCATTTGAGCTTTGCACGAAATTCGGAAACGTAGTTATACAGGCCAAATATGAACCTGATACAGAAATTTTGAAGACGCTCAAGCTTGTTAAGTTGCTCCTCACTAAGATCAGAATAAGAGATATCCGCGTAGCCAAGAATGGATAATAGTAGGTAGCTCTGTGCCAAAGCGGGCCAACCCGCTCTCCGATGATAAAACCGTCCATTTGGCCTCTAAGAAACGACTACCACCTATCAATACAGACGACCCGCGTAGCGTAATGTTTACCATGCCGGACTGCAGATCAGAGGGTCCCGGGTTCAATTCCCGGCGAAGCAGAATTTGGGCGTTACCGTGTTTCTGTCTTTGTGTGAGTCCATGGCGCTCACGACACAGGGTATAATATCTACCCTACTGTGGGGTTATGAGTGTGAAGCGTTAAATGAAAAACTCACTAGAAATTTGCCGCTACCGATCACCTTTCTTACACCACACCGTGCTCGTTTGGTTTATTTGCGTAAATCGTTTGCACTCCAAGCTAGCTGCTGGCGCGCGCTATATATGCGCTTCATTTAAAGTAACTTAAATCAAACTTATGTTACACAAGTTAAGTTGGTATTCAGTATAAGCTCAAGACTGGTACCTCCCATGCAAAACATCGCAAACCCAATAAGAGTAATCTGCACTTTGCGCCACAAATCTACGCGATGAAGTTACGAGTATCTGGGACAACGAGAATCCCCCTGTCTTACTACGGTAGAGAAACTGATAATGATAATAAAATATTGTTCAAAGTAAAATACTCTATATTTCTTCACAAGCCAGTTTTATGGAGCTGAGCAAAACAGGTTATTCAAAAGCTTTATCTAGTTAAAAAGTTTATCTGGTAAATTTTCTACGGATGACGAACGACGAAGACGGAGTGTGTCCCCGCTCGAACTGTGCTAGTTATGTGCTTGTTATACTTTAATAATTTTCATCCATCCATCCAACAGCCTTTCATTGTCCACTGCTGGACATAGGCTTCTCTTAGCTTGTTGCCAATTCGATTGGTTCTGTGCCACAGCGCACTAAATTAAAAATTACAGCGGTTTCCTGTTGTCTTCTGCGGGGGTCATCAGTACACCTGGTTCTAGGGTAGCCTGTGCTCCTTTTTTATTTATACGTGGGCGATATGCGAGGACCTTACTTCCTCATCGGTTTTAGGTCTAAATATATGGCCTGCCACTTCTTCTTCATTCGTGTACGGATTGCATGTTAGGATTCTGTTACGTAGAGCAATTTGTCGTGAATACCTATTACAATTTGTAGTCTCAATTAAATGAACGTATATATCTTATCCAGTTATAGGTCAGACAATTTCTCAAATGTCCATCCATCCTTGTTAACATTTAATCATGGCTAGGATAGGCGTGGTTTTCAACACTAGTTTCTTGATTATACACTAATCTATTTGATTATTTTAGTTTTGAAATAATTAGAGCAACCCTCGTTTGCGTTCCACTGCTAGGCGCGGGTCTCTCCCTCTTATTGGGGAGGCCTGGAGCTTACTCCACCACGCTGCTCCAATGCGGGTTGGTGGAAATGGGGGTTAGTGGCCAGCCTGCTCTCGGATGTTTTCTAACCGCCCATAAGGCCTTCGACAAGATTTAATGACTGTTATCTATCGACAACAACCGGGACCGACGGCTTAACGTCTGAAGCACGGAAAAATTTTGCCAATAGCGATCACCCATCTCATACCCGACCGCGCCCGTTTGGCTTAGTTGCATAGATCGTTTTCGTTGTACGCTAACCGCCGGGCCATGCGCGCTTTAAATACATATCCATATTTATGTCTTACCTTTAGGTCGATTATAATGATTATAATGTAACACATTGTCACTTGCGTATGTGTGCCTATCATAAATACTGTTTACACACATGAATTAAGCGTAATGTTGTTGTACATTAAAATGTATCTGTGTAGTTTTAACAAAATGTACACTCTCACAAAATTTTCATCATTGTAGCTTAAAATTATATTTGTAATAAACTCAATATATAATCATGTATGTATTTCCGGGTATCAACAACCAAAAATAATATCATTTTTCATCATTTCTAAAAGATAAAAGGCGAATTGATATTTCGCCTTTCGCAATTCGCCTTTCTCTACATTTGTGCCCATACAAGTTTACATTTACTGTGTAAGAAAAATCTTGGCTTCTTCTATTATATACTTTTTCTTCTTCTTAGTGAATAGCGGAAAGATAAATCAATAAAAAAGACATACGATCATGACAAAATACAGCTGTAAGTAAATATTAACCTATAGTTGGGAGTAAAGCTAATAGTTACAAGGTAGCGGACAATTCCCGGTTCGAGTGAACGCCTTCTCGTCAAGTTAATGAGGGCTGCTGTGAGCTCTGCGAAGGAAGGGTCTTATGGACCTGAGATTGTAGCCGCTTCTAATTTAGGACGCTTCTATTTTATATCGCATGTGTGATTTGGGAAAATCCTGTTTAGATGCTTTCATTATATAGTGTTATTATTAAGTTTTTTCTTTTATCTATGTAATGTTTGCATACCTCATGAACGTACGTAGTGGCGTACTAAATATGTATTAGCAACTTTTGTAAACACCCATATTTGTGCAAATAAAGTTCTTTGTCTTTGTCTTTGTCATTATCTGATTATGTTAAAGAAATTTTGCTTACTTTATATTTTCAGACCGGAAATACAGCATTGGTGTGGGGAGATATTTATAAACCCTCTTTAAATGCGACCGAAAATTATGCTCTCTGCATATTCATACTAATTATTATAATGTGAAGTGTATTTGTTTGTTTGTTTATCCTTCTTCCGCTTATCCCTTATAGTCTGCTTTCGTTCGCCGTGCCGCCGACGCGCATGCAAGTCCTCTCGTGACAAGTGACAACCGCACCGCAAGCCACCTAACACGTGGTCAGACTCGCCGCATCGCCGCCATCACCGCTGTCAATAGTTTGTGATTTAACTGACTTAAAGTGATGAATAAGTGCTATAGTGTAGTGTGAAAGACAACACCAGTTCCCGGGCAAGAGAAGATTGATCGAGGCTTCATCAGTACACGAGCATACCATCTGCTCCAGCCCCAGGTGAGTGCGCTTTCTCCCTTTATCAATCCTTCTCGTTTTCCACCTTTAATTCGACACGCAACTTACAGTCCACAATTCCTGCACCCGCAACGGGGGACCACCCTCCTTTCCACCCTTTATTCCACCACCAAATTGGTCATATCGAACCGGAGGTCCCACCCTTTCTCCATCAATTTCAAAGGATCAGTCCATATTACGAGATATGGACTGATCCTTTGTTTTGTATGGAGATAGCTTGAGGGCTGGAAAGTAACACAGGCTACTTTTTACCCGGGTAAAATGTCTCATTCTTATTGTTCTGAATTAAATGTATTTTTCTATGTACGTATATATACGTGTTTTACTTAAAACCCATAAGTAGTTAATAGAAACAAGCGGCTAACTTGTGGGTCCGAGTAAATGCCTTCTCGTCAAGTTAATGAGGGCGGCTGTGAGCTCTGTGAAGGAAGGGTCGTATGGCCTGAGATTGTAGCCGTAGTTTTAATTTAGGAGCGATGGACTTTATTACGACTATGAGACTTAAGGAAAGCCTTGGGAAAAACCACTTTAGCCCGTATATCGTTTAAAATTATTTTTTATGTAGGAAATATTGTAAAATTAATAGAATCAGGTGTTACTTTGCGGAACTCCATTGTTATAAAGTTAGGTAAAAACTACTTTGCAAAAATCCGCAATCAGAACATAATATATGATAGTGTATACTTTTTTCATGCAATAGCACCTCCCTTCCTCCCACATAGGACACATGCACATGCAACAACAAATATACACCAACATACGTTGGTGGTGGTCCACCAACACGTGTTTCTCCCCAAAACAGAGCATCAAGAGTCAATAACCCTGTTATTGACTCTACGACGGTTATTCGCAAACAGACTTTGTATATTTTTTGTTGTTGCATGTGCATGTGTCCTACGTGGGAGGGAGGGAAGTGCTATTGCATGAAAAAAGTATACACCATCATACGTTCTGATTGCGGATTGTTGCAAAGTAGTTTTTACCTAACTTACAAATTACAAAAAGAAAATATGTACCTACTTCATATTTTCATAAGTAAAGATTGAAAAAATAATAGAATACTTAAAAAGAAGATAAAAATCCTTTAAATAAACTAGAAATAAACAAGTATTCAATAAGTCTTCAGCACACTATAAAGCTGATGGTAAAAAAATCAGTTTCGACTAAGCACCAGAAAACTGAGTTTTATTTAAAAGTATTCATAAAACATTAAATAAAATAATTTTCGACCTTTCATTCGAAGCCTTTTCAATCGCTGAATGTTATTTATGCAAAAGCCAAATGGTAACTAAAAAACGAAAAAGTTATGAGTGCTTTGAATTTTTCTTAACGTTTTTCACTTTCATAATATTGGTTAATGAACCTGTGAGGTGAAAGCTTTACCTTAATATCAGATTTATTTTAGGTAAAGTTTATTTTTCAGGATATAAATAGGGTTTTGTCTTAGAATAAAAGAAAGAAAAAAAGACTTATTGAAAAAAGGGCCTCGAGTTGCGACCACGTCTCGGTAAAAGCAGCACAGGTTGCCTTCCAATCGGGGCTGACGACCTGAAGAAGACAGCGGAAAGCCGCTGGAGTCAGAAGCCGCGAACGGACATTAGGGGTGCCTATGTCCAGCAGTGAACTTTTAAATGATGATAAACTGAGGGATGGATAGATGGTTTTACCACGTCGAGAAAGTGCTGCTGGTGGCATGTGTTTGTGGATATGGTAATTGTTCGGGAACTTACTGTGTGTGAGTGTATATAGGTCGTAGCAAATAAAATCCAAAGTCTAGGCGACACTAAATCACAATTTTTAATGTTCACACACAAGAAAACTACACATATAAACAGAAGGGAATTAAAGCAGAGAAACGGAAAGTACATAGACACACGATAATAGTTACACGAAGGAAGAAAGTCACAGAAAACACAAGATAGATACACGCAGAGAAATAAAGTTCAAAGTACAGAAATTCACAATACGATAATGCAAGCGTTAGGCGGCAGTATAGCGCAAAGCGACGCGGGTTAGCCGTGCGAGCGGTAGGGAACGACTGGCTCTTTTGTTCCCACGGTGATCACGCGAGGCTAGCGTGCGCGGCCGCATCGAATGCACCGGATAACGGTACTCCGCCGCGCATGGTAACAGATTTAATAATTTATTTAGTTTGTATGAGAATACAAACTTTTACATATATACATAAATAAAGTATTGAAGTGTAAATTATTATAGATAAATATTAATGTAAATAAACGGTAAATAAAATTTGATAAATATGAAAGAAGAAGAAGAAGTATAAATAAATAATTGTGTGTAATAAAAAAATGAAATGTGTGTGTAATCGCCACATCACTCCCCTCCAGAGACCGTCCTACGGGCGAAAGTAATCGGGAAAGTGTACTCGTCGCCCTGACCGCGTTGTTCTACCGTCTGGAGAGGATGGTGGAGTGTCGTGTTGTAGTTGTTGTGTGGTTGTGGTTGTGGTGGTGGTGTCCAGTATGTAGGCCGGTTTGAGTCGGTCTACCGATACTGATACAACCTTACCCTTAACCCGTATCTTGTACACCTTGGCGCCTCTCTTGACCACTTCATGAGGACCTGTGTACGCTGGTTGAAAAGTGCCTCGCACAGCGTCCTCTCGCAGGAATACATGTGATGAAGTGGCAAGGTCTTTGAAAATAAAGATCTTGTTTTTTGTAGTGTGGTGTGAAGTCGGAATAGGCTGCAAGTTGTTGGCAAATGATCTGATTCGAGCCGTAAAGTCGGTCATGTCAGTCGTACACTTGCCATCAATATGGCCAAAAAATTCTCCTGGGAGCCTTAGTGGTTCCCCGTACACCAACTCGGCAGAGGAAGACTGAAGGTCTTCCTTAAAAGATGTTCTAATACCGAGTAGGACTAATGGCAACGTCTCTGTCCAGCGGCAATCTGCGTGACATGTGATAGCCGCCTTCAACTGTCGATGAAACCTCTCGACCAAGCCGTTGCACTGAGGATGGTACGCAGTCGTCTTCCGATGTTTGAAGCCGATAGTTTTTGATAGCTGCTGGAAAAGTGCGGACTCGAATTGTCTACCACGGTCGGTGACAATGTCGGTAGGACAACCGAATCGCGCTACCCATCCGGACAAAAACGCTTTGGCCACAGTTTCTGCTGTAATATCGGTGATAGGGACAGCCTCAGCCCATCGCGTGAAGCGATCGACCGCTGTCAGGCAATACCGATACTCAGCAGAAGGAGGCAGTGGTCCGATGAGGTCTAAGTGAACATATTTGAACCGCGCCGAAGGTAAGTCAAGTGTGCCAAAAGGCGTAGTGACGTGCCTGTTTACCTTCGAGCGCTGGCATGCCAAACATGCCCTAGACCACTCGCGACAGTCTTTCCTCATCTGTGGCCATACGTAGCGTTGTGCTACTAGCTTAGTGGTAGCGTTAGCGCCGAGGTGACTAAGTGAATGCAAACTATCAAAAACTTGTCTGCGTAAGTGCGATGGTATGAACGGCCTGGGAGTCGGTGTGCTGACATCGCAGTACAGTTGAATGCGACTACCAGGGATGTTCAATTTTCGTAACCGGAGCGAGGATCCTTCTCCGAGATATTCACGCAGCTCAGGATCGGAGTCTTGGGCACCAGCTATCACCTCTAGATCTACGGGGCGCTGCAACTCGTCGACGCGAGAAAGGGTGTCAGCCACGACGTTGTCTTTTCCAGCGATGTGCCGGATGTCGGTCGAGAATTGCGCTACGTAGTCCAGGTATCTATACTGACGTGGCGAGCAGGTGGTTTTACGCTCACTGAAAGCGAAGCACAAGGGCTTGTGGTCAGTATAGATGGTGAAGCTGGTGGCCTCTAGCCAGTGCCGGAAGTACTTGACACTTTCGTAGATCGCAAGGAGCTCTCTGTCATACGGAGAGTACTTCCGTTGTGACGAGCTCAACTTGCGCGAAAAGAAGGCTAGAGGTTCCCAATTACCGTCCCTGAGTTGCTGCAGCACTCAACCAATGGCAGAGTCCGACGCGTCTGTCACTAGTCCCAGCTTTGAAGAAGTGTCCGGATGCGCCAGCATGGCTGCGTTGCACAGGCTTTCCTTACACTTCTCGAAAGCTGTGAGACTGTCTCCGTTTATGTCGATGGGCTGCGAAGCTCTGACGGAACCGGTCAGCAAGTCGTTCAACGGAGCCTGGAGCTGGGCGGCGTGAGGAATGAATCGCCTATAAAAGTTGATCATGCCCAGGAATCTCCGAAGCTGCCTGGCGGTCTTAGGCACTGGGAACTCCTTGATGGCCTGAACCTTACTTTCCAAAGGCTTGGTACCGTGCTCCGAGATGTGGTAACCTAAGAATGTGACTTCTGGTGCTCCAAAGACGCATTTGGCGGTGTTAACCAAAATGCCGTACTCTTCCATCCTCTTGAAGAGCTTGCGCAGGTGCTCTTCGTGTTCCTGCTCAGTTTTGGAGAACACCAGAAAGTCGTCCAGATATGGGTAACAAAAGTCTAGACCACGAGTCATCTCGTCTACAAACCTTTGGAATGTTTGACCAGCGTTTCGCAGACCAAACGTCATAAACGGGAACTCAAAGAGTCCAAACGGTGTGGTTATCGCGGTCTTCGGGATGTCATCTTTGTAGACCGGTATCTGGTTGTAAGCCTTTACCAAGTCGATGGTAGAAAAGATTTTACAACCAGATAAGCTGTGGGCGAAGTCCTGAATATGTCGGATAGGATACTTATCCGGGATGGTACGAGCATTGAGCATCCTGTAGTCACCACAGGGACGCCAGCCATTGTCCTTCTTGGGGGCTAGGTGCAGGGGTGACGACCAAGGACTCTCAGACGGTCGAGCAGTACCATTCGCCAACATTGCCTCGAATTCCGCTTGAGCTATTTTCAATTTGTCCGGTGCCAGACGTCGCGGTGAACAAGATACTGGTGGGCCTGGTGTAGTGCGGATGTGGTGTGTTGTGTTGTGTTTGGGTGTGTAGGGAGTACCAGTTGGCCGGGTGATGCTCTGAAATTCGGAAAGAATTTTGTGATACCTAGAGGAACCAGTCGCGACCTTGACGCTAGAAATTAGGCTGCTAGGCATCGCTACTTCACCTACTGTCGACATTTTGGATAACCCGTCTATAAGCTTTTTATTTTTTACATCAACTATTAAATCATAATGACATAAAAAGTCTACACCAATGATTGCCTTGGTGACATCGGCAACTACAAAACGCCACACAAAATCTCTACGAAGACCAAAGTTTAATTTTAGGTTTACATAACCGTAAGTGCAGATGGTCGTTCCATTGGCTGCACACAATTGATAGTCCGTCTTCGCACGATGTTGTCGCACCGCAGTCCGGGGGAAGACACATAAGTCGCTTCCAGTGTCGACTAAAAACTCGACTTTCGAACTGCGGTCGGTGACGAACAGGCGACCAGTAGTGGAAGGGCAATCATGAGTCGCCATTATCGACTGCCCCTCGCGTTTCCCGACTTGAAGTCGCACGGTGATACGCACTTCTTGGCCTCGTCTCCAAATTTGAAATGGTACCAACACACTGGGAACCTTCTGTAGGCGGATGGGCTTCTCGTCGCAGGTGTTCGGCTCCGTCGTCGCGTGTGACTTCGACCACGGGAACGGGAGTGAGAGCGGGCACGTTCGGTCGTAAGAGCGCTGACCTGCTTGGTCAACGCCGTTATTTGCTGCGCCATGGTTTCGATGCACGCCTCCATCCTGGCCATCGCTGTCGTAGACGCAACCTGGGGCGTGGCCGGCGCGATGTCGTGCACCCTGTCCGCTAGATCCGCCGCGGCTTGGAGAGATAAACTTGGCTGCGATGCGATAATAGCTTGTAGGCTATTCGGGAGTCGACTGGTCCACACGTCCATAATAAATTCATCCGGCACGTTGGGTCCCGCCAGGTTCTGGAGGTGACGGAGAAACTGTGAAGGCTTGCGGTCGCCTAACTCCTCCGATTGCAGCAACTGCTGCACCTTTTTGTGCCGTGACGCCGAAAGACGCTTTATAAGCTCGTTTTTTAATTTTTCATATTTGTCACTGGCAGGCGGATTCGTAATTATATCATCCACTGTCTCTAAATATTGTCCGTCGAGGTTGGAGATAACGTAATAATATTTAGTGTTATCATCCGTAATACGCGCGAACATGAATTGCGCCTCAATTTGCGCGAACCATAGGCGAGGATTGTTCGGCCAAAATGGCGGCACGCGCACGCCAACTCTACACAATTCCGCCGTGTCGTCGGGTGTGCACTCGGCGCCTTTCATAGCGCCCGATTTATTCATATCACTTGCACTGCGTTCACTGCTCATTGTTATTGTTCAATCGAGGGTCACCACTATGGTAATTGTTCGGGAACTTACTGTGTGTGAGTGTATATAGGTCGTAGCAAATAAAATCCAAAGTCTAGGCGACACTAAATCACAATTTTTAATGTTCACACACAAGAAAACTACACATATAAACAGAAGGGAATTAAAGCAGAGAAACGGAAAGTACATAGACACACGATAATAGTTACACGAAGGAAGAAAGTCACAGAAAACACAAGATAGATACACGCAGAGAAATAAAGTTCAAAGTACAGAAATTCACAATACGATAATGCAAGCGTTAGGCGGCAGTATAGCGCAAAGCGACGCGGGTTAGCCGTGCGAGCGGTAGGGAACGACTGGCTCTTTTGTTCCCACGGTGATCACGCGAGGCTAGCGTGCGCGGCCGCATCGAATGCACCGGATAACGGTACTCCGCCGCGCATGGTAACAGATTTAATAATTTATTTAGTTTGTATGAGAATACAAACTTTTACATATATACATAAATAAAGTATTGAAGTGTAAATTATTATAGATAAATATTAATGTAAATAAACGGTAAATAAAATTTGATAAATATGAAAGAAGAAGAAGAAGTATAAATAAATAATTGTGTGTAATAAAAAAATGAAATGTGTGTGTAATCGCCACATGGATATAGAACTGGTAAAAATTGGCCTTAGATGAAATGATCAAAATGTGAGAATAATGAAAACAGCAAACAAAAACAGAATAGTGAAAACCTGGCACACGACTCTCGAAGCACACGACGCGGCGACGTCTTCACCATGTTGAAGGGAACTATTTAGTATGAAGTTTTGCTAACCATGCATATTTGAGGGTGAATAAAAAAGTCTCAAAAGAACAATTCTACCGTTGGTATTTTAGTAATTCTACCGTTGGTAGTTTTGGTATTCCGAAAAAAAGCTTTCGTTTTAGTATCAATAAAATCTATTTATTCATACGGCACTGAATAAACTGCGAATTGGATACGGATTTACGGATCCATTGCTATTTTGTTATTTAAATTTTTAAATCATTTGCATTCGCATAGCTAACTACTCTGGATTTTTGTCTATGTACCTAATGTGTTTTTGGTACACGTGTATCTAGTTTTTTTTACATTATTTGAACGACAACGATTAAATCTCTTTCTTGAGCGAGGTAATGGTGACTGATTGTCAAGTTAAAATGATGTATCCGATTTTTTTTCTAAAATTGAATAGTTTATCCAAATTATTTAAATAAATAATTTGGATAAACTATTTGTAAATACAAACGTTCCAAAAACAGTAACTATCTTGAAATCGCTAAAATAAAAAAAAATATATATACTGTGGTTACCTTCCGCAATACATGAAGAGATGGCCCACACTTCTATAGTAAATTTTGCCTATGTAAAAAAATTAGATATCCTGCATATGTATGAACAAGCTTCGAAATAAAGCTATCAGAGCACAACCGCTCCTCAGGAATAACTACCTGGCCTGGCGGAAGATCTTTCGCAAAAGTAATAAATAGTAGTTCAGACTAATCTTTGTATCAAACGTTCTACACGTGCAGCCTGTGGACAAAATATACATGCAGGGCCCTGGACTCTCTGCGTGTCCAATTCAACAACGGTTTTAGGATATTGTTGGGACTGCCTAAATACAGCAGCGCAACGAGAATGCTAGCGGAGGCGTGTGTGGATAGTTTTCATTCCATTTTACGAAAGCGCGTGGCCTCTTTGATGCAACAGTTGAAGGACAGCACCAACCGTCTCCTAAAAGCCGACTGCCCCATAATTATGTAAATATATAATTATGTAATGTAAAATAAATTTTAAATTTAATTTTATAGTAAGTTTTTATAACATAATTGTACATTAATAGATTTAGTTTATTATCATTATTTTTAAAATTTTGGATTGAATTTGATGATATTAATTTTGTAATTTTACTAACTTATGCTTTGTAGTATTGTTACTAACTTATGCTATATTGCTTACAAACATAATGAATGAATCATGTCTGATTTAAATAAATAAATAAAAAATAATGTTTATAAATATTTTATTGCTTTAAAAATATCTCTAATTCGGTTAGCCGTAGGAAGATGCCGAAGATCGATCCATTGTAGAAGGATTATCTGAGCGCGGTACATCTCAAGACAAACAACATAGCGCCACACAATACGGCCGCTCACAGAACGACGATCTCCTCCTGGATATTAGGAGCCCCTTAGGAGCATTGTGTTTGAAAACGGGCAACGATTCTCGTGGATTGCTTGTGGAATTGTGTGGTGATTGACATTCAATTGACTATACGAGACAATTAGATAGGTATGTTAAAAATAAGTAAAATATCATTCATGTTTTTGGTCAATTTAGTTTGTGGAATATGAACGGTGAACTATTTCCCTTACTAAATTGCAACAGTCAAGATATCGCCCTTCCGGTTTACGACCGAAAATCTTTCCCGATTAAACCCCAGTAGAATTTTTGATAATGGAATGGGTTTGATCGTAAAAACAATACAATTTCCCTTACACTAGCTTCCCATCCGCGACTACACCTGCATAGACTACACGTTTTCCCCATAGGTTTTCCCATAAATAAATAACGTTTTACACTCATAGCCCGACAGAAGGGTATACCCTGTGTCGTGGGTACCATGGACATACACAAAGACAGAAACACAAACACCCATACCAGAATAGAAATTTAAACACATCATTATAATTTCTGCCACGCTGGGAAACGAACTCCCGGATCCTCCGATCAGCAGTCTAGCATGGTAACCATTGCGTCATACCGGTACACCTTAACAAAGTCCATACAAAAAATAACTCAATCCGTAGCACCATTGTGACGTGAAAGAAGGACAAACAAACACACACACACTTTTACATTTATAATATTAGTATGGATTACAATATTTCAATATGACGGTGATCATGCCTGAGATTTAATTTCTCAAGATCTCTTAAACATATTATGCACCCTAGAAGAGACATATGCCTTGCAGAGGTACATTAAAAAGGGTACAAAAAAGAACAGTGACAATCAAACAACACGACAATCGCTAAAGACGATTAAGTTAACTGAAGTAAGGACTGTGATTTTCGTAATTTAATCAAACATTTGTGCCTTTCAATACCACTCGAGCCTTTTTCTCGAGGATCAGATCCCGGAAATAGGCTTCGAGTACGAGTCAAGATGTTATTTCCTTCGAGCATTCGCAAACATGAGCTGCGAAACGGCTAAATAATGCGAAAATCTGTTGTTGAACGCTAGCTAACAGTAAAAAGTCAGTTATTTTTTATTAATAGTTTATATATGTTAAGAGGTAATTTGATAACATTATGTAAAACAATAAACTTCTGTGATATAACTAAAGTTTAAAAATTACATGAAAATTTAGTAACTAAGGTAAGTTTTAAAGCAAGTCTTATGAAAGTAAACATTTAGGCATATCGATAGAAAAAAATTAAAAAAGATTTTTCGGGGGTTAAAGAAATTACAAACATAAAATACACAAACTGTATCGTAATGCCTATCAAATAAAATGACAATCAAACCACGAGAGCTACATGTTTATCTGCTAGTTAAATAAAAATACTAAAGATATTTTACGTCAATGAGTCCGTTAGGCTATGAATGTTGTGAGGCGTGCTGGAATGTTTTAGTGTGCGTAACCTTGAAAGCGCTCATTTTCAGTAACGTCGACAAGACAACCTAAACATATAAGAGTTTTCCGTAGTAGGTTAATATTTTCAAAGGTTTTTTAATGTTCTAGTTTCCTTTGCTAACGTTTTAAATAATTACGCGTAGAAACGCCCTTTTCAGTACACATCAGTACATCCAGAACCCTCATCGGTTCTGGACTTCGTAAAATGGAATACTTTGTTTTGTTCCAGAGTGGGAAAGTCACGAGCACAGGCTAGTACATACAAAAGAACATCATTCAAAATCGACGGAGAACATTAGCTGAAAACGAGGACAATGATAAAGCGTCCTTGAATTGGAAGATGAATATCCTCTCCTGGCAAGATCTGGAGAATTGCGATCTTCTGTCCTTGGTAAGTTACACGGCCATCTTTTTCGATCATTTTGAAAGCTAATATTCTGAAGATGACCATTTATTTGTCCATTTATGTCATAGATTAAATATGCACAAATCATATCTATAAAAGAGAAAGTGTGTATGTATGTTCCTTATAGACTCCGAAACGGCTGACCCGATTTCAATGAAATTCTCGGAGAATCTTCAGATTGGTCCAACGAGTAATCCTGTAAAGTTTGGTTCACTTCTCTTTCTAACGCGGGTGAAACCGCGGGGCACAGCTAGTTTAAAATATAAGGTAAGTAGTTAAAGAAATAATTGGATAGATTTTGTATACGAATAATTAAGTTAAAATTCTTTTAATTCAGTTTATAACTATTATGTTTTCCCTTACTGTCCTATTTTGATGAATCTCTTTTTATACAAAAATTGATCTTTAATGTTGATTCCGTTTTATCAATAACTATTACTCGCTCAAATTGTTCAAACTAAAGTTGCCGATCCTTTTCAATGCTGTTATTTCCAAAAATTGCAACCTCATTCCGTTCCCTTCAAAAATGATATCCTTCTTATTCATCCCTTTATCTCTTTATTATAGAGATCAGTGTCAATCAGACGCAGTATAACAAATGGGATACGATGATAAATCAAGATAATGATGCAAAACTTGTAAAACATGATGAATCGTTAATAACTTCTTGCCAACAATAAGAAAGTTTTGTTGATGAAGTTTTCAAAATGATCGTCCGCCGAGTTCAAGATACGAGTAATATTGGTAGGTGAAGGTATTTACGCTTTTTTTCACCGTAGTGGGATTGATGGTAATCATCATAAACGGTGGACCGTTGAGTAGTGTTAAGTAGCTAGAGCTACTGGGCAAATATTTAGTCTTAAATTTGGAAGTTGACTGAAATTATTTATCCCATTTTTGTGATGAAAAAGTCGTAACGTAAAGTTACAATGAATTTCCCTCATTTTTCCCCTTTCCTCTTCGAGCAGCGGTAAATCTATATATTTATACAAATAAATAAAATTGAACTGTCTGTTTGTAATATTTAAATAACAGCTTTTTTCTACATGCGTATGAGTTCATATATAGTGCATATACCAAAAGATTTTTTTACAATTTTTGTGTGTCTTTCTGTTTGTTCCGGCTGATCTCTGAAACCATCAACCCGCATTGGAGCAGCATGGTGAAATAAGCTCCAGGCCTCCCCAATAAGAGGGAGGGACCCCAGCAGTGGGACGCAAAAAGGGTTGACCTTGAAAAGCCAATCTCTGAAACGGTTGAACCGATTTTGATGGTACTTTCACTGGCAGGTAGCTGATGTAATAAGGAGTTACTTAGAGTACTTTAATTTTAGAGAAATTCTAAAACTAAAATCCACACGGACAAAGACACGGGCGGCCGTTAGTTAGAATATAATCATTTAAATTTCTTAGTTAGAGGTGCACGCTAGTGTTTGAAACGGCTGAAAAACTCCGGCTCCGTGACCAGTCTCTTCATCGCTGGGCTATCTTCATTGTTGCTAGTATCAGTATTTTTTTTACATTACTTTCCTATAACTCAAGGTATATATATGGCTTTCAAAGAAAGTCTTCCACAGAAAAAAATCATTTTCCACATTAATGTAATATTAAGAGTATATTGAAAGCGCGTCAATCAAACACAGACGCAGGCAAGCCCGGATGAGATTTGCGGGGATAAAGCCGCCCTAACAAGTGCACAAAGGCCGGGTTTCGATCTCTTGATTATCCCTCCAACCCCGCAATCGAATTATGGTACGATCTCGATTTCATACTGAAGATGCGTCAAAAGTGCTCCCAAGTTTTTCTCTAACGTTTGATCGACGCACAAAGTAAAAGTGTAGGCGTATACTAAATACCTTTAAACGAGCAATTCTTGTATATACTTAAATATATTTTTTGAATCTCAAAAACGGCTCCAAATTTTTTATGAAATTTACTTCCCTGGTTTCGGGGGTGATAAATCGATCCAGCTTGGTTTTATTTTTAGAAATTTTAAACTATAAAAAAATATTTTCAGTGATAATCAACTAAATATAAACTGAAAATACGACTCTTCCTGACATCTATTGGCGAGTATTAATAATATATTGGCGTAGAACGCCGTCAAACGCCATCCGTCAATCCGACGTAAAAAGAGATGACACTGTCGATTAGAAAGAGCTCTATAAAAATTTCGTTCAATGAATTAAAGCTTCCTTGGACGAATGGTTACATAGGCTGACTGTGGAACTAAAGGCCCGGGTTCAAACCTCAATCAAAACCATATTGCGTTTATTATTTTTGTGATTTTTTTATTGGGAGCTATTTCAGATGGCGTTATTAAGCGACACTGAGCAAATGATAATATTTTATATATTTGTTTTATATAAATATTTCCTATATTTGTTTTTATCTGAGCAACGCTCGGGGTTCCAGGTACATCTTTTTTAAGTCCCACTCTGTGGTGTCAGATCTGAATCCATGAGATCTACACTTATATTTACACTCATTTTGTAGAGAGAAAAGATTTTTGTTTTCTTTGTTTGTAACGATTAAGCTTCGAAACTTATGAGTGTCATAATTTGTCTTATTTTTAAACATAACTTTCTTTAAAATGATTTAAATTTCAAAAGACTTTCTTTAGAGTTAAATAAATAAACGAAATCTTCGATTCACTTCAATACTCCTTTAAACTTCAATAAAATAAACTGCTTCATTGGATTTGAACTTAAAGTATGAAAGAAGTTCCCCAGTCTGCAATATCAGTTGCATTCTTCATATTTTTCCTCAAAACCGCAAAAAGCAACTACAGAACTGCCATAAAACTTTCAAACGACGCAGAATCGAATTCATTTGACCATTCATTGACATGTTAGAGTGACGGCGATTGACGATGGGTCATTCTAAGAGATTTAAAAAAGGAGGGTGTGTATTGACATTCGTTATGACAACTTAGTGACCGAAATCGGTCGGTAATAGCTTTTTGACGAAATTTACCAGTCTCGATTGTGAAAATGCCATTAAAAGTATCTTTACGCTGACTGTCGTTAGCTTATTGATACACTATCGATCGATAAGTAAAGAATATAAATAAGAATTCGAGACTCCAAGCACTGAAATCAATTCATAATAACCGACATGGAAATGTTTTATCTGTTTCGTGGGTAATAACATTTATTTATTGGTTCCACAAACATTTTGAAGAAATACCTCCAAACATAACAGTCAAACAGAAGAGAAAGTGTATGATTTGTGTAGTCTCAATTTGTTCCCATATAAAGTGAAAAGAAAATCAGTTTAGGCACTGATTTCACAGGTAGAAAATTCAGTGGCAACATTGTCACAAGTCATGGTTAACGTGTTGCGTGGTGTGTTTTATAAAATTAAAATACAATATCATGTGTTGGAAAATTTAAATTCAATTGTAATAAACTAGTTATGACCAAAAGCTCATGGACGTTTAAACGCAACCTTTAACAATATCATATCATGTGTGAATTCGTATGCAATTGCTACTGCGAAGGCTGATGTACTGTTCATGTGGCCGGTAGCCGCTCCTTTTGATCAGAGCACATTAAAACTGCTTTGCAGCTGAAGTGGGTAAAACAGCGGTACATCCTGATATAACCATGAATTTGTTAGTTGTATTGGATTCGAATATTATTACCAACCAAACGATTAACTCGTCGATACTAGAACAAGTGGCTTATCACCAAATAAAAAAACGGAGAGCCCTCGAAGTTTCAAATTGATTTTGCTTCATTTCAAGGAAGGTTCGGTTCGTTTAACTTCTTTTTAATTAAATGAGGGGCCATCTAATCGCGCCGGCCTTTCAAGCTTTTTATCGTTTTCATCGCGAAATAAAAATTTGCATAGCTTTTGAGGACTTCCTAATTCTTGTCAGAAACGGAATGCCAATGAGCCTTGGGATTAAGGTTTTTTTAAATTAAGGAAAAAGTTATTTGTGGTTAAAAAAAGTAGACAGGCAATGTATAAAGCAAGGGATCTATGCACCTAAGCGAAACGCGCGTGGCCGGGAGAAAGCATGATAATAGCCTTCCATTTTACTTGTACTGAGAGTCCTGCTAAGCATAGCGCTAAAATTGGTGACTATTGATTAATAAAGTGGCATACCTTGTCTACTGAGATGGCTCCAAAAAGAGTCATTCGCAATAAAAGTATCATAAGCGAATAAACGGTCATGATTTACGCCAAGATCTCTTTTTTATTATTTACAAAAGGTACCCGATAGGTTGGAAGTGATACTGGGAAATGTGAGATTTACCACACTAAAACAATGGCCTGTCTCAGATAAGAGAGGACTCCGGGATCTCTAGTGAAACACACCATGCGCAATAACGGGCCCAACTTAACAGATCGATGTTGCGGTATAGATTGGTTGTCCATTATTGATCATTTATCACGAGTAGCTGGCTGCAATCCTTTCTGCATCCCACTGCTGAGCACTGGTCTCTCCGCATTATTGGGGAGGCCTGGAGCTTATTCCACCACGCTGCTCCAATGCGGGTTGGTGCAGATGCGGGTTAGTGGCCAACCCGCTGCCGGATTTTTTCAAACCGCCCATAAGGCCTCCGACAAGGTTTAACGACTGTTATCTATCGACAACAACCGGGACCACGGCTTAACGTGCCCTCTGAAGCACGTCTCCCATTCTCATGACCGGCAACTCCAGAAGTCCCTTTTATAAACCTTTTAAGATCAGATCATACCTCATATTCTTCATCGGTGCTACAGTGACTATATTATTATGACTCCCAAGTTATTGTATTTTGACTCTTTTTTACTGAATACGCCTATTTTATATAGAAATAGAAAAATATGGTGTCGGGCTATAATGAAAATAGAATCTTTGCTCTGTGGGTTTATCTCACACAGGTAACAAGTACCATAAAAATGTCATTAGATTTTTATGTAATTTATTTTATTTATTTATTTAATTCAGGCGACGTAGGCCCATATAAATCAATACACAAATAGAATTAAAATTATAAACTAATACATAATAGAAATAAAAACACAATAAACCAATACAAAACTAAAAATTAAAAATTAAAAAATTAATTTATTAAAAAAAATATATTAATTTATTAAAAAAAATTATGCTATATTTTATTTCCTCTCATCCTTATAAAAAATTATAAGGGTAAAAGTAGATATTACATAGCTAGAGTATTTTTGCATCCTATTAAATTGCATGGAAAAATATATAAAAATCAAGTCAGAAAAAATAAATATTCTTTGAATTTAAATAAATTAATATTAACAGGATTTTTCACTTGGAATCATTCAATAAACACTACCGAATCGCATAAATTCAAGCCGAACATCAATTTCAAAGCGGCTTCCGTTGTGAAAAATGGTGAAAAATATTTCAAAATGGACACAGAAATGAACTATAAAATTCCGTTCCAAGTGTCCTTAAAAGGAAATTACATTCAAAAGGACTCTCGTAAGTGGGTTAATAAGTCAAAATCCATGACTTGCCCGTTTTCAAAACCGGCGGAAAATCTTTCACAAAATGGCATAAATCTTTTTTATTTAACAGTCCTCCGAATTTTATTTAATTTGACGTTTTAATGAAGCGGTAACTTTAATTTTATCCGAAAATGCTTACATAGAATTCTGTTAACATACAATTTTAGACCTTTATTTTATTTTTTATATCATTTCACAGTTAAAATATAATAAGTAAAAGGTAATGATAAATAGATACCGTCAGACTTTATGACAAAGACGTTATCTGCTTTAGATTTTGTCAGTCATCGGCATTTTTCTAAACAAAACTGTTTCCACGTATAACTTTTTCATTTTCTTTCGATTTTTATATACTTTTTTTTCTATAATTTAAGTGCCTTCAAATTTTATTTTTTATAACCGGGTTGGCCTAGTGGCCAACGTGCGGGTTAGTACCCGCATCTCCAACAACCCGCATTGGAGCAGAGTGGAGTTCCAGGCCTCTCCAATAATGGGAAGAGACCCGTGCCCAGTAGTGGGACGCAAAAAGGGTTGCAGCCAAAATGCTTTAGCAACAGCAACATAAATTGTAGCGGTAATATATAGTGACTCGAAATTGAAATTCTACAATGAGGGCACTAAAAGTGGGTAAATATGGCAAGATCCGTGTTTCGCTCGTTTTGAAAATTTCGGACAATATTTCTTGAAATCTCGAGTATCTTTTTTGGATAAGTGTAATCTCTTTAAAGTTTCTGCTTAAACTGTATTCCGAGAATTCTGTACAGTTTTTCCCTTTAACTCGCCGGGTGAATGTTTAATCAAGTACTCGAGTATGTTGAGGATATATTTTTCGAGAGTTAATTAAATAAGCGAGAATTTCCATGTTCCTTTTAATTCTCTCATTCATGTTTAATAAAATATGTTTAATTTTTATTATATTTCGGACTCAGTTGATGTTATAATTGATCAATATAGATTTTTTTATCCATTCCAGCTTTTAGTTTCTCAGAATAATTTTTAATCTTCTATAAGCTTATATATTTTTAAGTATATATAGTTATATTATTAAACCACCAACCCACATTGGAGCAGCATGGTGGAGTAAGCTCCAGGCCTTCCCAATAATGGGGAGAGACCCGTGCCCAGCAGTGGGACGCAAAAGGGTTGCGGCCATAAGCTTTTATATATTTTAATTTGCGAACATTGCTAATAAAATATATTTTTTATTATTTGTGCTATGAAGCAACTTTATTGTTTTCGGTGAATAGCTGCAATTTCCGGCTGGACTTACATGAAGCGAACGTCAGCCTTCATAGAAGTAGCACAACTGCATACGACTTCATACAAGACTTAGACTTGATTGACTTTGTATCTATGTCGCAGCCATCTGGTTAAATCAGCCACTCAATTCACAGGCTTATAGTTAAACGCCGGCATTCAATAAAATGACTTACAGCCAAGTCGCTGAATGTAACGTCCTACGACTTGGCTTTACGTCACTTAGCTGCTTTCTTAAATTAAATAGAGGAGACTTTGTAATACTAGCGTAACCCTAAGTACGCAACTTAAATGATTATTTATATTATACATAAAAAGGAAACTAATTATCTAAGATTAGATTTATTTAATAAAAAAAACTTTAATTTAAATATTTTCAAGTGGTACTAAAAACTTATAGCCGACGGCATAATATCAGGCACATGCATGTTTTACACATTTTTTCGTCAATAATCACACTTTAAGTAAAGGAAACACAAAAAATCGCTTATTTTGCGAGCTATCTGGCGCCATATTTGTTTTGGTGACTACTCGCGCTACAATGGAAAAAAATTAACTAAATTTTAATCACCTGCCTGACTAGTCAGCCTTTATCATAGGGCTAGCTTACATTTAAACGTTGATTGGTACTCGTTCAATCAACTATCGGCCTAGGCATTTAATTTAATGCCGGCGTTTAATTAACGGGTTAGCCTTTCAATAAAGAGACTAATTTAACCAGTTGACTGCGACATATAAATATTCATTGGTTGCAGTTATTACTGCCTGTAGCTTCGGGATTAAGAATAGGGCTATGGTATCCCCTGCCTGATCGTAAGAGGCGACTAAAAAGGTGCTTTCGGGGTTGCGAGTGAGAACTGTAGCCATTCAGTTAGTGGGCCCGGAACCCTTGCCTTCAGCGGCTTGTGCGTGGTCGCACGCCGACGAAAGCATAGAAAAAAGCAGGAAAGCACCATTGCTCCCTGGATGATGTTCCAGTTTGGGACGCCGCGCCGTGACGACTCCGGTGTGTTACCTGGAGATACCGGAGTTCTCCGCAAGCGCTGCTACAGGCCACCAAGGAGGTTTTATTTCAGTAAAAATCTCACATAATCTGGTATCTCTCCCAAGGTTTCGGGTACCTTTTGAAGGTACAAAATACAAAAAAGATACCCTGATACCAAAGAGGCAGAGCGATTAATTAAACACCTGGTGCTACTAGCACTTAATTTAAGTAAAAAAATACTTTCAATAAAGTGCCTAACGAAGAGTAAAATTCGAATCCAAAGTAAGCTCGTCTAAGAGGATATTTCTCGTAAAAAATAACATATTACATAGTTATATTGAGAAAGGAAATTAATAAAGAAGGGTTGGGTGCAGGCCGGCGGCCCTCTCGTAATAAGACGAGGGATTTTGTGATGAAACGGGTCCTGATATTTTTATGTTCTCAGATATTTAATAAAATGTATGCTTTACCTAAAAATCTTGTGAACCTGAGACCCGTGATATACTTTATTTAGTCTCGTCGTCTTTAGTAGATTGATACGATAAAAGTGATTGTTTTTATGCTCACTGGGAAACTTTTGGAATCTATGGTTGCAACTCGTTTTGCGTCCCGGTGCTGGGCAGGTCCTATTATTTACTAACTTTCTGTTATGAAAACTTGTTAAGTTTGTTTGACGACCTGTGTGGCGCAATGTTTACCAAGCCAGACTGCCAATCGAAAGGTCCCGGTTCGATTCCCGGAAAAACAGAAATTTGAATGAGTTTGAATTTCTGTTCTCGGTCTGGATGTTTGTGTTTCTGTCTTTGTGTGTGTCCATGGTACCCACGACACAGGGTATATGTACCCTACCGTGGTGCTATGAGTGTGAATCGTTATTTATTTATTTATGAAAACGTCTGATAGCTTACCGTGCCTTCCAAACACAAAAATGTAAATGAAATTACTGACTAGCCGTCACCCATTTCACACCTTACCGCGACCGCTTTACTTAGCTGGGTAGATTGTTAGTGCCAGCCGCGGTGCCATACGCGCCTCATTGGAATCGGTACTAAATACTAATAAGCAATTAATGGATAATAAGATTAAAAATCTTTCAATTCCAATCCAACCATTCGTTCCTGAGATTGCTTTTAAACAAACAATCTCTTCAGCTTTGTAATCTTATGTATATATAAAATTCACGTGTCACAATGTTAGTTACCATACTCCTCCGAAACGGCTTGACAGATTTTTATGAAATTTTATATGCATATTCAGTAGGACTGAGAATCGGCTACTATCTATTTTTCAACCCTCTAAGTGATAAGGGTGGCCTACCCCAAACATTTATACGCGATAGATTACTAGCTGATCTTGCGAACTCCGTACCGCCTACTAATATGGCTATTAAAAAAGGATTTTAAACTTGGCTGGCTGCAACCCTTTTTGCGTTCCACTGCTGGGCATGGGTCTCTCCCCATTATTGGGGAGGCCTGGAGCTTACTCCACCACGCTGCTCCAATGAGGGTTGGTGGAGATGCGGGTTAGTGGCCAACCCTTGTCGGATGTTTTCAAACCGCCCACAAGGCCTCCGACAAGGTTTAACGACTGTTATATATCGACAACAACCGGGACCGACGGCTTAACGTGCCCTCCGAAGCACGGAAACGCGCATGAAATTTTTTGCCACTAGCGGTCACTCATCTCACACCCGACCGCGCCCGTTGGCTTAGTTGCATAGATCGTTTGCATTCTATACTAACCGCCGAGCCATGCGCGCTTCAAACTTAGGGGTTCGTTTTAAACTTAGGGGTATAAAAATTAGGTATAAACCAATTTTTTTTATTTGAATGGAGTAGCAGACGAGCATGCAAGCCATGTGGTGTTAAGTGGTCGCTGCAGCATATGGACATCTACATAATTACAACATAAGCAAGCATAGGTAAGTCTTGTCTGAGGTCGTATGCAGTTGCGATGGTCGCATCATGTAAGTGTGGCCGGCAACTGCACCTTTCCACCGAAAAACAATAAAATTGGTTCACGGCAGAAGTGGGTGCAGCGGTGGTACTTCCACGGGCGAACCATAATATAGTTCTACCATCTACAATCCAACCACTCATCTCATACCTACTAAATATACATATTAAATTTCATCAAAATCGGTCAAGCCGTATAGGAGGAGTATAAACACTAATACTGCGACAGAAGAATTTTATATATTAGATAATCTTCCTACGGAAATTAGATGTTTTAACGCAGTTGAAAGTTCCCTTTGTCCCTCTCCAGACTCCTAACTATATCCACCTACGAAACATCCTCAACCCATAACATGACTCAATAGACATGGAAGAAGGAAAGACAGACAAACATATTTTGACGGGACTTTCACTGGCAGGTAGTTGATGTAATAAGGAGTAATTTAGGCTACTTTTATTTAAGTAAAATTCTAAAACTAAAGTTCACGCGGACGATGTCGCGGGCGATCGCTTGTTTAGTTTGTTTGAACGCGCTTATCTTAGGAACTACAGATTTTTATTGTAATTTAATTCAATTTTTATAAAAATAATATTTGTATACCCAAGAGGCTCGAATATAGCGGATATAAAATGAATGCTATTTCTACTGTTACTATTAACTATTACTGTTACCTATATCATAAACCCACCAAACATACCTATATCAAATAAAGAAATTTGATTTGATTATAATATCAGTGTGGATTTACGAAAAGCAAAGCCGCCGTCGCCCCTCTCGAAATCTATGTTTCGCCCGGGAATTCAGTTCGGAAACTCCGGAATGCACGCATTTTCGTGCCTTGCGGTGCAAATCTTTGTTGACGCACATAGTGCACTATTGTTTTTTTACTCGCAACGTATTTCATTTCGTTTCCGCACGGATTTTTCAGCTTTTCATCGGATCTTTTTCCATTGACTCTAAAGATATGATACAATTTCATTTTTGATTCCATTTATTTCTTTTTTAAAGAATTCTCTCGGAATAGTAGTAGGGTGGAAATTTTTATGCATTATCCATTGGACAACTTTAGTGAAAGATTAATATTAAATATATCGTATTAAACCACACCAGTATAATATAAAACTACACAAGTATGCTTAATTAAAAGCTTGCTAGTGTTATTAAGAAACAAATACAATTATGCCTAGCCAGCCATAAATAAACAAATTATTAAAAAGAAAAAAACATAAATTATTCAAAAGAAAAAAAAACATTTTCTCAAGCTCAAATCCACAAAACTATACTTGGCCGGTATGGTGGACTACGTTTCAAATAATAATAATAATAATAAATCATTTATTTTCAGGCAACAAGGCCTTTGCTTAATTTTGTTTAAATTCTAGATATGTACCTATGATAAGTTGATCCATAGATATAGTAGAGATATGGATATAGTACCACATTAAAACTGTGTGACAAATTCCCTTCTTGACTTTATAGAAAGAACAATATTTTACTTCACTTAGGAACGACTTTCAAAGTAGTTCTGATAACATGACGTTGCCGTGTCGGATCAAAACGTGGGAAAACCCCCATTCTTTCGGAGTTTTCAGGTTTTCGACGTGTACTTGTTCGCTCCTCACAATGAAGATTGACAGTTCGGTTTGAAAAAAGAATTTTGTTTTAGTCTTGTTCCACACGTGGAACTTTTTTAAAGGTTTTTAAATGAAATGACGTTATTCAGCATGGGTATCGATTGTAAATTGTGTCTCGTCATATTATGGGAATACTTTAACAAATGTTTCCTACACTGAGAAAACCACATCTAAAACAGTTACCTATCAGTACTTTTTTCATTGTTGAAAATACTGTGATACGTTGTTTATTTACATTGTATATTGTTTTTTTTATCCATGAATGTTTGGAGATATATTTCCACGGATCAATGTTATTTATTTCTTTTCTTCATTTGCCCTATAATATTTTATGATAAAAATAAAATATGCAGTCTATTTTATACGCTAGCGTTCACGCATTTTGGTGGTCAGTCGTCAAATTATTTATGTAACTTGTCTAGGCATTTTGTACTTGTAATATTATTATCAGTAAGTATCTACCAATCAGCACTTCAAAGCGGAGACCTGTGCCTAGCAATAAGAGATAAAAATGGTGAAAAAGTGAAAACAATATCAATAAGTAAGCGCCATGGAGTTCCAAATAACCCGCACCCCCCCCACCCGCCCCCAGGCGCTGACAGGTCAGTTTTAGTTTTGTCTAACGATATGCAGTTGCGCTGCTATTTCAGAAGCTGATAAATGTAAGTCGTTCATAATTTTACTATTAAATGTCTCATGAGGATACGTAAACATGTTTATAAAGTCCCGGCTTACCTCGTGGTCGGCGAGGTCGCTGAGGCCACCTAGCAACCTCACGCGATGGCTCATGAGAGAACCTCAGTAAGGTCCGAAACATGTCGGGCGCCCCCAAAATTATCCGCGAGGTAAGCCGGGACTTCATAAACTCGTTCATATTTTTTACCGGTAACTGCACAAATATTACCTTGCTACCAAAATACATAAGAATTTCTTCAAGACAAAAATTTGTAGGAGCTATAACTTTCATGGTTCGCCCGGGGAAGTACCACAGCTGCACCCACTTCTGCCGTGAATAAATTATATTGTGTTCCAGTGGAAAGGTGCAGTTGCCGGCTAGACTTACCCGAGGCTTCAGATAAGAACTTGCTTGAGGTTGTCTGTATATTTCCATGGGCCGCAGCGACCACTTTACACCACATTGCCTGCATACTCGTTTGCTACTCTAAACTAAATAATAGCTGACGCAGTGGTTCACGGTCTTAACCGTGTAATATTATTTGTAAACAATCTTTCCTGAGAAAAGATTCGTTATAGACGGATTTCCTAAGATGGGAAGCTACGAATAGTTTTTACCATCGAAATTCAATTCTAGACTGCAGCATGTCTCTGAGGTCAGACCAACTTCCAGCTCGTTCATGGATGACGGAGCCAAACCTGTCTTGTGCCTGGTATATATTTACATTTTACATGATCCACTTTCAACCTTATTGCAATGGCATAAGGAATAATTTGTAGAGGTTTAAAGTAAGTTCAGGCTGACGCAGGTGATGCGGAGAAAGAGTGTGGGTTAAGTAAAAACCATCTGGAAGTTTATAAGTGGTATCATTGGAAATAATGTATTGTATCCTACCTTTAGCAGCTTCATCTTTTATTTTAACGGAGTAGCAGATGAGCATGGAAATGCAGATTATCAACATGAGGTATTAGCACTGAGGTACTACTACTACGTATAGAGCGATTGTCAAAGCGTTGCATGATTTTGCGCCAGCTGTACCGCAACTCTCCAGTGAGTATCCAACCCTCGTCGAGGGAAGTCTTGTTTGGCTCGCATAAATAACTACATAAAAATGCCTGGTTGTGTTCTTAAAGACTGCCGTAAACATTCTAGAATATCAAAAAAGTGATGGTTTAATATTTCATCGCTAAGTAGAAATTAAAACGTTTAAAACCCTGATTGAAAACTTTTCGCGATGTAATAGTGCTCACAAAATCGGGTTCCCGAGCGCCGCCATTTTGCAACACTTGCTTGCGACTTGTTGTTACACTAAGTTGAACAAAACGCGTAAGCGCCGTGAAATTGACGGCGCTTATGACGTTTTGGTAGCCAGAAAACTATGCTATATAAGTGATCTAGCGCTGCATGTTTTAATAATTTTGTTTGATGAGATAATGATTGTTTTAGCGCTGCAGCCAACTTAAGTTACTAATTCTTACCAAAATGAGTCAAATTTTATTATATAATATTTTTAGAATATAAATAAAAATTAAAAATAATTATGATAAATAAATGGCTTTGATCAGCAGTCCAGCATGGTTACCATACAGGTCGTTCAAGTAAGTAAGTAAATAGTTGACGACCCGTGTGGCGCAATGGTATGGTCACCGGACGGCCGATCGGAGGGTCCCCGGTTTGATTCCCGGCGAAGCAGAAATTTGAATGATGAGTTTAAAAAATTTTCCTTACTAAATATTATATCTAACTTACTGTGGGGCTATCAGTGTGATACATTATTTATTTATATATTTGTTTATTATTTATCAGTTACGGACTAAGTTAACTTTCTTTAAATATGTATTCAGGCATTTGCTATAACGGTTATTCAAACAGCACATACATCTTCATTTAATAATAGCACCGAGAATCGAGTCCCTACGTCCAGTAGGTAAATATTGGCCAGAGGACATTAATTAATAGCAAGAACGGTCCAATATCGATAACCGGCATGGGTCTCGGGCGAAATTTGGGAGATTTATCCGTCCGGCCGTAGGATTACACTGTCACCCTGCGAGCGGACTGTCCGGACTGGACACGGCACATTTCTGGGTGTACCGCGGCGTATACGAAGTTGGAGCATAAACGAAAAATTCATGTTTTACAGGTAAGTACAATCAATGAAATGAAATGAAATGAAATATTCTTTATTCACTGTACGGTTCATTTACAAACTCTTAGTGAACGTTATTTTTTTTTGTTCTGTCTGCTCTGAGTGGCAATGCTGAGCTGAAGAAAAGAGCAGACTGAGAAAAACTTCAGCCTTGTTTTAAAATATGAGGTATACAATAATAAGCTATTACAATAATTAGCAATGATGACATAAAGGAAAGAAATTTAATCCTGGTTTAAAATATTTGGGTTCTAGTAATCCGTCCCAATTGACTGATTTTAGTTTAAATGTTTAGTAATATTATTGTGTCCAACGCGAACACTATATATTTTTTTAAATAAAAGTAGGTTATGTGCTATTCCAGACTAAGTATATCTTTGTACCAAATTTTATGCTTTGTTTACAAGAATTAGTTAACTTAAGAAAGATACGTTATGTCCGACAAGGAACAAGTGACTGTCCTATTGATATACCTACTGTTTGTCAAATTACTAAAAGTAAATTAGCAATTTACCTGTACACAGGTACACACACATACTGGTCAAAATCTTACACGCCTTTTTATTCAACGGTGTTGGTTAAATTTTAATTTGATTTTTTTGGTAAGAATCCCAACTGTGATGTCACTAACTAGAGGGCGACACAATAGAGGTATAAATGGTTACTCGGGGAAAATTACGCGTGAAGTAATTAATCAAGTAACCATTCATCCTTCTTTGTGTCATTCGGCACTCGATATTATTAGAACTAAATTGTGCTAAGATGTAGAATTCACATAAATATCACTTATTTTGTGTGTACAACTTATTGTGTGTTTAAATTATCTTATTTTTAGAATTAATAAAACCGATGACGTCACTGATCAGAAAACAACAGAAAGGTTGCAAAATGTTACCTCTCTATTGCTCTTTGAGTCATTCGGGGACGATAATATTAGAAATTTGTAACTCTCCGTTGTTCTTTGTGTCACTTCGGGCATCGAAAATAATTTGAACCAAGTTGGTTGTGAAAATTAACTCTAATTTCAGACAGATTTTGACTTTTTTTTATTTAAGCAAGATGAATTTGTAAAATCCGAATTTGAAATATTAAATGGACGTGAAACATAGAATTCAGTTACTATATTAATTAGTCCTTTTCGTAATCACACGTTCAATGGCAACAATTGTGGCGTATGACAAAAGGCCAGTGAATAAGTAATCGAGAGAAATGGCCCATGAAGATAATTGCTATCCCTTAGGCAACTGCTTGAACTCTGGCGATGGACTGGATGGACATTCTAGCATTCGAATATGTGTCAAGAATTCGAGTCTTTGGTATTCGGAATTGAACTTGCAAATCCAAATCAGAGTTTTCCAATAAAAACAAAAAACCTAGGATTCTTCATAAAAATTACGAGCATAATTACCTAGTCCTTTTCCAAATACACATCGAATGGGAAGAATTGTGGAGTTTGAGTAGTAAAAAAGGACCATTATTATTAATCGAGGGACATGGGCCATGAAAATAATTGCTGGCCTTAGCTAGACCGCTGATGATGAAAATAGATGAAAAGAATAGAGATTCTAACAATTTGATATAAATTCTCTTTCTATACACAACAATTTAACCATGTGTAATGGTTACCATGCCGGACTTTCGTTCGAAGTACCCTGGGTTCGATTCTCAGCTAGGTCGAAATTTGAACAATAAGTTGAAATTAATGCTCTTGGTCTGGGTGTTAGTGTTCTTGTCTTTGTGTGGAACTGTGTGTGTGCCGTTATTTATCTAATGTTTAGACCACTTACAATTTTGTCAGATGATAAGGTATTATGTAAAAAATAAGTAAGTAATATAAAGTCTATTTGAATGGGTAATTTTTTAAATGTATACCAGAATTAATAAATGATCCTGCGAACCTAGGTTTCTCTATAATAATAAGATACTTTTTTCAAATAACACCTTAAATGGCATTATTTGTAGCGTTTGACTGAGAAAAATGGGCCAGTGAGATCGAGCGAAATAGACTTAGGCAGCTGCTTAAACAAAAAAAGAAAAAATAAGTTTACAGTGTAGCAAAGTAGTAAAAGGATTTTTTAATATAAAAACATTCACGCCTATTCTATGCGTTTTCTTTTTGTATACTTATATAACCGGATAAAACAGCAAACGCACTAAAAGAAAGAAAGAAAGAAAGAAAAAATATTTATTTCATATTAGGAATACAAAATATTCGCTTAATGAATGTCATTTTTTCCCGGTCATCGCCTTTAGGTGCCCGTTTGGGCTAGGTGTTGAGCTGAGAGAAAAAAGGCGGCGGAAAAAAACTCCCAGCACTCTTTAAAAAAAAAAACAGTACATAATAATATATTTGAGATAACAGAATGGCTATGGGTCGATAATGGTCACACGTGACAGCTGATCGTGTGAGACACCATCTGTATTATATTAGCGATCACTGTCGCTCCACGCGCAACTCCAGTTATTAGCATTGCCGGCTTTGAAGGAGAGCTTTTTTACAGCATTGTTGACGATACCTCCTAGAAGTATTCTAGTAATATCGCAGCTGGAATTTTAATTAGTGTGCTTGTGAATCTATGATACTGAGACGTGATTGGAGGAGTAACAAATATAGGGGAGGCCTATGTCCAGCAGTAAAAAATGGTGACGGATAGATGGATGTAATCCTAGCATATAGCTTACTCGCATGCAATCTGACCTAACTTTCTACCACCATTTCCGTAATTTATCACATTTACGCAATATTTTACGTCATTTACGTGAAACGAATTCTTTATAATTACCAGGCGATTATGGAACTGCTAACTGGCAATTATTCTTGTAATTATGACATTGTGTTGGCAACAAATGAAAATTAAATAATTGCTTAGGAAGCTCGGTATTTAGGTCGTTTTCTTCATTATGTTGGAACGAAGATTTTTTGAGACATTTAAGAAAAAAACTTGAAGATAATTAGTTTGAATGTATTTAATATTGTTAAACGTTTAGTAAAATTAAGCATAAAATGGCCTTTGGATAGTAGACCTCACATATTCCCACGGAAAAAGTACCGCTGCATCTATTTACGCCTTGTACTTCCAGACAAGTTTTTTTAATTTTTGTGTTTGTGTTTAGGTCACATACATGCTTAGCCAGTAGTTTCGGGATTAAGAACAGGGCTACCTTATCGTATTATACTATCGTAAGAGGCAGCTAAAAGAAGGCTACAGGGTTGCGCATGGCGTGAGTGGGAGCTCTAACCATCCAGTACGCAGTTCCGGGAATGACGGCAGTGTATGCGTGGCCGCATTCCGTCGCAAGCTTTGAAACGTGCAAAAGAGCCCCATGGCTTTCCGCATGATGGGCCCGGTTTGGAACGCCGTGCATGGACTTACAAAGGAGATCCCGGAGTTCTTCCCAATCGCTGAAGAAGACCACTAAAGAGGTTTTAGTGCTTTTCCAAGGTCGAGCTAAAAAATAACTATCGTATCAAAAGATTAAGCGTTAGTTACTGTATTAGTATTCCGTTCCAATTCATATACTTCTTCAAACGCTATAGGTAAAGCCTCCTTTGTCTTCTAAGCAATGAAACAAACACGCGTCTAATTAAATTCCGTCCTGTGCTGGTGGTTTTGCCGATCAGTCTGTCTGTGTGTACAGTATACACATATACCGTCTTCCTATGTATCAATTGTCCGGCAAAGCTTCTTAACATTGGTATATTGTACTTAGAGCTTCTAAATATTCTTTAGAGACAATGCTATGAAACTTAAATCCCTACATTTTTAAGTCAATTTATTGATTTAATAGGAGCTAAAACTTTCATGACTCGATCAGTCAAAGACCACAACAGCATATTTTTGCAAACCACTGCGAATGTGTCAGTCAGAAACAACGTTGTTTCTGCCCTAGGGGAGAAACAACGTTGTTTCTACCCGGAATTTTCATTTATTTATTATTTACGTCTTTATTTCAAGTCTGTCAGAATCGCATTGACAACTGTCGTCAAATCGTTGTCAAAAGATATTACTACGCTATTTGTCTGAAATAGTCTTACTTCGACTGGCTACAGAAATCAAAACTCGATGTTTCATTACATGTAATATGAAAAATACAGTGTGTGGCACGGGATGAAACAAAGACGATTTCAGACCAGGGCGATGACAGCCCTCGCTTTGCTCGGGCAGTCACCTATCGCCCTCGTCAGAAATGGTCTTGTTTCGCCCCTTGCCACACAATATACTATGACTTTTTTAACTTTTTTTAAGGACTAGCAGCACATTTGCAAGAGTCAGACTTAGGTGTAGATGTCCGTGGACTGCAGTGAGCTACTAGCATCACGCCATTTAAAACCTTGACCGTTATTGCGACGAATGGTTAATTACCAATTGTGCCACGCGGGTCTTCCAATCGAGGGGTCCCGGGTTCGATTCCCGGCGAAACAGAAATTTATTTTCTCGGACTACATAGATATTTGTGTTCCTGTCTTTGTATGTGTCCATGGTACCCACGACACACGTTATTAATTAGCTAATTGTGGGGGATGTGAGTGTGTAAAGTTTATTATTGTTTATTGCATTAAAAAAAGCTGTCTTGTAGATACCGTAGATAGCTAAATCAACAAGCGCTGGTTTTACTGTTTATAATAACGCGCTTCAATAAGCAAGGAAAATACAAAACAAAAATATATTTCATGAACAATTTTCATCTTTGCCCGCAATTCCTCAGAATTTATTCAGTTGTCCGCTTCCAAATCAAATTTGCTCGATACAAAGAACCAAAGGAAATATTTGTGGTGTCCTAACGAGAAAAGTGTTGGCTTGTATAAATTTGGTAGTTCCGTAGATTCACTTTTGGGTTACGAGTAATGAAAGGAAAATTTTGTTTGATTTGGTCTTTGAAACCTTTTTGGCCTTTGAACGGGAAGCAAATAGATGATTTAGGACAATGATATTTTCAAGTATAATATCAAAAAGGTTATTATTATTGTAGCTCCAAAAAAGACACCCCATAGTGTATCCATTTGCTCTGTTAATTTGTCTTTTTTGAACCTTTAAAATTAAAGCATGCGGTCTTATTCAAACAAACACGTGATTGGTTCTTTCTTTGAAAATTCAAATGAAAATACCTGCTCTAGGTTTATTTGAACAAAGTAGCAGAAGAGAATACAGGCGACGTGATGTTCAGTGGTCACTGTATCCCATTGTGTATACATTGTGCCTACAACCTTAAGCAAGCGTACGTCTTGACTGTATTGTATGCATGTGCGCTGCTACTATGAAAGTCGATGGTCGATTTTTTTTCTTTTTTTACATCTTATGAAAGTTGTTCTTAAAATAAATCACAATACCTCACTGGTCTCACCATCAAATCATCGTAACTGGAAACAATTTCATCTTCCCCACTACGCGGATTTACTTAGTTTCCGACAAATCAGATTGCCCCACAAAGGCAATTCGCGAAAGTATTTGTTTGATGCTCTCGTCTGCGGAGCCGCGTTCTGCTTCACGTTGTTTCTTTTTGGACAAATAATGTTGACTTGTTCTATTTAATTGCTGTTTAAGATTAATTAGATTACAATAAATATTGTAGTTTAAAAAACTAAAAAAACACGCTTTTGTGAAAACACGAACTAAAAAGTAAAAAAAAATACGAAGAAAATGTTTTTATTGTAAAAAGAAGCGTGGGGTGCATGGTGTCAATAGTATCTTAAAAACCACTTTTTTAAACTACATTATTTATTTTTAATTTTCTAGTTGAATTTTTGTCATTTTATTGCATTGTCATCGGCTCTTGACCAAATTTTCAAGTTTATCAGACGCTTAGAAGTAGGTGAAAATGAAGTTAAAAGATTCCGTTACATACATACATACAGGTGAAGCTAATAAAAGCGTGTTAAAAAAGAATCGAATAATATTTATAGCTCTCGGACTCCCAAGCTAAAACCAGTTGAAACTTGACAAACCTCTCTAATTGAGAAATTTTGTTATTTGTGTTACTTCATCGACGATGAAGGTAAGACATACATACTTATAAATTTTATTTAGAATGGCCCATAAAATATAACTTTATATGTATTAGTTTGTGATATTTTAGTTTTAATCATTTTAATCATTATTAATTAATGTATTAGATTCTATGGGTCTTGGCGTAAAATAAATGAATAAATAATTTAAAAATATATACATATATGCGATGTACAATAACAATGGGTCCGTCAAGTTACTTTACTAGGACGTGTTAAATGGATTTTTGGGGGCAACATGAAAAGCTATTATTTATTTTACTTGAGTACTATAACAGCCGAATCTAAAAAAGTGTCATCAACTTTATTCGATATAACTCAAAAATACACAAGAAATAGGATTACCACATGCCTATTTAAAGTTCCCTTCAAAAACTCTAATATTTAACTTTCATTTTACTTGAAATTTTGACAATTTAGTTTGCAAAACTATAAAGCACAAAAGTAATTTCATAAATTCATTAGTGTAAGTGTACGAGTACCTTGAGGAAGAGACCACCCGCGTGGAACTGCCTGTGAGCTTAGATTTCGTTGGCAAACTTCCTGATTAGATTTGAAATTAGAAAGTTTCCAGTTAATGAAATTGTGGCCGCGGAAATGGAACGTGTCTTTAACTTATATGTAATAATTGCAATATAGAGATGTGATGCTCCGTTTCTATCTATTTTTCTTAATGTTTTCTCAATAGTTTCAACTATCTCAGGGACCAGAGACTTCATAAGATATCATGTGCAAATGTTATATGTATATATCAATAAAGATTATTATTATTTATTTAATTTAATGTGTTGTTTTCTACACTTATAAAGAGGAGAGATTTGATTATTTGTTTGTTTGTATTGAATAGATTCCAAAACTACTGGACCGATGTGAAAAATTGTATTACCATTAGAAGCCGACATTATTCTCGATGATCATAGGCTACTTTTTACCGCGGAAATATACTTCATTCCTACGAGAAAACGAGTAATAGAGTCCACGCGGTTGAAGCAACTGGCTAAACGCTTATGATTTTAATTAGTAATAGATCATCTTAAGTCAATTTCAAATCGATGGAAGGGAGTTAGAGATATAGCTTGGAATAGCATAAAGGTTCTTTTTTATACTACGGAGACCCATAAAAAGGGGCGGAAGTCTTGTTCATGATAAATTGGCTGCAACCCTTTTTGCGTCCCACTGCTGAGCACGGGTCTCTCCCCATTATTGGGGAGGCCTGGAGCTTACTCCACCACGCTGCTCCAATGCGAGTTGGGGGAGATGCGGGTTAGTGGCCAACCCGCTGTCGGATGTTTTCAAACCGCCCATAAGGCCTCCGACAAGGTTTTACGACTGTTATCTATCGACAACAACCGGGAACGACAGCTTAACGTGCCCTCCGAAGCACGGAAATGTGCATGAAATTTTTTGCCACTAGCAGTCACCCATCTCACACCCGACCGCGCCCGTTTGGCTTAGTTGCATAGGTCGTTTGCGTTCTACGCTAACCGCCGGGCCATGCGCGCTTCCATGATAAATTAATAGCCATTAAAGAATAAAAAGACTTTCGTTCAAAGCCACTTGGTTCTGATTCCCAAAGAGGCAGAAAAAGTTATCAGTTATCAGATAGTACAACTTTTATAGCTCGACCAGGAAAGTAACACCACTGTTCTCGTTTCTGCCATGAAGCCGTTAAACAATTCTGTTGTGTTTTGGTGGAGCGGTGAGGTTTCTGGCCAGACTCACATGAGGTGACTATCAGCCTCCGGAGTAGCAGTTCAACTGCGACCTCAGGCTAGACGTAGCCTTATTTACTTGTTTTAGTTTTAGTAATTACTCGCATCTGTGAGCAGGCGGAAGTGGGTTGCCCAAACGGGCACCTAAAGGAAAAAAATGATATTCATTATGAGAAAATTATGTATTCCTAATATATTATAAATATTGAAATTTATAATTTAATGTATAATTTCGCCCAAAGGCTAAGCCTTACTATTTAACGTGGAAATCTCGCCAGTGTCTTGGATACCATGCCGCACCCGGGTTTTTTAGATGAAGTATTTTATTTGTAAACTTATTTTTTTATATAAATAATCTTAAATTTTTTATATACCTATTTTGTTGTATAATATTGTATACACTTACAATATTTTAATGTTAATTTGATTATATGTATTAAATAAGTGTTTATTTGGTTATTATTACCAATGCGACGTGACTAGCATTCTCGTCTGATAACACATTTTATTAAAAAAGAGGCGGAATTTGAATATTGACTTTCAATTTTTGGTCCAATACCCTTTTCTCTATGAGTGTCCATGGTACCTACGACACAGGGTATCCCAGTTTGGAGGCAATATTTGGCAATTAAATAAAACAATACTATAAATATGGTATTGATACCTAGTAATATAGTATAATGATGTAGAAGCTTATACGGTGGTATTACATTAAATTACAAGAAAAACTTCTTTGAAATCGGAGACAAAGGCAAGTATTTTAGAGCAATGAATGGCTCAGTGTGCATACATTAATTTCCTAGATACCCCGCCGTTAGCGCGGATCCACTCACTTGATTCGTATTGCTTTTTGGGAGTCTGCAGGGGTAAGCTAAAACCCTGAAACGATGTTTGATTTATTTATTTATTTATTCTAGTAGTTATTTTTTTCACGAATGCGTGTTTTTAAGTGTTTTAAATTACATTACTTATTTTCTATAGAATTTTGATATTTTCCTTGGGTTGTCTATATCACTTTCCAACCCTGTGCAAATTCTCAAGTTAATCGGACTCCTACAAGTAAGTGAAAATGAAGTTATAAGATTCCGTTCATACATACATACATACATATTTACATACATACAGGTCAAGCTAATAAAAGTGTGTTAAAAAACGTATAGCCCGTTCGGGTGAAATGGCGGTAAGCTAGTTATAATGTCCAATCTTAATTTGAGAGCAATCACTGCCTAATTTTTTAATGAAAATGTCTTTATTATTATGTATATACTAGTGGCCGGTATTAGTCATAGCATGATGTTATATAGCTTTAAGCCCCATTAATTATAAAACTTCAATACATTAACTAAAGTTTTCGATAAATCAACAACGATACTTCCAAACACTGATCGATAAATTCTTGAAATGGACGTAAGTTTTTCATTTGTGAACCGATTTAAATAAAACAAACACTAAATGTTAATGCAAAAAAAACAGTGAAACATCAGTGAAAACCGCATCCTTCAACGTTAAGCCTTTCCTGAGATTAGCGCGCACAAACGAACAGACAGACAAACAGAAAAACTGACAATAATTCTCAAAATCATTGTCGTGGGTTTTATGACTCTAATAAATAGCTCTAATGACAGTTTTTTTTTTCAAATATCTTCAATGTACAGAAACCGACTTGTTACAGATTTATTATATGCATAGGTAGATATAGATTTACATTGTACCATTGTAAGTTAAGACAGCCCAATTGTATGTTAATGGAACCTTAATTTTTTCGCTCATTTAAAATTTCTAGATTTCAAGAGAACTTGAAATCTAGAAATTTTGTATTTGTAAATTCCTCTGACTACTTCCGACATCTAGCGGATAGCCATCTTACTTCTGTCAGCAACCATTTTACTTAGCTGTGTAGAGGTTCTATGTTCGACGCCTATATTATTTGTTTTTTTTTTTTTTTAAATGGAGCGTCATACGATTGCAAGCCAATCATGGCAACTTTAGCCATGATGTAAAAATCTAATTAGAAAAAACTATCTCTAAGATTCTGTTCACGCTTACCCATTCTTTACTTTTCTTCTCTCAGTACGGCAACAATCTCCCGACTCAATCCAATTCGGCCGGAGTTGCGACCTAGGACGCGTTCACAACACTACGAACAAATTTTCGTATTGCTTCGAACGTCTTTGTTGAAGAGGAAATCTCGCTGCATCGATCTTATTAGTTTTATGTCTTGTATATTTTTAGGCAGACTCTACCTTAGATCTGGTATTATTATCTTTTTCACAACGTTAGCCATAATATGCATGCATCTTGGCAACATTTTACATAAAAAAGTTTTTGGTGGGATTTACTATTTCCTAAAAAAATTGCATAATTATTATGTAATCCTTTTGTAGGCCATTTTGTGTTTGAAGCTTCGTTTTTCGACTGTCACTGAACGTAGTGATTGGATTTTAGCTTTTTTTATTGAATTACATCTTCTTCAACTAAGGAATAGAATTTTTCATTGCATTTGTATTTTATTGCATACTTAAAATAAATATTTTTAAAAGGAAAGTATAATTGTTGCATCACTTAGTAGTCATAGAAAAAATTAGTAGTCAGTCAGATGTTCAAGTAAAGCGATGGCTACTTACCGGAACGTGTCCGATGGCGTTTTGGAGGCAATGTCCCTTCAGACTTCCCGCCAAAACTCAAAATATCATTAACATGAAATCTACGGTTGCCAATTAAACTAATTGGATTCTATGCGCTTATCTCTTACATAATCCACAATTAAATAAATGTAAATGCTCCAAATTCGTTCATATCATTATGATAATAGCATCAAATTTTCCGCACTTCCATCAATATGCAAATAGTGATAATTGAAACTTGTAAATGCTGTCAATTATTCAATGCCGAGCTGTAATTTAGGCTTTTGGCTTATTAATTATTGAAATAGGCAATTATTTGAAATGGCAACATTCCGATAATGTTATTACAGACCTTGCGTTGCCTTTTAATTTAACAACAACTGCATCTAATTGCAGAATTATTCTGGTTTGGAATTTGGAAAAGAAATAGAGATTTTCTTAAATACACATTTATCATTTAAGTTTATTTTAATTGAGGCACCAACAAATTGCATATAGGTACGCTTACGATTCGGACACCAGAGAGAGAGAGAGAGAGAGAGCGGAAATAATATGGCAGCACTATGCCTTACAGTTTAGTTTTTTTAATGCATGATAAAGTATTTAACATCATTTCCAGTGTAATAAAATTTTATTCTTAACAAGAATAATAAACATCGTTATGAAATTAACGGTTCATGGATAATCGTTCCGTGACCTTAAAAACTTTAATAATTAAAATTTTCCAAGTATAAAATAAGGTGAACTCAAAATTACGATAGATTTTTGTCATCCAAACTTATCGGAGGCCTTTCAAAACATCATCTGACAGCAGGCCACTAACTGCACCTGTAAACACCCATATTTGTGCAAATAAAGTTCTTTGTCTATGTCTTTGCACGGGCATTTGAGCCTCTGTATTAAGCCAACTCCAAAAATTTCATGCGCGTTTCCTTGCTTCGGAGGGCACGTTAAGCCGTCGGCCCCGGTTGTTGTCGATAGGTAACAGTCGTTAAACCTTGTCGGAGGCCTTATGAGTGGTTTGAAAATATCCGACAGCGGGTTGGCCACTAACCCGCATCTCCACCAACCCGCATTAGAGCAGCGTGGTGGTGTAAGCTCCAGGCCTCCCCAATGTAAGGGACAGATCCGTGCCCAGCAGTGAGACGTAAAAAGGGTTGCAGCCATTAAGTCAACTATGGGACCGCAGCTGTTAGCAGTGGGACGCAAGAAAGTGTTGCACGCAATATATAATTCTAAAGCAGACGCCAAGACTTTGGTAACAAAGCCATGTCATTAAGAATTATCAGCCACATATTTTACCTAACTTCTGTACTTCTTGTTACTTTACAAGAAACTTAATTTGGTTTGACGTAACACCGTTCGCTCGGGGAGGGGTGGTAGGGGTGGCTATGCAAAATTAATTCGCCAATATTCAACCGTTCTCTTTGTTATCAAACTTTCATATTTGTACGGAGCAAATATGCTTCGGGATAGTTGCGCTATTTTGAAAATGGCAGAACAACTTACTTATGAAGCGAACTTGTTCTTTGATGTACAAAAGAAATCCATCTTTTGTATGATAGAGCAATATATTAGGCGCAAAATACGATATTTAAATGATATCGTGATTTTCATTTGATTATGTTACTGGTGGGCCCTGAGGCCTTAGTGTAAGTCTGCACACTTGAAAACGTTACTAACGCGTTTGTGTTAAGAATTTCACTATCGACCTTATTCCTTTCAGGTTAAGATCTATCTGTCCAATTTTAACTCGGACGCAGAGTAACGTTTGCGCGTTTACAAACTTACACTAAGGGCTCTGAAGAGGTAGGTTTGCCTTATAAGAATCAAAAACACAAAAACGTGATCGCAGCGTCACGTATTTCAAAATATTAACTTATATAAAAAATCAAAATATTTATAAGAAAATCCAGAGTCTATACAAAGCTTCTAGTCACCAAATAAAAACTAAAACCATTTGGCGTACATATGGAAATTACACAACATATTTTCACCAAAATCTACTTAACTTAATATCGAATGATATCATTACGTATACCTAGCACTTTCTGTTTTTCCATCATTATAGTTACGACTAGCAGCCGCCCGCAACTTCATCCGCGCATAAGAATTTTTCTACGAGTATAAAAAAGTAGCCTAGTTACTCCTTATTACATCAGCTATCTGCCAGTTAAAGTCCTAAGACATAAGAAAAAATCGGTCTAGCCGTTTCATAGATTAGCCGGAAAAAACAGACAGACAGACACACACACACATTTTTTACAAGGGGTAACATTTACAAGGGGTACCGCCAAATCCCAACGAAGGTGTTTAATGTCTATACCTTTACCGGTGGGATTGCTAGCAGTAGTAATTTGTAAGGAACTGGAAGCGGAATTTTCGAAAATTCGAATATCTAAAAATTTGTTTTTTACTTTATGCCATGAAATTTTTAATGTCTCCTCTCACTAATTATGATTATTGGAGAATATTGGAGATGCCTATTATGTGATAAAATATTAATTAATAATTATCTCCATTTTTGGGAAAAGCCCCACTTCTGTATATTTACCGAATTAATAAAAGGTACGTAACGTAACGTCTAAAAACACTTTTCAGAAACACGTTCAAATGAATAAATGTGATGAATGATAATCCATCAAGACACTTTTAGTGTGCCAGCGATTCTTTTGTGAGCTACTAATAATCTTAATGGTTGAGGGGAGTCTCCATTAAGTAATGTGTTGGGGTTCGAATCCGATGCGATTGAATAAAAATCCACTTTGAAAATGTTTCAAATGACAATGGGCTATTAAGTTGCGAAGTTTCTCAGATGTTTCCTTTCTTTCTTTCTTTATTTTTTTCCTTACCTTACCATTCAGAACTTACCAATAGAATATATTTATTTTACATTATTTTTCAACTTATCCCAAATTATTTCTGTAACAACGATTTATTTTTAGGGTTCCGTACCTTAAAATGGGAAAAACGGAACCCTTACAGGATCACTTTGTTGTCCGTCCGTCTGTCTGTCTAGACCTTTTTTCTCAATAATGCGTTGAGGTATCAAGCTGGAATTTATACTGTGAATAAATCAAACTTCTAGCGCCAGCGCAATCAAAAGATACAGCCGAGCCGTTTATGCTGCAAATTTTAGTATAAGCAAGGGAATCAAAACCTACAGTACTTCCCGTGAAATCAAAATCTTGAAATTACTATTCGTACTAAACTATTATTATTGGTTCGAAGCAACGTCTTATAGCACAGATAAAGAAAAAATTGCGAAAACCCTTTTAGTTACATCATAATATATTTAAAAAAATATTTTACGGAACCCTTGGTGCGCGAGTCCGACTCGCACTTGGTCGGTTTTTTTCTTTTTGTACAGAGAAAAGGTGGTCTATATCAAAACAGCTACAATAATCCACAAGCATAACAAGTAAATAGTTGCTCCAACGGATTAAAGTTTCCGTATCGTTGGATCCCGTTATTAAATCCCGCGGTCCCGGCGTTCCCAGCACTTATTAAATCCCGCACCGCTAACTCTTTGATGTTATTATCATAATCGTTGCATAGTGCGAGTTGTTGAAGAAATTGTTATCACGCTGGAATGGAGTTGGAAACTTGGAATAAATCTTCGTTTCGCTGGAATTTTTGCTTTACGCTGCAGGATCCTTGTAAGTTATTAGGGGCAAGATGATCTTCTAAGAATTTAGAAGCTTCTCTCAGTAGTATGGGCCCAGAGTACTATCTATAGTAGGAAAGGGGCTTTCAGGGTATCGGCTGGTAAGAGCTCGAAGCGTCCAACACAGCGGCCCAGTGGACATAACAGTGTGCGTGGCCTAGGCTGTTGCAAGCCTGCGAGGGCTGCGAGATGGTAAATAAAAGTACTAGTACTGTGTTGTAGGCTCCATGGACACACGCAAAGACTCTTTATTTAATCTCTTTTGGTTGCAGGCGGTGAGAGTGGGAACTCGATCCATCCAGCCAGCGGCCCCGGGAAGGTCAGCGGTGTGTGCACGCTGCCATAAGAAGGTGCAGGAGAGCACATTTTCTCTCCCGAAGATAGGCCAAAAAGGTGGTTAAATTGTTCGACCACCACTACAGGCACTTCTGCCATGAAGCACTTTTATTGTACTTTGGTGGAAAGGTGCAGTTGCCGACCCAACATACAAGAGGCGACCATTAGCCCTCGAAGAAGCAACTACATAGGTAGGATTTAGGCTTAATTAAGGTTGTGTATAGAGGCAGACCATGCAGTGCAATGCATGCTCGTCTGCTTCTTTGTGAAATTAAAAAAACAACGGGTTGCACTCCGGTAGTGGCGGCAGAAGTGAAAACTTGAACATTAACGTTGTGAATTTTTGATATTTTGGAATGGTTAGAGAATAATTTCGCACAAATTGCTTTTATCATCAGTATTACTTTTCATCTAGTATTTTCAGTAGATTTTCATCTAGAATTTTTATAAAGTACTCACTCATTCTCTTTCACTATTTCTTCGTCACTTTTTTCATTAATAGATGCACTTTGTTCAATGTCCATATTTTAAATACTTGATATAAACGAATTTTACACGTATAGACAGTCGAGCCGTCATCAGCTGTCACCCCTCCGTCTTACGAATTTTCGATCAGGCCACGTGTCCTGACGCGAGTTTAACATTTTTTACCCATCCCAAGAAAAGTGCACAACGCCGCTAAAGAAGTTTTCACTTCAAAAATGGTAAACGTAATAGATAGTCAGTTTTGACTTTAGCCTCTTAACATTCGTTGAATAACATGTTCACGTTTCTCTACCATAAAAACCGCGATAGATTTAGTCATACAGAGGCCGGGTTTATTTATTTCGCTGGTTTAGTTACAAAACCAATTTGGATTTGATTCGTTACCGCGATAGCTCATGCCTTTTATTTATTGACAGCTGCGCTAAAACCAGGCTCTGCCTAACATTTTTTGTGTAAAGTGAAAGGTAAATAAGTAAAATCTTTTTACCTGTATGTAAGTTAGGGTTTGGTTTAGGTTTACATAAAATAAGGGTCAGTAGCTTTAAGCACTCATCGCCCGGTAGGAGTGAAGCTTTCGAGGGATTTACACAGCATAATATAACTTTGGAGTTAGACAGGCAACCGCTAGAAGAAAATTTCATGTGCATTTTAATGTTTTGCAGAGCATGCAACATTGACACTAAAATAAAGTCATTCGGAGGCCATTCGGAAGCTTTAGTATATCCTGTACATCCACCAACCTGCAAAGAAATAACATCAAAAAGTGGGTGCAGCGGTAGTACTATGGTTGGACCATCGCAACTAATAAAGGCCTACCGCCTACAAAACTACAAAACTTGTATACCAAATTTGGCTTAACTGGACAATAGATTGCTTGGCTGGCTGGCTGGCTGGCTGCAACCCATTTTGCGTCCCACTGCTGGGCACGGATCTCTCCCCATTATTGAGGAGGCCTGGAGCTTACTCCACCATGCTGCTCCAATGCGGGTTGGTGGAGATGTAGGTTAGTGGCCAACCCGCTGTCTGATGTTTTCAAACCGCCCATAAAGCCTCCGACAAGGTTTAACGACTGTTATCTATCGACAACATCGAGACTGACTGCTTAACGTGCCCGCCAGAGCACGGAAACGCGTATGAATTTTTTTACCACTAGCGGGATCTCACACACACATCTCACACCCGACCGCGCCCGTTTGGCTTAGTTGCATAGATCGTTTACGTTCTACGCAAATCGCCAGGCCACGTGCGCTTCGTATAGATTGCTTAATTTAAAGACAACATTTGCTATAGCCCAGATGTGGTTATTAACCGTAATATTTGCAATTTATGTTAATTAAATAACCTGGTTTATCCAGCGGTTTAAATACAAAGTTGCTTTGCCCACGAATGTAGACCAAGTGCAGTTTAGTATAAACACTCCAGCGAAACTTTATCCTGTTAGGCACCCTATTCACTGCGCAAGGAAATACATTACCATTTTTTTTTCTAGAGAAAAGAAATACCGTGATAACTGAAAAGCTCGCCAATATCGGTTTAGAAAAAAAAACTTTGTACCTATCGCTAGTACTTAGCCATTAAATCAGTGAAGAATTCACTAATTTCCTTAATTATTTTGATTTTTAGCGCATGAGTGACTGATCACGCAGCACATTTTGGAAAACAACTTTTTGTACCACCAGTTTTTTTTTTCTTCATTAAATAGACTCTATATATAATATTGGACGTTCTCACTAAGCGTCTACCACTTGAACGTTTGCTCTTGTATAAGTTGTATAACTGTCCTCGTGATGACATTGTTTGGATTGGGTATAATAATAATAACGTTTTATACTCATAGCCTAACAGCAGAATATTTCATGTGTTGCCATACATACGCGCATAGAGGTATCTCCACTGAGAGGGATCGAGCCAACAACAACCACTGCATCATGTCGAGTGTCACGAGTCGTGGCGAGCATGTTCGTTTTCGCTGCTACATTTAAAAAACCGTAGCCTCGTGAATACCGTGCTTTACCCTGCTACTCCACCGGGTCACTGGGCACTCAACCCGTTCCACTTTTGTCAAATAACCCGAGTGGTGAATAAACTGGATTCTGGCCACTAACACTGTTTGCATAATTCACTGCGAGCCAATTTGTCCCAATATTGAAGTGCGCAGAGAACTGCAGTTTTTATAATACTAAGCGGAAAGAGCACGGTTGTGAGTATGGAGGGTGATGTCAAAGTTCATGCTCATGGTTTGACAAGGTCGTTAAGAAGTTAGTTTTGGTTGTAGTCTGTTGAAGCCCTTGAGCGTTCTCAGAAGTCTTATATTCAAACCGTATCTCCCCCAACTCATATTCTAGTATCGTTTTGGAGTAAGCTTTAGACCTTATTCGCGAAAATAGGGATGACACCAGCTATAAGATGCAGAATAGAATTTCTGTTCTATTCTTTAAGATGCAAAAAGTCGCAGGCATTTGGTAAATAAGCTTTTGATAACAGTTGATGTTATACAGGTTAAGCATCAATATAATCTAAGATTTACTTATATATTTTTTTAGCTTGTTAGATAAATCATCTTTACCATAATGTATTCGCTGAGAGACAAACAGATGGAGACCAAAGCTACATATAGTTGGTATTTTGTTACGAAAGCAAGTAATCCTTTGGTATGTAGTTACATTTCAAGTTATTGTTTAAGTAATGGAAGTCATAATCTTCAAAGAATTTACGTATCTAATAAGCTTAGTTTTGAAGTTATTGATTATTTAAATTTTATTAAGTTATAATTTGTTTGCGTAGTATGAATTAAGCTTTATCTATGTTGCCACTGCGTGCGTAGCATTCCTGATGTATCGGAACATAATGCAACGTTAATACTCGTAACTCAGACCAAAGCGGATAATAAGCACAGCATTTAGTTTGTTTCAAAAAAAATAGTTGATAATTGTGCCAATAATGAAAAATTCCCATTTTAGTAGTCTGAATAACATGCCGAAGTAAATGTATATCTTCATGAACACGGAGATTAAGAATCGCGTAGCAGAGTCATAGCTGAATGTGAAGTACTGAAGGCGGAAATGTAGCTTTATTATTCTTAAGAGTTATATTAATTTCAAATAAAATATTAAAAAGTACGTAATGACACCCCAATTTTGACATTTGCAAAATGGTCAAGAGATCGAGACGCCATTAAAAAAAATGAGAGACGCTTCTTGTCATAATCAACAGGTTTCATATTTTTGAATGAGGAACGAACGAACTAACAAATATTTGACATGTCGGAACTATTATGTGGGAAGATAAAATTGTTGTTTTTAATTTAATTTAATTTAATTTAAGTAATTTACCATTAAAACGTACCACCACCACATCTATATACTGCTGGAGCTCTTTAAAATGAAACTTTAACCGATTTTTTGTGTGTAGCTATCGTCCTATAATCATTGTTACAAAAATCGGCTTCCGCTATTAATATATAGGTTTTTATTTCAGACGTTTTTTTCTAGTCATAATAATAAAATACAACAAACAACTTGCTATCTGTTATGTGCTGAAAATGATTCATGGCGACTGATTGGCGTCACAGTGATACTTCACACGACACTGTACAACCAATCGACCTACCTGTTTTTCATCCGTGTTTCAACAACTGTAGGAGTGTGTGAGTGGGAGCATGTGATTGTTGAAATATTTTTCGTGTTTTTGACACATTTTAAAAAACTACAATAAAATGTGTTTATACAGACTGCAACACTTTTTGCGTCTCACTGCTGGGCACGGGTCTCTCCCCAATATTGGGAGGCCTGGAGCTTACTCCAACACGCTACTCTAATGGGGGTTGGTGGAGATGCGGGTTAGTGGCCAACCCGCTGTCAGATGTTTTCAAACCGCCCGTAATACTTCTGACTGTTAGCTGTCGATGGAAAATGGGACCGACGGCTTAGCGTGCTCTCCGAAGCACGGAAACGCGCATATTTTTTTTTGCAAATAATGGTCACCCATCCCACACCCGTGGACACTCACGATGGAACTGATTCACAAGCTCAAAGTCACGCAGCGAACAATGGAGAGAACTATGCTCGGTGTGTCCCATCGAGACAAGATCCCATATCAGGAAATCCGAAGGAGGACTAAAGTCACCGACATAGCTCTAAAAGCCAGCAAGCTGAAGCGGCAGTGAGCTGGTCACATCTGTCGTAGAGCAGACAATCGTTAGACGAGACGGCTTTTGGAGTGGGACCGTTTTCTGGTAAAGTACTGTTGTAGGACGCTCCCCTGCGAGGTGGCGCGACGATCTGCGAGAAAGAAACTAGAAGTAGGCGGGAAGTAACTGGATGCGAAGTTCGGGCTCAGTAGCACGCCTTAGGAGAGAGGCCTGTGTCCAGCAGTGGACTGATATGGGCTGATGATGCTGATGATGATCTCACACCAGACCGCTTCCATTTGGCTTAGCTGCGTGAGACGCAGAGATTGCTTGCGTTCTACGCTAGCCGCCGGGCCATGCGTGCTTAGTTTTTTTTATATATACCTACTAAAGAAGGTTTCATAACGCTTGATTACTAAGAGTAATTAATTAATGTATTGATTGACTCCTGCTCTATTCGGGATCCCTAAGAATTGTCTGTTATTTCTTCAGAATTGGAAGGCAGGAAGGAAAAGGCATGTATTTTTATTAGGTTAGTCACAGGGGCTGCAGACTATTTTTTTCAATCTTTTTTATGTCCCACTGTTGGGCTCCTTCCCACAGACATACAGTTCTTTCGACTTTCGACACAGGTCTCCTTCTCACAAACGAGACGGATTTAGGATTGGTGGAATTAAGTGTCACGATTTTTCGATTTCCGTCACCGACGACCCGCGTGGCGCAATGGTTACTATGCCGATCTGCCAATCGAGGGGTCCCGGGTTTGATTCCCGGCGATACAGAAATTTGAATGATGAGTTTAAATTTCTGTTCTCGGTCTGGGTGTTCGTGTTTCTATCTTTGTATGTGTCCATGGTACCCACGACACAGGGTATATATACCGAACTGTGGGGCTATGAGTGTGAAGCGTTATTTATTTATTTATTTTTTTACCGTGGAGCAGCGATAAATGCGCACATTACAAGTTTCTTTGTCAGAGGTGCGCGCCGAGGATTTGAACCCGGGATCGGTCGCGTCGAAGACCGCGGTTTTTTAACACTCGGCCATCGCTGCTCACTTACGTATGCAAAAATTAAAATGCGTTTAGTTATTTTTGCTTCTTTAGAAATCACCTTAAAAATCAAGGTACATCTCATCCAAGAGGATTTCTCAGGTCGATGGATAGAAATAAGACACTTGGTTACAAATAATTTGCCTATCGAGTGGACAGTGTTAGCCTAGCACGTATACTAGACTATCCAAGGAAGCGTTAGTAACAGATTAATAATACATGTCGCATGAATACTACATGCCACTCTCGTGAGTAGTTCTGCCTCGGGGGACAATGAATAAGAGCTCGGATGTCGCGAGCTTGACTGGCAGAAGGCTTTAGAAATTGATAAGTTATCCATGAACTGGCACTTTTTAACACGCTTTTATTAGCTTGACTTGAATCTTTTAGCTTCATTTTCACCTATTTCTAAGTGTCTGATTTACTTAAAAATTTGCACAGTGGTCAAATGCCGATGACAATGCTATAATATGACAAAAAAATCCAACTAAAATATTAAAAATAAATACCTAATGTATTTTTAGGGTGCTTTTTGAGATACTATTGACATCATGCACCCCACACTGTTTTATTACAGTAAAGTACATTTTCTTCTTATTAAACTTATTAAAGTAAAACTTTTTAGTTCGAATTTTCACAAAAGCGTGTTTTTTAGTTTTTTAAACTACATTTTTTATTTATTTTACTTTGTAAATTTTGGGTACGACGATGAAAGTAGGTACTTCCATCCATACATCCATCTACCGGCCTTTAAAAGTCCACACCACGGACATAGGCATTCCCTAATTTTCGCCCTTAAGTCCGGTCCTGCGGCCTCTGCATTCGGCGACTTCCCTCTGTCTCCTTCAGGTCGTCAGTCCACCAGTAAAGTACCAAGATAAACGCATTTAAATTACCATACGATTAAAAACGGTCAGATCTTTAGGTCACACGTTTTTAATGCGTTCTGTAACCCAATTATTATGTTTAATAATTATTATCATTATGTAATTATTTTCTTTAAAAAAGCTTCCTCTATTCACAATGTTGTAACAACTAAAATAATAATCAAACTACATCAACATACGCAACACAAGAGAGTAATTCCCTCACATACATTACAGCATAATAAATAATTTCTTAGATATTAATTAATACATCTGTCGGAAGAGTCTGGCTTTCAAATATCCGCCCCGGGTGCAAACATACAAATATGTATTTCGAAATACATTAACAGGGGAGGCGGGTGGCTGGAGGATGGGTGGAACAAACTCATTTCCTGCGGGACAACGTTGGGGGTATGCGAACAGGTTTTCGTAATTTGACTAAGTAATATTTTAGTTTGACGAACTACGTCTTTTTAAATGAAATGGAAATGATTTTTACTGGCAGCAATCCTTTTTAGGGTCCCGTACCCGAAGGGTGCCAACGGGACCCTATTACTAAGCCTCTGCTGTCCGTCCGTCTGTTTGTCCGTATGTCTGTCATCAGACTGGATCTCATGAACCGTGATGGCTAGACTTTAAAAATTTTTGCAGATGGACACATTCACAGATGTTTTTCTGTTGCGAATGTAACAACAAATAGTAAAATTAGAATAAAATAAATATTTAAGTGGAGCCATACAATAAACGTGTTTTTTATAGATTATGGTACGGAACCCTTCGCGCATGAGTCCGATTCGCACTTGGCCGGTTTTTGTGTCCCTGTGCTGGGTAGTGCTCTCTGCCTATTATTGGGACAGCCTGGAGCTTTCTCCACTACGCACAAGGTTCAACTCACAGAGTAGAAAACAGTTCAATACAGCTATCTATCGATAACAATCGGGACTAACGGATGCCTCCGAAGCACAAAAACGCACATGAATTTTGACACTAACGTTCACCCGCCTCACATACGACAGCACCCGTTTCGCTTAACAACATAAAGTGTTTTAAGCCAGCTCACTCAGAACATTGTGCGTTTTATTAAAATCCGTTTAGCTACGATATGAACTCTGCTATCGTAAATAATTATTATTCTAAATGTTTTGTTAAAAGGCATGTGATTTTTTATCATGTCAGGTAATCGAGGGTGCGCGTGCCGGTGATTTTATTCCTGAGGAAATTGTTGTTCTTGGTTTGTGTATTTGCATTCCTATTTTTGTGTGAATTAATAGTAGCTACAACACAGGACATCCTAATTTAAGATTATTAGCGTTAATCTTTAAGAAGGAATATAAAGTTTTTGCTTGTTGTAATGAAGTAGGTAATTGTTTGTGCACCATCCTCTTCTAACTTTCTCTGGTTTAACTGATATGTAGATTTAAAGGTTCAAAATTAGAAGGTTTTGTCTTAATTCCGTTTTTGACCCATATTTTTATGAAACTCAACTTTCTTTCGGTGTCTTATAAGCTCAAATATATAGCAGCGTGGTGGAGTAGGCTCCAGACCTTTCCAATAATGAGGAGAGACTCATGCCCAGTTGTGAAACCTAATAATAGTTGCAGCCCATTAATATTTACAATCTGTAACATTCGAAGTAGGTAGTTGTAGTGATTTCCTTTATCGTGGACAAAACATACCTACTGCCGTGAAGGTGTCGTGCCGGCAGCCGGCATACGGCAGAGCGGACGAGTCATTCACTACCTACATTGAGGTCAGTGACAATTTTGCGATTCACTCTTAGAGGGTGTTACATTTTGTGAAATTTATTTTTATGGTAGTAATTTTATTCGAAAATTGTATTTTTTACTTTCGGTTCTCATGCAATTTGAACGTTTTAAAACATTATACTCTTAGAGCATCAAAGTTACTGACTCACCCTTCAGGAGAGACGGCATATCACCTCGCTTCGATACACAATTTTAGTGCCAAATCTGGTGCGGGGAAAGAACGCACACATTTTAATTTTGTCACACATTCACAATTAATATTCTTTCATCGCTACAGACGAGTACATTTCTAAATATGTAAATTTCAATTAACAACGTCATTTTCTATGCACCGTCAACACTGACACCGACACACACTAGTTGTATAACTAGAAGGCACATTGTGCATGCACGTTGGGACGAGGGGTTCGCCCGTAAAGGCCACTCCTCTGACGGGTGTCATACCTGTCATACCTTAATGCTTTAAGATTGTACTACACAAGTTACTTTCCTGGTATCAAAATATTTGATTACTCCACTACCACCCTGTATTATAATTCTTGCCTTAATATTATTCAGTTGTAGGTAATATGAGATGAGATAGGACTCAGAAACAACAAAAGGTAGGTTTTCATGGAAAGGAATATCTAGATAGGGATTATGTAGGTACATGTACCTTATATAGTACTAGAGTATATGTTATAGGGCTTCGTAACTTACTACATAACAACCTGTTAAGAGGTTCTAATGAGGGCTCTGATTAAACTCCCTACAATTTCTACTCTAGTTACTAAGTACAAATGAAACTACATTCCTTAGATATTACAAAGAAAATAATAGAGAAATAAACCTTTCTAAGATAAATAAATCAAATATTATTATAAGAACTATCATGAGACGTATTATTTTATTTTCTATATTTTTCCAAAATCTTGAAAGTGTAAATTAAATGAAATGGCACGGGTCACTAGAAGGATTCGCTACAAGGATTCAGGACAAAATTAATCACATTAAATTAAAATAAACATGTTTGGACAATTCACACAGCGCCATCTGATTCCAAACTAATCAGAGCTTGTACTATGGTAATCAGAAAGCTGATAAACGTACTTATATAATTCTAAATACATACTTGAATAGATAAATTAACACACAGACACAGAACAAATAGTCATGTTCATCACACAAATATTTGTCCTGGGTGGGAATTGTACCATCGACCTCACGCTTCGCAGTCGACTCATCACCCACTACGCCACGGAAGTTGTCTACATTAAATTATTAAATTTGCGTTAATTTGGAACTTTTATAACTCTCAGTTATGCATGTCGAATAAAGAAATTATTTTTGGAGCGGTGACTCACTACTAATCCTTCGTATATCATTCCTTATTATTTTTTGTAACCCTTTACATGTTACACTGCTGAACACAGATCTTTTCACGATATTAAGAGGGATTAAGACCATAGTCCACCACGCTGGCCAACTGCGAGCTGGTGGACGTGACGTAACTCTTTAACAGCCGCCGTCATTTAAAATTAGAACCCCTACATCGGAGTTCGGTAATAATCACATTTTAACAGCCGCCGGGTTTGAACCTGGGACCCCTGCGTCGGTATCTTAATAACCACTAGGCTGTCGTGGCACTTTAGGTCAGGTGCGTTTTACGGCAGCCGCGTTGCCCCATACATAGTGTTAAATAGTCTGTATAACAGGTATAAATAGAATAATGCAAATGAATTAGCATCGCGTGTCGAAGTGAGTGACAAAACCGCGCGACAACCGCAGGGCGCAATATTGGCGACAATCAGGATATTGTGCGGGTTATCAGTGTGTTACTAACATTGGTACTGAATTGATATTCTGGAGATTTAATTTATTAATAGAATTTATTAATAGACCAACAAATTTGTTGGTTAAATATCCAGTGTTTTTCATTTTACAGTCATGTAAATGTCATTGGAGGAGTTAACATTATTTGCAGGACTATTTATGCTCGACAAGAAGAAGATAAAAAGGCGTGATTGAAAGTAAGGTGAACAACCGCAAGTAGCAAATGTCAAAGCCTTTCCAAGCGTCAATATTCTCCTGGGCCAACAGACACCGTTTAAGCCTCGCAAATTGTTTGGAATCATCCGATCCGATACAGCCAATCTTCTGAAATCGACTAAGTTGTATACTGGTGTTTATAGATGTGTTTAAGCGTATATATTTTAGAACTTTTATGACAATTTTTTTAAACATATATGCAGTTATACGCTGTGTAAGACTTGACATGACTTTTTGTTGTCCCCGGTGTTGAAATATATTATTTCACATTTCGCGACATTTTTAAAAATGGCTAATGGCGCGGGCAGATTGTTTGCGTTCTACGCTAGTTGCCGGTCCTTATGCGCTTCAGGTACTAATTAGAATCAAGTGTTGAATAGAATAATGCAAATGGAATGGCATTGGGTGCCAAAGTGAGTGACAAAACCGCGCGACAACCCCAGCGCGCAATATTAGCGACAATCAGGATATTGTGCGGGTTGTTAGCATGTTACTGGTGCATTGGCATTGTTTAAATGCCGTACAAATTTGGTAATTAAGCAGCAACCAATGCAATGCGGGTTATATGAGGCTCTGTAGGGCCAATACGGAAGTGCGGCTTACTCTGAACTTTAGTCCTACTTTTAACCGTAATTCTTCAAGATCTTCGACGAACTCATTGCGACGTTACGACATTGTGGTGCGTTGCGGCGAGATCTATGCACGTAGTATGCTTTCGAAGCCGTTTTGGTGCGGTAAAACTAAATTTTGTGAACGATAGGATTTTTTAAACGAGAATGCACGATAAGCACAATACGTTCTGAATGGGGTATGTTCACTGATTACTCGAAGACGCGTGGATCTATTTAGAAAATTATTTTTTGTTTGAATGGGTGTACTCAAAAGGTAGGGATTTGGTGATAGAATCTTGGGGAATCTGTAGGCTAAACTAAAAATTTGTAGGCGCGAATTATGTTCCTATTGATTTTTTTATGTTTATCTCATTGAATGTGATGAAGAGAGTAACTATACCTAACGTATTTTACCTCATATATGTAATGGGACTTACTAATTTCCGTCGTCAAGGTATTTTTAATTCAGAAAAGTATGAGGCAAGTAACTTTCGCAAGCACAGGGTAGTACCTAATGGCTGTAGTACCTAATAAGCTTATGTTTAAAGTAATAAAACATAAGCTTATTAGGTACTACAGCCATTAAATTATTTAATTAAATCCATTGACGAAAGAGACTCTCTCAACAGCGATTAATGTTGAACCAATAACATACGATAAAATCAATTAATGTTTCAATAGCCAATAATAACTGCAATGACTGATTTAAGCGCATTCGAATTTCGAAACTAAATTAAATTCAGCCAGATGCAGAAGGAAGTAACTGATTCGATGACTTCTTGTAGTATCGATCAAGGACCTTTTACCATGAACTAGAGGCGTTTAAAATATATCAAGAGCGTGAAATGGTGCAACGGACAATGTTATATTCAGGATAGGTTGTGTTAAGTAGATACTGCGGCGTATATACTAGAAATATTCAATCATCTACAATAATATACATAATAACGTCAAAATAGCTGAAAAGTCTTGTCTGGGACCGTAAGTGAACAGTAAAGACCTGGTACTCTGGAGATCATCACATCAAAACATGGCCAGCAATTCCAACTTTTTTGAATGTTACATATTCATAGCCCTAGGATTCCCCGTGTCATGTAGGTATATCATGGACACAAACAAAGCCGAAACACAAACACCCAGACCGAGAACAAAATCGATTTAAAAATGGGCTACATCCACTACTTGTACATAGTGATCTGTATACTAGCCTGGTACCCTAATTAAATAAAAAATACTTTGGTATTCGCTCGTCGCTCTCGATCAGACCCACAGGACAAGATCGGTGTTTCGATAGTACTCTACCCCGATTGATCACTTCGTGTCTGTCCGTCAGACCGCATATGCATTAATTAGCGGATCCGAAAGGCTAATTGGAGGACTATTCATAACTTTCGACCTGGAGACCTAAAAGCAGGAATCAGCTATAAAGGATGTGCCAATATTTCGCGCAATCCAGTCAAGTGGTTTGGATTTGGGCTAGGAGAATACAGAATTTTTTTGTGATTTTAAAGTGAGACGATTACGTATTCCGTTTGTATTCAATGGCGTAGTAAGATTTTGACAATGATGGTCAGTTAGATGGGAATTAACACCGCTGCACAAATTTTTGTTATGAAGATTTTTTTTTAGGGATTATGGGATTGAAATTGTGCAATTGAATTTGCCGGCCAAGCTTATATGTGGCGGCCATTTTATCCAGAATAGTACGGTCTGATGCAAAATACAGATTTACATGGTGTTGTGACACAAAGGCTGTAGGGATCATTGAACTCCACGTGGCGTGCATGTTCGCCCGTTAAATTTAAATAAATCAAAAAATCTATTTCTGCTACGAGTTTAAAGGTGCAGCCGCAGATAATATCCCCTGGTTCTGGCACCTGTAGGTTGGAGTATGGTATCGTTTGCCTGGATTTAAGAGGCGACTAAAAGAGGGGGGGGGGGGATCGTGGCGTTGCGGGTGGCAAAAGTGAGAACCAACGGCTCCGGAATGTCAGCATTGTGTGTCTGGCTGCACCGCTGCACGCCGTTGTAAGCACCATAGAGTTGCAGATGCAGGAGAGCCACATGGCTCTCCCAAGATGGGCCCGTTAAGGGCACCGCGCATGGAGGGCACCGGTACATTCCACTAGAGATCCCGGAATCCTTCTCAAGTGCTGAGGTGGGTCACCGAGGGTATTTAATGTGGTACAAATCCCACATAACTAGGTGTTTCTACCAATCTGCCGGGTACCTTTTATACTGCCCAATTTACGTTAACGCCGGACTTCATATACCCAATAATTAAAATGATGTCATCTGAGTCAAATTATTTTGTAATTTATACAAACGCACAATACGGAGGGCCGAAACTCTAAAGCTTAAGAAGTTGTCGTTTGTGTGTGAAACAATTTCGGACAAAATTCAAGTCTGCCATCTTTCTGTACCAAAATGGAAATTGGGGCGACGCTGGGCCAAGAGGGCATTAGTAGGACCACCATACGACCCTTTATTGATTGGACGTGCCAGGAATTTTTATCTATTTGACATTATATTTATACCTATTCTAATGATCCGCTTATATTACTTAATATAATAATATTACATTAACTTATCCCACGGGAACAGTTATTTATTTATTTATTCTTTATTGACTAATCTTTACAATTTGAACAAAAGGCGAGCTTGATTCCTATTGGCATTTTCTACCAACTAACCTTCAAAAAGTGCAAAAAATATAAAGGCAGTTCAACAAGAATCAAGACAATCTACGTGATAAAAGTATCAGCACAGTCCAACTAAGAGAGGTGTTTACTTAACTCCATGATTTTTCACCGAGGATGAGAATGGTATTTTAATACTATTACAAGTAACGGACGGAACCAAGCACTTAAGAGTTTTAAAATATTTTACAGCGGGTTGGTCACTAACGCACATCTCTATCAACCCACATTGGAGCCACTACTCCAATAGATAGGTATATATATAATAATATATAGATATAAGTAGAGTAAGCTCCGCAATAATATAGGGAAACAGTCGTGCCCAACAGTAAATATGATTTTACTATTTTTGCATTAACACAAAAAACGTAATATCCAAACTCATTACAGAAAAATGTTTAAACTTTAAAGTGTTATTTTTAACGAATTTACATAAATGTTATCTACCTAAAGTAAAGAGTAGTTGTAGATTAAAAAAATTAAATTATATAATAACAATTATTATTTGAAAATAATAATATATCCTCCTGTTTTGCTAGCATCATGCAACCTCTAGTTATAAGGCCTTTACCAAAACAAGAGATTAATTCAAGCTGTCATTCGCTTAAAACAAATCCCCTCAGATTTGAATAAACTCGCTATTTGTCGCGAGGTGATTACGTCTGCTCTCACTTTGCCCACCCTTCTTCAGGCTTTCGACATGATTTTGCCCAAAAATTTTGATGTTATGATTGACAGAATCGATGACCGTATGGTACAATAGTCAACAAGCTACGGTGTTCTGTATCTAGGTCTAAATTATCAATTAAAATGTATTTTCCTGCTATGGTCAGTTAAACTTATCCTACAATGAGTATGGAGTAATAGGTGACATTAATTCTTAGCTATTATTTCGCTTAAATGATGTTCGCTTAACGAGAGTAACAAAAATGATACAAATGTCAATAGTTACAAGCTTCATACGAGGAACCTAATGTTTGTGATGCCAATTGCCTCATCATAAAAATTAACAATAAACTCTGTATCATAGGCATTTATCGCCCTCCAAGCCAAAAAAATACCAGCAGCTTTGTAAATTCACTAAATAATGTTCTGTCAAACTTAATTTCATATCAAAATATAATAATATGCGGCGATGTTAACATCGATATAACACCTCATACTACAGATAACAGATCCTATGAATACTTAAATGCTTTAGCTTGTCATTGCATTCTACCAGGTCATACAATTCCTACACATGGGCGCACTTGTTTAGATCATATAATGTTAAAAACAAAATTGGATGCTACTTGCTTTGTATTCGAATCTACAATCACAGATCATGAATGCACTGCCATGAGTCTTTCACTAAGATCTCGCTTAATCACACCAATCAGCTCGGGATATTGCATTGACTATAAAAATCTAGATAACTCCATACAAAATATAAGTTTTAAAAGTATTTTAGATTGTAAAGATCCGAACTCTGCGACCGAATTACTAGTAGGTTCTCTATCTGACGCTATTAAGAATAGCACAAAGCCTTTACGACATGTTCCCAACAGAAAGCGCATATCCAAACCATGGATCACCTTAGGATTATTAAGATGTATGAGACATCGTGACAAACTGTACAAAAAACTTAAAATGAATCCCGGAAATGACGATCTCGTATTAATATACAAACGATACCGCAATTACTGTAACGCTCTACTTAAAAAAGCTAAGAGAAACTAAGAGAGGCTAGAAATAGAAAATTCAAAAAATAACAAAAAAGCATTGTGGGAAGTAATTAAAAAAATTAGTTTTAAACACAAAATAATAGATCATTCATCATGTTTGCTTTTACAAGGTCAACAAAAACAATGCTTAAATAATGTAAATAGTTTTTTTTTCTAGTGTTGGTAAAAATTTAGCTGTAAAAATATTATCTCAATCTCAAAATAGTGGCCATAAAAATAAAATTAACTCAGTCCCTACAAATTCGTTCGTATTGTTTCCAACCGATGAAGGTGAAGTTTCTAACATAATTCTATCTCTTAAAGAAAACTGTTCTGTTGGAGTTGACCAGATCTCTTCTAAAATCATAAAGAGATACTCACACCTTCTTATCCCTTCAATCACACATATATGTAACCTAGCTATTTATATCGGGGTATTTCCTTCGTCTTTTAAAATAGCTCTTATCAGACCTATCCATAAGGGTGGCGAACGAGACTGTGTCAACAACTACAGACCTATTTCTATCTTGCCTACCTTGTCAAAGATACTAGAGCGCATAATGAATCGACGCCTTGTGCACTTTCTAGAGACCAATCATCTCCTTTCACCTGCTCAATATGGTTTCCGGCAAAATAAATCGACAAGTGACGCGGTGCATGAGCTGGTTGATTCTGTAGTTAAGAGTCTGGATAATAAAACAAAATGCCTGATAGTGTTTCTGGACCTCGCCAAGGCTTTTGACACAGTCTCAATCCCACTTCTTATAAACAAGCTAGAGGCCATAGGAGTAAGGGGATTGCCCCTAAAACTTTTTGAAGACTATCTGACGTCAAGAAAACAACGTGTAAAGATCAATAATATGTTAAGTGATGAACTAAATATTGAGTACGGAATACCTCAGGGAAGCATAGTCGGCCCTACCCTGTTTTTGCTCTATATAAATGATTTATGCCAGCTACAGCTACCTAATGGTAGAGTCATTGCCTTCGCTGACGATACCGCTCTTTATTTTAGTGGAAGTAGTTGGGACGAAGTATTCACATTAGCTCAGTCAGGTCTAAACAAAGTAAATCAATGGCTCCAACTTAATCTTCTAACACTTAATGCGGATAAAACAAAATATGTAGCTTTTGCAACGAAGAAAAGATTTCTTCCTCCCTCTTCATTGACTTTAAAGACCCATACATGTTGCACTTATAGCTCCAATAACTCATTTGCATGTTCATGTCCTGTTTTGCAACGTGTGGACAATATTAAATATCTGGGAGTAATTATTGACGAGACCCTAAGTTTCAAGTCGCAAATAGAAATTCTTGTTACTAGGTTGCGAAAGCTAATCTATATATTTAGAAACTTGAGGCAAGTAGCGGACCGCAGAGTAATAAAAATGGTTTATTTTGCCTTATGTCATTCTATCATAACATATTGCATAACTTCTTGGGGTGGAGCGGCCAAGTCACACATAATTGAGGTCGAAAGAGCTCAACGTATCATCCTGAAAGTTGCTGCAGGACTCCCATTCCATTACCCTACTGTTGATCTGTATAAGAAATGGGATGTGCTCACCGTTCGTCAAACATTTATCCTTTATACAGTACTAAGACAGCACTTGCAGATAACTTATAACCCGAACTTAGTTAAGAACAAGCGACGGAAGGGGGACGTAGCCCCCGCTCAGTTATTTTTCACCGCACTTTCTCGCCACTTTTTTTGTTATCTTGGTCCATTCCTTTACAATAACATAAATACAAAACTTAACATATATCCTCTTCATAATCAAGCATGTAAGCAAACCGTCACTAGTTATCTCAAAGCACTTACATATGATGAAACTGATTTTTTTTTACATCCAATTCGTTAAATTACCTTCCCCTATTGCGTATACTCATTGTTAATTAATATTTCACCGTATTTTCATTCACTCACCTTCACTTCGTTATAATAACCAGAGCCAGATATATCCTCTCATCCTCAGATTCATTAGCTATCGCACTACATAAGTCCACACTCAAACATATTCACCCAATGGCGCGCACACACACACACACACGCACACACATACACACACACACACACACAAATACTGTGTAACACTGTTTTTATATTAGGTTCATAGTTTTAATTAATATACTTAATGTGTTTTCGTTGATCATCGCATTTGTACTACAGTTATGTATGAGTTTTGTAATAAATTGCATCGAGAATCTTGCCGCGGGAGGGCACTGGTGTTCTGTAATACAGGTATATTTTTTCCTACATCAGGCACCAGGTTCTCACACTGTAGGGTTTTAGATTAAAACTATTACATTACCTCTGTTACTATGTAAAATAGTGTTAAGACCTTATTGTGAGAGCGAAATAAATGATTATTATTATTATTATTATTTATTATTATTATATAGTACCACGCTTTCTTGCATACACACTCTCCGAAGGGAATCACATTCCAAGGCAAGTCCTAGACTCGAATCCCCAAGGAAAACGAAAAAGTGGCCGTCCAAAACAAACCTGGTGGCGGACTGTCATTGATGAAGCGGAGACTGTTGGAAAGATCTGGAGCGAAATTAAGAGCGAAGTTCAGGACCGAACGGGATGGAGGCGCACTGTGGACGCCCTCTGCCCCATCTTGGGGACATAGGAACATAAGTCAAGTTTCTTGCATTATGTTCTTCTAGCAGTTTTTTTTTTTCTTTTTTTTGACCACCAACTTTCAATTGTTCAGCATGAGATCATGGCTTACATCCCACTCAATTCCAAAGCAAGACCTGTGTCCAGCAGTGAGAACTTAAAATAACTTTTTTTTAATCAACCAGCTGATAGCCAAAGAGGAGCAGAACGAGTATGACCTATTGACCTCTCATTTCTAAGCAGTAGTTTGACATGAAAACGATTGCTGATGGTTATGATAAAGAACATATTAAGGAGTCCTTTCATTTTTGCTGAATGTATTCAAACGAATACAAAAATTGCAAAAACTGTTAAAATAAAATATTTAAAATAAAAGTAGTAAATTTGAATAGGTTGGAGTGCGGTGGTCGACGTGGCAGATAGTGCGCGAAAAGGTACGGGATTCCAAAAATCCCGCGCCTCAATAGCTGTGCAAGCAATGGGATTAGTGTTGTAGGGGTGGCAAAATAGGTTTATTAATGAATAAAGAAAAGAAATAAAACAAATGGCACGAAATGAATTTAATACAAGAGAGTTTTAAGCAACAGGTGGGTCCAAAACTTAAATGCTTATTAAACCTGTTAACTTAATATTATGTCATTATCATTTTTAGCTGTGACAAGAAGGTATTTAATACAATTGTTTAATTTAATCCGCGTTTTTCAATAAGTTAGAGCTTGAGTGTTTTCGGCACGGGAATCGAACCCGGGACCCTTCGATTGGCAGTCCAGCATGGTATTCATTGCGGGCAAGTCGCAGTAGAATGTTTGAGTTACGAAAAAACTTAGGATTGTGCTATTCCAAGTTTTGTAGTCGTTGACAAATACTTAACGGGACAGTATTCAGCAGCCCTTTTTTGTATCGGGGGAAACCTTCAAAAGGTACCCGGCATCTTGGGAGAGGGTCGGTCCACATAACCCGGTGGTTATGTGGGATTTGACAGCACTAAAACCCCCTTGGTGGCTGCCTCTGCGCTTGGGGAGGACTCCGGGATCTCCAGCGGAACGCACTATTGTCCTCCACGCGCGACGCCCCAGAACGAGCCCATCTTCGGGAGAGCGGATGTGCTCTCCTGCACCTTCCGATGCTTACGGCGAGATGCGGCCAGGCACACACCACCGCCCTTCCCGGGGCTGCTGGGTGGACGGATCCAGCTCCCACTCACTCCGTCCACAACCCCCGGAAGCCCCTTTTTACTCGCCTCTTAAGATCAGGGGATACCGTAGCTCTATTCTTAAACCCGAAGCTACAGGGACTGTATTCAACAGCCCTACATTTGATAGAGACACGCCTACAAGCTGACTGCGACTAGTGCAACTGTCCAATATTCCGCTACGATACAATACTGCCTACCAAATTGAGTTTACTTCTAACTCGCCTCAAAGCTGTCAGTTTTAAACCTTATGCCAACGTAATAGGGCATTATTAAATCTCTACGGATCTACAAACAGTACAAGATATAGACCGATTGACGCTTAGTAACGGGATTTTTGATTTAAAACTAATTGGAACTTTAATCCGCTGCAGTAAGATTTAAAATTACTTTTTAAATATCAGTAGAATTAGTTGGTACTGCGATGACCTTTCAACAACCTGTGATTTTGAACCTTATGATATTGCGTGAAATGTTTTTGGATGTAAGATTCCAGATCTACTGAATAAGCCAATTTTACTTGGAATGAACAATGTGCGGGTTTGTTCAGAGATATTTATGATTTGGATTACTTGCAGGTTTAAATTTCGATTAAAATGTGACCCATGCAATAAAATAAAAAAATGGAAACCATTTTAATTTACAGTTCTACAGGCCGTTTTGATAATAGTCTGTTTAATAATACTTTAGATTTCATCTCAACAAAAAAAAAATGAAATGCGATACGTGAATGTAAGATAGGTTTACATTCTCAGAAATGATAAATTTAGGCCATAGTAAAAAAAGGATAAGCACGACCGATTGCGTGCGTTTTCGGATTTGGAATTTCGTAAAAGTCTTTATAAAAGTATCTATAAAAAGGTTGTAAAGTGACTAAAATAATAAATTATGATTTACACCTTTAAGACAAATCTTAACAGCTTTTGCGGGATCACTGCACAACACAAAATTTGACTTTCTTTGGTGATCTTACGCATTACTTTACATAAAACTACGTACATAATAATAACAAAATAATTAATAATTAAAAGTATTTAAATGTTAACAAAATTAAATAATTACAAGACCTTACAAAATCACCTTTAGCTAAAAGTAAACTTGTCAGACCATTCAGGTGAAGTTAAATTAAAGTTGAGTTAGTTACTAAGTTGGAAGTTAGTGAGTCACGTCGTCAAGGCGAACTGGAGGCTGCGGAATTGCGCTTTGAAATAATGACCCGCCTAACGATATAACGGAACTTGGGAACGTTTACTAGAGGCTTATGTTGACGAAAGATATTATGACGATATTAAATACGAAATATATTTTATTAGTATCGTATTAGTAGAAGTATAAGAAGCACGCCTAAATCATGGAGGGAAACCAAAATTTTGAAAGAAAAAACAACGGGTTGCACTCCGGTAGTGCCGGCAGAAGTGAAAACTTGTACATTAACGTTGTGCATTTTTGATATTTTGGAATGGTTAGGGAATAATTTCGCACGAATTGCTTTTATTATTAGTATTATTTTTCATTTAGTATTTTCAGTAGGTTTTCATCTAGTATTTTTATAAAGTAGTCACTCATTTTCTTTCACTATTTCTTCGTCAATTTTTTCATTAATAAATGCACTTTGTTCAATGTCCATATTCTGAATATTTGATAAAAACTAATTTTACAAGTATAGACAGTCGAGCCGTTATCAGCTGTCACCCCTCCTTCTGGTGAATGTTCGATCAGGCCACGTGTCCTGACGTGAGTTTAACATTTTTTACTAAATTTTTACCCATCCTAAAAAGTGCACAACGCCGCTAAAGAAGTTTTCACTTCAATAATAAATAAAGTTCATTACTTGTTGATTACAGAAAAACCTATTAGAATAATATCAATTGAAAAAAAAGTGGACGAAAAATGGTGAAAGATTCAATATAATACGTTTACTTACGGAAAATAGTGAACTAAAACACCACTATTTATACATTGAGATATTTTTATGTCAACATTCTCTGGTTTAATATGAAATTTAATCTCGACACGCCCTTATAAACGCACTGACGCAGTTTGTCCATATTCTCTCTTGTACGGACCGCTAACTACCCAATAAGTAGCGTTTTACTTCGATCAACGTTCCTGTCAGAACCTACTCGTAACACCCTGAAATACCTATCTCTACACACATAAACAGACACACACACTAATTTCTATGTGTAATCATTATCTGGTGTAATATGAACTTTATTATCGATACTCCTGTGTGACCGCATTGTCGGTTGTTGTTTATAAACTAACATGGTTGGAATTCTAACTATCTCAAAAGTGGTTTTTCGTTTCGAGCACAGTTCCAGTTAGAACTGAAAACTTTAGAATATACACACATAGTACTCCATAGATTGACAAATGTAGAACAAAAATTTGTTTACTATTTCGTAACATTTTTGGACTGTATTTTCGATACGAGTAGTTATGGCCGAGTGGGAAGGACCGCGGTCTACGATGCGGGAGATGCCGGGTTCAAATCCTGGGTGCGCACCTCCGACAAAAGAAATTGTAATGTACGCATTTCCATTGCTGTTCCACGGTGAGGGAAAATATTGTGATATTTAACTAATTACGATGTTTTCCATCGCCGAGCATGCCTGAGAGAAAACTCATAATTTCGTAAGATGTAAAACGTAAAATGTCCGCCAATCCGCACTAGGCCAGCGTGTTGGACTATGCACTAAATCCTCCTATGGGCTCTCACATGTTAGAGACCTGTACCCTGCAGTGAGATATAAAAATGGGTGCAAAAAAAGTCTCGATACGTCCGCATAACGACACGTCGAAGTTTTTTCATAAACTTACCTCGTTAACTATCCCACAAGTGGATTTTCACTTCGAGCACTTCCTTTTAGAATCAGACACTTTGCAACGTTCCTACCAACACACGCACATATACACATACACCAATATCTGTATATTTACATTTTCTGCCGTAATATGAACTTTATTCTCGATATGCCCGTATAACCTCGCTGTCAAAGTTTGTTCACAAACTAACTTGCTGCCGTGCTCGAGCCGCTAACTGTCCCGTTAGCAGACTTTCCCTTCAAGCACTCTCACCGTCAGAACCAAACACTCTGGAATATCAACACTCATAAACACACATCAATATCTGCATTTCAACAATCTATGGTGTAAAATGAACTTTATTCTCGATACGCTCACATAACCGCACTGTCGCAGCTTGCTCATAAAGTTACCTGCCCGTGTCTGTAACTATCTAACATTTGGACTTTTACTCCAAGCACTTTTCCCGTCAGCACCGAACAGTCTAGAATTACTAAACATTCAAAGAAACTCACACCTATATCTGCACAACATTCTCTTGTGTAAAATGAACTTTATTATCGATATACCATCATAACCACACGGTCGTAGTTTGTTCATAAACTCCCATGTACGGCTCGCTAACTATCCAATAAGTGGACTTTTACTTCGAACACTGTTCCTGTCAGAACCTAATACCCTGGAATCTAACGAACAAATCTACTCTCAAAACTTCTACAGACACACTTGAACAGACTCCAAACTCCAAATAAACTTACTTGGCTGCTTACTATCTTACTAACGAAATTCTCTTAATGAGTATGTGAACATATCAGTAAACATACTGTTACAATTTTGAGTACCTATATCTCGAAAACAAAGCGTCGTACAGCAAAACACCAAAAACACATAAACAGGTATTAGGTCTACTATCGAACAGTGAAGAAAGTTCTCGAAAAGTCAGTGATAAGAAAAACAACGATTCATATACAGTTCGGGATCCGCGGCGAGGCTGACTGGGGAGCTTCAGACTTGGGTTTAAACCCCAATAAAGCATGTTGCATTTTTTTGTGACAAGTTTTATTTTTATTGGGAGCTATTTCAGATGGCGTTGTTAAGTATCACTAAGCCAGTGAGTGTTTTGTTTGAATTACACCAAGAAAATCGATAGTTTTTTTCCGAGCAACGCTCGGTCGTCCGGGTGCTTAATAATTAACCGATAAGAATTAAATATCTAGTTTGAAAGAACATAATAATTTCGGGTAGGAATATTAAAAGACAAAGATTTTTATTTGCACAAATACGGGTGTTTACAAAAGTTGTTTTTATACATGTGGTTCACTTTAATTTTAGTTTCATGAAGTATGCAAATATTACAATAATCAAAAACTTAACTAATTAAAACATAAAACCGTACATTGAAATAGATTTATTTATTATTTTGTAATTATATTTTAAGCTTTTAAGGTTGTGTTTTAAGTTGTCGGTTTTAGTTTTGAACTTATTTTTTATTTGTATGCTATTACAAAGGTCGTTTAGCTTAGAAAAAGAAAAGAAAAGAAAACCATATTTATTTCATATTAGGAATACAAAATAATATTGAATGTCTGGTGGCCAACCACCAGATGGTTTAAAATCACTAATAAGACCTCCGAAAATACCGACCAACGATACCCGGATAGCAATTGTACTATCCATCGATCATAACTAATTCCAGTGGTTTACGTCCAAAGACCCGCCCATTTCATTCAGCTATGTAGATTTTTTCTTGTTCGACAGCCACAGGGTCTTGCACGCTTCCAACCAAATTATTGTATGGCGCAATGGTTACCATGCCAGATTGCCAATCGGGAGTTCCGGGCCTCATTACTGTAGAACTAGAGATTAAAATGAAGCCTTCAATTTCTGTTCTCGGTTTGGGTGTTTGTTTTTATGCATTTGTGTGTACCCATGGAACCTACGACACAGGGTATATCTACGCTACTGCGTTCCATCGGGATATGAGTGTGAAATGTTTTTTTAACGAAATTTAGTGATAGACAAAGGAATAATTTGCTAACAACATTAAATATTATGACTGTATCAAATCTACACACATTTTTCAAGCCACGGGGGGAATGGGAATTGCTCGTAGCTCTTTCGCTCCGGTGCGTTCGCTGTCGAATGAGTTTTAATTAGAGTGTAGGTTTGTATGCTTATACTTTTTATGTATGTATTACCTTTATATGATACCGTAATAAATCAGCATTTTTTATATTTGAGTGGACGAGTATGCAGGCCACGTGGTGTAAAGTGGTCGTTGTAGCCCGTGGACATCTAACAACCTCAAGCAAGCATAGGTAAGCCTTGTCTTAGGTCGTATGCAGTTGCGCTGCTACTCCGGAGGCTGATGTTCGCCTCATGTAAATGAGTCTGTTGGGTAAATGTTCCTTTCCAATGGAATTTCCAATAAAATTAATGCCAAAAGTAGGTACAGCGGTGATACTTTACCACGATTTTTTTTACTAAAAACATTAAATTATGTCTAAAGTATTAAATCTACACACGTTTTTCGTGCAATGGGGGGATTGTGAATCGTTAGTAGCTCTCACGTTTCAACGCGTTCACTGCGTTTTAATTAGAGGGTATGTCTTTAGGTTAAAACTAATATATAATACTTATATTTATACTTCCTTAACAAATCGGATTTTTTCTAAAGTTATGGCGAACTAAATATATGTGGGCGCCACGACGGTACAAAGGTGGCGCTAGGATCAAGAGTGACCATAGAAAGTTGCTCTAGCGGAGCGTCGTATCGATGGTACCGTGACAGCCAAAGTGTTATTCCTTGATTCGTAATAATGAAGACAAGATGCTCATAATAATATATAAATAACTTTTGTGAACATACATATTTGTATAAATGAAAGTCTTTGTCTGTGTCTCTGTCTTTCTCTATATTTGAATGGAGTAGCAGAAGAGGATGCAGGCCACATACCGTGGTGTTAAGTGGTTACTGCAGCCCATGAACATCCGCAACCACAAGTCAAGTCTGAGGTGCAGTTGCGCTGCTACTCCGGAGTCTGATAGTCACCTCATGTATGTCTGGACGGCAACTGCTCCTTTCCAATGGAATACAAGAAAATTGATTCTCGGTAAAAGTGGTTGCACCGGTGAGTTTTCCCCGGGCAAATCTTATAAGATCATCCACCAACAGTAGTGGGCAAAACAGCTTCTTGATGTCTTTGGCGCACTAACTCATGCAAAACCATTATCATACCCATATCATTAACTATCACCAATTAATTATCACCAATATCATTAACTATCAATCTTTAAAAGTAGAGTTAAGTTAAAGTAGCTTTGTGCCACGCACAAATATGTCAATTCTGAAGGAGTTAAATATTCAAACTCGTCTCTCAACTGCATGTATGCGAAAACTATTGATCTTTTGATCACGTAGCAAGATAGGAATCTGGTAACCTTGAAGAGCTTACAGTTATGGACCACCGGAATGGACAGCGAAGTAGAGGATGCCGTTGCCGAACCAACGTACACGAATCCTTGCGTCTGTCACAAAGTAGATCAAATTAGACAATTTACGTAGGCAGATTAGGTCTTGCTGGTCATGACCCTCAGTAACGAGGAATCGACAAAGACGAAGAAGCTTTAAATTCTAAGCTAAAAAACCCACTGTCTAACTTTCTTACATGTTCTAAGGAGCACTCGATTGAATTATTTATTTTAATTTAATTTCATTAAATCCAGCTAGTATAGCATAAGAAATATAACAAACTTATTCACAATATCTTGCCTACAGAGCTTAAATGTGGTTTAAAAATATACCTATTTGGATAAAGTTCTAAAGAAAAACAAAATAAAAAATTATAAATTGCTTCATACTCCAAACTCCACAGCGATAGAACAGAAATGGAAAAGACTTCTAAATCCGTCATTTAGATTCATCCGACACTGGAAATCGTAATTAGGACTTATTGCACTCCAGACCGACCTTTGTGATTATTACTGCACCATTGGGACACAGAGCAATATTTTAATCTCTACATAATAGTAATATAATGGCCTAATAAATAATGGTACGATCTTATACGATAATTTTGAAAATAAATAAATAAAGTGGTAATGGAAAATTAAAATAAAACTATTAGAAAATCCACATAAAAATCAAAAAACAACATCTCAAATAACGTTAATTTGGTTACATTTAAAAATTGGTCAGATTGGTCAGAATAAAATGCTGATAAAGCCACCACATCACATTTTCAATGCTTCGTTAATCGCGCATTATCTCCCGAGCGATGCGATTAATAAACGTGCGACACGAACGCGCGACCACAACGCCTCATTGTCGACCGCGGGGTCTGCGGGGACGTTTATATGACAGCTTGGTTAAGGCTTTTTAATTTTGAATATTTTTTTAAACTAAGTTAAAAATATTGTAATAAAAGATTTTAATGCCGAATGCCTTGCGATAAAATTATATTTGACAAACATACTAAGTTATTTTAATATTTACCTATCCCATGCCACGGGACTGTACCGCAGGAAAATAAAAGTTTTTCGGGATAAAATTATCCTTTAAGCTTTTTTACACTATAATCTTTATCTGTGACAAATTTAGTCCCAATCCGTTCAGCCATACTTGCGTGAATTGAGCAACAAACATCCATCCAAACATTTACTTTGTATTTCAATGTGTAAACGAAGAGTTGTTATGCTAACTCGGGGTGTTTATATAATTGTCAATAGAAGAAATAAAAGAAAATAATTTATTACTTTTTATTTTCACTAAATATAGATACTAAACGTAAAAGTAAATAAAATTAAAAGAATTAATTCATGATTTATCAAAAATATTCTACCCAGTAGTCCAAATTACGTTAATTTGTTCGCATTTAAATATCGGTAAGAATAAAATGCAAAATCAGCCACTGGATCAAACGTCCAATAGTTCGTTAAGCGCGATGATAAATAACCGCGCGGCACAAACGTGCGACCGCAACGCCTCATTACTGACCGCAAAGTTTGCGGTGCGTTCATGTGACACATTGGTTAAGCCTTTTTAATATTACATATTATGAGTATTTAAAAGGTAACTTGGTATAGAGAACTCTTATAGAATATCTAACATAACAATTTTGTATCACTATGAACATTGAAATTGCTAAACCGATTGTGATGAAATATTTTAAAAGCATGTAGTGCAGTACAACTAAAAGGACATCATTGGTCATTAATAATAATAATATACTTTTATTTTAGACGTAGGTTCGTCCATAATTTTGTTATGAAATGAAAATGAAATGAAATGAAAATATTTTATTTGCACAAATATGTTATATGTTAGTAATTTGCACTTATATTACTTCAATCAATAATATTTTAACTCGGAAAATCTCCCGGGAAAATAGCTAGTATGTATTATATTTAGTATCTTTTAAAGCAATGTGGATACTATTAAACTGTGTGGATGTGGACACTTTTATGATATAAAACCTTACTAAATTTCTGATAAATGCATTGACATTCTTTATTTTTTTATTTTCTATCCTTTTTTATAATTAATGTGGATATCATTACCTCAATGAACAGTTTTTTCTTTGCTCATTCTGGATTTGCATCTTTTTTATATATCCATATTATTCACGACATACTAAACTTTAAAGTAAACCAAATGAAAAATACAAATAGTGTTGCAAATATTCTGTGCAATAATCGAAATAACATTACTTTGGTCACATTTAAATATTGGTACGAATAAAATGCAAAATAAGGCGCTGGATCAAGTAATGTTTGTTAAGCGATTACTGACCGCTACGTGTGCGGTGCTTTCATTTGACAGCTTGACTAAAGAATGCATAATAAGCATGTTTCAAAGTCGTATAATTTTGGTAGGTATATTTTTGAAGCGCAAATGGCCTAGTGGCTAGAGTAGAACGCAACGATCTACGCAGCTTAGCAAAACAGGCGCGGTCAGGAATGAGATGGGTGACCGCGCTAGTGACGAAAAATTGTGCACATTTCCATACTTTGAAAGACACGTTAAGTCGTCAGTTCTAGTTGTTATCGATAGATAACAGTCGTTAAACCTTGTCGGAGCTTTATAGAGCTTTTAGGGCGGTTTAAAAACATCCAACAGCGGGTTGTCCACTAACCCGCTTCTACATCAACTAGCATTAGAGCGGCGCGGTTGAGTTATTTAAGTACTCCAAGATTTCTCAATGGGAAAAAAACGACTGCAGACATTTTGATTTTAAAGTGCCCATCTGGAAGAGATAATACTGCTAAAATCACGATGTACAGTACACGAATAGCAAAAAAATAGATTGTACGTAGATCATTTTGAAATAAATAAAAGAACAGTATACAAGCATAAGCTGCCTTTTAAGGAATGAATGAAATGAAATGAAATAGTTTATTAACATCCTGGGTAATTATATACACTTGATGTTTGTCATTGTTCTACGGTCATCTCATCAGCTGACCGTCATCCGCTTTGGGTGCGCTAAGGCTTATATGGGCTATTATTTATTATGGGAATTTAACTTAAGATAAATCGATAACATTTACTAGTATATCTGAATCTGAATTTCTGGTAAATCTGAAAGTTTTTTAGGGTATATAGCGACAAATATCAAGAACAATAGAAATAAAATAAGTAACCTGACCTTGCCATGTTCCTCAAGCGTATTACCTGTAAGGAATTCACATTGAGAATTACAGGCAGACCCGAATAAAGGCCCTGAACAACTCAAGTAAACTCAAATAAAGGCAAAGACCCAACAACAGTAACTGTTACCCGCATGCGCTACGCCGTAGATCATAAACATTCGCTACGACGACGTAGTACTACACGTGTAGCGCGGCATCAATCTAGGTTTCTCGTAGCCTAGGTTTACCAGTTATTTCGATGTTTAATTTGGGATACTTATTGTGGTGTATTTAGATACACAAAACCTATACATATTAATAGATAAATATGTTAATAATAGCGTTTGTTTAAATATATAAGAAATAAAATGCTTGTGTTGTACAATATTTACATTTTTTTATCCTAGCGTTTTTAACAGTACTTAATAATACTTAATTTTATTTTTTGAAATCAAATGACACGTAGTTAAATCACAAGAAAGTTCTATAATTTTAGCCTGTAAAATTATGTCACTTTCACACATTACAAAATACTTATGATTTTAAACATGACAAAAATTTGGATGATAAAAATGTAAGCAATGCTTCATCGGTGTTACAATTTGAGCTCAACAGAGAATAACTATTTCTTTCGCTAAGATGGCATGCATCAGCCTCTTGGGTTACACAACTTCATAAGACTTCGGATAAGACCTGGGCTTTTCACAGCAGGGAACAAAGACTATTATTTTTCATAGACACATTTGAAAAAGCTAAACGTAAAGCAAACACTGAGTATACGAAACTTTGACTGCTTTGCGTTTTACTGTAGGGGATCCATAATTGAGGAGGCCTGAAGCAAATTCCACCATGCTGTTAGTATGGAAATATTTTTTTATGTTTTTACTTTTATGTAGATACTTAACAGATTAGCTACTTATTCTTGTTTCATAAGTGTTATGGGAAAATGAACCAAAATTTAATACCATGGTCACCCCAGTTCTACGACGTAGCTATTAAGCGAACATATTGCTACGATGAAGGAAGCAAATAGTGTGGAGTGATACAACATGGGACTGCGACTTTGAGTTTAATATTAATGAAAATTATAAAGGTGCTAAATGTACCATTACGTGTAACGAATACAAAGGTTCATGGTATAATCCAAAGGTAAATAAGCAAATAATAATATGTAATAGCTTAATCACATAACCAAGCAAGAAAACGTAAATTGACCTTTTTTCAATCAATATAATTAATTTAACAAATTTATATGTTTAAGGTGACATTTTGCATGAAATAATTGACATTGAATAATTGACATTTTTTGTTTTCAATTGAATTTTATACTTGGTAAATACTCTGTCATGTATATTTGTAAGCAATTTTTTAATTTGTTAATTTATAATTGCATGAGCAGGAATATAGAGAAATGTAGTCTTAAAATGTATATTTAAAATAATATAACGCTACATGCTACACATTCATAGCCCCACACTAGGATTCCCTGTGTCGTGGGTATCATGGACACACACAAAGACAGAAACACAAACACCCAGACCAAGTACAGAAATTAAAACTCATCATTTCAATTCTGCCTCGCCGGAAATCCAACCGGGGACCCTCCGATCGGCAGTCCGGCATGATAACCATTGCGCCACTTGGGTCGTCGTAATAATATTACTATCATCATTTGTATGCCATTAGTATGGCTAATTGTACTGGGACTCGTAGACAGATTTTGTACCAACACCTACACATAAGAACAAATAAATAAATAAAAAGTGAATTTAAGATGCAGGCCACGTGGTATTAAGTGGTCTTTGCAGCCCATGGACATCTACACATAACTTCAAGCAAGCATGATTCTTGTCTGTCGTATGCTGTTGCGCTGATTCCAAATGCCGATGATTGCTCAGTGTGGCTGGCACTGCACCTTTCCACGGAAACACAATAGAATTGCTAGACAGCAAAAATGGGTGCAGCAGTGGTACTTTCCCGGGCAAATCATAAAAGTTGTAGCACCTGTAAAAAGCTTATAAAAATATATTGTACAGTACCTACTAATACCTGTTCTGACAAACTTAATTCAAAAACAAAATATTCAAGCTAAAAATTTACTTAAAATTATAAGATATATATATACCTACATACTTTTTATTTCTTATTATATTTCAATATTTGATTATGTTACAAGTAAAGTTACTTTAGAAAATTTTTGGCGTACCAAAGACACTAATGATTAAATTAAAATTAAACTATATCCATTCTATCATCCATTTAATAAGTATATATAAATAAGATACAAAAGAATTATAGAATTTTTTTATATTACACATTTTAAGTATATGTCCGAATGTCTCCGAACTTCAAACTTCTCATCCAAATTCAGAGGTTTAACTGAACTCGTATGCATTCCACCGCGGGGATTGCAATATTGTATGAAATCAGAAATAAATGTTAGAGTAACGGCTCTTTTCTAAACGAGGATGTCATTTTAGGAAATTGATGGTATTCTTGATAATATGACGACAGTAATAGCAGTGTGGTTAAGATTATGACTTCTTCATTGCGGTTTCGGGTTCCAATCTTATTCCACCATCCTCACACGCCTGCTCATACTGTGCTAAGAAAGATATAATGAATAAAAATAAAACTATCGTTACCTAATATTAGGATTCTCTGCGTCGTAGGTACCAAAGGGAAGCCAGAAACAAACATTTTAAATCATAAAATCGAATCTAGGACCTTCAATCAGCACTTCGGCATAGTAACTATTGCGTTGTCCGGAACGTCCATGTGCAACTTATCTTGCTTCTTACAATAAAAAAATATATTATGTAGCTAGCACGAAAATTAATTCAACCCAAACGTTGAAGCTAATGGTTGACTAAGAGCAATAAATAAACTGACTTTATTGGTTCCATTGAAAAATTTAATCTTGAACTCCGATCTTCCAACTCCCGGAGATTAATTCCACAATCTAACTACGCCATAAGTCGCCATATCAAACTTGCCGTGAGCATGTGAAAATAGTAAAATGGATCTCATCCAATATTCAGAGGTTTAAATTCTGAACTCGTATGCATTCGACCGCGGGGACTGCAATGTTTTATGAAATCAGAGGTAAATCTTATTAAATAAGTCGCCATATTGATGTTGCCGTGAGCATGGGGAAATAGTGAAATTAATGATCGCATCCAATATTCAGAGGTATAACTGAACTCGTATGCATTCGACCGCGGGTATTGAATGTTTTATGAAATCGGAGGTAAATGTTAGTGTTACGATTCTTTTACATACAGCCCTTTTCAAGGATTTTAGAGAGGTTGATGATATTTTTGATGAGTTTTATTATAACGGCAGTAATAGCTGAGTGGTTATTCTTGTACTTCTACTGTGATCCCGGTTCTTTTCTGTCCATCTCACACGTCGTCTCATATTGCGTTATTTTTTTTTACAACATGCTTACACAACGTAGAAATTTAAGGGCACATTTGATTGAAATAATATATGTACTAATTAAATGTAGACATTGCTAATGTAATGAAATGAGTAGGTATTTACTATTTTGTGATCCACGCGTCGCAATGGTCTTTTGGGGTTAAGGATTTTATTCCCGCTAAGGCAAAAATATTTAAGATGACTTAAAAATTCTATTTCTGTTGTCAATCTAGGTTTTTGTCTTAACATTGTGTGTATCTGTCGTACTCCCGACACACGGACTCTGAGTGGTCTATGAACTTGACGCGTTCTTTAACACTTTTTAATACTTTTGTATTCAAATTCGTTAAGTATAGTATGTATGGATTAAAGATGTCAGTAGTAGGTACTCATATTGAATAAAATATTATATAATAAATTTATTTATAGTCTAAAATCAGAAATCGATAAAGTTACATGGATTGGAGGAAGTATACATCTCGGCATTCAGAAAGTCCTTTAAATTTGGTTTCTCGAGCAACAGGAATCTAGCTATTCGCGGTAATGTTATTGGGCGTTTATTAGAATAGTTCTGCAGCGAACATCGGTTCTCGCATTGCGAGTCTGCTTTAGTACTCCTTGAAGTACGCCAAACATTGTAGGGTCGTGACTTTGTACCATTTATGAGTGTGGCGTACAACGCGGGTCGGCGGCCCGACGCCACAAGCCCAAAAAGAAAACGGACACACGTAAAGACAGTATGATATTAAGAACTGACTAGTGAGCTTACTTACCGAGGAAAGCAGAGTACTGGCGCAGTAAAGCGGTCACCAGTCAGTCAGTAGGTATAGGTAAAAGGGGGTTGGGTTACCCAAAATAAAGTAGGGAACAAAAATCATAAAATCTAAAGTATATACTACGGAAAATCTAATGGGGTCCTGAGTAAATACGTCTTGTCGAGGGAACCTGGCCTCACTCACACTCCGCGTGGTCGGTGCACCCTTACTCGAAATGGCCGCCACGGGGGCCCAAGTCACCGTCGACGACACTACACTCACTTCAGTTCTGATGATTACGCGACCGAAACCTTCCCGTGAAGGTGCGTATACTTTTAATAATCCACACTCGGACCGATTGGAAAACTAGGAGGAAAGCACCCGTGCCCCGCCGTAAAACTGCACGGTGCTACTTTGGCTAGCGTTGCCCACACTCCTGAGTACGTCCTTACTTCCCGGCGCTAAGATCACGACTTTTAATATGGCAGCGATGACTCGGCTTGTCAGAAACTATTGCAAGCTTACCCTCAATAAGATTAACAATTCTTAAATAACTTCATAGATTCATTATCTTGGTATTAATTTTATCTGGTGGCAACTATACCAAACAGTCCCCCGCCCCAGCCAGGCAGTACCTGGCTGAGACTGAAGCCGGATCACCAAGAAACAAGAAATCTAAACAACTGGTAATCGGGACAGAGTTGCCACTGCTCGCTTTAAAATAGAATTCCCCACTAGGACCTCTGCAACACGCGGAGTACCGTCCGCGCCTAGGAATAGCCTCAAAATTCGACCCCGTCTCCACGACAAGGGTGGCATATTCATCTCCTTAACTAGGACGAGGTCACCAACTTTAGGTGGGTCGGTCTTATCCGACCACCGAACGCGCTGTTGCAACAAATGTAAATATTCTAAATTAAACCTACGCCAAAAACTCTGAGTCAATTGTTGCAGCATCTCAAATCGCGTTAACCGATTAACTGGAGTATCCTGAAAGGGATATTCTGGTACAGCAGTAAGAGGACCACCGATCAAAAAATGACCAGGGGTCAAAGCTTCCAAGTCATTTGGGTCCGATGAAACAGGACAAAGAGGTCGCGAGTTCAGAACGGCTTCAATTTTACAAAAAACAGTAGCTAGTTCCTCAAAGGTGAGCACCGTTTCGCCTATAACCCTCCGAAGGTGTGTCTTCGCGACTTTTACAACCGCCTCAAAAATACCACCCCAAGACGGGTAAGCGGGTGGATCGAACTTCCAATCAATACCACGCTGAGATAAAGCCGAGCCTAAGGAATCTTGATTTTCAGACAAAAATTCATAAATTTCCTTGAGATACCTATCACTGCCCTTATAATTCGTCCCGCAGTCGGACCGAATCAACCTCGGCAACCCACGACGACTGACAAAACGAGTGAAACATGCGATAAAAGCCTCGGTGCTAAGAGCGGACACTACCTCCAGGTGTACGGCCTTCGTAGAAAGGCAAACAAATACGCACAGGTAGGCCTTGGATGTCTTAGCATTCCGTAACGAGGAGGACTTAACTATGAATGGACCTGCAAAATCCGTACCTACTCCAGAGAAAGGTCTACAGGCTTTCACTCGATCTGGAGGCAGGTCACCCATTTGAGGCTGCACGATTGCTGCCTTCAATCTATAACAAGGTATACAACGAAAAATAATCTTTCTTATTGCTCTCCTAGCCGACAAAATCCAAAATTGCACTTGCAAGATTGCTAGGAGTGTATTTAATCCCGCGTGAGAGTTTTTCACGTGCCGATCGGAGATTATAAGATTAACAAGGGCACCATCCTTGGGCAGCAGGAGGGGATGTCGAGTCTCAAAAGGCATGTCGGCATTCCTTAACCGTCCTCCTACTCGAACCAGGCCCTCTGCATCAATAAAGGGATTCAGCCGTGCAATAGTACCCTTTAATTTTACACGCCCGTCCCGTAAACTAGACAGAGTTGATTCAAAATTTTCCGCCTGGACTGATCGTACCCAAAACTTCAGTGCTTCCCATCGCTCCTCAGGAGTAAGCACTGAAGTCGATCGCCTATCAGATCTATGCCTAAGATTATAAATAAACCTTCTTATCCACCCTGTGACACCTAATAATTTATCAAGAGAGCTAAACCGTTCCAACAAGGTGTTCATAACCTGCGGTCGCTCCTTCTGAATAGCAAGAACTCGTAAACCTGGAAGAGGTTCAACGTTGTCCACAGAATCATGGGGCCAGTAACACTCTGGCTCACAAAGCCAGGCTGGTCCCCACCACAGAGGATGATCCAACAACACTGGAGACTCACAGCCGCGTGAGGCGCAATCAGCAGGATTGAGGTCTCCAGGTACATGCCTCCATTTGATGGCAGCTGTTGAATTCTGAATCTGAGATACACGATTTGCGACAAATACTTCCAACGCATGGACGGACGCTCTTAACCAACAGAGAACTATCTGACTGTCGGTCCATGCAAACACCTTCTCAATCTCCACGACTTGACCTAAAGTGGACACCAAATGATTGAGAAGACGAGTCAGAAGAGCAGCTCCTGACAACTCTAACTTTGGGATTGTAAGCCTTGAACGAACGGGAGCAACCTTGCTCTTTGCCATTACTAATTTTACCGTCACATTTCCATTCCGGTCAACAGCGTGAATATACACAGCAGCCGCATATCCACTCTCTGAAGCGTCACAGAAGCCATGAAGGCTGACATGAGATTTACCTTGAGGCAAGAATCGCCTATTTATTGTAACAAATTGAATATCCGAAAGAGAAGAAACAAATCGTGACCACGCCAATAATAAATCTCCAACGAGGGGAGCGTCCCAAGGAATTCCTTCTAGCCAGAGTTTTTGAAGAAAACACTTAGCCCAAAATACAACCGGTGTCAACCATCCATTTGGATCAAATATTCGTGCTACAGTCGAGAGTACCAATCGTTTCGTCCAGGCCTTACATACATCCAAATCTTGCACACGAAACGTGAAGACATCTGGTACCGGCTGGTACTGTACTCCAAGGACAGCAACAGCATCCGGATTGTCTATATTCTGGAAAAGATGAGGGTCCTGCTGGTGCTCCTCTGGTAGACCGGCAAGGAGAGCCTGTGAGTTGGATACCCATTTCCTCAACTCATATCCACCAGCCCTCAAAATTCCTATCAGCTCATCTCGGAGAACTAGAGCCTCTCTTTCACTGGCTGCACCGGTACATATGTCATCGACATATACATCTTTCGACAAGATGGCTGATGCCCGGGGAAAATTTATACGTTCGCGATCTGCAAGTTCCAACAAGGACCGAATAGCAATAAAGGGGCTTGACTTGAGACCGTACGTATTTGTATTCAATTCATAAACTAAAATTGGTTTGGAGGAATCCTCTCGCCATAGAATGAGTTGATACCTACGATCATCTGGATGAATGATCGTCTGCCGAAACATCATTTTAATGTCCGCTACAAAAACGACCTGATGTCGGCGGAAGCTCGTCAAAATATCCGAAATGTCACGATGAAGTTTGGGACCCGCATACAAACATTGATTTAGAGAAACACCGTTAGAAGTAGGAGCGGAACCATCAAACACAACCCGAATTTTCCCTGCCTTAAACACCGCATGGTGAGGGATAAAATAATGTTCCCGTGAACGCCAATCAAATTTCGAAACAGACATGTGGCCCAAGTCTAAATACTCCCGCATGAAATCTACATATTTCTCTCTGAAGGCCGCATCTCGCTTCATTCTTCTCTCCATGGAAGCTAACCTCTTCTCAGCTAGCATTCGGGAGTTACCAAGAAGCGGCCTAGATGGCATGAAAGGCAACCGCGTGACAAACCGACCTGAACGGAGCCGACCAGTGTTACTCTGAAAGAATGAATCACACTCCAGGTGATCCGGGTTTTCACGAGGTGCACTAGGAGGCTCCTCTATCTCCCAAAATCGCTGAACCGCTTCAGCGAGAGAGAGTCCAACTTGCAAGTTATCATCCCCACGTGGAGGGTACGACAAGTGTACTGGACCAAAAATAACGTCACCCAGGTCAGTCGGGACAGCCGACAGACCTCCTGCTTGAAGCAGCTTACTGCGTCCCAATCGCAGTAGTCCAAGGACATCAGCACCCAGTAGCAAATCTATAGGTCCTGGAACATCAAATTCTGGATCAGCCAGAGATAAATCTTTAGTTAAAGCTACAACACCTGGTGGCAAGGAAACAAGCGGGTGCCGCCCTAAAATATTATCCATAACAATAGCTGACATCATGATACGCGGCCGAGGTAATAAAATGGGGGAAAAGGAGAGTGAGACTTGACCCACTAGGCCGGACACCTTGATTCCACCTATCCCACGAATAAAATCGACACCGTCCTGAACCTGCAACCGTAACTGCTCCACTAACCGTGTCGACGCAATACACCCCTGAGAACCCGAATCTAAAATTGCACGCGCGGTTACCTGTTCACTCCGATGTGAACCGACGCGAACCTGAGCTGTGGGCAACAAAACTGTAAGGGGTTTCTGAGGTGATACGGGAGCAGCTGCAGGAAGGAGTCAACACTCCTGTGCCATATTATTATTATGTAGTGGAGGGGGGCTGGCCCTCTCATTCATACGTTGTTGACGTATAGGCCGCAGTCGCTGCTCCAAACGGGGCCATTCTGAAAAGGGGAGCTGCGTACGACAACCGTCTACAGATTCCTCGTCCGCCGTAGCATGGGTACTAGCACGAGGTCTGCGATCACCCCCGCCCGTGCAGGCCTGTGCCTGTCGTTGACCATAAGTACTATATTGGCGTCGACCATACTGTTGAGGAACCCTTGAGCCACGGCGAGACCTACAATACCGAATACCTCCTGTCCAGTTCTCGTTTGTAACTCTATCACCCCTATCCGAACCGGGGGAGTTTTCCGACACACGAGCCGGAGCAGCCGGTTGTGGTGATCCGTTGCGGTTACCACAGAGTAAAATATGATGTTTACCTCCACACTGCACGCAGGGTCGTACCAAACGACATTCAAATATACGGTGATTGCCTAAGCAGCCATAACACCAATTTCGTTGGCGGGCGATATTGCGCCGAGCCTGCCAACGCATCTGCTTAAATTGAAGACAACCTGAAACACCGTGGCCGGGATCACGGCAATAAACACAGCGGGACTCTTGCACCTGCGCAGCCGTAGCAGTGAGTACACGAGGCACCTCACGAAACCTAACAGGTTGACGACGTTCAACATTTATCGGTCTAGGTCTAGACGCAACCACAGGAGGCCCCGGTGGGGGAACGTTTTCTGCACGGCGACACTCGTCCTCTAAAAACAAAACTAAACTATCAAACGCCGGCAAACAAGTGGCGGAGTCCCCACCGTATTCTAATTCGAAGCGGTTCCGTAGCTCGTGTGGTAACTTTCCTAAAACTATATGCAACAACAAAAATGACCAACTACAAACAGGCAAATCTAAACCCTTTAAACCGTTCACCGCAATTAAAAGCGGATTAAGAATTCTAATGCGTAGGGTCTGTGCTCCGGAAATCCTAGGTAGACCGAGAATGGCAGACACGTGATTGTCTGCTATGCGCCGAACATTCTGGTACCTCCGCTTGAGCAGGTCACGAGCAATATCATAATTACCATCGATAAGTTCTAAATGTTGTACCAAACCCTTAGCTTCACCAGTGAGTGAAGCCATTAAATATGCTAGCTTCTGAGCCGGGGTTAAATCTTTACGGCAATGTACCAAACTATCATATAAATTATTAAAAGCTACCCATTGTCCTAAATCACCATTAAAATGAGGTAAATCGAGTAGTGGCAATCTGCTGAGCAGTGCTGCCGAAGCGTCTGACACCGAGGTGGAACCTGAGTCAGAAACCGTTGACGCTTTCAATAAACCGACAGCTTGCCGTATCTGATCTGCTAAATCATCTGCCTGATTAACATCCGAATTTAATTTATCCATGGCCTCCGACTCCAGCCCCAGTTCCAGTAGGGACCGATAGGCATCGTACAGGTCAGCCATCTGACCATCCAAGGACTCATACCGAGACAATAAAGCCTGAGTTCTATCTTTTCGCGAAATATTTAAAACAGCCGAGCCGAGCCATCGTAATACACCTGCTATCCGAGCAGTGTGCTTCTTACTAGCCATTATTATCACAAAAGGAAAATAAACTATTTAATTGTACGAATAAAAATATTTTCCGAAAAAATATCGATAGCAAACGATACACCACTATTTATCGATAACGGCACGGTACAACACTAAATATCGATAACGTAAACTCACAACACTAATACCTTTCACAAAAGCTACAGTTACAAAATATCGATAAAAATCTAAATCTGAATCGAAACAACACTAAATTATTTCGCACTAAATAATAGCCGATTATTTCAAACTAAAATGTTAAACCGCAACAAACAAACAAAAAATATTATGATATCTTACCTGAATAACCTTGACATTGAACTTAAAACGGATCAGCCGCAAGCAATAATCCTTCACGACAATAACTACCTACTTTTACTATTTTCAAGATACGCAATAACCTATACCTGCAGATACGTAATTTCACAATTCACTATTAAATGTATAATAACCCAGACTCACCCGTGTGAGTTATGCACAAAACACTGTCTAACACTAAACACTAAACAACAATCAAGTATATTATTATAATTAACGCGAATAAACGTTAACTAATTACGTACGTGTACCGTTTATGTACCGAAATATTAAACGAGCGGTAACCGTTTATGGTTATCCTAACCACGCTCTGCTACCACGCGCTGTGGCGTACAACGCGGGTCGGCGGCCCGACGCCACAAGCCCAAAAAGAAAACGGACACACGTAAAGACAGTATGATATTAAGAACTGACTAGTGAGCTTACTTACCGAGGAAAGCAGAGTACTGGCGCAGTAAAGCGGTCACCAGTCAGTCAGTAGGTATAGGTAAAAGGGGGTTGGGTTACCCAAAATAAAGTAGGGAACAAAAATCATAAAATCTAAAGTATATACTACGGAAAATCTAATGGGGTCCTGAGTAAATACGTCTTGTCGAGGGAACCTGGCCTCACTCACACTCCGCGTGGTCGGTGCACCCTTACTCGAAATGGCCGCCACGGGGGCCCAAGTCACCGTCGACGACACTACACTCACTTCAGTTCTGATGATTACGCGACCGAAACCTTCCCGTGAAGGTGCGTATACTTTTAATAATCCACACTCGGACCGATTGGAAAACTAGGAGGAAAGCACCCGTGCCCCGCCGTAAAACTGCACGGTGCTACTTTGGCTAGCGTTGCCCACACTCCTGAGTACGTCCTTACTTCCCGGCGCTAAGATCACGACTTTTAATATGGCAGCGATGACTCGGCTTGTCAGAAACTATTGCAAGCTTACCCTCAATAAGATTAACAATTCTTAAATAACTTCATAGATTCATTATCTTGGTATTAATTTTATCTGGTGGCAACTATACCAAACAATGAGAATGCTGAGAATTCAATCTTCATGTAGTACATATATTATATAACAGGCGTTCGGGACCTAACAAGTGAGATTTAGGCCATAGTCCACCACGCTGTAACATTTTGGATTGGTAGACATCATACCTTCGATAAATTATGAATTTCTCTCAGGCATAAACGGCGATGGAAAACATCGAAATCAATTATATTATATTACAATATTTTCCATCGCCGTGGGGCAGCGATGAAAATGCTCACATTACAAAATTTATTAAGTGGCCGAGGATTTGAACCCGCGTCAGAGACTGCGGTCCTTACCACTCAGCCATCGCTGCTCAAATGGGCAATATGGAGTTTAATTTACTTTCATGTAAGTATAGGCTGATGGTCGACTCATGTAAGTCTGGTCGATAACTGCACTTTTCAACCAAAACAGGATAAAACTGCTTCACGGCATAAGTGGGCGCAGCGATAGTACTTTCCCGGTGGAACCATTCAAGTTCTACCAACTACCAATTTAATAAGGTTGTAATAATTAACTATTTACAATAAATTTAACGTCACAACGCCATCTATCGAAAAAGTTCGAACAACCGGCAAATACTCCACCTAGTGAGCTTAGGCAAAAACTTTTCCTCGACTCGTGCACTCAAACTCTTCTCAGTTCCACATTTAGGTCATAGATGGCGCTGTAAACGTTATAGAGCCACTGTGACATTAATGAAAGCTAGGTAGGTAGGTACATCGAAAATAAACTTACAGAAAGAACTATGAAAAGAAATGGTAGATGGCGCTGATAAGATAAAATTAGGATGAATAGGAAAAAAAATGAAACAAAGTACGGTTATGAAAAAACTTATCGTCCAAATTTTTTCCTACATTGTTCTCTTTAATTAAAATAAATAAATAGAATATTTTATTTAAATATCACGACTTCTATTTCATTTTACATTTAACTCCCATCAATTCTCTAGGGTTCCTTGTGTTATGAATAAGTATAATGGACACACATAATAACAAAAGTGCAAATACACAGACCAGGAACAGAAAAAATATAAATTTATAATTAAAATTTGTCCTCGCCCGGTTACGAACCTGGGACCTTGGATTGACAGTCATTATGGTTACCGTAGCATACTTCGGGTTGTCAACTCTTTAATTGTTACTAACAGGTACCTATGTTATGAGTGTTATGAGTTATGACACTTATAACTTATGATTAATGACTGACTTATTTAAAAAACATATCTTTAGGTACCTAGTGTTTTATGTTATGTAGTTTTATGATATGTCTAGCTAGAAATATCGGTATAAATTGAGAACAAAATTACTAATAAAATTTTCGATTCAACATCTACATAAAAATTCCACTTCTTCAGAGATAACTGATAATTTATTAATTATACTTGTAATAATAATTCTAATGTACTTTAATGTTATTTGCATGATAACTGTAAGTGGCTGAACACGTTAAAACCTAAATGTAACACCTATTTACTTATGTACTGTTCAAAGCAAACAAATAATCTTTAAATAATCTTTAAGTAAGAAGAAGTTTGTGCCATTTCATGAACTAGCAATTCAAGAATAACTTTCAAAGTTTCACGCTGAAATAATTTTCATTAAAAAGTTTCAAAGTTTAACTGCATTTGAAATTTGAGGATAATTTAATCTAGAATTTCGAACTAGCAAACTATAAATAAAAAAAACAATATTTAAAATTTAAGGAAAACAATATTTTAATGATATTTAAATAGAAACAAGTAAAAAATTTACATTTTCATTATTTAATTAACAATGATGCAAAACATATTATTATAAAGAATGAAGCTTTTGACATTTTATGTTATTAATAAATTAGGAAAAGTTGATACTTATTTTAATAAAGTATATAATATTTATATTTATAGCGGACCTGGTTTTCATTTAATAATAAATAAAAATGGTTAAAAAAATGTGTCAATCGTAAATGGTTGAGCCTGTTCAAAAAGAGAATAAGCATGAAAATGGGGCCGTTGCTTATATTTTCTCGTGGGAAATACCTAATAATTTTGTTTTGCATTTGTTGTAACCTTATGAAATGTTATGAAATAGCCACGTCTGTTTTCTGTCAGAACTGACTATAGTATCATAAGGCCAAGACTCATTCTACGGTGCTACTAATTATAATTTAAATCAATTAAATCATATAATCCATATACTAATATTATAAATTTGAAAGTCTGTCTGTCTGCTACTTTTTCACGCTTAAACCACACAACCAATTTTGATGAAATTTGGCATAAACATAAAAAGGACGTTGAGAAAGAACATAGGCTACTTTTTACCGCGTGAAAATATCTCATTCCCACGGGAAGCAAATGAAATGAAGGAAATGCGCCGTGTAGTGTTATAAACAAACTACATGTTATTACTTACTTCATTCACGTCCATTATTATATTTTATAATTTTGTTTTATTCTTAAACTTTGCTTTTCCTTTATTATTTCTTTACAAAATTATTTACTTTCTGTGTTTATTTATTTACATTTTGACCCAGCTATCAAAATTGTCATGTCTGTCTTTTATGTTTCTTATTTTTTTTTAATTCGTTTAACGGCATTGTATAAAAATCCTTTTAGCCATTCAATATTAAATGAAAAGAAATTTTTTATGTTTCCTTAGAGCATCAAGGTATGACAGGTATGACACCAGGGTGAGTCAGTAACTTTGATGCTCTAAGTATGTTTCTTATTTCATTTCATCTCTATATATAAAAATGAATTGCTGTTCGTTACGCTCGCTAAAACGCGAGAACGGCTGAACCGATGTGACTTATTTTGATGTGTTTGATATATTAGTAGAAGTTCAAGGAAGGTTTAAACGGTGAGAAAATATAGAAAAATTGCGAAATTAATAAAAGCAACTTATTTTCGCAGGACGACGTCTGCGGGGTCCACTAGTAATAAATAGTTATTTGATCAGAACCTTTTAACCAAATAAATTAAATATTAAACGCCATCTATTGGAACTAACTCGTACTACGTACTAATCTTAACTGCAATGTATACGCGCGCCATCTACGTAACGCAGGAGAACGGGGAAATGGGTAAAAGGGGTTGAGACTTCGTTCAGTTCGTAGTAAAGAGATGGCGCTTTGTCGGTGAAGTTCCACGGTTGTCCGTTAGGTGGCATTAAAGTGTAATATAAAGTTGCATTCTTTTGTAAACTGAAATTTACTACTCACCTGAGTTGAGTACGTTTTGGTGCTTTTATACCTTTTTTATAACTTATATATTATCTGGTTGGTGTTTATTCATTAATAGACACGTAACAAAATATTAAAGTAAATAGAAAAGTAAACTTTGTTACTTGAGATCATCCGTTCATTCCATGAAGTTAGGACAGAGGTTCATTCACCGGTGTTTACATTCCGTAGCAAGAAGATTTTTTCTTACCTGAAACAATGAATAATTTTTTAAGATTAAAACATTTCCATAAATGCGTAAAAATTTGATTACTTAAAATAATAATCATACATCAAGCCTTTTTGTATTATAATATTATTACTAGCTACATGCCTTTTTGGGCCACTGCTGGGTACGCGTTTCTCTTCAGTAAATAGTGACCAATATCAGGCCTGGAGCTTACTCTCCATCATGCTGCTCTAATCAGGCGCGGTCGCAGCCTTCAATTTGGGGGGGGGGGTCGCCAAGAAATTGGGGGGGGTCACTAAGAAATTTGGGGGAAGAGGTGTCCCAAATTGACTTGTTTCGCCTTCCGTCTGCGCATGACTGATGGATTTTGGGGGGGGGGGGTCATGTCCCCTGTGACCCCCCCCCCCTGGGACCGAGCCTAGGCTCTAATACGGTTGGTTGGAGACGTGGATTGTTGGCCAAACCGCCAAACTACTAGGTTAAAAGGACTAGTGTTAGAGACAATAAATATGTACTGTGTAAGCACCTCCTTATTTTGTATAGACATTACACTGTGGCTATGCCTTTTTTTATCTGTATGTCTGTAGTATGTAATCTGCGGTGTTAAGGTGCATTCTATTATCTATGTCTTTTTCTCTTCTGTCTAAAATCTTGTAAGGTTAGGGCCCTCGGTGCAAATAAAGTAAAAATTAATCCAAATTCATCTTTTATTGTAGTAAATATAGATATAAAATACCCCTTAATTTAACAACTAGGACTAGGTTTAAAGACTATAATATCGTGCAAAACGTGCGAACGTTGATAAATCTATTATAACGTGCGAACGAACGGTAACATGCATTAAATTTGACTCTAGTGTCGCAGCGGTCATTCTTTTCACACCCCGCGCCCGTTTCGCTTAGCTTTATAGATAAAAAATATCGATTTTTTCCAAATACTTTACAAAACTTGTATAAACTCGCATTGTCTCCCAAAATACATCCTAGCATCATAACGAAATATCAGAATTTTCACAAGCAAGTCACGTCCGACATTAATTTGCAGTAAATCCCGAAGTTGGATAACTGTGATGAATGGCGGGCCTGAGTGTCGATTGACCCCGTCCTGAGGGGAAAGATCAGTTGCTTCCTATTACATTTCAACTTATTCCATATCGTGTTATGCAAACTAATTGAACGACTTCTATGGGCTCTTCATATTTGTCGTTATAAAATTTTACTGTAAGAAGTTTTATAGCTTTGGCTGCAACCCCTTTTGCGTCCCGTTGCTGACCACGATTCTCCTCATTATTGGGAAGGCCTCGAGCTTACTCCACCACGCTGCCGTTGGGGATTAGTAGCTAACCCCACTTTTAACTGCTTTAATGGTGCTAAATAGTATAAAAGGACAAGGAAGGCCAACTCCAAGTAGATGGGCTTAGTTCTAGACCAGAAGAAGATGGTTACAATTAACTAATAGTACGAGTATCTATTCAAAAACTAAGGCAAGAGTCTACTTGAGTTCTATGTGTGCATGGACTACAGCAAACTCTAACACCATGTGGCTTGCATATTCATTTGCTACTCTATTAAAATAAAAGAGTTTCGTTTGCTTCTTTGCAAATCATACAACGTAAAGTGACTTAAGTCTAAATCGTTGTATAGCGCCCGGTAAAATAAGACTCTGATGACTTATTGGGCTGGAATATAAAGGCAAGAGTAAAAAGTGACGATATTCGCACGTCGAGCGAGATCGCTTGGGATTGCGTCCCAAAAGTTTTATTTATGAGCACCGGCTCCCATTGAAATTCCGATTGATTCCTTCCCACTTCCCATTCGGGCAGACGCTATTAGAGTCGCATTGTTTGGGCCTCGATGGGGCACACTTTAACCTAAAAAATGTCTTTCGTAGGTATTATGTTGGACTGAAATAAAATCGAGAAATGGCTTTTTAATATTAATTTTGAAAAAAAAAGGTCCTATTATGAAAAATATCAATCAATTTGGCTTAGAAATTTACTTCAGTCTCTTTTAAGGAAAAGATACGGCATAAAATTATGGACTGTTTTTGACATTTCCTCATAGTTTCGCCTTTTGTTTCGGTAATTTTTATCAATTCATAAAACGGCCGCGCCTATTTTATTTCTGAACAAGGTCTATAGAACCATGAAAATTAAAGTGTACTTAGTTAATACTTTTAATTGCAGCGATTTTATCATTCTACACGTACACGCAGTTAAGATTAGAAATTTCAAGCGTTTCTCTATTATGATTTAGTTTTCATTGTTATTGACTGACGGTCAAATTGATAGATTGCTTAAACTTATTTACAGAATCCCGTTTACTTCTTAAAGTGAATCATATATCGTAAGTATTTTAAGTATAAATAGTTCGCACGACGTCCCTTGGGGTAAACTTAGACTTTGACGACTTATTGCACTGAAATGTAAAGGCAAGGGTAAAAAGTGACGACATTCGCACGTCGAGCGAGATCGCTTGGGATTGCGTCCCAAAAGTTTTATTTATGAGCACCGGCTCCCATTGAAATTCCGATTGATTCCTTCCCACTTCCCATTCGGGCAGACGCCATTATAGTCGCATTGTTTGGGTCTCGATCGAACACCTTAACTTAAAAAAATGATTGCGCTTTAAAATGGATAAATTGAAGTAAGAAAGAAAAAGTGTTTATTTCATAGTAGGAATACAAAATATTCGTTTAATGAATGTTATTTTTCCCGGTCATCGCCTTAAGTGCCCGTTTGAGCTAGATGTTGAGCTGAGAGAAAAAAGGTGGCGGAAAAAAATCTCTCAGCACCACTCTTTTAAAAAAAGTATAAATAATAAAAAGTAATAATGTTATAAATATAGTGCATTATGTGTAACATGATATACATAATACATAAAATGGAAACGCTTTTATTATGAGCCTCACCTGTATGTTTGTGAGTTTGTGAGCTTATTTGTAAGTGTCCTTTGATCAATTTTGACCCACTTTCAACGGACAGTTTAATTCAAACTTTGGACACTTATCAATAATTGGTGGCAATGCAATAATTTCATGAGTGTATCTAATTCCGAGAACTTGAAAAAAATTAGCAATAAATTGAATTAAACAATGAAAAATAAATATAGTTAAAAAAAAAAACAAAAAATACGCTTTTGAAGCACATTAAACTAATAAAGTGAAAAATTGAAGCTTTGAATTAAATTTGATATTGGAGACTGGAGAGTGACATAGGCTACTCTTTACCCGGGGAAAATATCTCATTCCAATGGAAAAAAACGTGTAAACGTCGCGCACACACGAGCGGAAACCTAGTTAATTTGATAATTATCACTAGTTCTGATATTTTTTGTTGGAACTACAGTTTCAATGCCAGTATCTAAATAATACTCGCACATTCGGACGGAAAATGAAATGGATTTGAAACCTGAGTTCCGCTCTTTTTATCACATGGTTTTTCGTACCCTAATAGCTGTTCATGCTCAACCTTTGATTTAGAGTTAATCATAGTAACCATTGCATCATAAGGGTAGTTAAAGAAACCGTAATGAGAAATCTCGATTGATTTCCCACTTTCCCCTATTTTTATTTTGCAGACTCCATTATGGCTCCTTGTTTTTGTGTCTCTCAATAGGCGCGTCGCTCAATTTCTGTATTTATATTTTATTTCTTTTAGGGATCCTTCTTAACATACTTATATTGTAAGATCCACCTTCACAAGATAAAAACAAACTTCGACCAGGTTGGGCGTAGATATTCTATGGGCTGCAGTGACCATAAATAATCAGATGACCTGCTTTTTACGAGCACCCCATTTTCCACACTGGTATACTATGCAAATGATCCAGGGTTTGTATCCCAGCAGGGTCACACATAAATGATGGATTCAGAGTCTATTTTTTGAACTGGAGTTTTGAGTCCTCGATTTTTGGATGTATCCATGACAACCAACTGTCACCAGCACACACTAGACATGTCACCAGTATCATACTTCAATTTGAATATTGTCATGGTATGGTACTGTCAGCGAGAGCACTAAAAATTTACCATTTGCCAGATTTTAGGGGCCATTTTCTGGGCGGCTGTAATTGTCACATTTTCTTCCTTTCTATTAAATAACATTAGTGTTAAAAACTGTTATTGTTTTACTATTTCTTTGATTTTTATGAAAATCGTATGTAGTCAAGCAATTTCCAACTACCAAAAGCCATTAAAAAAATCGATTGATTTTCCCACTTCGATATTCTGGTTCGGCAGACGCCATTATTGCTTATTGTTTGGGTGTCTCTCAAGGGCGCGTTCATGATGTAACTCATTTTTATTTTTTTTCCTTTTAGGGTTCCTTTTTGGCATAATTATATAAGGAAACCATCAGCTTCCGGAGTAGCAGCTCATTGTCATACGATCCAAACAAGATTCGACTCTTTCTTGACGTTTGGCGTAGATGTTCTATGGGCTACAGTAACCACTAATAATTAGATGGCCTTTAGGTTTAAGAGTATCGAATTTTAGTCTCAAAAAATTGACGATCAGTAGGCACAGTGGTTTTCACGCCGGTGTTCGTCGCAAAAGGTCCTGGGTTTAGAGTCAAATCAAAAAGTAAGCTTTTTGTTTTGACTCTCTGGGCTCGGGTCTCTCTCAATACTGCGGAGGCTCAATACTGCGCTATGAGTTTTATTGAGTATAAAGATTATTGTTTTATTATTTCTAATATTTGTTTGATATATAGTCAACGAATTCCTAATTACCGAAAGCCATTAACGAAGAATTTCGATTGATTTCCCCCACTTCCCTATTCTTATTCGGCAGACGCCATTACCGCTCATTGTTTGGGTGTCTCAATGGTGCGTCGCTGATTTAACTCATTTTTATTTTCTTTCTTTTAGGGATCCTTTTTGGCATTGGAAAAAGGGATTGAAACGCTTCTCTATTTTATTTATAAAGGTTTCACGGCCAAAAAGGTAAGGGAAAAGAGGTTTTTACATAAAATGCAGAGTTGTTGTCGTTTAAAAAATACTCATTTTCAGTACTGTTTCACACAGTACTTTTTCACACTCTTTTTACATTGCCCTACTGTATACGGGACGTCTTCATATAAATAACGTTTACCGATTAATAATCAAAACACTAAAGAATTTTATAAAAACCACATCGTTTTCGACAAACTGTAACAATAGCTATCTATCTACGACTTGCGTATCGAAATGGTTACCATCCCGGACTGCCAATCGAAGGGTCCCGGGTTCGATTTCCGGCAAAACAAAAATTTTCAACGACGAGTTTAAATTTCTGTTCTTGGTCTGGGTGTTTGAGTTTCTTTGTGTGTGTTGTGGGGCTGCTTACTCATGGCACCCTGCTGTGGGGCTATGAGTATGAAGCGTGTGAATCCTTATCTATAAGAACCTGGACTAAAGAATTAACTTGCTTTTCAAAGAAAGCAAGACACATAATTTTAGTTTTTCACGATTGGTCATCTACGACCACGCCCCTTTTGTTATTTTCTTATTGAACGAATCGTGAGTGTACACTAACATTGTAGTTATATATTACACGACTTTACTCACGTAAATTTTATCAGTATTGCCGACATGTTTCGGTCCTGACCGAGGACCTTCTTCAGGAGCTCCCGCCGGTCGCGGTGGCATCGCGGCGGAGACTGTTATTGTTCCGATCGCTTGTAATTCACGTCAATGTTATTATTTAACATCGCCAATATACGATATTGAGAAGTAAATCGGAATAAGAAAAAAGTGCAAAGCCAATCATCGTTTTCAATTTGGGCGGGAAGCCTGCCGATGAATCTCTGGCTCATAAATAAAACTTTGCCGACGAATTCTCATTCGAAGCTGACGCGTGGCAGGATCGCTCTTTCAAGTGAAATAACATGATGTTACTAGGCTCTGCCTGTGACTCCATTCGAGTAGATGAGTAAAACGTTTATAATAAATCATAAACTCTCGTACAAATATTTATTTAATTTTTATCCTGTTTTTATCTCTAAACATATTTTTATCCATTATCACATCCTCTTCAAGCCTATTTTTACGATAAAATTATCCTTTAGTTTTATTTTCTTGGTATATTTTTCTATATTTCGAATAAAGTTGATGACATTTTGTTCTATATAGATTAATTATTAGGTCGTCCATTTAAATAAAAAATAAATAAATAAGAAAGCTTAGAAGTTATTCGAAAACTTGTTGCTTTTATTACAGTCTAGTTACTAACGTGACAAAAATAGTGAAATATTATATACAAAGTATTATATATACCTATATAAACAATCTACATCTTCACATTGTATTATTCAAAATATTACTGATTAAAACATTGTGATGGTACAGATTTTTTTTTTTTAAATGTGATAATAATATGACATGTTTTATTAATTTACCACAAGATACAGAGCTGATATTGTTGTTATTTTGAATTATCAAGTGTCTTAACATGTAACAAACTAACTAAACCATAAAACCCCATAACACCAAAGTCCCTCAAGTAGTTTAAACAATGGCAAGGAGAATCGAACCCTTGTGACTATCTATGTGTTGTCATGTGTTGAAATTTGATAGATAACTAGCTACGATAAACGAGAACTCAATAAAAATGTAAATAATGCTAAAAATATCACACTTTTTTATAAGCAATATCAAAAAAAACTTGGGTTTGCACCCAACGAAGTTTTGAACAAAAAATAATTAGTTCGTTATGTAATAATAAGTTGAACATGATTTGCATTAATTTTTATTGTAGAAAAGGAAGAAAAATTATGTTTGCTTTTTATTAAAATTTAGCCTGCTTAGAACTAAGGAGACAGTAGGGGCGGTTATAAGTGGCGATTTACCCAAACCTGAGGAAGCCTGGAGCTTACTTCACTACGCTGCTGTAATGCAAAATTGACAGTAATAATATTTATTTATTATTAGATATTTATTTTGGTAGACGCAAGGGACAGGAAAACATGCATGAAATTTCTCATTTATAATCAACTATAAAACTACCTAACTTCACAGTTTAACACACACCACAGGCCATGGGTCGATATTGGTACGCAGCTGAATCATTTATGTGCCGTTTATGTCCCACTGTCCCCGTATGCCGTTACTCTGACCGTGGTCGAGTCATTAATGGTTAATGCTTACCTTGTGAACAGGACGTCTTGAGCAGGATTTATAGGGATCCGAAAGTTCTGTTTTTATTTATTTAGTGTCGTTACTGGCAAGAAGATCGTACGTTTGTTTTTCCGGCATAGATGAAGGCTGATGGGCGCCTTATGTAGTGGAGGTTTTAGTAACATTTGAGGTCAAAATATACATATCATATCAATAAGAACTTGTCTACTTACACGGATTAAAAATATTTCATTTACAGTTGTGGTGAAGATGGTTACATATTTTATATATATATATATATATATAAAAATAAAATAAAAAAATTAATTCCAGTCCTAATATCGCGTCCACTACTATAAAAAAAATTGCATTCTTTATTTTTATCATCGCATATTTCTTCTTAAGTACATGAAAGATTTAAAAAGAAAGAAATAAGAACTCCAATAATTTCATCACAGTCCTATTCCAACATAATTTATCAACACTAGTGATCCGGCCCAGCTCCGCCCCAGCTCCGCCCGGGTACAGACGTTCTATTACTAATCTACGTACTTATTTCATGTTACTGTCAAACTAAAATATAAAACAAATAATGACATAGGAATTGTCCTGTTATTGTGACTGTGTCAAATTTTAGAACTACACGGCACGAAATATCGTACAAACGTTTGGCAGGTAGGAACAATTATATGGGAAAACTACTTATTAATAAAAAATATTTAAAAAACACTTTTGCAGTGGGGACCAAATTGTGAATCTAAACCAGTTTCAAATCCCTTTGAACACACACAAAAAAATTCATCATAATCCATCCAGTCACTTAGGAGGAGTTCAGTGACATACAAGCAATATTATGTATTATTATATTATTAAGTTTTACAATGGAATGAATAATCGTCCCACCCCACAGTACAGTATAACGCACGTTCGTTATAAACATGCTATAAAACAAAAACTATTTAAATAAAAATGGCATCCCATATACTTACAACAGTCATATGGATATAATTAAAAATATTTGCCACAATTTATTCGAAGCACGGACGTTTATTACATTTTTCTTCCGGTCCAACCGCGGCCCTTCGAGATTTTAATTAAATTTCACTTGATGTAGAGCTACTAGATAAGGCTTGGGTCTAAAGATTCATTTAGTTATAAATCCTGTAATTTAATTTGTAATTTTTAATTTATGTAGTATTAAAATTGAAAAATAATTTTACAGGATAGATGATCATTGATCACAAACAACAAAGTCAAAGTATAAACTTTTAAAAAGGTGTTTATAAAATTACTTTTGTGATAAATGTGATAATACATTTCAAAATTCAAGATAAGATATGTGTCATAATATTTCACTCAAAAAATTATGTTATACACTAAAAAAAATTACTGAAAAAATTCGCTATAAATACCTAGTGTTATAACTATTTCATTCATATTATTTTGCCACTGTATTTTTTATACATTGCATCAATCAAAAAAGCAGACAAGTTTCGTGATGTTTAGATATCCTACCGTCGCTTATGGTCACGGGCAACTCTATGAGTTTAACCTTCAAATATAGAAACTTAACAACTTTTCCATATAATTTGTATGTATAGTTTGGCCAGGGAAGTACCACTACTGAGGTTGCTGGCCCAACTGACTACAGGGTACACCTACCCGTGTAGGTTATGGGACAACCTTCCAGCTGAGGCATTCCCAGTGGACTATAACATGGGGTTCTTCAAAAAAACTGTAAAAAAGCTCTTCAAAGCCGGCAATGCGGGGTTGCCCGTGTCCATAGGCGACGGTGATCGCTTAACACCACGCGGCCCGTTTGCCTTTTTGTTCGGTTTATTTATAAAAAAAAGGTGACCACCAGCCTCCGGAGAAGCAGTAAAACTCACACGACCTAATATCGTCTACTCTAGTCAACTCAGGCTAGCTGTAGGTCCATGACTTCCAATGACTTCTTAACACCACGTAAACTTCACGCTCGTCTGTTAATTAAAAATTAGAAATAAAAACTATTTTCAGTCATATTTTTTCCTCTTCCAGTACCAACCCTTCGAACCTCGAAGTTACCCCAGAATCTACTAACTTTTCAAGAATGTCTTACATCGATGCTTTGAAAGTTATAAAAGTTTTATTGCTCCAAGTAACCCTTGCCGTGGTTTCCCTTACGAATTTCATTATTAAGACAAGCCGGTCTTACGAATTTCAAAGTTATTTGGAGTCTGAAGAGCAAAAATGCAAACAATTGCGGCAATAAATAATGCAACTTCTTGAAAATATTCATAAAAGACTGACAATTTAAATACTTTTCAGCTTTTTGATCGTTTTTGTGAGTAAACTAAATACTTTTCAACCACAGGAAAACATTATTTTCTACAATAAAATATCATGAATTATATTTATTCAAAGGTTTAATTAAATATCAGGTTAGTACGTATAACCCTCTGTGTACAATGGTAGCGATCAACAATAATTTTTGTTTTTTATTTTAACGGAATACCAGATGGGTATGCTGGTTGGCACACAAAATAATTACCTGAGGCCTTAGTGTAAGTCTGCACACGCGAAAACGTTACTATCTCGTTTGCGTTAAGAATTTAATTATCGACCTTATTCCTTTCAGGTTAAGATCTATCTGTCCAATTTTAACTCGGACGCAGTAGTAATGTTTACGCGTTTACAAACTCACTTTTTATAACAGACATTAATATTTTGAAGAAAAATAGTAACTTATTATGTGACTATCTATGTTTTTTTTCTTTTTACAATCGGTTTTGAGTTTTTTTAACCCGAATGTTTCATAAACATTCCGGAAAGTACAGACAAGTACGAGCATAAAAATCTCCTCAACAAAATACAGAAAGTAAAATCTCCAAAAGTAGCTTTCGGAACTCTCAGAGAAAGTATCGGCCTTATAAAGTAGGACACGAATCAATTTCGTATTTCTTCACTTGCCGCCGCCAGAAACTTTTATTCAACTGAGTGACAACAGACAAGATTGCAACTTGAGTTACCGATCTCGGAATCTGTGTATTTACTGAAAATTTACGATATTTTATTAAGTTTAAATACTAGATTTCCACCAGCGGCTCCACTAATATTGGTTGCTTGTTTTTCTAACAACAAGTCCATACTTGTTGTGCCTTTTGATTATGTCCGTATGGGTAAAAGTACACAGTGAACGTTAAATAATGTTATATGCAATTTTTTGACACACTGCAACCCCGGCGCATTTCCGCCATGAAGCAAATCTATTGTATATCGAATATATGAAAATGGCTTGGCCAGCTTGATGGACTACGACCTAAGTCGGATCACTATCAGAATACACTTTTCGCTATAAGTCATGGATGAATGAAATACTTGAAAGCAAGATACATAGATAGCTGAAAGACAATTCTGCTACATGATATAGTTAATATAAAAGCAGAGTACCCAGCAGTCAGCAGTCAGCAGAAAGTCAACTCTGTACGACGTAAAAGCAGAATATTCCTCACAGTTACTAGATATAGGACTTAAGAATGGTAAATAATTAAGATAGAACCCATTAATGAACATAAATCATTTAAATACATTTAGTGGTATTTTCTGACAATCAGCGGTGGTAGATATTTCTATAAAACCCTCAAATCCTTCATCCACAACTACATACAACTCCGCAACTCGTAACTCAAGTTGGGAACTGTCGATCGCTACTCAGACGAATAAAAACTTTTGGGCGAGTGAGGGATTTGATTCGTGTGAAATTTTGTCCCACTTTACGTCGACGAGGTTGATGTACTTCTGTCACAGTTTGGATAGTAGTTTTTGATATTTTACTGTTTGCCTCGAACCCTTTTTACACCCCGACCCAAAAAGAGGGTTGTTATAAGTTTGTCTGCGTGTCTGTCTATAGTCTCAAATCAGTATATAGCATTGTACTCGTGAAATGAAATGAAATGAAATTATTTATTTGCCAAAATGTGGTACATGAATATTTGGTTTGTAGGTTATTACAGTCTCTCACATTAACTAAAATTGGAATGCAAATTTACAAGAAAGGGAAAACAAAAAATTACATGAATATTGGTACGCAAAGTTACTATAAGCATTATTTGAAATTGCATTATTACAAAATTATATAAACTAATAAATTTGCATTACATTTGCCTCATCTCATAAACATTCACTAATAATTCAATAATAATAAATTAAGGTATTTTATTATAATTAATAATCATATTAAAGTATATTACAATCAGTATTAGTAAACATATTTTAATGTAAAGTTTATATTCTCACTTGTAATAGCATTTGTCAATAAGGCTTATGTCAAAATCGTCGTATCTGTTCTGTTCTGTATCGTCGTAAATGTCGTAGTTCCCATATACGAGTATATTAACTTTGATCTGCTTTTTTTTGAAAGATGACTTAATGAAACGTGTTTTAGTCATTATTAAATGAAATATTATAGTCATTAAAAAAAATGTTTAGCACTTTGAAGAGTAGTTCTTTAGTAAAACTGTGCAGGTTTAACTACTTGGGTTCAATCAAATATAATGATAACGATATGTGAATTCATACAAAACAACTAAGTATTATACATATTAATGAACCATCGAACACAGAGTTCTCAATCGTAATTATGTCGCATTATCCAGGGGTTATTAATATTAATTAATTTGATGGCATTGTTAAGTGCGTTTTGGCTCTTTTACAGCGCTTGTTTGAATCGTCAAACCATTATAATTTGCGGCTCTTCATTTAAAATATTATATGATATAAATTATAATGCTTTGTGTATTTTAAAGTATCCGGTCATCCGAGCGTTGCCCAAGCAATTGCTTGTATCCGAATAAAAGCAATTAATTTCCTAAAGTCATCAATCAGCACTCAAGTAGCTCCCAATAAAAAAATCACATACTTCGTCTGGAATGATTGTCAGGAAAAGTCATATTTTTCAGTTTATGTTTCAGATGGTTATTGCTGAAAACACGGATAACACGAAGTTCTCTAAACATAATACCTAGTTAGATCGACTTATCGCCTCCGAAACCCCCTGCATGCCTAATTTGCCAACTTTCATAAAAGAAGAGTTTTGGCCGAGAGGTGTCATGTTCCGGCGATTCCGAGGACGGTTACCTGACACCGCGCGCAATATGACACGACGCCTAACATTCGTGCTACGCAGTTAAATACATCTAATACCTTTAAACGAGCAATTCTTATAAAGACGTAAATATTTTATATTTCGAATCTCGGAAAATGTTCCACGGTTTTGATGAAATTTAGTACCCTAGTTTCGGTGGATAAATCGATCCAGCTAGGTTTTATTTTTTAAAATTTTACGAAAAATACGACTCTTCCTGACCTATATTGGAGAGTAATAATACTCGTATTGTGGCTCAAAAATTGGCGCCGTCAAACACCATCAGCTAACCCGACGTTCAAACTTCAAAGAAATAACAATGTCGATTTGAACGAGCTCTATAATAAAATCGTTCAATGAATTAAATCTTCTTTGGCCGAATGGTCACTTGGGCTGACTGTGGAACTAAATACTCGGGTTCAAACCTCAATCAAAACAATATAGCGTTAATTTTTATTTTTTTGTGATATTTTTATATGTATATTTGGAATTTCAGTTGGCATTTTTAAGTAACATTAAGTAAATGAGTGTTTCGTTTGAAATTAAACCAAGAAAATAAATTGTTTTTATCCGAGCAACGCTCGGTCGTCCTGATACTTGTTATTTATGTACAGTATCGATTCGGAATGTTTGTTTAATTTTTATGATTTATTGTTTTATTTATAACTCATTATGTTATGTATTCGTTTTGTTATAATTTAATGGTATATGTGTATTAGTTATTATAGTCCTATGAAGCCTGAAATAAAGATATAAGTAAATTAAATAAAATAAATTTCATAAAATCTCTGGAGCCGGTTTTTACATTCAGATTTTATAATATACACTTAGATATGTAAACAAGAATTGCTCGTTGTAAGTTATAAGTTGTAATTTTGAGTAGTTACAACTTATTGTTTGAGTAGTACACAGTTGATACAGACTGAGTATTTCACCTATAGGATAATCATATATATATCCACACATCCCTAAGTAAAAATGTTTTGATACATGCGTACAGACAATGGAGTCATACTAGAAGTCATTTTCGATCGATTTACAGAACTCAAAAAAGCATAACTTTAAAAAGAAAACAACATAAAGATACTTCAAAACAAAGAGCCCTTATACACCCCACGCGAAATTAACGAAGGTTTAATGGTGTCTGCAATAAGTCGCCACTTTTATTGCCTAAGGTTAATGATGCCATAACGCCACGATTGGGAATAATCAAGCTGGGCATTACAGCCCACGAAAATTAGGTTAAGTGTAACAGGTATTCAAAGTTATTTAGCCAAAACACAGTGATAATACCATTATAATTGCGAGTGCAATTTAGCTCAAGAGTCTAAACCAGCGGAATTTACATTATTTATGTATGAGCAAAAGTTTCGATACAACCCGTTTTGCGTCCTACTACTGGGCACATTTATGTTCTTATTATTGGGTAGGCCTGGAGCTTGCTCCTTCACGCTGTTCCAATGAGGATTGGTGGAGGTGAGGGTTACTGGCCAACTCGCGGTCAAATGTTTTCAAACCACCCATAAATACTCTGAAATGGTTTAACGACGTTATATATAAGATTATATCGATAGCAACCGGAATCAATGGTAAGCCAGCGTGTCCTCCGAAGCACGGCAATGCGGTTGAAGTTTTAACCTATAACGATGACCCATCTCACACCCGACCGCTTGCGTTCCATCGTATTTCAGCCACCGGGCCACAGTACAAAAGAGCTCCTTTACCGAGCCATGTACACTCTTAAATAAAAGTTTATCGCAGTATAATGTGCGAATAATTCAGTAACATGAAAATAGATGGAAAATTCAGCCGTGTAGCTTAAAAATAAGTGCACCAGCAGCAAGGGTTGAAAAATAATATAGGCATGGGGTTGCAGTATACTTAGACCGTAGAACACTCTAGAGACCTATAATTATATAAAAAAAAACAAATAAAATAATGCTTCACACTCATAGCCCCACAGAAGGGTAGATAACCCTGTGTCGTGGGTACCATGGACACACGCAAAAACAGAAACACAAACACCCAACCAAGAACAGAAATATAAGCTCATCATTAAAATTTCTGTTACGCCGGGAATCGATCCCGCGGACCTTTCGATTGACAGTCCAGCATGATAACCATTGTACCAAGCAGGTCGTCCTCAACAATGTTGTATTATTATTTGTTAGTACGGCGACGATCTTCAAATTGTTTGTGAAGTACGTAAGATGACAGGTGGATAACATTGGTTAAAGAAGCATCCCTTCATAACTGGGACGACAAGATGTATCTAGTCACGTCCAAAGCGCACCCGTCATCCACTCCAGGGGTTGAACTGTCAAGTCACCCCTCTGTCATTTTTCGATAACACAAATAATTAAACTTTGTCCCTCGTGTTGTCTATTTAATGAGTTTACTCTCTTATCTTCACACCCCGTGACAGGGGTAGTCAATTGATTTTATGGTTTGTAAGGTATGTGGTCCCTTGGCCGCATTTAGTAATAAGGGTTATTCTAACCCTCGTCTAGTTGGGCGCTTTTCAAAACGCACGGCTTTTAATTAGGCATCTTTGAGGCTTGAGGGCAGCAAAGTCCAGACGATGGAGATTTTTGTTTTTATTTTTGCAAATTATGTAGTAGGAGTGAGCCTGGTCAGTTGGTTTCGGCAAATTATAGAAGTTTTATTTATTTATTTATTCTTTATTGACCAAATTATAAAATTTGAACCAAAGGCAAGCTTAATGCTAAATGGCATTTTCTACCAGCTTACCTTCAGGAAGTGCAGAAAAATATAAAGGCGGCAACAAAAATAAAGAATGTGATTGTGAAAGAAGTAAATAGAAGAGATATAAGATAGGATAAATAGAAACATATAATATATACATACGATAGATATTATGAGATAAAAATAATAATATAAATTAAGTTTTTAACAAAAAATAGAACCGACTTCAAACGGTAAAAAATAAAATTGTTCAGTACCTACTTCTTCTTGCTTATGGTAATGACTCTTAAAACTATTTCTGGAGTCGGGCCCTTAGTAAATGTCGTACCATTCGTTCTAAATTGGCACCGACAGTACAGACAGTGGGACAGTACCTACTTCTTCTTGCTTATGGTAATGACTGTTAATCATCATTCATTCATTCATTCATTCAGAACGAAAGGTACACTATATTTACTAAGACAGGACATTTCACTAAGGGCCCGTCTTCAAAAATAGTTTTAAGAGTCATTACCATAAGCAAGAAGAAGTAGGTACTGAACAATTTTATTTTTTACCGTTTGAAGTCGGTTCTAGTTTTTGTTAAAAACTTAATTTATTTCACTCTTTTTAGTAATTTTAATAATTCTGTATGTATTAGCATAATTGGAAAAAATTTCACTTAACTTCTAAACTTTAAACAGATTTACCTTTTATAATCATGTTTATCTAATAGCCATCTAAAAGTCTGAAAGAAAACTACTATCAGTCCACCTGAACGTAAAAATTAAAGAAAGAATTTGCTATCAGCTCCTAACCGTTGAGGAGTTGTACCTTCAATCATCAGTTAAGCAACAGCAGGTGATAATTACCAGACATAAATATTTGTATTATGTTAAAAATATGACTAAAAGAATGTGTGTGCCTATTAAGTTTCAGTGTTTCCCTCGATTTCCCTAGTATCACATTATCAGATTTTGCCATGGTGACAGTTGGACCACCTCAGGAATGTAAGATTTCGAACAAAAAACCATTTATTGAAAGAATTTTCTCTCAACTCCTAACCGTCGTAGTACCTTCCATCATCAGTTCAGCAACAAGATATGACGATAATTATACACAAATGTCTGTTTTGCTTTGTAAAAATATGAAAATCATTTGTTGTGCTATAAAATTTGAATGTTCCCTTCGATTTCTCTGGGATCCCCTCATCGGACTTTGACTTGGTGACAGTTGGACCACCTAGGGAATGTAAGATTTCAAATAAGAAACTATTTATTGAAAGAATTTGCTCTCAACTCCTCACTGTCGCAGTACCTTGCATCATCAGCTCAGCAACATGAGATGATGATTTCTATGCGTAAATATCTCTTATGCTTCAGAAACTATAAGAAAATCAATGTGTGTGCCTATAAAATTTGAGAGTTCCCCTCGATTTCCCTGGGATCCCATCATCAGATCCTGATTTGGTGACAATGGGACCACCTCGGGAGTAAAAGCATACGAACAAAAAAATAATTTTGAAAATCGGTCCACAAACGGCGGAGTAATCGGTGAACATATATAAAAAAAAAATACATACAGCCGAATACAGTACCTCCTCCTTTTAGAAGTCGGTAAAAAATTCAAAACGGAGAACATAATAGCAAATAAAATTATAAATAATCATTGTATGGAAAATATTTGCGGATTTGCAGAAAAGTATAGCAGGTCATGTCAATATTTAACGACAAGAACTAAATTCTGGAATTGTGGTAGAATTTTAATGTTCAGACACTAGTTTACAGCTTAAACTTGACCAATTAATATTTCTTTGATAATCAAGACTAATGATTGTGCAAATAAATAAATAATAAAACGTAATTAGAAAAATATAGTATGGCTAAATATGATACTTATAGCTAAATACACCAAAATTTTATCTTCGATCAGTAAGCAAGCGAAATTAGTTTCATTTTCAGTTTGAAGCTCAAACTTTAAACGCTGTTACTGAATAACTGAATAAATTGCGCATTCTAGACATAGGCCAGTTGAAAGTCAAATCCAACATTGTGTAAATTCTTATACTTTAAAATAAAGCGTCAAAAAATATAAAAAAAATAATGCCAACGTTTCGCACTGTTAATATAAATATCTAATGATATTACGAGGATTTTAGACGAAACTATAGCAAATGAAATACCCACAACTTCATTTCATTCAAATTAAACACTATGGGTTTTAAAATGACTATAGAAAATATGACAGGAAACGAAAATAATATTAACGTACAAAATGACTTTTTCAAGATTTTAACTAAACCTTTAAAGGAATTTCTCACGAATAACTTTTCCAAAGATATTAAAGCCTGGTTCAGTGACATCGCACAGCTTAATCCTGGTGGACATGAATTTTAAACGTTACTTGGGTCACGTAGGTGAGAACTGAGGAAAATTTTCAAAAATTCCATGCCTTTGGTAGTAAAGTCAGAGATGTAACTTTGTATAAAGGTTAATGAATCGTTAAATAACTAGGCACGCAGTTTTTAAATTAAAAGTTTTGCTCGAAGTACTGTGTAGTTTATGGGCGCCGTATATAGCTTGGGTGAGAAACCGTACCTTACCTTACCAATGATATTATGTTGTTGTTTGTATATAATTTTAAAGAAATTGTACAATTCGGAGAACGGAGTAGGATTACCACTCTTCCAATTTCTGACGTGAAGTTGCTTTTGTCGTCAATAAATACAATTGTGTTCCAGTAGGAAGCTCTGTTTGCCGATAACACTTACATAATGCGAACATCAGCTCCAGAGTTGCAGCATTGAATGTTTTCTTACCACTGTCTGAATGTGAATCAAATCAAATTTCGAACCAAACTAAGTTAAAAGTAATTGTGTTTCCATCCTTAGGATTAAAGCTTGCTTGAGATTATGAGAGTTGAACTCTTCTCCATTTAAAGAAATTAATTATATTAAATGCACGTTATGACTCATACACAATTAAAAGTACTTCTATAACAATTATATAAATGCCCAATCGTCAGACAGCGCAAAGGAAGGAAGAACGCATGATTCTGCGGAAACAAATTGGTTTCATTCGGTCTCCATTCAAAGCCAGCTCAATTAGAAATTGCACGATTCAGCTGACTTCTGGATACTGCAAGTTTTGACGCTGGGCTTAATTAATCTATGGTCACTCTAAGCGATTTGAAATTTCCAAAACTTCGGCATTTAATCTTGTAGGTAATTGAAACTAAAGTACCAGATTTAACGACACTGTACTTCTATTTAATCGAATGATCATAGTCTGTAAAATTTGTTTAGATTGTCGCTGACATTTTTATAGAACAGAAAAACAGGACAGATATTTCCTCCTGTGACTTCGAATTACCATTGCCTTACCACCAAGGTCAGGTTAAACCGTAAAAACAATATTAAATTTACACTATAGTAGAGAAGATAATAACGATATTGATGCAACCTTGCTATGTATAAAAAACAAAAGTTGCAGCAGAAAATATCCAAAAGGAAGTACTAAATAATAATGCAGGCGGCACAATACTCATAAATTGTGTAAGTGCGCAACTGGACATTCAGTATTAGGTGTCCCACAGGGTAGTACTATAGGTCCCCTACTTTTGCTATTCCTCATTTCGTAGCACACCAGTCCATTGGGTAGCCAATCGATCGTGAGGTTACAATGCGATTTATATGCGCCAATCGTAGCCCATTCCGATATTATTGGTCGTAGATCACTGGTTTCGGGAGCATATTTGAAGGAGATCAATTTCAAACGGGAGAAACATGAATCTTTTATGTGTTAAGTAACGTTTATTCATGTTGGACACGTTTGGGCTACTTACAAATTTCTCTTGCATAATTTACTGACTCTTCGGCGGTTTATCGTACGCTGTTGAAAGCCTTCTTGACTATTGGGAAATACTTTGACCACATTTTTTCAAGGTTGCAGAAACTGTTTTGTCGAATAGTTAGTTGTATTTTACTGTGGCCAATTCTATTTTTTTCGTTCTTATCAATAGCTTACTTATTATTTGAGTTGATTTACATATTTGAGAACCCGCATGGCGTAATTGTTACCATACCGGACTGCCAATTGAGGAGTCCCGGGTTCTATTCGCGGTGAAACATAAATTTAAATGATGAGTTAAAATTTCTGTTCTCGGTCTGGGAAGACAGAAACATAGACATATTTCTGTCTTTGTATGTGTTCATGGTACCCACGACACAGGGTATATATACCCTACTGTAGGACTATGAGTGTAAAGTATTATTTATTTGCTGAATCAATATGTCAAATTTTGGAGTATAAATGGTTATTTCTTACTTATTAGTATCTTATTTTTATGTATTTTTGTCAGAAATATTAGTTAGGTTACGATTACTTTATCGAGTAATCTAATAATATTGTTTACTGCAAAACTCTTACTTCCTATCAAGTTAAAGCGCAAAGTAGAAACTTAACAATTCTAATAAAATATCTAACTTAAAGTATGCCGGAAATAAAATATTTGACAACCGTTCAACCATAACGGCAAATAAAGTTTAAAAACTGTCGCAAGAGTCAACGATATCTAAGTAGAAAATATTGTTTCGTCTTCAAACTTAAACACCATAAAGAAGGGTTGAGTTGCAGACGGTCATAAAGACAAGCTCTATCATACAGACACGTGCCGACTAGGGTTGCCAACCATACTGTTAAAAACAGTATTATACTGTTTTTCACTACATTATACTTTTTACTGATGAACAAAAATAAAGTGTACAAAATACTGTTTTTAGTATCAACATTTTGGACGAACACGAACGAAGTTAGTGCAGCGCAGTCACAATCGACAGACACACATTTTTTTTTCGTGTACACCTTGTTCGCCTTTGTTTTTTCAATTAGTGTTTAGTACTCAAAGGATGGAAAGTGGCATCGATTCACCTTACCTTAAAAAATAAAATACCTACTGTTATGTTTTGTAAAATATTGTTTATTTTCCTTCTCAGACCTAAATATACTTTACTTCTTGTAAAAAAACGTTGGCAACCCTAGTGCCGACGCACGGCGCCGCTCGGTCGAGACGTAGTACCAGCTCCGGCCACAGTTTCTTCTGTACTACGAGTTTCTATTTACTTGTAAGTGATATTATGTGTCTTTTGCGTTTTATTTATCTTCAATAAGATATTTTAACCGTTGCTTTTAGTTGTACGTTTTTTGAACATGAAATCTCTTACCGTAATGAATAGTTCTGAAGCTGCTGCTGCAGTACAGTTAGATGAAGATAATATGGCTTTTTTTTTTGGATTAATCAACTGTTAGATTTTTTTCTGTAACCTTTACTGTAACACAGGTTTTTTATGAAACCTAATTCAGGCACCATGCTCTCGCAAAGAATTTTTTTAGATCGTAATAACTAAAAATATACATATAACACTTTAAGCTAAGTTAGTATCATTCGTAACCTTATATTGTATGCCTTTGTAAAGACATTAAAGAGAATGAAAAAAAATTATCAATAAAATTCTCTCAATTCTATGATATCTAAACTGCTGTCATTATATATCAATGAATTATAACGTTTATATAGCAAAATGTGAATTAAATCTCAATTTCAAGACCTTACAATTCTTCCCAAGACGCGCCAGGCACGGTCTACCGATAAATCACAGGGCCAGTACCAAGGACTTGTCTGCCAAAACCTCACATTAGTCAGCGCCTCCACTGTAATAACAACCATTAATATTTGAGGAGCCACCGGGTCTAGACTATGATCGGGTGTGATGTGCGCTTTACACCAACATAACAAGACTCTTCCTCAGTACCCTAATACAAGGCATCAAAGTCGAAAATTCAGTAGCAGTTAAATTAAAATGTTTGTTAAAAGAGGACACTTGCATTTTGCATTGAATTTGTGACGCATCAATGGGCTGGCGATTTATTATTGGATCTGGTTTATATTTTTGGAGATACTTTTGTGGATGTATAATTTCTTATCAATATCATCATCATCTTCATCTCAAAAATTCATTGACCTGGTCTCAGAATATGACGTAAATAGGGTTTTGTTTGACAAGTAAAATGGTTTTAATGTGTTAATGGTCTACTTAACAATTGGAGACTTATTAAAGACTGATAGTATGTAGGTGTTAACATGTTATTTATTTTTCGAGATAGAGAAATAAGTAGATCGATTCTACTTTTATATCATGTGCGTTCATTGCCCACTGTGCACCAGATTTTCTTTATTGGTTTGAATTATGTGAAAATATAAGGCACTGTTTCGGTTTTCAAATCACGCTGTAGTTGTTACTGTGTAGGTTGTATCATTAGTTTGAAAGACACGTCGCCACGTCGAAAATCTATGTAATTTGCTCAAAACCGACCAAGTGCAAGTCGGACTCGCGCACGTGGTTCCGTACCATTATCTAAAAAAACACGTGTATTGTATGGGAGCCACCTTAAATATTTTTTTATTATATAATTTCTATATAGTATTTGTTATTATAGCGGCAACAGAAATACATCTTCTGTGATTTTTTTATGTCTAGCCATCACGGTTCATGAGCCAGATGACAGACAGACGGACAGCCGGACAGCGGAGGTTTAGTACTAGGTTGGCACCCTTTGTAGTAAGTATATATATTCATATATTAAGTATATATATTCATCTGCCGCTAGTATGGTATAGTAGTAGTGACCGTTTTCTTAGGTAGGTACATACTATTCATGGTAGTATTATGTCCTTAGTACCGCACCGCGTTTATCACACGTTACATCGGCGTAGAACCTACGTATCTATGTACGTCGAGAGGCCAGTACTTGGGTCTTCGAGAGCCAGTACTCAAGACTCTCTCGAGTGAGAGTCAGAATACTGGGCAGATTTATTAGATTACCCTTTGATGAATTACATGCTTCGTCCTTACTGTCTACTTGACTGAATGTACTCGTAAATGCCTTCAGGCCGATTACATAAATCTAAAATTCATAATTTTGACATCCTCCGTGGCGTAGTGGGTGATGAGCCGACTGCGAAGCGTGGTCGTGGGTTTGATTCCCACCCAGGACAAATATTTGTGTGACGAACATGACTATTTGTTCTGTGTTTGGGTGTTAATTCATCTATTTAAGTATGTATTTAGATTTATATAAGTGGTTAGGTACCACCACTGCACCCACTTCTGCCGTGAACCAATTCTATTGTATTTCGGTGGAAAGGTGCAGTTGCCGGCCCCACTTACATGAGGCGACCACCAGCCTCCGGAGTTGTATGTCCATGGGCTGCAGCGACCACTCAATACCACGTGGCCTGCACGCTCGTCTGCTACTCCATTCAAATAAAAAAAATCAGCTTTCTGATTATCATAGAACAAGCTCTGCTTAGTTTGGAATCAGATGGCATTGTGTGAAAAAAAAATAGTACAGTTTAAAATATTCTGTAGTTACTTTATATTTTTAAGGACAACACGGTCATATTTGCAAGTAGTTGCAAAGCACACTTTAGGTTCATATGAAGTACCTGTTTATTTTTACTGAAATACAAGTGATTGTCAGTGTTGGCGACCATTTGACCAAGTGTTGGTGGATGGATGACATGATTCTTCACAAAGGGTTCAGAAAAACTATGTTATTTTTTTTCGATTTATCATATACAGACATAAATCATAAATTCAGGAATATAAAACATTGAATTAAGTCACAAAAGTTTCATAACAGAAATGCCATAAACCGATATGAAAGACAGGACGAAATGAAATAGCATTCGTTTGCGATATTGGGATATGGGGGCGACTGAAGGGTTTATTTTGGAATCGTTTTCGTCTTTGCAAATAGAAATTTGTTTAAAAAAAATGCATCCTTTTTGTAAATATCATATTAGCGTTTAATTTTCAACAAATAATTGGAAAAACAACACAAGTCAAATTTTTATAGGTTTAGAATAGGCTCTCATGCAGCAAAGCAAAATGGTTGCGATCAGTTATAAGTTTGGTCATCGGTAGTGGAAAATGTGATAAACCATTTTCGTGCAGGGGTTTAAAAATTAATTAATTTATATTGTATAGTAGAAGAATAAAATACATTGATACATAACCATTGCGATTTTGTTTCGTTCTTAGCTCATTTGATAATTCGCAGTTTTTTTTAAATAAAGCTAACTTACATAATGTCGTCAGCGTACTGGTACTCGTCATTCCATAGAAAAATAATAATAATATTTCTGACTCATAACCTTACACTAGGGTAGATATACCTTGCGTCGGTTACCATGAACCTATGGCTGCAACCCTTTTTGCGTCCCACTGCTGGGCAAGGGTCTCTCCCCAATATTGGGGAGGCCTGGAGCTTACTCCACCACGCTGCTCCAATGCGGGTTGGTAGAGATGCGGGTTAGTGGCCAACCCGCTGTCGGATGTTTTCAAACCGCCCATAAGGCCTCCGACAAGGTTTAACGACTGTTATCTATCGACAGCAACCGGGACCGACGGCTTAACGTGCCCTCCGAAGCACGAAAACGCGCATGAAATTTTTGCCACTAGCGGTCACCCATCTCACACCTGACCGCGCCCGTTTGGCTTAGTTGCATAGATCGTTAGCGTTCTACGTTAACCGCCGGGCCATGCGCGCTTCCCTAAAATTTTCTATAGTAAATATATCGGGTTTTGATAACATAAGGATATGAAATAAAAAGAACATGGGTCGGACGGCTTAATACGAGCGTAGCGCCATATGCGGGCGATGCGATCAATTCTGATGAGTTTAGGCCGCGCTTAGAAACAAGCATATATACCGTACTGATACAATATTGATGTTACCTTTTAAAATACATGTGTAGTAGATGAAGTGTTGAAGGGATGTCTAGATACAAACCCAAGTAAGCTTGCCTTGCCTGACAAACTTACTTGTCTGTCTGTATATTAACTTAGTGCAAGCAACTTGTCTGCATGTTATGCATATGCGCTGTAACTCCAGAGAGTGAGTCCAGGCGGCAATCTTACTTTTCTACCGAACACAATATTTATTTCACAGCAAAATTGATGGCAGCATTGGTACTTCTCCAGTCAAAGTAAGAAAGTCCTACCACCTAGAATTGATTGAAATAAGTAAATATACTTAAGGGCTATGATAGCGAAAGAATACGAAATAAAAATAACATGGGTCGGACGGTTTAATACTAGCGTAGCGCCATATGCGGGCGTTGCGATCAATTCTGATGAGTTTAGGCCGCGCTTAAAAACATGTGTATACCGTACTGTATATTAATGGTGTCTACGTTAGAATTGATGCTATAAATTTTACAAATATTTTGATTTTCTATAAAACGACAATTTAAAAGTAAATAATAATAATATGGTGCAATAATATTATAGAAATAATACGAAAAAGCATTCCAATTTGCTGTATCCAGTATAATCCATCATAGATTTTTTTTAAATAATATTGGTTGGTATTATTCGTATCTCTTCTATAGTCCAACGTCCTATTATTTATTTCAAAGGCATGCAAAGTGCTGTGTCAAACCTCAAACATTCACGCCGATGGAAAACATATTAATGTGATACAGGAATGTGTATCATCACCGGTATCTAAATTATTGACTAGAAGAAGAGAAAAATATCATGGCTAGGAAGTAAAAATATTCTTCATAAGGTCAACTGGACCACTCGTAAAAGTCCCTCTTCCCGCTATAACTCCAGATGTTATCATAACACCATCGTTTGCATGCGCGCCATGCTCGGCCCATGGAACTTATAATTTGCGCCATGTTTTTCACAACCGGACGCGACGCGCATATTTTACGAGAGACGAATTGCTCTGCAACGCTTGAACTCTGTAAATTAGTGGAAAATAAATGAAAATAAAAATAATTTATTTGCGCAAATATGGGTAAGTACTTACCCATATTTGCGCAACGTATTACAAAAGTTGTTTTATGTACATATTTATATTATTTCGCCATATTTACCTCAACGAGGTATGCAAATTTGGAGGACAGAATTGAAACGTTAATTGAATGTTAGTAACTGTAACTAAAATTACTAATACTAAATTTATCATAATTGAAGACAACACTGATTTTATTTTGACTATTTTTGACCCATATTGTGCGATTTTTATTGTGTTGTTGTATCAATTTTACTATGATTATAAAAGTTGTTTATATTTATACGAGTTTTATATAATTATATTCTACAGGATACCTTTTTTCAAATTTAAATTTCAAATTCAAATTATTTATTTTGTTATATTGATTATACTATTTTGTGATTAATATTGTATTATTGTATTGATGAAATAAAGATTATTATTATTATTATTATTATTATTATTATTAATTTAAATTTTCGTTGATAATTTTATAACGTAAGTATTGCTTAATAACGTTATGAAATATATGTAGAGTTTTATTGTTATAAGTAATACAAAATATGACACGGGTGCTTCTGAAAAAATGAGAGATGTTTACACAATACCGTCGAAAAGCGAGAACAGTAAATAATGCAATAATATTTTTATGTTATTTTTTTGCCTTTAAATAAATATTTTTACTAGTAAGAATTAAACTTTACATTTTACTACATTTAATTGCAAATTTTAGGTTTTAATGTGAAATAATTTCAGTTGTTTTACGGACATTGTTATCGATTTTCGTGTTTTCTGATATTTAATAATAATTTCGAGGTTTATAAACGTCCGATATAGCGAGATGGCTACGATGGCTGGAAAGCTATTTGCGTCTCACTCGTGAGCATAGGTAAAACCTCATTATTTGGACGGCCCAGAGCTTACTCCGCCACGTTGCTCTAATGTGGTTTACCACAACGGATTGTCATTACGATACCCAGTGGGTCAAAAAATAGAATTACGAGTGTAAACAAATTCTGTTGTATGACTTGGTATTTCCTTTGTCGTCTTTCTGTGAGCCGTGGGTACTATCACAAAACAGCAAATCGTAGAGTTGGGTTATAATTTTGTAACATTAATTATAACTAGCCTTCCGCCAGCGGCTTCGCCCGCGTAGTCTCTTTTTATAGGTTTCCGTAAGATAAAAACCATCTTATGTCCTATCCCAAGATCCACTCTCTCTGTGTACCAAATTTCATTAAAATTGGTTCAATAGTTTAAGCGGGATTGGGACATAGTTACTTTTGAATTTATAATATTAAGTTCGTAAGTATAGTATAGTTTGGATATAGTATGAATTATTTCTGTACATGAATTTATCTTTGTTAACAGATAACCTAATGACTGACGCAAAATTGGAATATTAACCGCAAGTCGTAAACGCGTTAAATTAACTCCAAACACAACCACCGTCAAACTTTGCCTCATAGATAAATTTTACAATGAAGTGACCATAGAACACGCTACTGATAGAAAGCTTAAAATTATGAAATAAATTTTACTATTTATTTTACAAAAGAACGGTAGAAAAGATGTAATTACCTACATTTTAAAATTTTATTAAAGTTTAAAAAAACCAACTTGGCAAACAATACAATTTGTTAAAATTATCTTAAATCTAATCCTTACTAATATTATAAATTCGAAAGTAACTCTGTCTGTCTGCTACGCTTTTCCGCTTAAACTACTGAACCAATTTTAATGAAATTTTGAACACAGATAGAGAGGACCTTGGGAAAGGACATATGATGTATTTTACCCTACGGGAACGGCGAAGCCGCTGGCGAAAGGCTAGTATAGGAATAAGTTTAGTAATAATAATCATACATAATAAAATAAGTTGATTTTATATGAGTATTATTAATCGTAAAGTACTGCTGGGTCATTTATTTTTGGATAAAATATAATTGCATTAACTATTTGCTGTTTGTTATTTCCTTGAAATATTTCAGAAGGCTATCTTTATTGTTGGATTAAAATTAAGGTCACTTATGTATCAGCATAGTTAACATCCTCACCTTTTCAGTTATACCCAAAAAAGCAGAAATCTAATAACCTAAACACAATATATTATATCTAAAAATAAAACAGACCCAAAAGCAAGTTTCTAAAGCCTTCCTTATCATATCGCTCTATGAAGGGGCAATAAATATAAACTTTACATAAGGCAGACGTCGGGCGAACTGAAAATTAATGTAGTTCCGAACAACGCATGCTCTAATGAAATTAATGAGCTTTGACGTCGCCGCGGGCCTCGGCGTTACACGACACGACTAGGACTTGTCGTTGGCTGTAAAATGTTTAATGTTATCTTTTGTTTGATTATGTTAAGAAAATTACTTTTAACAGGCTATTTAAAAGATGTCAGAGTTAAAAAATATAGATATTAATATTATGCAATACTGTACGAAATTTATTAAGAAATTTATAAGATTAGATTAGATTCGACGTCGAGAGACGCTTCACACTCATAGCCCCATAGTAGGATATGTACACTCTGTGTCGTGGGTACCATAGACACATACAAAGACAAAAACAAAAACACTTAGACCGAAAATGGAAATTTTAACTCATTATTTAAATTTCTGTTTCGCCGGAAATCGAACCCGGCACCCCTCGATTGCCAGTCCGGCATAGTAACCATTGCGCCACGCGGGTCGCCTAGGAAATAGTCAAGATAGCTAAAGCGATTTTCCCATAGGAAGGAAATTTAATTCCATTGTAAAAAGTAGGTTATTATATGTCGCTACAAGGGTCGCAATTTGCCTCCATTCCTATAGTACGATTCTTCCCATGCTGTAAAACTATGAACCTAAATACCAATTTTGCTCCGAAGCTTTGCCGGTTCTCATTCCCACCAATAAAACATTATAGTGTTTTGCTAGTGGGAATGAGATTTATTCCTGCAGTAAAAAGTAACGTATTACTATGTCCTTTATAAGGTCTTCAACTATCTCCATTCCATTTAACTTTAAAATCGGATCAGCCGTTTTGAAGTGAACGCGCACAAACAAAAAAACATTCTGCAATTATATACATCTAGTAGGGATAAAGATTTTTTTATCTGGTTTCAAATACACTTTTATTTGATGGCCCGCTTCCCTCTCATTTTATTGCGTATCCATTTGACTACACCCGCATCACTAAACGCAGTCAAAAATGCAGTAAGCCTCACTAACTTATGTTAATAAAACTCACTCACAATCTGTTCAGTCACGCTCAAATTCCGATACAGCCTCACTCACGCGACAATAATCACTGTTTTTGGGTCTGTAAGGGTTGTTTTCGCGTGCGTGCTGTACAGAGGGTTGGTGCCCTTACCTGTCAAAACTCCATTCAGCCCTGAAGATACGTTTATCGAATCTGTCGGTTCGATGTTCGAATTATCTCATCCTTTCATCGTAGTTATTATGGTTTTGGATATTTTTGTTTTAAGGTTTGTATTGGTATGGATAAGTTTTTAACGGAAATCTAAAAACATTGCGACCTTATTTATTAATTTATGCTACAATCTACATAACTAACACTAAATATAACTTTTTTAGCAACAAACAAATAGATTACAATGATCTATTTGTCGATCGATCGAATTGAATTTACTTTCAGCTTTCTAGTTGCGTTATATCGAAAGAAGTTAATTGTTTTTTTTGTTCGACATATTTAATTACGACGAAAAGAAGAGTGCAGGCAAGGGAGCGGGTTGCATTCAGTACTCATACGGAATAGTTCTAATAAAATATCGTTTTACTCAAATATTACTGACTCACTTGACTGTTTCAGTTTTTGTAGCAATATGCACAAATTGTGCGATCGGAGGTGTTCGCGCCAATTAAGTCATTTCACCTCCCTCCCCTTCACCCTCCCTCTCTTTCCCGCAAGCGCACTATTACATAATATGGATCAGGAAGATGTATCAATTCAGTCTGCCTTCGTCCCGCCGCCGACGCGCACGCCGCCGACGCGCATGCAAGTCCTCTCGTGACAAGTGACAACCGCACCGCAAGCCACCTAACACGTGGTCATCAGACTCGTCCGCATCGCCGCCATCACCGCTGTCAATAGTTGTGATTTAACTGACTTATAGTGAAGAATAGGTACCTATAATAGTGCAGTGTGAAGGACAACACCAGTTCCCGGGCAAGAGAAGAAGAGAGAAGCCAGGTCAGTGCGTTTGCTCCCTTTATCAATCCTTCTCGTTTTCCACCATTAATTCGACACGCAACTTACAGTCCACAATTCCTACACCCGCAGTGGGGGACCACTCTCCTTTCCACCCTTTATTCCACCACCATTTTTGGTCATATCGAACCGGAGGTCCCCCCCCTTTACCCAACAATTCTGGTCCTTGTCGAGCCGGATACCCTCCAATTTTTTGGTCCTTCGAGCCGGATTAATTATTTAATCTCATAAATACGCATATTTATGTATTTCATGTAATATATTATAAGTGCCTATTCATATTTATTTTTGCAAATAAGTATTATATCTACGATTATTTTATATCCCGCATATTAATAACGCACCGCTCACGTAGGTATATTATTCTTTTTGCAAAACACACCGCACCATCCGCTATTTATTTTTGCAAATAAGTATTATATCTACGATTATTTTATATCCCGCATATTAATAACGCACCGCTCACGTAGGTATATTATTATTTTTGCAAATGCACCGCACCATTCGCACCATTATTTACCTATATTTGTAATCGAAATTACACCTCATAGGTACGCATTCTATTTTTCATTAATTGAAGTCCGCCATATTTGTGGTTGCCGGAGCCGACGCGACCGGCGATCGTTGTTTCGCTAGTAACTACCTACGTATTCATTCATTACGCCATACATAATTTTTATAATCTTAACTGTTTTAACTGATTTATCTTGTTCACGACAAAATGTCTACTAAAGGCAAAATTGAATCTGAAACGCTTTCAAATGACGAAATTAGATTGAAAATATTAATTGCAAAACGAAATTCTATTTACGAACGTTTACAACAAATTTATGATTTATCTATAAGTGCATTAAGTTCGTCAGACGAACAGGACACATTTCTTGACACGGCATCTGACCTTGAATACTTGCGTACTGAGTTCAAGGACACGTTAGAATCTTATAATGTTACAAATTTAAAATTAAATCCAAACGCGCAAGTCGATTTCGGATCGTGGAAATCTTTTCATGATCTATATAGTCGTATTAAAAGTCAAGTGTCCAAATTAAACGCTCCATCTTCATCTTCAAGTAAATCACAGAATAGTTTACCTACAAAAATTATACCATCGCTTCCGCCCATAGAATTACTTTCTTTTAATGGTGACATACGACACTGGTCTATGTTCTACCAACAATTTAAAACATTAGTTCATGATAATCAGCAATTAACAGATGCTGAACGCGTTTATTATCTTGTTAGTAAACTTAGTGATAAGGCTTTATCAATCTGTTCAGGCTTAATGCCTACCGCTGAAAACTATTCTGTGATATGGAACGCGCTGATACGTAGGTACAACGACGAGCGTGCGCTCGCGACTACCTACGTCAGTCAGCTGTTAGAACTGAAGAACGTAAACACTAACACATCCGCTGGTTATCAAATATTTATGGATAAATTTGACGCTTCTATTAACGCCCTTAAGCAACTTAATATTGATGACATATCTGATTTTCTGTTTCTAAATATCGCGATTAGAAAATTAGATAACGATACCGTAAAGTCGTTCGAAATGTCATGTCGCAACGTAAACATACCGAAATATTCCGCTTTGGTTCAGTTTTTACATGACCAGAATAGGGCTTTATGCCATACAATAAATACTTCGCATAAGTCTAACAACCATAAAATTAAAGGTAATTTTGTTCCCGCTCCCGCTAAAAATATAAGCAAAACTTTTATTAATACAGATTCGTCTCGGTCATGTATTTTCTGTAAATCGGGTGATCACGAACACCTATTTGTCTGTCCGCATTTTTTAAAAATAAATGCACAGGACAGGTACAATTTTGTAAAACGAAATAAATGTTGCACTAATTGTTTAAGTAATAAACACGCCACTCCTTTTTGTAAGTCACAGCGTAGATGTAGACATTGCTCCCGCTCGCACCATACGCTACTTCATTTTGTTAGTAGTAGGAATAAGGTCGATCAGCCTTCGGTACAACAAGGTCCAGGAGAACAAAATGCATCCACGTCATGTAACGTTTCGCGCGATTGTGGTAATGCGCCGCACTCCACTACATTATTGGGGACTGCGAAGATTAAAGTTTGTACTAAATACGGTCACCAATATTTGTTGCGTTGTTTAGTGGACCCTGGCTCGCAATGCGATTACATTACGAAACAGTGTTGCAAACGGTTATACCTACCGATCTCAAATAAAACACCAGTTAAAGAGGTGCAAGGAATCGGTGGCGTATCGCAGAAGATTTTAGGTGTTACTTCTTTGCAGTTTAGCTCCCGCTTTGATGAAAATAAACTTTATCATATTGAACCGTTAGTTGTTCCCGCTATAACTGGACAATTACCCGAGTCGTTAATAGACGTTTCGAAAATTAATTATATAAATAATTTACGTTTAGCTGACGATCAATTCCATACACCAGGTGACATTGACGTTTTATTAGGGGTTAACACTTATTTACAAATTTTGTTAACTGATAAAATAATTAATTCGCAATCGCCGAGTGCCATAGAAACGTCACTAGGATACATAATAATGGGAGACGCAGATATCGACTTTCCTACATGCATGCCGCGTTCTTTAGTTTCTTATCCTACTCGTATTAATAAAAGTCAAACGTCGCTAAAGTTAGAGGAGCTGCCGCAAAAAACTTATTTGAGTCCTGATGAACAGAAATGTGAGAATATTTATAATTCCACTACTCGTCGCAATTTGAACGGACGATGTGTTGTCGCTCTGCCCTTCAAGGACACGCCTGATAAGTTAGGTGATTCTTTTATAACCGCTAAAAAACGCTTCTCGCTCCTAGAGAGACGTTTTTAATAAATGTCCCGATCTTCGCTCCCGCTACAATGAAGTTATTCAAGAATACATCAACAAGGGTTTTTTATCATTGGTTGCTTCAAATAATTTTACGGAACCTTGCTTTTATCTCCCGCACCACCCTGTCATACGTAATGATAAAAGTACAACTAAATTGCGAATAGTACTCGACGCAAGCGCTAAGTCAGATAATGACATTTCATTAAATGATATTTTACATAGTGGGCAAAATTTACAGTCTGATATTTTTAATATTTTAATAAACGTACGAGTTTATCGCATCGCCTTTTTTGCCGACGCTATGCAAATGTATTTATACATTGAAGTACAAAAATCGCACCGCGCGTTTCAACGCATTCTTTATCGCTTTTCTAATGAGGAAGACATACAAACATGCGAATTTAATCGTGTGACTTTTGGTTTACGCTCTTCGCCTTTTCTTGCGCTACGCACATTACGTCAGTTGGCTTCCGAGGAGAGGGAGTCCTATCCTCTGGCTGCTTCGGTGGTCGAGCGAGATATTTATATGGACGATATCGCGTCCTGCGCGCCCTGCGTCAACAGCGCCGTTGACGTAGCCACTGAACTAATTCAAATGTTTCAGCGTGGAGGATTTGAATTGGTTAAGTGGACTAGTAACAGTTCAGAGCTTTTACAGCACATCCCCGCAACGCACCGTCAGCTTGACGAGGTCTCATTCGACGACCAAAATATTTTTAAAATATTGGGTCTTCGTTGGCACCCCGCAACTGATTGTTTTTCTTTTCTAGTTTCGCCGCCGCCGCTCGCTTGTACCAAGCGTTCTATTTTATCCGCAACCGCTCGCTTATATGATGTTCTGGGGCTCGTGGTTCCAGTAATTCTTTTCTCTAAGCTTCTCATTAAAACCTTATGGGTTCGCAAACTTGACTGGGACCAGGCTCCGCCCGCTCACGTTGTCACTGCATGGCAACAATATATTTCAGAGTTACCTTTGATATCGAAATTAAAGTTTCCTCGCCATATGGGTATAAATAAGAATTCGCTAGTCTCGCTAGTCGCGTTCGCCGACGCCAGTGAAAGGGCGTATGGCTGCGTGATTTATTCGCACATCGTTAATGATGATGACTCACTAGTGATAACGCTACTAATTTTATTGTTTCGCGTTCATACTTGAATGAACTTCATTCCTTTTTTACGTTCAGACGAATATTATAAAGTATTTAATCAGATCCTTTCTGATAACCGCATCACATGGAAACTTAACCCTCCAAACGTTCCACATTTTGGTGGGCTTTGGGAGTCAAATATAAAGATAGTAAAGTATCATTTATTTCGCGTCATAGGTAAGCAAATCCTCACGTATGAGGAGTTGCTTACTGTCCTCACTCAGGTCGAACGCATATTAAATTCACGACCGCTTTACGTGTTAAGTAGCGATCCGGCGGAACCTACTGCACTTACGCCCGCGCATTTCCTCGCTGTTAATCCACTTGGATGTTTACCCGCCGCGGATCTTAGTAAGGAACGCATTAATCTTTTATCACGTTTTTCATTGCTTGATTCGATAGTTCAGTCATTCTGGAAGCGCTTCAGATCAGAATACTTACATACACTACAAGCAAGAGAAAAGTGGAATAAACATTCTATTAATTCCATTTCTGTAGGAACCGTTGTTCTTATCGATATGGATAACGCTCCGCCTCTTCAGTGGCCGCTAGGCGTCGTCACTGAACTGTTTCCTGGTAGGGATGGTGTGGTGCGCGTTGCACAAGTGAAGACTAAGAGCTCCACTTTGCAGCGGCCCATTGTTAGACTTTGCCCTCTACCAACACAATAATATTGTAGTTTATATTTTATAAGTTATAGTTTAAGTATAAATTCTCATCCCGCTATTATAATATTTTTATTAATTTACTAATTATATTCATCGCATCGCCTCTGTTCACCGCATATATAGTTTTTTCTACATGATATTAACTCCGCTGTATATATTTATGTTTATTTTTTATTTTTTTTTAATTCGCTATTTGAGGAGACCTCAAGGCCGGGGGGATGTTCGCGCCAATTAAGTCATTTCACCTCCCTCCCCTTCACCCTCCCTCTCTTTCCCGCAAGCGCACTATTACATAATATGGATCAGGAAGATGTATCAATTCAGTCTGCCTTCGTCCCGCCGCCGACGCGCACGCCGCCGACGCGCATGCAAGTCCTCTCGTGACAAGTGACAACCGCACCGCAAGCCACCTAACACGTGGTCATCAGACTCGTCCGCATCGCCGCCATCACCGCTGTCAATAGTTGTGATTTAACTGACTTATAGTGAAGAATAGGTACCTATAATAGTGCAGTGTGAAGGACAACACCAGTTCCCGGGCAAGAGAAGAAGAGAGAAGCCAGGTCAGTGCGTTTGCTCCCTTTATCAATCCTTCTCGTTTTCCACCATTAATTCGACACGCAACTTACAGTCCACAATTCCTACACCCGCAGTGGGGGACCACTCTCCTTTCCACCCTTTATTCCACCACCATTTTTGGTCATATCGAACCGGAGGTCCCCCCCCTTTACCCAACAATTCTGGTCCTTGTCGAGCCGGATACCCTCCAGGAGGTCTCAGGTTCGATACCCGAAAAAAAAACATTTGAAAGAAGAATCAAAAGTTTTGTTTTGTGTGTTTTTATTGTCTGTGAGATGTGTGTATGTATGTAGATTTATTCTTATATCTTCTACATATCATAGCCTCATCTCTTAAAAATCTTATCGATTTTCTCAAATATGATGCTTTCAATGGAGGCCTCACCTTTTGCCTTTTTGCCCATTGAATGGTCAAAGGAAGCTTAGGTTGTCTGATTTTAAAACATCCCTTCAAAAATCTTCAAAGATTCATTAATCTGAGTGCGTTGCTTTTAATTTTGGAACATCGTATGTAGTATCTTTACATTGATCTGGGAAATGTACCTATTGGGATTTGCTTTTGAGTATTTCTAGGGTCGGGCGTTATGTTTCCTTTTCACTAAAAATATTCACAAATACTTTTTGTTAGAATGAGAAACATTTGAAAATTATTATCTCCTTCAAGAGTACCGTGAAACCTTACTACTTTGCCCTTGGGGGACATCTTTGCCAGAACACGAAAATTAACTAAAACTACCAATAGAATTTTCATTTTAACAAATAGCAACTTTGTGTGACGTCTAGAGGAAACTAGAATATCTGTTTGGCAACACTGATTACTACAATCGCAGCTAACTTCATTTAGTTTAGTGTCAGCTGCCGTCAAAGTGACATTGTCGAAGGTGGTGCAAAAACGTTATTGGAGATTTGCGTCCGTCATTGCCAAGAATCGTTGTGCAGGTAAGATTCATTATTATTGACGTGTAGAGTATTAATTGTTGCTGCTTTTAATCATGGTATTTTTCTTACATTCGTCTTATTTAGTGAGAAAATTGTGTGGGCAATCTTGTAAGCAATTTTGTAGACTAAGGTTGACAACATTGCCCAGGTCAAAAATGTGCTTAGGGTTGGCACTATTAAAAAACAAAGAAATATGTAGGCACCTATCTATAGACAGATCTGATGCGCCCTGCAATGTTGCGGTGTCATTATAATGTAACTTTTTATTTTTGACTGATATATGTATGTGGGAATGGAACGTAAGAGGATAATAGGTAGAATGGAACGTATGTGAATGGCTGAGCGATTGAGTGAAAGGAAGGAGTGAGCGGTGACATAGGGTGAATGATATCATTATTAGGACGGACGACGTTGTAGGGTGCATGCTAAGAAGGAGAGAATAAAACCAAATTTCAAGTTGAAAGTGATTTTTATTTGACCTTCGAGATCCCAATTACTACATTTTGGGGGCTCGTCCGGGATACTCGATCGTCAAATTACTACGACGACGACGACGAAAACGACGAACGACGATACTTTTCGAACACCGGCGGCAGCGCAGCGTGCACGTGGCGTCAGCGAAGAAAATTTTTTTATTCGACTATCATTTCCAAGATAGGATGGCTGAAAAGGTAACCGCGCCAGCGTTCGGTTTGATGGAGGGCCTATACAACATCAGTAAGTTCAGCGGCGACGACAAAACGTATTCGTCGAGCAAGTGGGCGCAAGACATCGAAGACAACGCGGAGATCTTTGGCTGGACCCCTCAACAGACGTTGATCATCGCCAGGAGAACGTTGTCGGGTACGGCTGAAATATGGCTGCGATCCGAGAAAACATTTAAAACTTACGAAGAGCTAAAAGCAGCGATAATGAAGGAATTTCCGGAAGCAGTCAACAGCAAGGAGATGCACGAAATCATGGCGGCTAGAAAAAAACGAAAAGACGAATCGTTTTATCAATATATGCTGTCTATGAAGGAGCTGGGGAAACGAGCTAAATTCCCGGACTACGTGGCGATCCAGTACATTATCGACGGTATTGAAGACTACGAGGCTAATAAAACTATTTTATATGGCGTTACAACGTATCCAGTGCTAAAAGAGAAGTTAGCTATTTACGAGAAAATTAAAAGTAAGTGCGAAGAAAGAGAAGCGGTGAAGACTCGTGCAGTGGCAGCAGTAACGAGGCGGTGCTATAATTGTGGAAGCCTGGAACACATAGCAAGTACTTGCAATCGAGGTCCGAAGTGTTTCGGCTGTAACCAGTATGGCCATATCAGACCTCATTGTAAAACGGCGCCCTTGGGAGCTGAAGAGAAGACCGGAACGAGAACGAAACAGTTCAGTAAGATGGCGGACGGAAGCAAACCCGATCGACGTTCGGCCATGTTCGGGTCGGCCGAAGGCAGCGACGTCAACGTCAGTGACATTCGCGTATGTGACACTTGTGACAGTTCGAACTTGACAATGACAACTGAAGTGATGCAAGTTAAAAACAATGGCGTTCCGTGTAGTAATAAGCCGGTAAAAAGTGTAAAATTAGGAAATATTTGTGTAAATGCGCTTATAGATTCGGGCAGTGATGTAAATTTAATAACGACGTCCTTATTTTCTCGATTATTGTTGGAAATTCACGATGATAACTTGATTCTGTCTGGTTTAGGTAGTTGCAAAGTGAAATCTAATGGTAAAACATTTGTAAATTTAGAAATAGACAGGCAGTGTTATGAAAATGTTGTCTTTCACATAGTAGTTAACGATGTCATGCCTTATGACGTAATTATTGGCCAAGAGTTCTTGAGTACAGTAACCATGTTAATGAATGAAGGGTCAGTGACATTTTTGCCTGTGGGTTGCGATTGGGTGGGTAAAATTAATTGTTTTACAGGGTGTGCTGACGTTGAATTAAATCACGTGATAGATCCCAGGGTGAAGGATGAGGTTGCACAGCTTGTTCAAGGGTACAAACCATTGCAAACCGAGGAGGCGCCAATCCAACTCAAGATTGTACTTAAAGATGATATACCAGTTGCACAACGGCCTCGACGCTTGTCATTAATGGAACAACAAATAGTAGAAAAACAAATTAAAGAATGGGAACAAGAAGGAATAATACGGGTGAGTTTTTCTGAGTATTCTAGCCCTCTAGTACTTGTGAAAAAGAAAAATGGTGATGTTAGAGTATGTGTGGACTATAGGTTGCTTAACAGAAAAATAGTCAGGGATGAATTTCCATTGCCCATAATAGACGATCTTATTGACAGATTACAGGCAGCTAAGATATTCAGCGTATTAGATTTTAAAAATGGATTCTTCCACTTGAAAGTTAGCGAGGAGTCAATTCGATACACCTCTTTTGTAACACATCAAGGGCAGTATGAGTTCCTACGTGCTCCATTTGGTTTGTCAACCTGCCCGAAGACATTTATGAGATTTGTTAGTGTAATATTCAGGGAGCTGATAGCTCAAGGAGTTTTAATGATATTTATTGATGATATTATCATTCCAGCTGTCGATGAAAAGCAGGCTTTACAAAGATTGAAACAGGTACTTGAAGTGGCATCTCGATATGGGTTACAATTGAACTGGAAGAAAGCTAACTTACTGCAGCGTGAAATTGAGTATTTGGGGCATATTGTGAAAGATGGAGCAGTGAGGCCCAGTGCTGATAAAGTAGATGCTGTGATACGATACCCCGAGCCACAGAACCTTAAGCAATTGCACAGTTTTGTCGGATTGGCTGGATACTTCAGAAAATACATTGAAAACTATGCTACAATTGCTAAGCCTTTAACGGATTTGTTAAGAAAAGATAAAGAATTTTTATTTCAGGATGAACAAAAGATAGCATTTCAAACATTAAAGAGTAAATTGGTTAGTCAGCCAGTCCTAAAGATATTTGATCCTAAACTGAAAACAGAATTGCATACAGACGCATCAAGTGTGGCAGTTGCTGCAATACTAATGCAGTATCACCCGAATTCAGGATTGCATCCCATACATTACATGAGCCGGAAGAATAATGACATACAAAGTAGATACTCTAGCTATGAATTAGAAGCTTTGGCAATAATAGAGGGTATAAAGAAGTTTCGCCATTATCTTTATGGCATTCATTTTAAAATAGTGACAGACTGCAAAGCCTTTGAAATGACCCTTAAGAAAAAGGATTTAACAGCCAAGGTTGCTAGGTGGGTGCTAATGCTCAATGATTATGATTTTGAAGTCGAACATCGAGCTGGTTCCAAGATGAAGCATACAGATGCACTTAGTAGATTTGTAGCAATCACTACATCATTCAAGGATAATATACAGCGAGCACAGGAGAGAGATGAAGGATTAAAAGCCATAAGGAGCATTTTAGAAGAAAAATCATATGAGGATTACTGGATAGAAAATGAAATATTATACAAGGGAAAACAAAAACAGTTAGTAGTACCCAGAGCACTAGAAAAGGAAATTATTAGTAAGGTGCATAGTAATGGCCACTTTGGAAAAGCAAAAATGAAAGAATTATTGAGTCAAAATTATTATATCAGAGATGTAGACAAGAAGATTGAACAATTCCTATTAAGCTGTATACCCTGTCTGTTAGCTCGGAGGAAGGAAGGAAAACAGGAAGGTTTCTTACATCCAATTGAAAAGGAGAGTGTCCCATTTGATACATTACATTTAGATCACATTGGACCCCTTACAGGGACAAAGAAACAATACAATTACATACTTACAGTAATAGATGGGTTCACAAAATTTGTATGGTTATTTCCTACAAGAACAACCTCAAGTAGTGAGACATTAAATAAACTTCAAATACATCAACAGGCGTTTGGCAATCCTCTTAGAATTGTCACAGATAGAGGGACAGCCTTCACAAGCAAAGAATTTGAAAATTACTGTGAAGAGGAAAACATATGTCATGTAAAAATAACCACGGGTGTACCTAGAGGAAATGGACAGGTGGAGAGAGTTCACAGAATCATTATATCCATATTAACTAAGTTGTGCATTGAAAATCCTGCTATGTGGTACAAACATGTCAGCAAAGTGCAGCGAGCTATTAATAGCACTTTCCAAAGAGGGATAAATACAACACCATTTGAGTTATTGATGGGAGTAAAAATGCATAGTAAAGAAGATGTCATAATATCAAGGTTATTAGAAGAAGAAAATGTATCACAATTTGATGAAAATAGAGAAAATTTAAGGAAGCAAGCTAAAGAACAGATTTTAAAAATTCAAGATGAAAACAGAAAACACTTCAATAAAAATCGAAGGGAAAGTGTTAAGTACAGTGAAGGGGATATGGTCGCCATAAAGAGAACTCAATTTGGTCCTGGACTTAAACTGAAGCCCAAATATTTAGGTCCTTATAAAGTTGTTAAATGCAAGCGCAATGACCGTTATGATGTTGAGAAACTGGACAGCTCAGCTGAAGGGCCAATTAAAACATCAAGTTCTGCTGATTACATGAAGAGGTGGCCAGAACAGGGTGACCTAGAAGGGTTGGACAATTAATTCAGGTATGCCATTTCCTTTCATGTGCTGTTCATTTGTTAACATGGTTCACTCACTCTTACACTATTGGCTAATGTGTGTAAAATTTAAGTTGTAATGTTTATTTAGGTATTAGTTATTATGTTAGTTATTAAGGAATGTTATGTTTAAGGTGTACTGTAATGTTTAGTTAAGTATTCGCTCATGTTGTTATGATAATGTTTTGTCTTTGTCTTTGTCTTTGTTGATATTGTATAGCTTTAGTATAAGGAGGTATGCCTGAGGACAGGCATGAGTGCAGGACGGCCGAATGTGGGAATGGAACGTAAGAGGATAATAGGTAGAATGGAACGTATGTGAATGGCTGAGCGATTGAGTGAAAGGAAGGAGTGAGCGGTGACATAGGGTGAATGATATCATTATTAGGACGGACGACGTTGTAGGGTGCATGCTAAGAAGGAGAGAATAAAACCAAATTTCAAGTTGAAAGTGATTTTTATTTGACCTTCGAGATCCCAATTACTACATTTATATATATATATATATATATATATATATATATATATATATATAACTGACTATATATACATATATCTAACTATATAACTGATTGATATATATATTATATAAAAGTAACATAAAAATATACATACATACATATGTATAAAAAACGGTATAAAAATAACTAGGTGGCATAGCTACTATTAACTTCTGTTCTGAAAACTTATGTAGGTATGTTTTATGATATAAAGTAATAATATATAAAGAGGAACGATTTGTTTGTTTGTTTGCATTAAATAGGCTTAAATGATTAATTAAAATTTATGCTGCAAATTAGTTTGCAGGTAATTTTCTGGAAGTACTAACCTGGGGTTTTTTTCTATTTATTTGCAGGATGGTCTTATCTAATAAAAAAGCCGAAGACACTACAAGAAAAAGAATACCACACAAATGAGATTAGATTATAATTAGATACCTAATAAAAATACACGGGCGAACTTGAAAAACTATACCTACTTAATAAGTCAAATAAAATTGCTTCAAAATCAGATCATTATTTTCCTGTCATCTGATACACAGCCCTAGCACCTCAAATCCCTTAGTATGAAAGTGTGACTAAATGTGATGATAACATTGCCCACCACAAATAAAACTTAAAATAGGGTTCTATTTATTTGAAAAAGTAATGGTATACAATTTTGCACATTTCCTAACAATAGATCTTAAAATCAAAGTCATAGAGCTTATAGTTGCTGAGAAATTTAGGATGGGCAAAAATGTAAGAAAGTGGAGATAACTTTGCACGCGTGTGTTTTTGTTTTTTCTCAGCATCTGTTAGAAATTATGTCACCTGGTTTTGAGAGTTTGTTCGTTTCAGAGAGCGTCATTTAAAACTTCAATAGCCATCAATAAAGAACGTATACTTATTTTTTTAATTAAAAAAGAATCAAAAATGTGGGCAAAGATGTAAGGTTTCACGGTACGAATAGTACCTCTAGTAAGTTAGTCTAGTAAGTTGATATTTTCATCGTTCACAAGAATCGTATTTTGATTATGTTGACTTCGTAGTTTGATTTATTTACACCTTCAAGTTCAGTTTAATGAAATGTTTTCGAAAAGCATGTAATAAATACAGGTAGAAGTTTTTTTTGGTTTTAAGTAAAATTAACGCGTTAGGAACAAACCGGACCTTTAAAATAAAGGCTTTATTTCATCACTAGACAGACTTTTATTGCTTAAATAAACTTTGCACAATATTTATTACATAAAATTCAAATATTTTAATTTTTAATTTTTGTTAAAAAGACAATAAAATTCTCCTTTACTCGTAAATCGTTGACACGCATCAGTGATTTCGGAACCACTTAATAATAATAATGATTGAATATTATTTAATTGCTTAAAGTCTTAAAATGTATGCAAACTCGTAGAAACATACCCAACTATGGAAGCCATTATTGAAGACGCCGCGAAGGGCCCACTAATGGCGTTGCGGTGTCGGAATTAGAATAGAGCAAATATTTCAATCTATCGAATAATTATTGACCTTCGAGTCCAAATACTAAGTGAATGACAATCGATGGGTTCGCACTGGAATATATTAGGTCAAAGTAATGAAAAACTAAGTTGGATTGTTTTACTTTGTTTTCTATGATGAATATTTTACACCACACCTCGCGATAATTGAACCGTGTATCCTCAATTGGCAGTCCTTCACGGTAACCATTGCGTTATCCCGGTCCTCAGATCGATCGATAGATCAGAATTCTGTTGTCGTATTTCGTTAAGTTAATATCTACTTTACTATAAAACGTCTCGTGAGGATAGGTAATATGTTTATAAAGTCCCGGCTTATCTCGCGGATTACTTCGGGGGCGCCCGACATGTTTCGGACCGTACCGAGGTCCTTCATCATGAGCCATCGCGTGCGGTCGCTAGATGGCCTTGGCGAAGACAGTCTTCAGTCAGTATAAACAAGTTAAATGATTATCAAAAAGCAGAAACTACATAGTTTAGATTTCAAAGTATTGGATTTGTGGCCTGGTTTCTTTTATGTGCTTACTCGTACCTGCATAGCGTAACCATGATGTAATTATAATGAACTTCAACTGTAAGGTGCAGTCAACAACAATACTGGTACAGCTTATAGCACCTTATAGCTGTTACAACAATACTTAAAACCTGAGGCTAATTTTAGTGTGTACTAAAACCTTAAAACTAATAACTTAAAATAATTTAGATAGTAGACCCATAGAGATTACATGGCCCGGCGGTTAGCGTAGTACGCAAACGATAATTGCAACTAATCCAAACGGGCGAGGTCAGGTATGAGATGGGTAACCGCTAGTGGCAAAAAAATTCATGTGCGTTTCCGTGCTTCGGAGGGCTCGCTAAGCCATCGGTCCCGGTTGCAGTTGTCGATAGATAACAGTCGTTAAACCTTGTCGGAAGCCTTATGGGCGGTTTGAAAATATCCGACAGCGGGTTGGCCACTAATCCGCATCTCCACCAACCCGCATTGGAGCAGAGTGGTGGAGTAAGCTCCAGGCCTCCCCAATAATGCAAAAAGGGTTGCAGCCAGACCCATAGAAACCTAACCAATAATCGATTGAACTTAAACCAAAAATTTATTTATTTATTGTTGCCTCAAACTAAGAGATAAAAAGGGTTAAACCTAATGAATATATGCAATGTCTTCCAATCAACCTTGGGTGAATTATCACCCATTTTTATTAAAAAATGTGAGATAGGTTTTCATCAATCTTTTTTATGTCCCAATGCTAGGCACAAGTCTCTTCTCACAAGTAAGCGGGATTTAGGCCATAGTCGACCGCGCTGGCCCAGTGTGGATTGATGGACGTCATGCACACCAAGGATTTGAATCCGGGATCGGTCACTTCGAAAACCACGTTTTTATACTAATTTAATTAATCGGTACGAAAAGAAAACCAATAATATTTTTTATAGTGAATAAAAAGAGGGGAAATTCAAAGTATGAATCATAAATAATAATAATAATAATAAATATCTTTGGACCATTCACACAACACCATCTGATTCCAAACTAAGCAGAGCTTGTACTATGGAAATCAGAAAGCTGATAAACATTCTCATATAATTCTAAATACATACTTAAATACATAAATTAACACCCAGACACAGAACAAATATTCATGTTCATCACACAAATACTTGTCCTGGGAGGGAATCGAACCCACGACCTCATGTTTCGCAGTCCGCTCATCATCCACTATGCCACGGAGGCTGTCAAATAAATACATGATAATATTACATGAGCAGCGATGGCCGAGTGGTAAAAAACCGCGGTCTTCGACGCGACCGATCCCAGGTTCAAATCCTCGGCCCGCACCTCTGACAAAGAAATTTGCAATGTGCGAATTTATCGCTGCTCCACGGTGATGGAAAATATCGTGATATTTCATTGATTACTATATTCTCCATCGCCGTGCATGCCTGAAAGAAATTCATAATTTCTCGAAAGCATGACGTCCACCAATCCGCACTTGGCCAGCGTGGTGGACTATGGCCTAAATCCCTCTCAATTGTGAATAGGAGACCTGTGCCCAGCAGTGGGACAAAAAAAAGGGTTAAAAAAATATAACATTAAATAATGTAGATAGTAGAACCGTAGAGACTTAATATCCAACTATTGAAGCTATTACTGAAGACGCTGTGAAGGAAGGACTAATGGCGTTGCGCTGTCGGAATTAGAATGGAGCAAATATTCCAATCTATCGGATAATTGACCTTCGAGTGACGAAATGCTGAGTGAATGATAATGGAAGGGTTCGCCCTGGAATCGATTAAAGCGTAGCGATAGAAGACTTATTGGCGTGGATTTTTTTTACGTTTAGGCTATCGGAAACATGCTTCGTTGTTCCGAAAAAATAAATTCATTTTTTTAAAATAATTTGTTGGAATTGTTATAACGACCCGCGTGACGAAATGGTTACCATACTGTCAAATACTGTCGATCGGAGGGCCCCGGGTTCGATTCATGCCGAAGCAAAAATTTTAATGATGATTTTAAATTTTTGTTCTCGTCTTTGTATGTTTCCATTGCACGCACGACACAGGGTACCTACCTACCTTACCTTAGTGTGGATTAGTGTAGTAGTACTTTATAAAAAAAATCCATCAGTATTGGTGCATTAGGAAGCAAATGTTAGTCATTGAGATTTTTGAGAAATATTTTTTCTAAAATCTAAGACAGGATTATAACACTGAAACTGGGCGATAGAGGGAGGGTCAGGTTTTGATACAAGTTTGTAAACAAATGCTACTGGAGCCGTTTTGTAAGTAATAATCAGGGTAATAATATACCTTGAGAGTTAGAGAAGAACAAGTGAAAACATAAGCGCCGTAATCAGCGTCCTTACTTGTCTCGACACTTGTTATAAAGCTGAGGATAATACGCTTTGATGTGTAACGAAGCAAGGCTCAAAGCTAGACGATGATTGTAGCTGAGGCGATGTCTTTTGAAAAAGTGTACCTCAGAAATGACAATTTCAAGGATTAAAAAAATTGAGAACTTTTTTTTTATTTCTCTCTGTATCTATCTCCATACAACCACAAGCAAGCATAGGTAAGTCTTGTCTGAGGTCGAATGTTTGTGTTTCTGTCTCTGTGTGTATCCAAGGGTCCCACGACACAGGGTATATCAACCCTACTATGCGGCTATGAGTGTTAAACGTTATTATAATGATATGCCAGTCCCACACGTAACGAGAAATCGTTCGATTTTGGACTGTACAGATAAATCAAACGGCCCTCCAGGGACTTTACGTACGTAACCAATATCTGCGTTGATCGTGTTTTTTCCCCAGAAGTTCACACAATAAACATAATGTCATTTACGATGAAAAATGATGACGAACTTGCGTCATGGGCCTAAATATGTAGGTATTTAAAGAAAGTAAGTCGAGAAGCATACCTTCATGTTATTGCATAAAGCGCGCTTTGCGTGATACGCACGTCTGAACACAAGCGGGGACCGACACGAACGGTTGAACTGAGCGATCACGAATGCCATCCACACGTAACGATAAACTGTGCAAACTCAATCGAGAACGATTAATTGCGAGGATTTACCATCCAAACATGGGATAAATCTGCGCCAAAAAAAAGATCTGTACAGACAAATCGTTACGTGTGGAGCGGGCATTAGCGTACTGTAAGTGTAACATACATCGTACATGTGCATACATCGTAATATGTCGGGCCGCAGGTGAAGGCAACTTCTGCGAAGGGTCGAATGTAATGTGTGATCCCTCAGGGCCATCTCTCACAAGCGTTTTTATCGCGTTCGGATTTAACCCGGAGAGATAAGAGCCTTAGGCTAACTTTTGGTGATCTGTCAACTTCAACTCTGGGACAGTTTTTGTTGTGTTTAAGTTTTATTCAGGAGACCCGGGTTCGATTCCCGGTGAAGCAGAAATTGGAATGATGAGTTTTAATTTCTCTTTTCGGTCTGGTCGTTTGTATTCATGTATAAGTGTGTATATGGTACCCATGACACATAAAATCTTAACGTGAATCCGATTAGTTTGTAACATTATTTTTTGTCTATTTATTTAAAAAAAAATGCTGACAGTAAAAATACGTATGGCGTTACGAATTCGTACGGACAAAGTATGTTATTTAATGTTGAAGTGTAAACGCTAAACTTTTCCACAATCGAGGTAGGGAGGTAGTTGCAGCGGAACTTCCACTGTGGAAGCCATCTTAGCACAAGCGTTGATGCATTCGTCGGGTGTATTTCCATAAGAAAGCGCATCAACAGGGAATTAAACTTTAATGTAACAAGAGAGCCGTTCTCATATAGTGAAGAAATAATGATTTATAGCATAATTTTTGTGGGTGGTGTAACTTTATTTGTTTCGGTGAAAAGTTGTGATTGCCTGCCAGAGTAACATGAGACAGCCATCAGGCTCCGGAATAACAACACTACTACACACCAGTTTATGTTTTGTACAGAAGTCCTTGGGTTGCAAAACCCACTTAATTTTAACACCCGTGACCATCATGCTCGTCTGCTGTTCCCCACATAAAATAGTACTTTAATGGCCGCAACCCTTTTTGCGTCCCACTGCTGGGCACGGGTCTCTCCCCATTATTGGGAAAGCCTGGAGCTTACTCCACCACGCTGCTCCAATGCGGGTTGGTGGAGATGCGGGTTAGTGGCCAAGCCGCTGTCGGATGTTTTCAAACTGCCCATAACGCCTCCGACAAGGTTTAACGACTGTTATCTATCGACAACAACCGGGACCGACGGTCGTTGACCGACCCTCCGAAGCACGGAAACGCGCATGATTTTTTTTTTACCACTAGCGGTCACCCATCTCACACCCGACCGCGCGCGTTTGACTTAGTTGCATAGATCGTTTGCGTTCTACGCTAACCGCCGGGCCATGCGCGCTTCAGTACTTTAATATTGAAGTGTAAACGCTAAAATTTCCCACAATCAAGGAAGGGAGTACTCGCAGCGGAAGCCATCTTAGCGCATAATGCGTTGATGCTCTCGTCGGGTTTATTTGCATAAGAAAGCGCTCTTGCTCTATCAGGATCCTGCTCCGGACTAAAATTTAATGTTACAAGGGAGCCGCAAAGTAGGTAGAATTTTTATTTTTGCATCAAACTATAGTAGGTAATATAAAGTAAAAATGCTGGCTGAATCTTACTTATTCCGCCACTAGGTTCAAACAACGTTGATCCTGTAGTTTATTTTCGGGTGTTCAAAGAACGGAATATTTCTTTGTAGCGAAATTACGACTCCCAATAATAATGATACTATTATGAGAATTCAGAAATTTATAAAGGTTTTTTATGTATTTAATGTATTTTAAGATGATTATCTTCACATACCTCGTATTCTATTCTATCTCTGTCTATCTGATAATAATCCAGCGCTAAAGATATCGGTATTTGGGAGGTCTCGACTTTAAATCCCGATGCGCACATGTGATGAAGAAATTTGTTGAAAAGAAATTTTCTCAACAAAACTATTATTATCTTTAATCTGATTAACCTTACTAGTCAGTTCCTTTAAACAATTTGTTCATCGCTCCATTCTACTAAAATGCTGTTATGTAATGTCAGTGGAAACTTTGCTGACAAACGCATTATAATTTGTGTAAATTTGTAAATGTATCATAAGATTTTATATTTTCCAAAATCTGAGTGTATTATCGCTGTGATCTATTATTGTGAGGGTAGACATTGTAATATGTGAGTAATGGGGCGATTACATTGGCCAACATGCAGGGGCCGAATTGGCATACATTGCTGCTTATCTGAGTACATTGTAATAAAATACTCAAGATAACCAGCAATGTATGCCAAATCGGACCTTGCATGTTGGCCAATGTAATTGGCCCTTAAGATGTTATCCATCACTAATATTTATGCAAAAGTGGCCCATATTGTGAAATTACTTAGATAACAACCTAAGCTCTCAATTCAAAAAGGAAACCTGTGCCCGAACTGAGACATTATAAAATATTTTAAGAAAACGATATTAGCAGAAATATCATTAACATTAAAAGATTTTAAGAAAACGATATTTCTGCTAACATTATAAATCCTAATTCGGAGAGATTTTCTCGTTGTGAATTATTTTCAAAGTGTTTTAATAATTCTCAACTTACTTGCTTTGATCTTTAACTCGAAATAACTACCGCCAATAAGATATTTACCAAATCGTTTTGGGTCTTGGTTTCCCAGAACCCCTGTTTAGAGTAAATATTTTTTTAGTAAATAATTACCAAAGTTAAACAGTTCTTGGAGTTTTCTTAATTTTATATTTTGGGATAGCCTCCGTGGCGTAGTGGGGGATGAGCCGACTGCGAAGCGTGAGGTTGTGGGTTCGATTCCCACCCAGGACAAATATTTGTGTGTTGAACATGACTATTTGTTCTGTGTCTGGGTGTATAATTTATCTATATAAGTATGTATTTAGAATTATATACTTAAGTATGTTTATCAGTTTTCTGATTAACATAGTACAAGCTCTGCTTAGTTTGGAATCAGATGGTGTTGTGTAAATTATCCAAATATATTTATTATTATTATTTATTATAGATTGTAGCTGGGCTAATTACTTAATACATTAAATTCAGTAAAAGCAAAATTTTATTTTGACTATCCTGCATCCTCCGTCTGCAGCCTATATAACTCACACATAAAAAATCATAAATACCCAGACCAGGAAAAGTCGGTAATGTTTAGGCACATTTTCCCCCGCTTGGAATCGAACCCAGGACTCGTTAAATTTTACATAATGTTCAATTTGTTCAAAGGTGAAATAATGATTTTTTCAATGTTGAACTTGAAACTTTGAAATTGTAGATAAAGTTAATTAATGATCATAAACTAAATTAAATGTAATTCAGATTAAAATAACTTATTAAATACTATTGTTTTATCTAAACTACAAAATAGTGTGCAAAATTTGTAAGAATTATTGTTATAACACTATAACATAGCCCTATAAACGGTATCCGTGATAGCATCTATTAACCGTTATCGTTATTTTGTTGCAATAACTGTTTTTACCAAACGACCGATACGCGACAGGATAAAAATTACAAATAACACTTATAATACGTTCTGGCATTTCAAACTTAAGGCATTACAGTTTGGAAGTTGAGGTAATAATAATATTCCCAAGTAATATTCTTGTTTCATATTGGATGATAGCACTGTATTCGAGATATAGCGATTTGAAAACTGGTCACAGCTGCAATGATGCTGCTATGAATGTTTTGAAAATTAGCAGTTTTGAATTTACCGAATATTTTACAAATTGATAAAAGCTTAAAAAATAACGCTTCACTCTACGGTTTGCTGTATCGTGGGTACCATGGACACAAATAAAGATAGAAACACTGGCACTCAGGCCAAGTACCTATAGAAATTTAAACGGTCTCGTCGGAAACAGAACCCAAGACACTCTATGGGTAGCTCGTCATGGTAACCATTACCACAGGAGTGGTTTTCAAACTGATAACAGCACTAAAATGAACAAACGAAATTGACGAATGAAAATAATCTTAAAATCTTTTACATTCTGCTGATCTTATATTCACGCTCATTCCGTTGTAAATGTTTTTATATGTTTCAGTAATGTCATCGCACGATGTATGCATTTTGCTAAGTAAAAACATTTAATATCAAAATCATCATCAGTAAGTCATCAGAGATCGGTCACTCAATCCGATAATAGCGGTGGCTTTTTGACAACCCAATGATACATACTCGTACAATTAATTCCTCTACTCTCTGACACTGTTTATAACCTATAAAATGTGAAAGAAAATATCTATAAACTTTATTCGACATAACACAAAAATACACCAAAACAATAAAATAAAACAAAACGACGATATTCTTTTTTCGAGAACCCAGTAAAACTCGGTCACGGTTAGAAAGCCATGGCGTATTCAACTCGTACGCTACGTTGAACTTTCAATTGCAGTTTTAAATGCTAAAAACAAAACATTTTACGTCACACATCTATGTACTTTTAGATCACGAAAATGCGTATAAAATATTAGAGCTCTAACGACAGTCTCGAATGAGACATCATTCGAGATTCGATTTCACACGAATGCTCTTGCACAAAATTTAACATTATTTTAATAACATTTACAGGGCATAAACAAATGATATGTGTTGCAACTAACATCCAAATACATACGTTCCGTAATTTGGCCTAATTTGTTCTATATAGAATAAGTTATTATCACAATAAGCGGAGCCAAATAAAGCCAAATAAAATCATATTTGTATATTTTTCACGGTGAAAGAAAAGGTTGTAATACTTTGGTATTATTTTATTACATTTTTCAATCGCCGTGCATGCCTGAATGTTATAAAAAAAAATCAAGGACATTTTACATATGCCTACCCTGGTGGCGCAACAGCTACCATGCCGGACTGCCAATCGGTGGTCCTGGGTTCAATTCCCGGTGAAACAGAGATTGAAATGATAAGTTTTATTTCTGTTCTCAGTCTATTTGTTTATAATTGTTGTGTCCATGGTATCCACGATACAGGGAATACCTACCCTGCTGTAGGGCTATAATTGTGAAATTTTATTATTATTACATACACATAAATACATACATACATATTTGCTATTAGAATATATAATAAATTACCCATAGATATAAAACAGTTATCAAATACTCAATTTAAAAAACAACTAAAACATTGGCTTATAAAAAAAGCATATTATTATTACAATATAAAACAATTTTTTGAAGATAAGACATCGTAATACGTGTAATAAAATTAGTTTGGGGAGCTTTCGCGTAAAATACATTATAAAATAGTGTAACTCTAAACAATGCCTGAGAGTTTTTTATCCGCTGGCTTTTTTTCTCTCATTGACCCAGTGGTGGGTAGGCATCAAAAGCCGATGATCCGTTAAGATTATTCTTATCGGGTCTTAAAACAAAATATTTTTTAGTTAATTTTAATTAATAATATTGTATGCCAGAACATGGTAGACTGTTTAAAACTCGAATTATAATTTTAAACATCTTATTTTATGTGTGTAAACAGTCAACAATAAAGTATTTTCATTTCATTTCATTTTATTAGTATCCACAAACTCACACTAGTCCAGCGTGGAGAGATATGGTCGAAAACCTTCTCATTTAAGAAATACATTTGCCCAAAACTGAAACATCAAAAAGGATGAAATAAAAATACCAAAACCGCTATCGCCTCCACAGTGGTCACACCCACCAGCAGTGACAAAGCCAGAGCGACGTGAAACAGGTGTCAAGTTCTCCACTTCTCAGCTATATTTCTCAGCGAGACTAATTGGACGAAGCGGTCATTAGAATGGCCGTAAAACCTCCGAACACGAAAACTTGGATATTAAACAGAAAAGTGTTCTTCACTGTACCGTAAGACAGCGGTCTTATGTTGAAAGAATAACGAATAAAAAGTCGTTATCAAAACATGTAAAAGAGATTTATTATTGTATCAAAAAATATATATAAATAAATAAATACCGTTTCACACCCGCACTCGCCCCACAGTAGATCTACCCTGTATCGTACACACAATTATAATACCTGTATTGGACACATACAAAGACAGAAACACAAACACCCAGACCGAAAACAGAAATTTAAACTCATCATTCAAATTTCTGTTTCGCCGGAAATCGAACCCGGGACCCTCCGATTGGCAGTCCGGCATGGTAACCATTGCGTGACACGGCTCGTGACGGGATATGATAAATTCAAAATCATTGTCTACGCTAAATTGCGCCGTTTTGTTATTTTATATGTATGTAGTTTTACTAATGAATATGAGTCTCGTCTAGATGGGAAACTATGATTATAAAGTTAGCTTTTTTTGCAACCCTCTCTCTCACAACTCTTTGCAACCCTGAAAACCTTGTGCTGCCACCATGGTGCTCGAAAAACTGCGAAATTGGCTGGTTTCTTGTTTCAGTTTTTTTGAAAAAATTACATTAAGGAAGCGTTTTTCAGATATACTTTGTAGCGACCTTCCGCTACTCATCAAGAGATGGCGCCACGGGTATTCCTGAATCACGCTATCGAAGTTTTCGGAATATCCTACCATATATACAAGCTCCGAATTGAGTCAGTCGGAGCGCGGCCGCTCCCCGGGCATGACCACCTCGCCCGGCGGGAGATCTCCCTTTGCCAAATACTTGTTATATTATTTTATCAAGCTAACTAAATTTACTACAATACTTAGGGGACCTAACAAAATATAAAAGAGTCGTAGATACATGCGCGTTTGCGATGTTTGCCTTTTTGGTGAACAGTGACTGGCCTATAAATTGCAAAGTAGTTTTTACCTAACTTAATAACAATGGAGTTCCGCAAAGTAACGCCTGATTCTATTAATTACAAGGGAAACTATGATTTTCCTATCGACCTACAATGAAAGTTTAAATAATTTTGAAATAAATTTCGAATCTCAGTTGTCGCCTTTATTTCAATCTCGAATAGTGTGACAAATAGGAATTGGTTTAAAAGTTATTCTATTATAGAATGGCTGCGATGGAATTTCATTAAGTTAGTATCGCTTCCTCGATATCAATTCAGTAGTTTTCTTGCAGTTCAAGCCAAGAGAAGAATAACTAGCTACATAAAGTTGAAAATAAATTTTATCATCTTAGTTTTTTGCAAAAAGATATATGGAGACCATTTTTATTCTCATTTTATTTTAACCAAGTATTATGTGACTTGTGTTCATTTTAATTAATAAAGGCTTATTACGATCTTAACGACTATTTAATTGATAAAAAACCTTGGGATTGAGCTGTAGTCTCACAAGGCTGTTTCTATGACAGATGTAATAGACTATCAAACTGCCAATGTTAACAGATGGTTGTGGGACGACATTGACACATGCGGTAGCTGTCATGTTTGTTCCTTATCTGCCCATAGCTACTCTGTAAGAAAGCTAATTATTGTATACCTCATATTTTAAAACAGGGCTGAAGTTTTTCTCCGTCTGCTCTTTTCTTCAGCTCAGCATTGCCTAAACGCACCCAGAGCAGACAGAACATAAAAATAACGTTCACTAAGAGTTTGTAAATGAACTGTACAGTGAATAAACAATATTTCATTTCATTTCATTGATAGAATCATGATGTGATTGGTACAGCTTAATAAATAAATAACGTTTCACACTCATAGCCCCACAGCAGGGTAGATATACCCTTTGTTGTGGGTACCATGGACACACACAAAGACAGAAACACCTTTGATTGGCAGTCCGGCATGGTAACCATAGCGCCAAGCAGGTCTACAAATTATCATTTGTTTTAAAGTATTACTTTAAAATTAATTAGATTAATAAAGTAAAGTAATAATTAAACTTGTAAAAGAATTAATTATAAAAGTGTATTCAAATGGGGGAAATAAGATTTTTGGTGGCTTTTCAAAACTTATTTACCTAGAACTTCCTGACATACCTTGTCCATTAACAGAAAACACAGCACTATTAATTTCATTCTTATAGCTTTTTTATAATGCAATCGACTGCCGCTTTATCGAGAATCGAGTTTATGGGATTGCATGTAGGCACACATCTCTTCGTGTGAGACCTAAGAAGTAAAAGAAAATAGGTTTAACGCCTTTAATTAGATTTTTATTTTGTTTTTGAAATGATCTTATATTTATTTTTCTCGTACCTACTTAACACAATGGTTTTAATATGACATAAGAGCTGACAATACTATTTTATTTTTTGAATACATGCTTCCCTCGCTCGTCACTGCGATTCACTATGTATTCCACGTTCAAAAGGTTCTGGGTTCGATTTCCCAACGGTACTTCAGTGATGGTAAATGTTGAGTTTCTTTTTCTGGTCGTCGTTTCCTGGTTGGGTGACTATACGTAATAGTGCTGAGTGAAAATTAAATTCTATAAACGGAAACTCTTATCCGTTCTAATATTATAAATGCGAAACAGTAGCTTTGTGTGTGTCTGTTAGGTTTTCACGCATCGATCATAATATATACTAGATACTATTGTGATGTGGATCTTGGGAAAGGACATAGGATAGTTTTAATCCCAATCAATACATAAAAATATGTAATGTTCCCCTGGGATAGATTAGTTAAATCATCGAATCAGGCGAAGTCCTGGCGGATCACTACTTGTTTATCAATTGAGAAACCTCAGATTGAGTTTTGGCGGGAAGTCGAAAAAGACATATTGTGCTCTTGTTTTATTTTTATTTTCTTGGTGTATTTTTGAGTCATATCGGATAAATTTGATGGCATTTTGTTCGATATAGGTTAATTATAGTGCACGAGTGTTGTGAAATAAAATAACAGTGCGAAAATGTGTTTTTTCAGCTTACCTCCAAAATTCCATTGGTCCCGCCACTGGTACTTGAATGACTTTCTGACTTGATCGTCCATTTTCAACAAAGCTGGCAAAACGTGATGCAAAAATTATTCTTGACACTGGCAATATGCAGAGTTTGCGATGCCATAATTAAGGAAAAAATCCTCAGATTCATAATAAAAGCCTATTAGACATTAAAATTCTTTTTCATGAATCTTTCTCACGTACCACTAATATTCATCAGCAATGTATAAAACAGAGCTCATTTACACCTACGGCCATTTTATTTCTCGCTGCGGGGAGCAAATGAAGGCAATGTGTTTATCACTGTGTGTAAGCTTATTTGTGGCATTATTTATGTATGTATACCAAATGCGTAGGCCGATTGTTGTACTCGAGTATATAGTATTCGGATACGGACACGAAAAGGGGGAAAATTAATATTCATTAAGCGAATATTTTGTATTCCTATGAAAAAACTTGATTATTAACGTTGTGCATTTTTGATTTATTGGAATAGTTAGGGAATAATTTTGAACAAATTGCATTTATTATCAATATAAAAGTACTATTATTTATGTCGTAGAATACAATATTTATTTATTGCGCTATCGTACACAAACATTACAATTTATATTTCATTTTCTAATTCTTTTCAATTTTTTTTCATACTTTGAAAAAAACCCATTTTTTATGAAAATAGTTTTTAATATAATAATAGTTCTAAATGAGAATTATTTTCTTGAATTAAATGAATTATTAATATTATTTAAAAAAAACGATTTTTTTAATTAATCGAAACCCTTATAATCGATTAAAAAATAAACAATCGATTGTTCGATTAATCGATTTCGATGTTACAACACTACTCTCCAACCGTCTTACGGTTTTTCGATCAGCACACGTGACCCGACGCGAGTTTCACAGTTTTTACCCATCCCACAAAAGTGCTCAACGCCGTTAAAGAAGTTTTCACTTCAATAAATGTTTTTGATTTTGATTTTGAATATATGTAGGAAATAATAATATACATACTTTGTTATATTGTATCTGTATCGAGTATTTCAATAGTGCTGTTTGTTGTTGGCTACGAGTGTGAAAAACATTATTTATATAAACGACCCGCGTGGCGCAATGGTTACCATGCCGGACTGCCAATCTAGTGGTCCCGGGTTCGATTCCCGGCGAAGCAGAAATTGTATTATATGTTTAAAATTTCTGTTCTCGGTCTGGGTGTTTGTGTTCCTGTCTTTGTGTGTGTCCATGGTATCTACGGCACAGGGTATTAATTACCTTACTGTGGGGCTATGAGTGTGTAGCGTTTATTTATTTATTATTTTATTTTGAACTAGCTGTGCCCGCGACGTCGGCCGCGTGTATAAAGACTTTTATAAAATGGATTGATTAAAAATTAAAGATTATTTATTTGCATTGAATAAGTAGTAGGTAGATTATTCTTACATTATAGTGAAATCACTTATAATACAATGTTCATATGTTCAGAAGAAACCTAATGTATTTTTTCTAAATCCTTCAAACCTAAAACAGTAAGGAATGCTTACTGTACTGATCTTACTGTCCACTTTTCTCACGTTTCGCTTTTATCGCGCAATCAGATTCTCTTTACAAATATGTACCTCGTTTATTAAAGTTAAGAGATACTGCTGTGCCCGAGGCTTCATCTATGTTAAAAATAGTATCTTTAGTAAATTGGGTGAATTTATACTGCAAAGAATGTATAGACTCATTCTGTATACATAGCTTTAACTTACTGCAGAAAAGAGGTGCACTATACAACTACTTGTAGTTGGGAGATAAAATTTCTAAACATACACGTGCTTAGGATTAAACAATCGGAAAAATAATTGTAAGGTCAATTATTTTTCAATCATACGTATACCTACCCAACGATGGGACAACCCGCGTGGCGCAATGTTTACCATGCCGGACTGCTATCGAACTGTCCCGGGTTAGAATCCGGGCGAAGCCGAAATTTCAATGATGAGTTTAAACTGTTCTCGGTCTGGGTGGTTGTGTTTCTGTCTCTATGTGTGTTCATGGCACCCACGACACAGGGTATATCTACCTTAATGAGAGGCTATACGTGTGAAATGTTATTTTTTATTTTTTTTTACACTATGTACTTACTTTTATTAGACTTAAGGCTTTTATTTGAAATTATCTCCATCGAATCACTTTGGAGAAGAAATAAATATTGCTCAATAACGCCATCTACCGTATGACATGTAAACTTTGTGGTTGATAAATCGAATGTCAAATTACCAAATAGGTAGACATTGAGATTAACAGTTGGTTCACTAAAAGTTTAACTATTCGTCACCTAGATGTCTGCAGTAGTCTCGTTTTGTTAAGACTTTGTACATTCTGTATGAAGGTTTAGATTCCGTATCTTACAACCTTAATGCTGGATGCATTGAGATTGTAAGATTTGGATTTCGGTTCATCGGAGCTAGAGGCCTCCTCAATATTGGGAGAGCTCCATGCTCAGCAGTGGAATGCTAAAAAGGTTGCAGCTTGATATAATGTAGCGATAATAATCGTTTCAGCTGCAGCCTGTTCATAATCTTCCACCCCAAAAGAAGACTAATAAGCTGAGCAACTAACTCAATGGAGCCTGTGATGTAAGGTTCGGCGGCGGTAAGGCTCGCGATGCGCTTATTAGGTATCTACCTATAGTCTAGCCATTCTCGGCCAACGAAAGAAATTACAGTAAGCTGATCTAAGTATATTCAATATAGTCGACAATATTAGTGAGAGTTCAAAATAATTTTAGGTACTTAAATTTAAACTTTTATTTATGGTTTTGAATGGGCTGTTACCGAAACTTTCATACAAATTCCCCAAAGTGCCTTTTAAGTTTATGTCGCGTAGGTATTGTGTAAATGAACATAACTTTTTTGTTTATCACCCGATTGATATGAAATACACACTAATGTTACGGAAATTCATTCATCAATATATCAGTAAACACATCATTCAAAGAAGGGAAAGAATTTGAGAATGAAATATTAAGTTAAGGTTAATTATTGTACGCTTGAGATACCAACTTTCGAATCCATTTTATTTGCTATTGAGGGGTAGTTTTGAAAAAAACTTAAATAGAATTCTTACTATGTTAGTAAAGATTACAAATACAAAATTATAAGTATATTACTCTGCACAAAAATATTCTGTACATCAAGTTTCGACACTCAATTTTCAAAGAGTTTCAAAGAAAATTGACATTTAAAGGGTGAATTTCGGGAAATGCTGAAACACGTATTCTTTTATTTTGGTTAGAAAATATTTATACCAAATTTCAAGAAAATCTATTGAAAAAATCCAAGTTTTCCATACAAATTTTCATCGCTCATTTCACACCCTTACAGGGTGATTTTTAAAATTATCTATAGCCTAAATGTTAGCGAGGACCAATATATATAAAACAAAAAAAGTTTCATCAAAATCCGTCCAGTAGTTTTTGCGTGAAAAGCTAACAACAGACAGACAGACAGACAGACAGACAGACAGACAAACAATAATTTCAAAACTTATATTTTTAGCTTCTGTTACTTATAAAAAGACCCCTAGAAGTATTTTTTTTAATTTATATGCAATGTACAGAATTGACCCTGCTTACAGTTTTATTATATGTATAGATAGATGGGGTAGCAGACGAGCATGCAGGCCACGTGATGTTAAGTGGTCGCTGCAGCCCGTGGACATCTACACACAACCTCAAGCAAGCGTATGTATGTCTTGTCTTAGGTCACAATATGTAGTTGCGCTGTTGCTCCGGTGACTGATGGTCGCCTCATGTAAGTCTGGCTGGCAACTGCACCTTTCCACAGGAACGCAATAATTCCGGTAATGCCCTGGGCGAACCCTAAAAGTTCTTCCATCTATATGTATATGCAAAGATCTCTGAAAATCGATGAACTGCTTGGACCCGTAAAGTCATAAAAATAAATAAAGCCAAGCCAGCTTTTGGCGCGTTAATTCCTTAGACCACAGACTAATAAATATCAGAGACAATCTACATAATTGACCAATTTGCATTCGCGGAGGATAAACATCGTCAGCGTATTTGCATAGTGTCTCTATATGTTAACGGTGGGATCCATATAGACTATTAATTTGCTTAAGAGTAATCAAGAGAATTGTTGAGGTAAGCATTGGCCATTTGTTGACTTAAGTGGTGAGAATGGATCTTTTACTTGGATGCAGATTAGAAGGCGTTCTTTGCTATACTCTTATCATTTTGAAAGGTGGAAGCTGTACTGCTGTTCTAGCTTAATGAGGTAGTCATTGTTCTTCACTCAAAATGAATAATAAATAATAAATAATATCGCTTCACACTCACAGCCCCACAGTAGGGTAGATATACCCTGTGTCGTGGGTATCATGGACACATGCAAATACAAAAACACAAACACCCAGACTGAGAACAGTAAACACATCATTCAAATTTCTGTTTCGCCGGGAATCGTACCCGGGACCCTTCGATTGGCAGTCCGACCTGGTGAACATTGCGCCACGCAGGTCGTCAAGCCATAAATAAACCATAGAAATAGAAATAAAGTAACCATTATTTTTAATCAAAATGCATGTTGAATTAAGTGCATGCGAAGAAATTATTTGGTGTTTTGTGGTAGTGTTACATAAAGTGACCAAATAGTTAGTGGCCACACAGGTAATGCCTTACCCTTATCCATGGGCTATTAGGAGAAGTAGCAAAACTTATTACTACCTCAGATAAGAATAAGGCATGCTCGAGGTTGTATGTAGATTGTAGATGTCCATGGAGTTTTTTTCCGCCAGTTTTTTCTCCTAGCACATACCCATATAAGCCTTAGCGCACCCAAAGCGGATGATCATCAGCCGATAGCCGTACAACATGACAAACATCAAGTGTATATTATTACCCAGGATGTTAATAAACTATTTCATTTCATTTCACGAGCTCCAGCAACCATTAACACCTTACGCTTGTTCCCTACTATACTTAAATAAAAAATATGCGAATCTACACGGAGTTAATATAAACCTTTTTACAACCCGTTTAACCCTTTTAAACAATGCTATTTGTAGGCTAAAATGTTGACAGTAATAAGATATTCAAAAACAATAAAATCATCCATTTTACTATTTTCTAATTAAAAATTAACGAACAGCCATTAATTTCTTGCAACCAACAGAACCGTATTATATTTACGACTCATTAGTACACGACGACGTCACTGTATTATTGAAAGCCAGAAACATTTATTTCATGAATCAATTAAAACAGTGGATCTGTTTAAATGCAACAATAAAGCACGTTTGGGAAATATCGGTTCTCATTACGGACAGATTGGATTTTGTTTTTATTGAGAGTGGATTTTGGTGACATGTAGTATAGAGATCAAAGCCACAGACTAGCAAATTTCGTTGTAGTTTCAAATAATTCTTATTTCAAACTGTCCACTAACCAGCACTAGACCAGCGTGGCGAACTATGAGCTAAGTACCTTACAATTCTAACCTGTGCAAACTGTGGTTTTAAAACAATCAGACTAATTGACGCATGCTTATAATAAAGATTTTGTCAGATACGTCTTTAAATCGAGTGGATGGAAGATGTAATTTTACTATAGTGCAGATATAATTTGTCTTTATGGTATTTAAAGATTTAGAAATTATAACATCCGAATGTGTTTAATAATCGTAAGTATATATTTATTTATTTATTTATTTATTTCGTAAGTATATATATTTTTTTTACAATATTTTACTTTTTTTCTTTCTTTGATGGAAACTACTGAAAATGTCGCAAGCTGCAAAATTGACAATTATTTTAAGAAAGTCGGCACTCAAATATCCTCCTTATCGTAACAGACTGAATTCATGATCCGCTAATAAAAATGATTACAGACGACAAAGTGTGAGACAAAACACAAACCTTTTTCCCAACCAGGATTGTACTAATTGTATTATCTATACACTTGGCCATTACCGCTCCCCAAATAATATTAACAGTATGACGTTAACGCATTTACGGCGACGTGTTTATAACAATAACGGTTTAAGTGATTTATGACAGGGTCATTCATCCGCGGGTTTTCATTCGGAAGTCCCTTTTTCGGAACATTTCACTTGTCGGACCTCTGTCCGAGGACAATGCTCTTCGGACTCCGAATGTATTGTGACGCGGACGTGGGATCTGACCGAAGTGAAAATGAGAGCTTTTGTAGGAAAATTTGAATGGACCCGACTTCCGTCACTTATATGACGCAGTGGTTTGTGGTCTGCTATTCAGAAGGTGTAGAATATAGCTCAAAGGGTGTAAATCTAAATTACAAAATTATGAATATAATTATTGATAGTACTGAAAAAAAAAAGTTTTAAAGAAAACAAATTAAATCGTTTACAAATTTCTAACAATCACTGAAACTTTTTTTCATTTATCATGATTATGCCATCAAATTTTTGCTCGAAGATGTATGGTAAACACTTTTGTAATTTTACTACCTATATTATTATAGAATCAAATTTTTTTTCAATGCATGAGAATTTGAAAGTGTAATTCTTGTTATATACGAAGAAGTAACGACTTAAAATTATACGGGTTTCATATAGTAAATATCCCGAAAATAATAATAATAATATCATTTTAAGTGATTTATGACAGGCTCATTCATCCACGGTTTTCATTGGGAAGAGCCGTTTTTCAGAACATTTCACTTGTCGGACCTCTGTCCGAGGACAATGCTCTACGGACTCCGAATTTATTGTGACGCGGACGTGGGATCGTGTAGTGAAAATGAGAGCTTTTGTTAGAAATCAGCTATTCAAAAAGACATATATACAAATTTCAAGAAAATAATATATGGGATTAATTAATGATGAGCTTCGGGTAAGCATTTAAATAATACGGACGGCTACGGATTCACTTTAAATATATAAACAATAAATCAATTATAAGATACTACTTCGCAGTACTTTGGATAATTTATATTATCCATAGTACGAAGTTTTGCCGATTTCTCTGATTTACCTGATGAGATTTTGCAGTTAAAATACAGTTTTTCCATAAGTTTTATCGCACAATATGACTGATATTTCAACAATAATCTAATACATTAACCTCTTTTTTAGATTGAGTCGAGCTATGCAATGAAACTTATGGAAATACTGTATTTTAACTGCAAAATCTCCCGTTAAAATCAGGTAAATCATGGAAATTGGCAAAATTTCGTATACGGCCGCTTAAGTTACTTTTTGTTTTACGTTTATGTTTTCACGACACTTTCCCGTTATCCCACTATTACGAAAGTGCTGTAAATACTTAATATTTTTAAACTCAATTGACCTACTGTGTTGTACCGGCTTTGTCGCTATTGAAGCGGTTTTTCCACCTGACATGTTATTTATAATGCCTTTATCCTATGTGGCTTCGTGCTGGTATGAGAATACCGTTTTATGTTGTTTGTTATCCATCATGCTACCTACTTAGGCTTTTGTACATGTATTTATAGAGGATTTTTTTTATTTATGATTTACTGTTACGACTTTAAATCAATTTATCATCGTATTACTAAAACCAAACAACCTAATTATATGCAAAATGAGTGAGTAATAAGTGATTAGCCATTCAGATAGCTAAGTAAAAAGAATAAATAAGACTACGATATGCTGTGGGACGTAAAAAGGGTTACAGCGAGAACTAAGAAAATTAAGTACGTATTTCACTTTTGTAAATTAAGATATTCATTTAATGAATGTTAATTTTATTCCGATCATCGCCTAATATTTACAGGAAACTGGAAGTTCCAATTTGTTCTCTTTCTAAACAAACACTATAATGATTTTTATTCAAAAGCATTGTTGTTTCGAAAAGTGTTAAATTCTAACTCACAACATCTCGTCAAGCAATTCAACAAGCCGCGGATGTCAGCTCACACAATGGCGTCGCATACCGCTGTACCACAAAAGCAACTGTGTAACAAAATTTACATTTTCAAATGTGTATGAAACTTTTAGGGTTCATTTACATTACTATGGACGACACGACTTTATACGCCAGATTCTGTCTTAGAGCAACAAAGGTACTGACTCACCCTTCAGGAGAGACATAGCGCCTCGCTTCGATACATAATTTTTGGGCTAAATCTGGTGCGGGGAAAGAACGCACATATTTTAATTTTGTCACACACTCACAAATATTCTTTCATCGCTACAGATGCATATATTTCTAAATATGTCAATTCCAATTAACAACGTCATTTTCTATGCACCGACAACACTGACACCGACACACACAGACACACTAGTCGTATAACTAGAAGGCACATTGTGCATGCACGTTGGGACGAAGGGTTCGCCCGTAAAGGCCACTCCTCTGACGGGTGTCATACCTGCGCTCTACGGATTCTGTACACATTCAGTAACGGCTTAAACTTCTGGTGATTTTGTTTACTACTAGTGTATATGATTATATTTACGGACAAAAAGTGCTTATATAACTTTCCAGGCATCTATTTCTGCGCCAAATTTCACTATGATTCGTTCAGCCGTTCTTGCATGTTTGAGCAACAAACATCTATCCAAACCTTGAAATATACAACCAAACTTTTGCATTTGTAATATTTGTATTGATGAAGCGATTTTTTTAAAAAAAGACAGTGGTTAGTATCAAATAACACGTGATGTATAACAAGTAACCAGTGGTGTCTGGAAAAGAAGCATATCGTGTATATTTCTGTCACTCTTGCCGTAAAAAAAATATTTTAAATTTAATTTATGTTTCTCTTTTGATTAAAATATTTTTTAAATCTAATTTGTAAACCTCAATGAGTAGTTAAATGACTAATCAGCGTACAAAATCCTTGCCACTAAACCCTGAGGATGATTATTATTATCTTATTCATCGTGATTATAAATTTATATTAGCCAGTATAACAGCTTTATATTAAGCTGCAATATTGTAGAAAACAATTTAATTCCGCGAAGTGACACACGTCGACCGATAGTGCGATTCAATATGGGGTTCGTTTTCAGGCTAGAATTTAATTCTGCAAATAAGCTGACATTATCAGGAGAATTTATCTGATAGTTATAAATATTCAAGAGTGCTTAGAAAAAGTGTTAAGGCACAAAAAATATTTGATGCGTAGCTTAAGCAGTCTTCTGGATTGCCCCATGGGGATAGTACTGTGCCGAGCAGATAGATGCATATGAACGACAATCTACGATACTTAATACATTTGCATACCTTACTGAGGTAAACATGGCTGACTATTGAATGTATAAAACAACTTTTGTAGTACCCATATTTGCACAAATAAATAATTTTGACTTTGTCTTTTGTCTTAATTGAAGAACATGCTACATTATCTATGCCCATTAGCTATGCCCACTGTTGGTTACAGTACCATACTGTTCTAACTTCCAATGCGGGTTGATTGACGCATAGAAAATCTAAAAACTTGGTGAAATTTTCAAGTTTAAGACAGAAGAATAAATATAATATTATATGAATTGAAACTTAACTGAAATCATCAAGTTAAAATTATACGGCAGTCGTTTCCTGAAACACTGGCAACAACGCCATTCTATGCCGAACCATTGTAAAACCAACTGTTTGAATGCCAATACTGGAGTGAACTTTGGGAAGATAGCACAAATTAATATGCGGTTTATTTATTATTACAGTTTAAAGGTACTATACGAAATTCGTTCATCATGTTCGTAATTTTAACGTTTGTAACTACGACCAACGCTGTCCTTATTTTAGTCTTGTTCAATAGTAGGACCATTTATTGAACCCTTTTTCATCATGTCCCACTGCTGAGCACAGGTCTACTCAGGTGATTCAGATTCAGAAGAGATTTAGGCAATAGTTCATCTCACTAGCCAAGTGTGGATTGGTGGATATCATACCTTCGAGAAATTATCAGTGTCTCTCAGGCATGCACGGTGATGGAAATCATCGCAATCAATTAAATATGACAATATTTCCCATCGAAATGCGCACATTACAAATTTGTTTTGTCAGAGGTGCGCCTCGGGGTTAAATTTCGGTTTCGCTATGTTATAGGCCGCGATCTTTACCGCTTGGCCATCGCTGTTCGCTGTGGGGGTATAATTCTAAGTGTGAAACCGTATTCATTTATTTCAAGCCAACAGAAATTTTTTATTGTTCTTATTTAACTCAGTAACGGTGCTCAATGAGAAGCAAACAAGGCTCTATAAATGGTTTCCGCAAAAGCCCGCAGAGCAGTCCATTAGCAAGAAACGCCAGTCACCAAGCTTAAGGCTTTCCGTAAGAGTTAACTCTATTGCCCGGAATGAGATGTTTTTATGATAAATTGACTAAATAACATTAAGAAATTTCGGAAAGGTGTTTAGATATTCCATTTCATCAAGCTTGATCGGCTCTTGTTGTAGTAGTGATGTCTACTGACAAGCGCGCTTGTATGCGTAAGTGTAAGCAGAAAAAATCTGAGATAAAAAGAAGAAACATCTCACCCACTGTTCATTATTTGATCTCATTCAAAACTTGAACAGTGTTATAAGCCTATTTTAAATAAAATATTAAAAGAAGGCAAATCACATTTAACCGACCAAAAAAAGGGTGTTTAAAGTTCGACTGATATGTAACTATATCTGTTTATGTATCTATAATACCGTAACTCAAGCCAAATAAGGTCATAAACGTACCTACATATCCATACTAATATTATAAAATTGAAAGTAACTCTGTCTGTCTGTCTGTCTGCTACTCTTTCACGCTTAAACCACTGAACCGATTTTGATGAAATTTGGCATAATCATAGAAAGGACGTTGAGAAACGACATAGGCTACTTTTTACCGCGCGATACCGAAAATATCTCATTCCCAGGGGAAGCAAATGAAATGAATGAAATGCGCTGTGTAGTGTTATAAATACACTTCATGTTGTTACTTACTTCATTCACGTCCAATATCATATTTATATCCTTTTGTTTTATTCTTTTACTTTGCTTTTCTTTATTATTTCTTTACAAAATTATTTACTTTCTGTGTTTGTTTATTTACATTTTGACGCAGCTATCAAAATTGTCATGTCTGTCTTTTATGTTTTTTTTAATTCGTTTTACGGCATTGTATAAAAATCCTTTTAGCCATTCAATATTAAAAGAAAAGAAAAATTTTATGTTTCTTATTTCATTTCAGAGATTAATAAAGTATAGTAGGTATTGTCTTTGGCTTATTCATATTTTTTATATTAGCCCGTTAATCAATATTTTTATCTATACATAAAGATGAAGAGTTTGTTCGTTCGTTCGTTTGTATGTTTGTTTGAACGCACTAATCTCACGAAGTACTGGTTCCAATTGAAAAAATCTTTTTGTGTTGGATAGTCCATTTATCGGGGAAGGCTTTTTTTAAAGGCAGACGGGCCGCGTGGTGTTAAGCGATCACCGTCGCCTATGGACACGGGCAACCCCAGGGGAGCCACCCGAGGGCTTTAGGCTATATAAAATCATGCTATGACTAATACCAAAGTCCACGCGGACGAAGTCGCGGGCGCCCACTAGTAATTGAAATAAGGCAGCTTATTGTTCAAAACATGAAAACAGCTAAAATACATAGAATTCAAATAAGCAAACCAAGATAATCAGAATATTAATCATAATTCCTTTATTGGGTATTATTTTTGGGTAACAAATAGGTCCTTATAAATGAATACAATCAGTACTCCAAAAATAACAATGCCTGTTAGGGCGTTCCAAGAATACAATGTCAAATGAAAATGTATTATTGTTATGAAAATACATAGTAAAAATTAAGATTATACAATAAAATCATGCAAAAATCTAATACGAGTATGTTAGTAAATAATAATCGAATGTGTCATAAATTTGTCCATAAAATTGATAGTATTTTTTACCGACTTCCAAACTATTTTTGGAGTCGGGCCCTTAGTAAAATGTCATGTCTTAGTAAATATAGTGTACCTTTCGTTCTGAATGGGCACCGACTCCAAAAAAGTTTTAACAGTCATTACCATAAGTAAGAAGAAGTAGGTATTGAACAATTTATTTTTTACCGTTTGAAGTCGGTTCTATTTTTTTTTTTGTTAAAAACTTAATTAATTTCACTCATTTTAGTAGTTTTTATCAATGAACGAATTTCATAATAGCCTAACTTCATTCCGCCTATTGAATAGCGCTGTCGGCGACATGTCAGTCTTTGCGGAATTGAAATAGGTCATTAACGATTGTACGGCATATAATGACGTAGTTAAATAAAATAAAGTTTCACATTCATAGCCCCACAGTAGGGCAGATATACCCTGTGTCGTGGGTACCATGAACATACACATAGGCAACACAAACCGAAAACAGAAATTTTAACTCATCATTGAAATTTCTGCTTCGCCGTAAATCGAACCCGGGACCCTCCGATCGGCAGTCCGGCATGGTAACCATTGCGCCACACGGGTCTGTCAAGTTCTAGTGTTTTGGAACTAGACGTTTGCCGTCGTATATTTATGATACATTGATAAAAAATATAATTAGTGTTATATTTACTAAGCAGCGTATTTAAGATTGCAGTATGATTTTATGTTATTAATGTTACACAGAGCATCCGCTAAGGTAGTATTTCTATGGTATCTAGAGATGTATCGGATATCCGATTCAGTATCCGTAATATCCGTATTCGTGACATTTTTGTAACGATGCGGGACAACACTAATGGTATTCGACAGCGGATTGCTCACTAATCTCCATCAAAGCTAATTCGGAAAGTATTGGAACACCGAAGGGTTTTGGTCAGAAGAGGTATAAAAAAAAATTGCAATATAAAGTTGTTATATAAATCCTACAGACATTGAAAAAACATAAAACAATAGAAGTCCATAGCCTCTAAAACAGTAGAAGTCTATAGACAGACTATAACCTCAGTATCATTATAATAAATCAGGGCCCGCCATCTGGTCGCTTACTTGTGAATATTTGAGAACCGCTGGCGGAAAAACTTCGGTATTTTATGAATTTCATGATCGGGTTATCGTTTTTGTTTCCGTGGAAGTTCGTCGGAGTTTAAGGGCGGGTTCAGACCAGCGTAATATATGAGTATGTATATGATATCGTTATTTATTTAAATGGAGTAGTATACGAGCATACAGGCCACATGAAGTAGTCCCTGTAGCATCGGAATTAAGAATAGAGCTACGGTATCCCCTGCCTGATCGTAAGAGGTAACTAAAAGGAGGCTTCCGTAGTTGCGGTCGGTGAGAGTGGAAGCTTGATCCGTCCAGCCAGCGGCCCCGAAAAGGACGGCGGTGTATGCGTGGCCACATGTGGCCGTAAGCATCGGAAGGTGCAGGAGAGCACATCTGCTCTCTCGAAGATGGGGCCGTTCTGGGGCGTCGCGCTTGGAGGTTACCGGTGCGTTCAACTGGAGATCCCGACGTCCCCGAGCGCAGAGGCAGGCTACCGAGGGAGTTTTAGTGCGGTACAAATCCCATGTAACCCGGTATCCTCTCCCAAGGTGCCGGGTACATTTTGAAGGTTCCTCCCTGATACAAAAAAGGCCACATGGTTAAGTGGTAGCTGCATCCTATGAATATCTATATACATACAACCTCAAGCAAGCCTAAGTCTTGTCCGTGGTCGTATGCAGTTTGCTGATATTCGATGGGCTGGTGAGTAGGCCTTGCATTCTTGTAAATATGGCCACCAACTATACCTATCCACCGAAACACAATAGAATTCACCTAGGGTTGACTGGAAAACAATGCCTATAGGTGTTAGGTTTAACCCTTTGTAACTCTTAGTTTAAGTTGTTTGCAAGAATATATAAATACCTAAATAAATATATTTTTTTGTCTATTTGTATATCTGTATGTCTGTCGGTCTATTTGTTTGTTCCGGCTAATCTCTGAAACTGATGGACCGATTTTGATGAGACCTTCATTTGCAGGTAGCTGATGGAATGAGTAGTAACTGAGGATACTTTTATTTTAGAAAAATTCTACAACTAAAGACCACGCGGATGAAGTCGCGGGCGGCCGCTAGTATCTTATATTATAAAATGCTCGTGTCGCAGTGTTTGTTGCCAAACGGCTCGATCGATTCTCAAGAAATTTTGTGTGCATATCGGGTAGGTCTGAGAATCGGTCAACGTCTATTTTTCATACTCCTAAATGTTAAAGGGGTCCACCCCAAATATTTACGCATACGTGTTATGGAGTTTGCGGGGTCAGTTATTGAAAAACAAATACATGTCAATCTATGCTTATCAAACAACGCCTTTGGATTGTTTATGAGTTTATTGCACATATTATTAACATTAGAAGTATTTGAGATCTAACTTATATTGGCTGCAACCCTTTTTACGTCTCACTGCTGGGCACGGGTCTCTCCCCATTATTGGGGAGGCCTGGAGCTTACTCCACCACGCTGCTCCAATGCGGGTTGGTGGAGATGCGGGTTAGTGGCCAACCCGCTGTCGGATATTTTCAAACCGCCCATAACTTATATTACACGAACGCATGTATTCGTATCAAATAAAACTATTAGTACAGTGTTTGAATCGACGAGAGCGCTATGTAAACAGGACGGATTAACTTCATAGCGAAAGCTGTGTTGACGATGTCGACTGTAGCGCTATGGGATTTCCGTTTCGAACTAGACGATATTTTCATGAAATATTCCCTGATAAAGCTTTATTTTAGGCTACATATAGACATTTACCGACTATACGAAAATCAGTCAGTAGAGCAATTAAACCGAGGAGGGAGCTATGTAAATACGATGGATTAAATTTTACAGCAACTGCTATATAGACTGAAGCACTATGGGATTTCCTCGTATAACTAAATAAACGATATTTTTGTGAAATATCTCTTGATATATGAATGTGACGACCGCGTGGCGCAATGGTTACCATACCGGACTGCCAATCGAGGTGTCCCGGGTTCGATTCCCGGCAAAACGGAAAATTTGAATGATCAGTTTAAATTTCTTCAATTGGTCTGGGTGTTTGTGTTTCTGTCTTTGTATGTGTCCATGGTACCCACGACACAGGGAATAACTACCCTACTGTGGGGCTATGAGTGTGAAGCATTATTAATTAATAGTAATTAATATAGTTAGCTGTATTTCTTAGCAGGTATATACAGAAATGTAACAATTAAGCAGTGAGTATAGAGTTAGAATCAACTGGGGCTATGTTAACAGAACGGATTAATTTTACAGCGATAACTTTGTTGACGATGTCGACTGTAGCGCAATGAGATTTCCGTGTTGAACTATAAGACATTTCCATGTAATACTCCTTAACAGAGTTATATCTCAGAGCTTTAGAGGATACTAGAGGAAAAGGATTCAGTAGAGGGAGCTATATAAATACGAGGGCTAAATTTTACAGTCACTACTACGTAAACGATGTTGAAGCATTATGTGTTTGCCTCGTCGAAATAGGCGATATTTCTTTAAATATTTATTTAAATAACAACACTCAAATGCTTAATGTACATTGCATTGTATCAAATAAAAACATTAGCCCAGAGATCAAATCGACGAGGAAGCTATGTAACACGAAGTATTAACAACAGAGCGTTGACATTGTCGACTAAAGCGCTTTGGGATAATGTAGTTGAAATCCGCCATGTTTTAATAAAAAAGTTTCCTTGAATAGCTTTTCCTTCAATAGCTTATATACTCAGCTATGTATCGAATATAACAATGTATAAGTATAAATACAGAATTTAATTCAACGACGGAGCTATGGAAATAGGAAGAAATATTTTTACAGTGACCGTTGTGTTGATGGCATCGAATAAAACGTTATGGGAAAGCATCGTCGAACTAGACTATAACTTTCAAAATAAACGTTGATATAACTAGATTTAAATAACCTATATATACACAGGTATCAAATATAGAAGTCAGGATGATAAAATTTGTATCGACGAGTGAGTTGCGTGACAGATTTTGGAATCGATTTCGGCTAGAACAGCATCTGAATCGGCGAGCTACGTAAACACGACGGATTATTAACTTTACAGCGACAGCTCTGTTGACGATGACGATTGAAGCGCTATGGGATTTCCTCGTCGAACTAGACGAAATTTTCATGAAGTATTTCTTGATTAATGTATATTTTAGAGCTACATATAGAAACTTACCGAGTATACGAATATCAGTCAGTAAAGCATTAAATCGATAAGGGAGCTATGTAATTACGACGAATTAAATTTTACAGTAACTATAGGAATATCGACTGAAGCACTATGGGATTGCCTCATATAACTAAACGATATGTTTGTAAAATATCCCTTGATATAGCTGTATTTGCCGGTATTAAGGTGCCGGGTACCTTTTGATGGTTCCCTCCCCCACCAAAAAAACGGCAAATTGTTTGTAAAGTAGGTTTACGATCGAGATGTTTACGTGATAACGTCCGCACGAGAAAATCTCCATTCGTTTGTATGCCGCTAGAGTGAGAGAGACGGAAGATCGGTCCACTCACTCGAACGCTATCCGCGTGACAAGTTTCACGGAATGACTGGCAGCGCTCGAGATGAGACGGGAGATCGGTCCGTCTCTCTCTCTATATACCTGCGATCGCGCTCGTGAGGTTTTGGTGTGACACAAGTTTCTGAACATGTCACCCGACTAAAACGATTTTAAAGACGTTATCACGTCAAAAGGTATAAATACTGACATGTAACAAATATAGCAGTAAGTATAGAGTTAGAACCAACTGGGGCCAGGACATCGACTGTAGTGCACTGGGATTTACGTGTTAAACTAGACAATATTTCCATAATATATTCCTTAATAAAGTTATATTTCATAGCCGTAACCTATACACATGTAGTATAATGTACTGATTATAGGAGAACCCATCACGATAGCATTTAATTTTGCTCGAAGAGGGAGCTTGCGAATACAAAAACTTTAAAGCGCCCATTCTGCTGATGATGTCCACTAAAGCGCTATAGGAAAGCCTCGTTGAAGTAGACGAAATTTTTATGAAATTTTGTATGATTAAATACAACCAACCTATAAACCTCAATACACTTCTTGACTGTGGCTAAAGATTGAAATCTATAAAGTTGCTAGATTTTCCTCGTTACAAAGTACCGCAGCCGAGTTCGGTTTGAAATCGCAGCAAATCGGTGTGATATTGTCATTTCACAGTTGAACGGTGCCGAAGACGGGGTTAATAGGGCAGGAATTGTCTTACACTTCAACAATCTTTATATAATATTTCGATCTCTTCTTTTTGTTGTTATCTTGAAAGATAAATCAGCCTTTTAGCCTTTTTGACGACGTATAATGCGGGTCGACCGAGGCTTCCCGGGTTCGATTCCCGGCAAGACAAATTTTGAATAATTACTTTTATTTTATGTTCTTGCAATGGGTGTTTTTGTCTTTGCGTGTGGCCCATGAGCCATGAGTGTGTAGTACTTTGCTTAAATTTTACGCGCTAATTGAACCGTAATTTACTACGTAACAAAATCTCGGTCAGTCGAAATGTTTAAGAAATAGGCTCTTAGCAACAAAATAAAGTATGTTATTCTAGTACTAAACGGCCAATGGTTAATTGCGTCTTACGGCCAATGGTATAATGTGTCTTAAAACCATTAACGGAAATATATTTTGAATAAGTGGACAGCATAACATCATCTGATTAACGAGACTCTAATTGAAGTCGGTCAATGCGTGGTTGATTAATTCAATTAAGCAATTAGTTCTCAAATGTGTTTGCGAAGTTGTACGTGTCCGTTGACCCTTACTTAGTTAGTAGACTATCTGCTAGCCTTTATGCATCTCAGTGGTGATTGAGATCTTCCTGAGCTTGATGCTTCCTGAGGATTAAAACGCCTTTAACAAGATTTTAACGGCTACCTGCCCAGTGACGGGAATGTCAAGCTGTCGGACCTCGTTGCTATCGATAGATAACAGTCGTCAAACTTTATAGCAGACCTTATTTTCTCTATTATCATCTTATTGTCTTTATTATCTATTATTGTCTATTGCCAATCCGCATTGGAGCAGCGTGCTTGAGTCAACTCCAGGTCCCGCCAATAATGGGGACAGACCCGTGATGAGCAATGGGTATTAAAAGCAACCTTTGTTGGTTGCAGCATACTTTTGATTCACTGAAGAATACAGATGATACTTTGATTCACTGAAGAATACGAAATCTACTAGTTTCGGCGCTTTTATAAAATCTACTGCTCAGGTAGTACAATAACAGTGTAGCGTTAAGTATCATATTAAAATTGATATTGGTTGCCTTTTTGAGTGGACTGGTCAGCATGCGCCTCTGCCTTAGTTGGGAAGGATTGTCGTTTATTAATGTCGCTGCAATGCGGGTTAGTGGATGTTTTCAATCCACCCATAAGGACCCCGGCTAGGTTTAACGACTGCTATGTAATAACAACAGAGAACGACGGCTAAACGTGTCCTCCGAAGCACATAAATACACAATGAATATTGCCACTAGAACAAGCGCGCTTCATAATAAAATCGTTATACAATGTTTTGTAATTGATTTAGGTCCCCACTCACCATTTAGAACTATAGTAATTTTCCTTTTTTTTCAACCTTTTTTATGTCCCACTACTGGGCACAGGTCTGCTCTCATAAGTGAGAGGGATTTAGGCCATAGTCCACCACGATGGCCAAGTGCGGATTGATGGACGTCATGCTTTCGAGAAATTATGAATTCCTCTCAGGCATGTACGGCGATGGAGGACATCGTAATCAATTAAATATCACCATATTTTCCATCATCGTGGAGCAGAGATAAATGCGCACATTACAAATTTCTTTGTCAGAGGTGCGCGCCGAGGATTTGAACCCGGGATCGATCACGTCGAAGACCGCGGATTCATACCACTTGGCCATCGCTGCTCGCTGCTCAATTTTCCTTACTTAGTTTGAATCTAAGAATTTATTTACTGCCACCAATTCAGGAAATAAATACTTCAAATCCCTATCTAAGCAGTAGCACGTTATTCAGAAGCACAAGTGGTAAGTGAATTTCTATGTCGCTTTGCTTAAGCTGACAATAATCGCAGGAACGGGTTATGTGGGGTAATGCTCGATAACTCAGCCAAGTCCTTTCAATGGCTTTTGTGACCGTGATGCTGAAGAAAAATATTGCTTCTTGGATAAAACATTTATATTTATGTCATTGATGTCAGTATTTTTTTTTCAAACCTTTTATAATGTCTCACTATTGGGAACATGTCTCATCTCTGAAGTGAGAAAAATTTAGGCCATAGTCCACCAAGCTGGCCAAATGTGGATTGGATGCCAACAATGTTAAAAACACAAACTTTAATTATTTTTGATTCTAAATTGGTAGGTATTTAAAATTATTTGTTTCTTTGATGACACTGTCGAGAATAAGAAATGTCGTATGTCGTGCGAAATTAGAGTAATAAAAAATTGTTCCAAGCTAGATTTAGTTTGATTTTGGAAGGTCAGAAATTTAAAAACAAGATACACATAGGCCGCGAAGCACATTATCTTGTTTACTTCTCACAGTTAAATAAAAGAAGAAAGATATTTTATTTAAAAAAATAAATAGTATACATTATCAAATGGTTTCCGGAACTCCAGGAAAATTACACAAAAACTTTACTTAAATCGAGTCTAATTTAAGGTCGTATGAAGCTGCACTGATGCACCTAGCTTCTTGCTGCTTACTCTTACTTGAGAGGCTGAAGACGCCACGTATAGAAGTATAGTGCAGCGGTGGAACTTCCCCTGTCGAACCACACAACTTTTGCAAAAATAAAAATAATAGTTTAAAAAACTAAAAAACACGCCAGTGGACTATAACATGGGGTTCTTCAAGAAAGCTGTAAAAAAAGCTCTCCAGCAAAGCCGGCAATGCTCGGGCGGCTCCCCTGGGGTTGCCCGTGTCCATAGGCGACGGTGATCGCTTAACATCACGCGGCCCGTCTGCCTTATTGTTAGGTTTATTTATAAAAAAAAAACGCTTTTGTAAAAATACGAACCAAAAAGTAAAAAAGAAGAAGAAAATATATTTTACTATAAAAAAAGCGTGGGGGTGCATGGTGTCAATAGAATCTCAAAAAGCACAAAAAACTACATTATTAATTTTTTGGTTAGTTTTTTTTTCATACATGTTTACATACATACATACATGCATACATACATACAGGTCAAGCTATTATAAACGTGTTAAAAATATAAAACTTTATATTTGTTTCATTAAGTACCTTAGCCGCCCCTCGTATATATTTTTTAACCTGATGATCCTAGTTAGGACTTTAATATAAAGTTATGAGATTATTGTATTGTCATCGGCCCTTGACCCCTATGCAAATTTTCAAGTTAATCAGACTCCTAGAAGTAAGTGAAAATTTAGTCAAAAGATTCCGTTACATACATACATACAGGTCAAGCTAATAAAAGCGTGTTAAAAACACCTGGAACTTCTATTTACACACAACCTACACCCAAATAATGGTGCAAAAATAGCTTTTAAACGTATCTACGTTATGTATTTTTCATCACAAGTTATAAATAAGCGTGGCCCTTTTTCAAAAGGTTGGCGGTCCCGAGCGAATTTGCATCTCCTCGTCGAGGGCTCAAGGGTTTTGACGTCATTTATAAATATTTTTACATAATAACGCCTGACCTATATCACAAGTCATTCTCCTGTAAAGGATTGATCTGCTGTCTTCGTGAATGAACGAGTAGGCGATTATGTTTAGAGTATGTAATATTATAACCTATGGATAAACCATTAGGAAATGTATTATGTTTAATTATATTTGTACCATTAATTCATAATAATATTTTATTACTAGTTGTCCAGCCCGACTTGGCTCGGATGATTTGAATTTATACTTATATTATATTTATTATTACTAATATATCCACGGGAACTGTAAATTTTTTCCCTTGTCCTTTTCCAATGCCCTATTTGTGTGCAATTTCATTAACATTGGTTGATAGCGCCGTTACAGACACACTTTGTGTATAACATAGGTAGATAAAATGTAAAAGGAGTTTTTTTTCGAAAACTCTAGGAAATATCAAATGTAAAAAAATTGTTTTTTTATTTCATCCAATAATGTTTTCAAGATTTTTTCAGAATCCTTATAACTTTACAAGAAAAAAAAATACTACAAATTTATACTTAAACGCAGTTTTTAACGGTTAAAATTGCAAATCACTTGTTTTTCCCATAGTTTTTGTTACTGCAAAAAACGACGTTCTCGGACGGAAACGTCATATCTGTAGCTTCGTTAGTATGGGCCGTTTTCAACGTTATGCGGCGAGGTCGTGTTTCGGTCTTTCGGGGTGCTCCAATCGATGTGGTCCTTTCAAAACACTTTGATCCTTATGCGAAAATAAATAATCGATCGAAATAAATAATCGAAATTTACTAAGTTCAATATTTTTTTACATTTTTTTTTGTATGAGGCCTTGTCTGCTTCTTCTTCCAAATAAAGCAACCCAGAGCTTGGCGTTTGTGGTAATTACTTTATCCTTTTCATTTTTAGAGATTCGTATACAGAAGCGGAATAGATATAGTACTTAATATAGTAGAGAGATTATAAGAAAGATTTTTATTTTATTTGAATGGAGTAGCACACGAGCATGCAAGCCACGTGGTGTTAAGTGGTCGCTGCAGCCCATGGACATCTACATACAACCTCAAGCAAGCATAGGTAAGTCTTGTCTGAGGTCGTATGCAGTTGCGCTGCTAGGCTGGTGGTCGCCTCATGTAAGTGTGGCCGGCAACTGCACCTTTCCACCGAAACACAATAGAATTGGTGCAGCGGTGGTACTTCCCCAGGCGAACCATAATAGTTCTACCACCTACCGAAGGTAAGATAAGATATTTTAAATTGTTTACTGTTAAAATTGTTTTGGTTTACTTACGACAGTTCTTTACGGCATAATCAAAATATGCATTTAGACACCCCAGAAGTCACATACCTGAAAAGGATAAAGTAATGATTAAAATTATTGCTAGTTCGACCTTGTCTCAATGATAAATGTAAAACCATATATTTTCCATCAAATTCTAAGAGTTTGCAAGAATCCAGAAAATTGCTTAGAAGATTTTTACCAAGTTTGGTGCGTACTATTACTGCACAATAATATCAGGAATAAAATAGGATAAAAATAAAAATAAATAGAATGATTCAATAAATATCTTTTTAATTATATTCTTCTATTCTATTCTATTCTATTAAATATATTCATACAATAATTAAAAATTGTGATTCACGATAAGAATACTTGTTTTTAGCTATTTCCAGACGTCTCTTAAGACGTGTGTTTTTGCTTGAAACTTTAAAATTATATTTGTGAGAATTGCAATCTATAAATCAACTTATCTCTGGAGGAAAGGACACCAATCCTTTTTCTGAAAAAGGTTTCCGTTGGGTATAACGCCCCGTAATAAAGCTGGGTTTACATGAAGATATTACAAAAATCTTTAATTTTTTTTATTGATTATTTATAAAATATTCAACCGTTCTCCACCAACCCGCATTGGAGCAGCGTGGTGGTAAGCTCCAGGCTCTCCCATTTATGAGGAGAGACCCGTGCCCAGCAGTGGGACGCAAAAAGGGTTGCAGCCAAATTCAACCGTTCAAGTGCGAGTCAGACTCACGCACGAAGGGTTCCGTAATATTATCTATAAAAAATCACGCTTACTCTATAGGACTCCCCTTAAATATTTAATTTCTTCTATTTTTAGTTTTGTTGTTATAGCGGCAACAGAAATACATAATCTGTGATACAGCCTGATGACAGACAGACAGACAGACGAATGGACAGCGGAGGCTTAGTAATAGGGTCCTGTTGGCGCCATTCGAATCTGGCTAGCTGCGACCTTTTTGCATTTCATTATTAATAAAATGACAACCCACGTGGCGTAATGGTTACCATTCGGAAGGTTTCGGGTTCGATTCCCGGCGAAGCAGAAATTTGAATTATGAGTTTGAAATTTCTGTTCTCGGTCTGGGTGTTTGTGTTTGTGTCTTTGTGTGTGTCCATGAAACCCACGACACAGAGTATATCTACCCTACTGTGGGGCTATGAGTGTGAAGCGTTATAATTAATATATTGAAGCTAACGTTAGTATACTTAACTAAGGATACGTGGAAGAATTATTTAAAAGCCAACCCGCTATCAGATATCTTTTATAACCTCACAAAACCAAAGAAAATAAAGGTATACAAATAACCATCAAGAACAATACTTTAAATTAATCATTCAAATTTTTACCTTGCCGGGAATTGAACCTGGAACTTTCGACAGTCTGGTGTACTTAATATTATGCTTAATAATTGACTTCGTCCGTAATTGATTTATCAAATCCATAAGATAAATAATGTTTATAGAAACGTCAAATATCATATATCAATATCTATGTTCATTGCTCATGCAGTACTACTTTACTATCTCTATTTATGTTTTATGCGTTCGAAATTACGTCATTGAATATGATACGCGTTTGACGCGTTTGACATCGTATGTAAACCGAATCTTAAAAACATATGCTAGAGTTTTATTCCTGTTTGATATATTGTTCGCTCACTTCCTGATCGTTTGTAAACTGCCTTTTATGTTTCTGGGTGTTATTTCGCACGTTTGTACGTCGCTTTTTGTTAAATGATCGTCTGTTAACATCTATTCCTTATATCTAAGTAAAAAAGGTTTCAAATGATGTATTCATAACGCTTCGTGTCGCATAAATACTCGTTCATGCGATGGTTCATTGCCCGTGGTCCTACTGCTTTGCATTACCAGTAGTGTCCCGGCCCATTTTAATTTCCCGTGGTACTACATATTATACAAAATAGTGCGACAGGTAACAATGAATCATAATATCATGGCACTACTCGTCTGATCCAGTATATCTTAGTGCATGTTGATCTTTTTTTTAATTTGAATGGAGTAGCAGACGAGCATGCAGGACACGTGGTGTTAAGTGGTCGCTGCAGCCCATGGACATCCTATACAACCTCAACCAAGCATAGGTGCATGGGAGCGCAAAGAGTCGCAACGAACCCCCTCGTAGTGCAGTGCCTAAGGGGCAGGCCGATAAGGATGGCTTCATCAAGGTGGAACGGAAGAAGAGGAAGCCTCCTTGTCGCAACCAATGCGGCACTGCACCGACTGGACACAACCAGCTGCTGCGTCCCGCGGTTCCAGTGACATACATCTACGTCTCTCGTCTTCACTTCACTACGAAGGCCTCCGATATCGTGGAGTACCTGAAGGTGAAGACGAAATTCGGAGTATTTGCTGAGAAGTTGGAGTCACGCAACGCAGTGAACTTTAGTTCATTTGCTGTACGCGTCCCTACCGAATTCCTGAGTACTTTCTTGGACGAAAAGTTGTGGCCAAAGGGGGTCGTGTTCCGAAAATATCATGGACGTCGACGGCCGCCAGAAGTCACCGGACCCGCGCTCACATCGCCGCGATAACTGTGACGTAGATTTTAAGTTATAATTAATATGTATGTTAGTCTGTAAGGTATTTATTGTATGGGCCTTGATGCCTGAATTAAAGGATATTATTATTATTATTATTATTATTATTATAGGTAAGTCTTGTCTGAGGTCGTATGCAGTTGCGCTGCTACTCCGGAGGCTGGTGGTCGCCTCATGTAAGTGTGACCGGCAACTGCACCTTTCCACCGAAAGACAAAAGAATCGGTTCAAGGCAGAAGAGGGTGCAGCGGTGGTACTTCCCCGGGCGAACCTACCACCTATCTACCACCTAAAAATTAATGACCTGTACAGTTTATTAGCTATATAAGTTTAGCATTGTGTTACTCGTATCAAAATAATTACTAATAACACGAATTTTCAAACTAAGACGCGTCGCTAGCCCAAGCTGATTAAAAAAGAAAGCCAATTAGTCATAACACAAAGATAACCGACATTGTGAATTGGAAAATAAGTCGTTTACAGATAATAAATATCTTTAATTTGCCGCATAAAACAATTGGCATTATCTTAACAAGAAAACCAGTCGTGTTTGAATTTGCAAATTTCCAAAATGATTTCGGAATTCAGAAAAATGAAACTATTGAACTTGTATTATACGTTTTTTGACACGAACTCGAATGGTGCTGTTGACAAAAAAGATTTCGAATTAGCTGTAGAAATCATTTCCCGTTTACGAGGTTGGAAAAAAATTGCTCTAAATACAAAGAGATTCGGGAGGAATCAGTAAAAATCTGGGACAGTTTACAAAAAGAAGCAGACAAAGATGGCGATGGACCGATTACGGTAGAAGAGTGGTTGAAAATGTGGGAAGACTTCGCCAAAACTCCATCTAATCCTTTCGAATGGCAACGCCTATATTGCAGATTTATCTTTAATCTACAAGATGCAAGTGGTGATGGCGTAATAGATTGTGAAGAGTTTTCAACAGTAATTGAGTCCTTTGGTTTCCTGAAAGAAGATGCTGTGTCAGCATTGCAAAAGATGGCGAAAAATAAACCGACAGTTTCTTGAGAAGAGTTTGAGAACCTATGGGAACAATACTTCACTTCTGAATTTCCAAGTGAACCCGGAAATTTCATTTTTGGTGCTGCAACATTTTAGTGCTAGTTTTTTTGTAAAGTGACTATAAACACAATTTATTAGTGTTAGTAAGTACATATTTTATTTTTTATTATACCTATCAGATAGCGTAAAAGATATGGCATTTCAATAAAATCGTATTTAGAGACGAAGATAACATGACAGCTGTTGAGATAAGCAACCAGTGCATTATAGCAATATTAATGTAGTCTCAATAATATAGACTCAAATAAATATTGTTACGACTTTGAGCACCTATATCTCGAAAACAAATCGTCGTACAGCAAAACCCCAAAAACGCATAAACAGGTATTAGGTCTACTATCGAACAGTGAAGAAAGTTCTCGAAAAATCAGTCATAAGAAAAACATCGATTTCTACGAGTAAACAAATTCGGGATCCGCGGTGAGTACGTACCTATATATAGCGTACATGTATAGGTTGTTTACATCGTGGGCCGCGGCTATTGTTAATGACTACAGAAGCTGTACATAGGTGCGTAATAAAGGTTCGAGACGGACCTATTGTGTTTGGTGGTTTGGGAAATTTCTAGAGAACCATGGGTAGCAGTATATAAGACACGCACCGAGCCGCGACTGGGCAGTTTAGTTCCGGAAGTGAAACCGAAGCGATCTCTACCAAGCGACAAGGAAGGAATATTTCGACGACTCAAGCGAAGATATTGGACTATAGTGATTGTGCTTTGCGATTTAGACTCTGTTAAGTGGATTTTTGTGGAAGCTGACAAAAAACGTCTTCTACGCTACAAACGGCATTTTATTACCCATAGCGCATAACAATATCAATTTTATAATTGGAAGAACTCATGTGGCTCAGTCAGAACCAATGCTGAAATAATTTGTTTAATATAATTTAATGTAGTAGCTGGAGAAAAAACAAAACAATTAGCTTGTTCCCAGCTACTTCTAATCTGTAAAAAAATAATGAATACTTATATGAAAACGTAAATAGTCATTTACTTGTCTACCTCTAATGATATGTATTATTTTCATTTTCCTTATTCTACACTGCCTATGTATTTATGAAACAGTAATAAAATCACCAATAGAATATAGCGATCGTTTATCACTTCATTAGTATGTAAAAAAGCCAAATCCTCCCTTTATATTTCATCTACTCCACAATACCGGCCGCCGGGACTCTTGTCGCAAATTTAAATTGGATTTTAAATTCGTATTCAACTCTCATCTGATCAGAATAGGTCGTAGCATCGGAAAAACGTTACATTTTGCATTTCATTTTTCATATTTGTTATTAAGTTTTGTTAAATTTCTGGGACTCTTGAAAAGCGAAGGATTATTTATTATTGTAATTCTCGTTGTATCAATAGGATCATGAATCATCATTATTTTGTATTTGTTTAATGTAAGTAGTCATTTATCTCTTAAATACTTTGAAAACACTTTTAATTGAAGCTTTAGTATTAAAAAATTCTAAATAAAATAACACTTCACACTCATAGCCCCACAGTAAGGTAGATATACCCCGTGTCGTGGGTTGGATACCATGGATACACACAACGACAGAAACACAAACACCTAGATCGAGAACAGAAATTTAAACGCATCATTCAAATTTCTATTTTGGGAATCGAACTCGGGACCCTTTGATTGGCAGTCCGTCGTGGTAACCATTGCGCCACGCAAGTCCTCAACTGTTTATTTGTTATCCATTCTGACAATAGGCTGCCTTTTATTTTGGTGAAAGCACTTGTTCCTGTGTTTTTGTACTCAGTCAAAAAGATAATAGGTAGTAGCTAAGACTCAATTGATCGCACATAAAATATATCTTAAATACTATTGTATCATAAACATCAGAATGTTAAAATTTTACGTTTTGAACTCAAATGATTCGAACATATTTAAAAAAAATATATACTTTTCTATTTTTAGAAATAAAAGAAGATAAAAAAAGTTCTCGCGTATAATCTTCAAAAATACTATTTAGAATGCTTTGTTTTACATTTTGTGCGAGAACAAACAGTCCTTGAAATGGCTTCAGAACGATTCTTGTTTTGAAGGACTCATTTGTATTGAGATTGTCGGCAGAGGTCGCTCTCTTGGGACCCTCCGTTATTCTTACGTAATGAATGGAGAGACCTATTGTGTTGTTTTTATATTTTAAAATTAAACAGGTACATTTTTTACATTCATATAGGTGCATTGACATAGGGGGCTGCCTTTTATTGCGTCGCACAACTGGGCACCCAATGTCGGATGTTGTCAAACCGCCCATAAGGCCTCAAACAATATTTAAAGACTGTCATCTGTCTAAAACAATGGGGACCAATGTCACAATACAAGGAGCGTCTGCCTTTCTAGACAGTAGCGTAACTTAGCCCGATTTTTAAAATTTGAACAAATGACTGCGCGTTGTGGTAGGGTTGGTACCTACAAAATGATGGGTTGCTTATTTTTATACAATATGTACCCAACACCTATATCAATGAAAGCGACTTACTTGCAGAATACCATACGGTATGGTGTCAAATCGCTTACCTAGTAGATTACAACTAGCCATAAAAACAATTAAAATCCGATCAAGTTTGCGGTTACCACACAATATCAGATAGCTCTTTTTTATACAACAAACCCAAAATGTGCGTCGAATGGAATAAAGGCCTAACTTATAAAATAAAATACAATACACCAGAAGATAAAAAATAAGAATACATATTTTTAAAAACACGCTTTTATTGAAGTGCACTAAAAAAACAAAAAATCTTTAATATTTTTACTTTAAGCTTTAACGTCTTTACACAATTTGTATAATTTAAAAACTGTGTAGATAAACACGTTCATTAAATGACATGATCTGATTTCGATATCTGATATTGAACTAATTTAATTTTTTATACGATAAAGATTTAGGTAAAGCTTTTAAATTATATAAATTGTGTAATGACGGAAGTATATAGTAAATGTTTTGAAAGATAAGTAAGAGATCAATAAAATGATCACTAACGGCCGTTTTCAATAACCTATCGAAGATTACGGATAGATCGCTATCTCCGATAATCAGTAGCAGCGAATCTATCCTTAGTTTCAATTTCACAATCATGGATAAGAGCTATCTATCTTTCATCAATGATAGATAGCAGTTTCCCTCTCATCGGTCAAAGCTTCTTGTGACGTTTCATTCCACGATATCAACGTAAAAATGCCATGAATACAAATCAATTTATTTTTGTTTTTAAATGAACTTTTTGTATACTATTTTATTATAAAACTATTATCTTTATAAAAATGTATCTATACATAAACAAAATTATAGTATTCTTTAAATATCCATAATTTTACGTACGTCGAGATTAGTTGAGAGTGAAACAGAACGTTTTAAATACTTGGACTATTTTTTCTTTATTTATCTATCTGTGCCATCTGTGGCAGGCAGGCAGGCATGTCTTGAAGTTTGGGCGCGAATTATTGTTTTTGTTAGCTATTTTCAAGTTTCAACTTTTTTAGTGTGTGAAAAGTTAAATAAAATGGCTCATGTAAGTATTTCTGAAGTAATTGATAATTAATTGTATTTAATTTTATTAAGTAGTCCCTATTATATATAAAAATAACGATTATTTACAGTCAAACAAAGCAACACCAATGACGAGAGACGAGACTATGCTTCTTGTGCAGCTGGTGGCGTCAAATAAAAGTATAAACAATAAGGCAACGAATGCCACGAATAACAAATTAAAAGAAGAGGCTTGGCAGTCTTTAACCAATGAGTTTAACTCATCTGTATCAAGTTTTCAACGGACGCCGTCCCAGCTTCGTCTTAAATGGGAGAACTTAAAAAAAACTGCTCGCAAGCGTTGCGCAAACTTGCGACACAGCCTCAATAAGGTATATTTTCAGTTCAATGTAATAGTTATAGAATTGATTTTTATTTATGGAAGTATAATGTTGCAATTATTTTATTGTTCTTTACAGACTGGGGGTGGTAAAGACTGTGTGCCAAAAGATGAAGTCTTGGACAAAGTGGCTTCACTTCTGGGGAGTACATGCCAAGGCTTTCCAGTTATCTTTGGTGGTGATGCAATTCTCCCATCAACTCCAGAAGTGTCGGGTGAAGTAGACATCAATGTTTTGCCATTAAGTGGTAATGGTGATGCTCAAGACATTGGTGTTGAGGGTTTTGGTGGGGAGGTTATAAAAGAAACAGAAATAATTGAGACACCTCCTCCAAATCAAAATAAGTGGTTTTTTAAGAGAGCAAGTGGCAGTGGTAATTTAGGTGCGTAGTGTTGGGCTTGGTTTCAGAAAAATGATGTGAAAGCTATATTTGTTTATATATTATGCCACTAATATATTATTGTATATCTAATGTTAATTATTTTTTCACAGCCAAGCGAAAATTGAAATTAGAGGAGGAAAAGTACAAGGCCCGCAACAATAGAGAAATTGCTTTAACTGAATTTTTGTTAGCTAAATAAGGAGAAAATAGATTTAGAAAATGAGGACAAAGTTATTTTGATTGAAAAACATAAATTAGAATTAGAAAATATTAGGTTACAAAATTTAAAATTAAAAGCAGATTTAAATTTGCTAGAGTAAAATAATATTGAAAATTATTTTTGTATTTACTCAGATTAACTTTGCTATTATTTTTTGTGTGTGATATTGAGTGTAAGTTAATGTTAAGTTGATTTTATTTTAGTACTGGTACTGGTAATTTTTTTACTAATGTTAATAATTACTACTGATTACATGCATGATACCAATTATTATTCTTATGATATAAATTTTTATGAAATAAATTGTCATTTTATTAAAAAGGACCAAAACCAAAACTCCAGTTCAGATTAAAGTGACCATAGGAAATTAAATTTTACATACTTCAGTATGAAATTTAATGTTCATGATTAACAGCAATAATAAGTTTGGTAATGTAGAATAGGTAAGAGCATGATAATACATTACTTCTTGCTATTTTATGAACAATTGAGAGTATGATTTTTATAAGATAACAAACACATAATAATGTCTTGGGACATAAGAACCATTAATTCCCAAATGCATTTACCATCAATATTCGATGGCTCCTATGTATACTGAGTCAACTATACTTCTAGGTAATAATTTTACAGGAAGGCGATAAAAAGAGTGAATGGTTTAAATTATATTTAAATTGTTAATACAACTAAGAAAAAATACCTAATCATAATTAATTAAATATAATAAAGGCTATCATTTAAACATAATAAATGTCACAATATTTTATTAATGAATGAGATAATGTAGATATACTAGTATACAGCTATTATATGTTTAATAAAAATGGATCAAATACCACTTACATTTTTGTATGTCGCATTATTGAATCTACATTTTGGGGAAATTTTACTTAACAAATGTGGCAAAAAATAATTTTATATGCTTATTGGATTTTTTACGTATTATAGTTTCTGCCATGAATTTATTTTTTGTTAAAATATAATAAGTTGACTCACTATACATGGACATCATTTCAAAAGAACCATCCTTATATTGAGTCAAGTGTGTTACAAAATAGGTAAAATAGTCAAAAACGGCTTTAATGTTATATATTTTAATTAAAGAGACCCCAAAATAGTATAAGTAACAATAAAACAACATTAGGATTTTCATAAAATTGAATAATTCAACAATATTAGACATAAAAAACGAAGACATAGTATAGTACGAAAGTACAAAAGTAGGTGTATTCTTAGGAAAAAGTAACAAAAAATAGAAAATATTAATTGTATCAATAGCATGTTTCTGTACCTTTTAATTCTAGGTATAACTTTTTAACAAAAAAAAAACGCCTTCAAATGGAAAAGAATAATATTATTCAGTACTTTGCATTTGATACTTTTCCTTGCTAATGGTAGTGACTCTTAAAACTATTTTGGAGTCGGGCCCTTAGTAATATGGAGTACCTTTCGCTCTGAATGGGCACAGACTCCAACAACAACAAACAATCTGGAATTTTATTTAAAGTGAATTGCATTAATCATTGTGAGTTAAAGTAATTATTTATAAGAAGTTGCCGTTCTGATGCATGTTCCATAGGAAAATTGTTGTGCACTACATTATTTTCTTGTGATGTATCATCTGGTATGAAAACCTCTGGCTCCATTTCTGCCAAATTTAAATTTCTGGCAATGTTGTGCAGTACAGCAGTAGCTATAATAACAGCTTGCATGTTTTCTAATTTCAATCTACTTTTTAATGCCAAAATAGGGAATCTTCTTTTCCAAACTCCTATACATCTGCAATGACAATAATTTTTCACTTTAGTCAAGTTACATACAAATCTATTAGTCTATGTAGACAAGATTTAACAATGTTTGGTTGATTTAACTTCAACGACCCGCATGGCATAATGGTTACCATGCCGGACTGCCGATCTGAGGGACCCGGGTTTGATTCCCAGCGAAGCAGAAATTTGAATGAGTTTAAATTTCTGTTCTCTGTCTGGGTGCTTGTGTTTCTGTTTTTGTATGTTTCCATGGCACACACGACAAGGGGTATAACTACCCTAATGTGGGACTATGAGTGTGAAATGTTATTTATTTATTTATTTATTTACCTCTCTATTGTATTTCTTGTCTTTATATGTGATTCATTATAAAGATGCTCAGATTGAGTATTGGGATTCAGTAATGGTGTCAATAGGTAGTGTTTACATGGATAACCGCTGTCACCAAGTAACCATCTATTACCAAGTCCACCTTGTTCACAAAAATCTGTAAAAATACTTGGTAAATTAATATACCTACAGTAACAACAGTATCAAACAATAATAAATAGAAATGTTATATATAATACAAACATACTTTTTAAATCAGAATGATTAAATATAGTTGCATCATGTGCAGAACCTGGCCACCGAGCAACAACATTTTGAAATACTAAAGATGCATTGCATACGACTTGCACATTAACAGAAAATGTTCCTTTTCTATTTCTAAATTCCTCTCCTATGTTGGAATCTGTAAGAAATATAAATTTTATTGCAATTGAGTACACCAAAAACAAGATGACTGGACAGGTTATATACTTACTTGGTGATTGTATTAATATATGAGTGCCATCTATAACACCATGTACTCTCGGGAATCCAGCAATATCATAAAATTCCCGTTGTGTATGATTTTGTATTGAAACAAAATTTGGATATAAGCTGGCTATGGCTTTAGATACATCTGATATAATACGACTTGCAGATGCTATGGACACTCCAATAAAATCTGCCACTGATACCAACATAGTGCCTAAGGCATAGAACCTAAGCGCCAGAAGTAGTTGATGCAAAGGAGATATACCATGATTTCTGAAAAGATCAAGTTGTACAATTTATTATTATATTCATAAAATGTTTTTTTTTGTAATTAGCTGACAAGGGTTAAGCTATGAATGTGTACAATTACCAGGAAACTCAGACCAGTCTTAGACCTATAAGATAATAATATATTATCTCACCTTTTCGTAGTTACACTCAAATGTGGTTCTATTAAATTTTTTAATTCATTCACTGCGCTTTTATTCAGTCTAAATCTGTAAGTGAATTCGTAATCATTCAATGTCTCCATATAATTCACACGTGGTTTATACTGTTTCTGTAGAGGCACGATGTCGGTATCACTGTCACTATCTGTATCACAGTCTAAAATCATTCCCAATAATTCCATATCACTGTCTTCACTACTTAAATAATCCATTATATTATAATATTTATAATACAGGCGTTGTTTTTCAAAATTATTTAAAGCTATCGGCCGAGTTTGACAGATAACAGAATGACATTACTAGAGATAGCTTCATCTATCGGACAGTAAGGTGAAACTTATATTGAAACGCAGGTAAGCGTTACTTGTATAGGCGTCCTTATCTTTTGTACGTTATCTGTCCTCCCAACGATAGATAGATAACTTCGATAGAAAATTATATCTGTGGGTAGGTTATTGAAACGAAAGTAATGACGAAAAGATAGATTTGTCTATCTTTAGTAGGTGAAATGACAGATAGATAGGTTATTGAAAACGGCCGTAAATAGTTGATCTAACACGAATAACACTATAAACATAATAACAAGCTTCACGCGTGGATAATAGAACTTTTTCACTCGACGCTTTCACTCGACTCGTCAATATATCTGAGCAATGTCGAGTGCGGTCATAAGTAGAATGGGAGGCCATTAAGCAACATCTAGAGCGGTTATAAAAAGGATGGGTGTCAACAAAGTTAAGAAATGTCAAGTGCGGTCAAAAGTAGGATGGGTGGCCAATAGTGGCCATTCAGCAAAATCTAGTGCGGCCATAAGGATGGGTGTCAACAAAGCTAAGCAATGTCGAGTGCGGTCAAAAGTAGGATGGGTGGCCAATAGTGGCCACTAAGCAACATCAAGTGCGGTCATAAGAAAGATGGGAGTCAACAAAGTAAAGCAATGTCGAGTGCGGTTGCTATAGTTGTAAGCCGCACTTCTTACAACTATAGCAAAAAGTGTCGTTACAACTTTTCGTCTTAATTTTTTCCTTCCAGCCCCCTTTCGCAACGCGCGATAAGGAACTTCGTTCCAAAAGATGAATTTATGAAACTCGATTTTCAGTCCATAGCGCAATGTGGCACTGCGTACTATTACCTTACTTAGTTTACTTAGCGGCCGTGTAAATGACAGTTGTCTTTGTGCGTCTGTCAATTCGGCCGATATTATGAAGTTACTTTACTGTATACTTATATCTATATTGTGCCAATGTCGACACGTGCCCTATAAAGCTAATTAAAATTAAAGTTTGAGCAATGATAAAAAATATTAAATTTTCGCGACAAGGCTGCATAAAGAAAAATATAGTAGGTTTTTTTTTGACAACTTTCGTTAGCAAACAGGTTGTAAAGTGACTTTAGCATAATGCCTCTTGTTACTAGTATGTATAAACATTCATTTAAGAATACATTGGGATTGTCAGCAAAGGTCGCTCTCCAGGGAGCTTCCGTTGCTCTAACGTAAATGTGTTTTGTTTAGAAAATTGTCTTAGGCAATTATAAAATGCTTGCTTGCACGGCTTGGCCGAAGCAGCACGGCCACTCTACAATCAAGAAGACTGCGGAAAGTTTGACATCAGCATAATTTGAACTTATTGTAAAAAAAATAACGACCCGTGTGGCGCAATGGTTCCCATGCCGGACTGCCGATCGGACGGTTCCGAGTTCAATTCCCGGCGAAGCAGAAATTTGAATAGCGATTTTAAGAGTTTAAGTTTAAGATGAGTCTGGGTGTTTGTGTTTCTGTCTTTGTGTGTGTCCATGGCACCCACGACACAGGGTGTATCTAACCTACTGTGGGGCTATGAGTGAAACGTTAATTTAATTGCTTTTACTGAAGGTATCGACACTGAGCCGCTAACCGTATCATATAAAGCTTGTGCCTTAAAGAATTCGTAGAAAGTAAAACAAAATAAACAACACTAAAGAAATATCGACAGTAGTAGTCTTTTGTACAAACAACATATTTTATATCTACTAGTTCCAGGAGGGTGGTGGAAGCCATTTTTAAAATATCACAAAGATGAGCGTAGAAGGCGATATATAATGTCACTGCGGCGAATACAGTATTAGTCACTGTGAGAGACAAATATTTGCGCTATAACTGCTGGATAAGTGATAAAATTCATTTCTGATGCTAAATGTCGGCTCTTCTCAGGCTTGACAGCCGTGACGAATAGACAGACAACAAATTTCTGGTAATCACAAAGGAAACCTTACTTTTAAGTCAAAATAAATAATGTAGTTTAAAAAACTAAAAAAAAACACGCTTTTGTGAAAATACGAACTAAAAAGTAAAAAAAAAAAAGAAGAAAATGTATTTTACTGTAAAATAAAGCGTGGGGTGCATGGTGTCAATAGTATCTTATAAACCACCCTTTATTTTTAATTTTTTAGTTGGATTTATATTCTCATATTTTTGCATTGTCATCGGCCCTTGACACCTGTTTTCAAATTTGCAAGTTAATTAGACGCTTAGACGTTTAAAAAATATAAAACTTTATATTTGTTTCATTAAGTACCTTAGCCCACGAACTTATCAGCCGCCTCAGTAGTTATATATTAAGGTATCTGGATCAGGATCATTCAGAGATCCAGATCCAGATACCTTAATATATAACTTTTCACTATTCATCTATCAGTTTTCACTTTTCATTTACCAGTTCTAACATAAATTGACATTAGAAACTGATAGTTGAAAAGTTAAAAACTGATTGATGAATAGTAAGTACATACATACCACAATGAAAAATTAAAATTGATAGATGAATAGTGAAAAGTTAGATAATGAGGTATCAGTTTTAACTTTTCATTTATCATTTTAACTATTCACCTAGAAGTATGTAGGTCTCTATCTATCTATCTATCTGTTTACTATGTGTGTGTGTGTGTAGGCATGATGTATTTATTTTTCTTTAGTGTGGGATACAGAAATACTACCTATATGTATAAATCGAATGAAAGGAAAGGAAAGGAAACTTGTATAAAATGTCTAATAAAAATTTAAATAAAACGACTGTTAAAGTTTCATTTATATATTTTATTTTGTTCTTCACATACACAGTTACAAAAAAAGTATTTTATTGTGTTTTTCACATACACAGTTACAAAGAAAGTAGGTAACGTTCGTTCGTTCGTTTCGTTTTGATAAATGATTAAATAACTAATACTAAATAATAATAATAAACTATAAAAATAAAAGTATAAACTAATTAATGTTACTTTTTTATAATTTATCCATACTGTTTTGTATTTTTGTCATCAAGCATTTTACAGAATTATATATTTCATCAAAGTACATATTATCGTTATCCACAACATATTGCATGCAAACTCCCGCATTACAGTCACAAAATACTCTACTTTGAATATTATCAATTTTCTCCACATCGTACACCTCCAGCCTAACTATTTTTGTTCCGTGTTTAGGCCTCTTAATGTAGGAATAAATAGTTTCATTTTCCTTTTTCTTCTTTTGGTTTACGACCGCCTCAGCACCAATATCTTGCTGCTGCATGTAGTTGCCCACGCGTTGTGCAAGAACACTTTGATTTCTTGGTTGAAATGGAAAAATATCTTCAGAGTCCTGAAAAGTAAGTAAATTAAACATGTTAATATTGTAGAGTTAAAACTGTGTAGTATTAACTTCTTATTTATGAGTGATTGTAGTATTTATTTATAACTAGCAGTCTCCACACAACTTTAATACTTCTTATTATTATTTATTACAACTTTGTTAAAAAAAAACTAATAAGATAAAACTAACACAAAATAATAATTTTAGTACTTACCGACATTATAGTAGAGTTTACACGGAGCGTTGTGAGGAATGAATGAAATTTTGATTTTTAATGTGCATTTATATTGTTTCCGTAATAATGTTAATAGAGTTAAAAATTGCATGTTTTCGTAATCTATTCAACGCTGTTACAAAAATGGTGCGGGTGAAATAGGATTCTCCCGACAGACGGACGCCAGAGCTGGCGCCGGTGTCGGCTATTTTGCTGGCAGAGCACATCCCTCTTTAGAATCAGCGCGCAGGTGCTTAGACCGCGGGCCGCATCATCGCTTGATCGGATGAACATCGACAGCGGTCTAGCGATCGAGCCTCAAGCTTGAGCATCCCTGCCTCTCTGTCCATACTAATATAATAAATCTGTATATAACTTGCGATCGTCTGTTTGTGTCTGTCTGTTGTTAAGCTTTCACGCTTTATTTATGTATGAGCGTAATAATACGTCTAATCGAATTCCATACGGATGAAGCCGTGGGCTGAAAGCTAGTATGTAAAATACGTGCAAGAGATCTCCTTATCATTATTTTTGTCGGCAAAGCATTTTCCAGGTTGGACTTTGCACTATCACGTGGATTTAATGATATTTAAGTCATACGAATGCGCAGGAGCTTCACTGTGCTTTCTGGCAGCGGAACACCAACAATTAGGATCCCCAAATTGAACACCAATTATTCTGGAGAAAAAAAATGTAAGTTATGTTTTTTTTTTTATTTATAACTCATGAACTTATTTATTTAGTTATCAATGTTTGTTTTTCATAGATTCTGTTTTCATAAATTCAGTATTCATTTAGGTACCCACATCAGTTTTAGTTTTAATCAATAATGATCATGATCATTGATCGATCATTTACACATATTTTGTTTATTCTTACAGTTTTTATTGTTTTGTGCAGTTTTCTTTTTAATTAAGTAAACTTTTCGCTCGTGCTAATCAATATAGTGCAATCATTAAAACTGTAGGCACTGTTACTTATTGTTTTGTGTAAATAAATTAAATATATATATATATATATTTTACAGGTCCCAAGAACGAGCAAATGCCGACTTATTATTCCCGTCCGACGATGAGGCTCCTCGTCCGCGAGTGGAAAAGAAGCACAAAAGAAAACACTCACCAGAAGCGAGCACCTCGAGGGCGAGTCCTGCTCGCTCTCCGATTCCTAAGAAGAAGAAGCCTGTGTTCAAGCCGATCGCCCCCGTGAAGAAGCCCTCTGCTCATGATCTCTTCGGGAGCGACAGCGAAGAAGAAGAAGAAGTCATTGTTCCGGCAAGTTCTGGTAAAAAACCACCACCTCTCCTTTCATACATAACGCGTAGGCTCGCCAACGGATATTCCCGCCAGGTGTTTGATGAGAAACCCGGAACCCATTTCATCGACTTAAGAATATATAAATGCGATGAAATCGAAAAAATACAACCGATGAATCGTTGGCGGCACTCCATAGTGTGCGTGAAAAACCGCACCGATGAAAACTCGGACGCTTGGCAACATCTTGCCAATTTCATAGTGGCCACTCGTAAAGAGTTCCGGGGCTGTCCCCCTACATTCATAGCCAATTATTATTAATTTTATTGTGCATAAAATATTGCTCAAAAGAAAATAAGAGCCATTCGTAATCTGTTATTCGATATCTGTAATTCGTTATAATAAAAAATGTAACTAAGGTTTTTGAGATAATTATATAACACATATTAAATTTTTTTAATAAGATATAGACTTAAATATCATTAAATCCCCGTGATTAAAGTACATAGAGATGTAATACATACTCAACTAGAATAAATAGGTACATACTTGTTTACTCAATTAGATGTAAGGATTATATTCAATTGATAAATATATATTATGTGCCTACGCAATATAAACAGAATATTAAACAATAATAACATTAATTTGGCTAGTTTATCATCGTTTATTAAAATGTATTTATTTCACTACACTATTATTATTGTACTTTGGTTTTATTATACTATTTAATACTAAAGAGTATTATCCTAACTTTTGGTGTTCCGCTTCCAGAAAGCACAGCGAAGCTCCTGTGCATTTGTATGACTTAAATGTCTTAAATCCACGTGATTAAAGTACATAGAGATATAATACATACTCAACTAGATTAAATATATACTTGTTTACTCAATTAAATGTAAGGATTATATTCAATATATGTGCCTGCCTACCCCCAATAAACAGAATAATAAAACATTAATTTGGTTTGTCTTTTTTTTTACAGTACAACCCACCGTTACGCCAAGATCTGATTATAATGATTTATTGAATAATGATTTAATGAAATATGAATACTGTCAAACTGAAATACCTAAAAATAAATACCGATTTCTGAATAATGATTTAATGAAATGTGAATACTGTCAGACTGAAATACCTAAAAATAACTACCGATTTCACCTCAGAACTAACTTACATAAATCTAATTGTGTACTGAAATCAGAATTTGAAAATGTCAGTATTATAGCTACAGCCTTTAAGAATAGAATTTTGTCTTATAGGCTTAATCCATTAGAGGAGTACCTCTTGCCAGAGGCTTTCTTAATGGATAGCCAAAAGGACATTATAAAATTAATTTCAGATTGTCTTGTGAAGCATAAGTGTATTAAACTGAATTTCGAACTGTTTGCTTATTTTATGAAGTCAACGTCAGATGAGAAACATCTCAAATCATTTATGACAAAATATGAAATAGTTTGCCAAAATACTAATATCGAAGAATTATTTATGAATGCCATTTATACATTTGAAAGAAAAATATCTGAACTTGAACATTGCGAATCTGGTTGGTCTTGTGTTTTAATGAGTCATTTAGAGATAAACATAAATAAATATTCTCCGTTAAGAGGTGGTTCTTATATTGGTTTACCAAGTAAAATAAAGAATACTAAGAGTTGTATAAATATTAAAAACAATGATAACCATTGTTTTCTATGGAGCGTTGTTGCGGGTCTATTCCCTCAGAACAAAAACGCATGTAGAACTAGCTCATATCCATATTATACTACAGTGTTAAATACAGACGGTATGTCGTTTCCGCCAACTTATAAAGATATTAAATTGTTCGAAAAAATTAATAAGGAAGTGAGTATAAATGTGTATGGATTAGATAATAAAGATAATGTAACTGGCCCTTTATATGTAACTTCATCGAGAAAAATAAATCATGTAAATTTGTTGTATATTGAGAAAAATGGAACCGGTCACTACTGTTTAATAAAAGATTTATTACGTTTGGTTAAACGTCAAATAACTCTCAATAAAGGTAAAACATTTTTATGCGAACTATGTTTACAATTTTTCACGAGTGAGATTAAATACCGTTCACATACGTGCAATCAAATATTAACAGTCCTTCCAGAAAAAAACACAACTTTGCATTTTAAGAACTATGAAAGAAAACAAAAAATTAATTTTGTTATATACGCTGACTTTGAAAGCCTTCTTTTGAACCATGGTGTATGTAAAACTGAAAATACAAGAGTTTATAAACTACACAAGCCTTCTTGTTTTGGTTATTACATTTGTTGTTCGCATGATTCTAATTTGAACAAGTATGTTTCATATAGAGGATCAGATTGTGTAAAAGTTTTTATCGAATATTTACTTGGAGATATAGAAAATATTTATCATGAATTAACTTTTAATAAAAAGCCTATGCCCCCTTTATCACGGATGGAAGAAGAAAACTATAAAAGCGCTTCTAAATGTCACATCTGTGACCATTTCCTCTTTGACGATAAAGTTAAAGACCACGATCACATTACATCACAATACAGAGGTGCCGCGCATTCGCATTGTAATCTGAGATATAAAGTTTGTCAATTTGTGCCTGTTATTTTCCACAATTTTGCCGGTTATGATTGTCATCTATTCATTCGTGAATTAGCTAATTATGAGGGTTGTTTTAAAATTATACCTCAATCAAAAGAAAAATACATATCTGTTACGAAAATTATCAAAACAAAAAAAAGCTCATATCCCATACAAATCAAATTTATCGACTCTTTTCAATTTTTAAGCTCAAGCTTGAATGACTTATGTAGAAATTTAAATGAAACAGATTTTGTTTCTCTTGCAAAAGAGTTTCACGATAAAGAACAGATCAAATTATTGTGCCGCAAGGGTATTTACCCATATGAGTATATGGATAACATTTCTAAATTTGATGATGATGTTCTTCCTCCTAAGGAATCATTTTACAATAGCATTAAAGAGGAACATATAACTGACGAAGACTATGAACATGCACATAATGTATGGCATAAGTTTAATATTAAATCTCTAGGCGAATATACTGATTTATATTTGAAAACAGATGTCTTACTACTTTGTGATATATTTGAAAATTTTAGAAACACTTGCTTACGGCATTATAAACTTGACCCTGCTTATTATATTACTGCGCCGAGCTTGAGTTGGGATGCCATGTTGCTTTATACAGGTGTTCAATTAGAGCTTATAAGTGATTTAGAGATATATGAGATGATAGAAAAAGGAATACGTGGTGGTTTATCGCAATGTTCTCTCCGTAATGCTAAAGCAAATAATAAATATTTACCAGATTTTGATAGCTCTCAACCATCAACTTACTTGATATATCTTGACTGCAACAATCTTTACGGTTATGCAATGACAAAAAAATTACCGATATCAAATTTTCGCTTTTTAACCTCCCAAGAAATTGATGCATTAGACATTGTTAACGTACCTGATGATTCACATGTTGGATACATTCTAGAGGTTGATTTAGCTTACCCGAACCGTCTACATAATGCGCATCGTGATTTACCTTTCGCACCAGAAAAGTTTATTCCTCCCGGAGGAAAGGCTCCTAAATTAATCGCTAGTTTATATGATAAATTTAAATACGTAATTCATTACGTTCATTTAAAGGAATGTATAAAAAACGGATTACTTTTGAGAAAAATTCATCGCGTCATAACATTTACACAAGAGAACTACTTACAAAAATACATAGATTTAAATACCAGCTTGCGTCAAGCTTCATCTTCAAATTTTGAAAAAGATTTCTTCAAACTATTAAATAATGCTATTTTTGGGAAAACTATAGAAAACAGACGCAAACAAGTGAATGTCAAATTAGTAACAAATTGGCGTGATAATCAAAATGTGACAAACAAAAAATTGGTGCGGAGAAACTAATTGGTAAACCTAACCTAAAAAATATTACAGTGTTTACAGAAAATTTCGCAGCCATACATTTGACTCCTGAAAAATTAATTCTTGACCGACCAATATATATCGGGTTTACAGTTTTAGAATATGCAAAACATCATTTATATCAATTTCATTACGACTTTATTAAAAAAATATATCAAAACAAAGCGAGACTCTGTTACACTGACACTGATAGTCTTTTATACTTCGTAAAAACTAGAGATTTTTATAATAATATGAGAAAAGAAATAGCAAAATTTGATACTAGTAATTTTAAAGCTGATAACTGCTACCAAATACCTAGAATTAACCCAAAAATTCCAGGACTATTCAAAGATGATTTAGGAGGTGAAGTTATCAGTGAATTCACAGGATTAAGATCTAAGTTATATTGTATAAATACTTTGAGAGGGGAAATTAAAAAGGCTAAAGGTGTAACGAAATCAATAAAGAATAGACTACATAAGAGTAATTACAAAAAAGCGCTTTTATCTGATAAAAGTTTCAAATGTAAAATGAATGTTATTAGATCTATTAAACATGTATTGTACTCTCAAGAATTAGATAAAGTAGTAATAAATCGATACGATGACAAGGTGCAAGTTCTACCCAATCAAATAGAGACCATACCTTGGGGTCATTGTAGTACTATATTTTAAGTTGATTCAATTAAAAATTTAATGAAATTGCAGAAATGTAAACTAATTCTTTTAGTTAAGAAGATGATTTTATATTGTTAATACAGATTATGATTATAAATAAATGTATATAAATATAATGCATATTATCTTTATAATACAATAAACATGTTTACGTACTAACTTTTGTTTTCATTTATAATCTCACGTTTACCTTATTCAAAACGCAGACCATCGTCAGGCTTTGAATCGAGAACACAATGAAATTTATAAAGCAGTCGTTAGATCTTGAAGTTCACAATATAAAAATCAACAAAAAATCTTGCAAAATAAAACATAGTATTCTTTTACCTAGTACAATCCGGTGTATCATCTGTGGTCCTTCAAATTGTGGTAAAACTAATGTTATGTTAAATCTTTTATTTCATGAAAATGGTCTTAAATTCAGACATGTTTACTTGTACTCTAAGACAGCCTTTCAACCAAAGTACTGTTTTTTGAACGAAGTAATGAAGAAAATTCCCGAAGCTCGATATTTTATTTTTGATGATAGTAAAGAAGTGATTCATCCTAATGACGCTTTAAAAAATTCAATCATGATATTTGATGACGTTGCATGCGAAAATCAAGTAAATATACGCAATTACTTTGCCATGGGCCGGCATAAAGGAATAGATTGTTTCTATTTGTCACAAACTTATTCGAAAATACCTAAACAATTAGTGCGTGATAACGTGAATTTTTTAATAATATTTAAACAAGATGATATTAATTTAAAACATATTTACAACGAGCACGTCAATACAGATATGGAGTGGTTAAAATTTAAAAAACTATGTTCTTCCATATGGCAAGACCGTTTTAGTTTTTTAGTTATAAACAAAGACTGCAGTCTTGACAAAGGACGATATAGAAAAGGTTTTGATACATTCATTATTTTATAGAAGTTCAATATAAACTACATTCTATTTGAAATTTGTCATTTGTGTTTATGTTTCTGTAAATAACACTTGCACATCATACCCTTATCTCAGATGGATACCGACATTAAAGAACAATTGTTAAAGTCAGTACATAACATAAAAAATAAATTAAAAATAATTCGTAATGAAGAAGATGCTTCTAACCTTAGGTATAAAAAAGTATTCAAACCTATAACTGAACCTTTAGAAACTCTTATTAAAGTGAAAGGAAATGATATTCCAACTTTAAGAGTAAAAAATGTTGAAAATTTAAATTCTTCATTCGGATATGACGAGTTTAAAGAAGCGACCATCCCAGATTACAATACAGTTTCAGAATATTACAGTGAAGATGACAAAAGTTTGATAAGAAGTAAGAACGACACGTTAATGTCACTTGATAAAGAAGACATTTTGGATATTTATGATAATATAAATATCCCATTTGGAATACGTAGTGAAAACAAAAAATTGATGATTGGAAACTCTGAGATTAAGATTTCCTTGTCAAATAGTTCGTCAAACACAGATAAGATGTACATAATAAGCATAAACAATAAGCATTATGAATTTACCCCCGGCTTACAAGAGCTCTTGATTCGAAACAAACCTAATCTTAACTTAGTATCTGAAATGGATAAAATAGTTTACAAAGATATACTGTCTATAACAAATGTGCACAAAATAGGTTTTAATTCTAATGGAAAAATAAAAGGTGATAAGGGATTGAAATACCGTCAAATTATAAAACCTCTATTTAGTCAGATAAATGAGCAAGGAGGTGAATCATCCCAACATAAGATTGGAGGTTACATACCGATGGTTAAGAAATATAAAAAAAATACTGATTACGTTTATTGGGATGACCCAAATGAATTAGTTGAAAGGTTAAAATTATTGATTGCATCACAAAGTGCTGGCAATACTAATCATGACAATGAAATCATATCAATTATTGAAGAATTAAAAGAAGCCGGTATTATAAAAGACTGAAGTCTTAATATACATTTCAGTAGCAATGTATTCATGAACATGAATACTCATGAAGATAAACCTCATATCCATGTTAGTAAAAATAGTGAAAGTGATTATGTGAAATTAACATCAAAAAACACTATATGCGGAAATATTGCTAATGAGAATTGTACCAAAATAACTGATAAATATATTTATGAGAAGCTAAAAACTATTGATACACATTTAGTAAATTTAAATGAACGCATAAAAAATCTTGAAAAATTAATATTTTTAAATGAAATTGTAGGGAAATTAAAGAAACATTATGAGCAAACAAGACGTAATAAATGAAATTCACAAATATGTACGAAAAAATTTCCCCCGTAGAAAAGTACTACTAAAAGATATTGATGACCTTTGGCAAGCTGATTTAATTGATATGCAGAAAATCTCAAAAGCAAATTGTGGGTATAAATACATATTAGTCATTATAGATTGTTTTTCAAAGTATGCTTGGGCTGTTCCACTTAAACAAAAGACTAAAGAGCTTGTATCAAAGGCTTTTAAAACTGTTTTACTTGAAGGAAGGGTTCCGAAAAACTTACAGACAGATTTAGGAAAAGAATTTTATAATAACATGTTTAAAGAAATTATAAAAACTTTTAAAATTAATCATTACTCTACATATTCCACAAAAAAAGCTTCAATTGTAGAAAGATTCATTAAAACATTAAAAAATATACTTTATAAGGAGTTTCATTTTAAAGGTAATTATAAGTGGATAGATGGCACGCTTGAGAATAAAGTTTTTGAGTACAATCATACTTTTCACAATACTGTGAAGCAAACTCCGGTATCAATAAATCAAGATAACAAGGAAATCGTTCTGCAACGATATATTAAGAGATATAAATGTAAGAAAAAAATTAAGAATGTAAAATTACAACTAGGTGATTATGTGAGAATTAGTAAATATAAAGGATGTTTTGAAAAAGGTTTTACCCCAAATTGGTCTACAGAGATATTTAAGATTGTAAAAGTACAAAATACTGACCCTATCACGTATCTATTAGAAGATGCTAGAAAACGTCCAATATTAGGAGCATTTTATAGCCAAGAGCTTCAAAAAACGAAGCATCCAGATATTTATCTAGTTGAAAAAGTTATCAAAAGAAAGGGTAACAAGGTTTATGTAAAATGGTTAGGGCTTTCGAATACAGAAAACAGCTGGATAAACAAAAATAATGTTGTATAATTTATATAGTTCACTTATGGCATACATATAAAGAGATACTTAATTTTTTTTAGTCAGTATGATTAGATTGTTACTATAGTAAACAGTTTCGTTGGAATTTATCACGTACTAAAAATGTCAAAAGAAAAAAATAATAAAACCCGTGAAAACTATACCTTACCTTCAAAAAAACGTAAATCGGGATCTGGATGTTTTAAGAAATCTTTTAAAAATATTGTTGCACACACAAAAAAACATCTCAAAAATCTGAAACCTAAATGTAAGAAGGCGGTCGTGGAAGTAGCAATGGCAGCTGCAAAGGAAATGTCTTCCAATCTACCAATAGAGGTGCCAAGAATTATACCCGTACCGAAAACTGGAGGATTTCTTCCTTTAATACCCATATTTGCAGGTTTATCTGCTGCTGGCAGCTTAGCTGGTGGAGTTGCTGGTATCACAAAAACAATAAATGAATATAAAGCTGCTAAGAAACGACTAGCAGAGTTAGAAAGACATAATGAGAAAATTGAATCATTATGTATCGGAAGAGGATTACATCTCAAACCTTATAAAGATGGATTGGGAATATACGTTACAAAGAAAAAAAACTAAATAATCGGCTACCCAAAAGACCTTTGACAAATATAGACTTAATAAGGTTCTCGAGAAACATTCCTTTTTTTCGAGGTGTATTTATGAGAGATGAATTACCATACCAGCCATTACCAATAGAATGCGGTATTATTAACTTAGATTCATCTAAAAACTCAGGTACTCATTGGGTAGCCTATGGGAAAATAAATGATTATATTGAATACTTTGACAGTTACGGTAATTTGAAACCACCAACAGAATTCATCAATTATATGGGGTCAAATATATATTTTAATAATGAAAATCATCAAAAATATAATTTATACAACTGTGGACATTTGTGTTTAAAATTTCTCAAATCATTTTGGTTAAGAAAACAAATCTAATATTTAAAAAGAATAATATTGCACTTATAATCATTCTAATCCTTGCATTCATGGTAAACGTAAGTACAGAATATTTTCTTCAGGGATAAATATTTAAATAAAATAAAAAAATATGATTATCTTCAATAAAAACCCGAGTGATAAAAAAAAAACTGAGTACTTCACTCTCAAAAGCGAAGGTGGGAAGACGGCTGAACAGTAGTAAGAATTTTAATAAAAAAATTACTAAAAATAATAAAGAATTTCTTCGTGCTCTTGGATTTAAAATTTAAAATGCTGCAAATCACAGATTTACCACAGCATGATAATTCCATTGAAAGTTACGAAATACATACGTACAATCCCTATAATAATAGCTTTAAAGAGAACGATGAAATCAGAATACCAATTCACCAACAAGATGTATACTTGCTGCCATCAGCAAGCTCTATTTACATTGAAGGATATGTCAGTGTATTTACAAAAGATACGTCTGGAACAATTACAAGAAAAGATGTGCAATTTATCAACAATCCATTTTCATTTTTATTTCAAGATATAAGATATGAATTAAATGGTGTTGTAATAGACCACATTAAAAACGCGGGAATCACAACTACAATAAAGTCGTATATATCTTTGAATGATGGAGAAAGTAAAGCTAGTGCAACATGGGGGTGGAATGTAAACGGCACTAAACAAAAAAGTGGAAGTTTTAGTGCCATTATTCCATTAAATAAAATACTAGGCTTTGCGGAAGATTACAATAAAATAATTGTTAATTGTAGGCATGAACTAATATTACAAAGAAGCAGATCCATCATGAATTGTATAACTATGGAAAAAAATGATAATTTTGAATTAGATATACAGAAAGTACAATGGCGTGTACCACATGTACGAGTGAGTGACCGCAATAGATTATCACTTCTTAAATTATTAGAAAAAGATCGACCACTACAACTGTCATTTAGAAACTGGGATTTGTATGAGTACCCAGTATTACCTAAAACAACTAAACATTCCTGGTCCATTAAAACAGCTTCTCAATTAGAGAAACCAAGGTTTGTTGTACTCGGTCTGCAGACCAATAGAAAAAATAATGCTGCTAATAGCTCTTCTATATTTGACCATTGTAAAGTAACAAACGTTAAATTGTTTTTAAATTCTCAATATTATCCGTATGACTCACTAAATTTAAAATTTGACGAAGGCAAATACAGTATATTATATGAAATGTATTCATGTTTTCGTCAGTCATATTACAACCTTCCTGTGGACCCGCTGCTTGATCTGTCCACGTTTAAAGAAAAAGCTCCGCTGTTTGTTATTGACTGTTCACGACAAAATGATTCACTAAAAACCGGGCCAGTTGACGTTCGATTGGAAATTGAGTGTTCAAAAGATATACCAGATAACACAACAGCCTACTGTTTGATCATAAACGAGCGTCTCTTTGAGTACAAACCGTTAAGTAACATCGTGCGAAAATTATCATGAATGTTATTGTCGATGTTCAAGGATTTAAAAATGAAAACAACGAGTTTATACCCAAAGAAATAGCAATTCAAAATGCAGGGCAAATCTTTACACTCTTGATAAAACCCCCGTACCCGTTTTATGATTTGACTAAAAAAGAACGTTTACAAGTAGCTTGGATTGAAAAAAATAGAGGAATATTATGGAATGAGGGATACGTTCCTTATTTAAATTATAAGTTAATTATCGGTGATTATTTTAAAAACAAATATATTTTTACTAAAGGTGTTGAAAAGGTGGTTTGGCTGAAAAAAATATTACAAACTGATAATGTGTACAACTTAGAAGATAAAAATTGTCCTAGTTTAAGCGTATTGTATGATAATTATAAATTATCTTCAGATATTTTAAGATGTATCTATCATAACAAAATATGTGCATTAAAAAATGTATCTTGTCTTTATAAGTGGTGTTTAGAAAATAATATGCTTGTATGAATATACCGTATTTTTTAAGATTTCCTAGTATTTTTTCATGAATAAAGTAATAATAATGAACACATTTTCGTTTTATTTAACATTTAAAAGCTGATAAATTTAATATTAGAACTGATAAATGAAAAGTTAAAACTGATACCTCAATATCTAACTTTTCACTATTCATCTATCAATTTTAATTTTTCATTGTGGTATGTTGTACGTACTTATGTACGTACTTACTATCCATCTATCAGTTTTTAACTTTTCATCTATCAGTTCTAATGTCAATTTATGTTAGAACTGGTAAATGAAAAGTGAAAACTGATAGATGAATAGTGAAAAGTTATATATTAAGGTATCTGGATCTGGATCTCTGAATGATCCTGATCCAGATACCTTAATATATAACTACTCGCCTCTCGTATATTTTTTTATCCTGATGATCCTAGTTAGGACTTTTATATAAAGTTATGAGATTATTGTATTGTCATCGGCCCTTGATCCCTGTGCAAATTTTCAAGTTAATCAGACTCCTAGAAGTAAGTGAAAATGAAGTTAAAAGATTCCGTTACATACATACATACATACATACTTACATACATACAGGTCAAGTTAATAAAAGCGTGTTAAAAAGCAAAAAATAATGTAGTTTAAAAAACTAAAAAACACGCTTTTGCGAAAATACGAACTAAAAAGTAAAAAAATAAGAAGAAAATGTATTTTACTGCAAAAAAAGCGTGGGGTGATTTGGGTGGGGGTGCATGGTGTCAATACTATCTTAAAAATCACCCCACGCTTTTTTTGCAGTAAAATACATTTTCTTCTTATTTTTTTACTTTTTAGTTCGTATTTTCGCAAAAGCGTGTTTTTTAGTTTTATAAACTACATTATTTATTTTTAATTTTTTAGTTTTAGACCCCTGTGCAAATTTTACAAGTTATTCAGACGCTTAGACGTTTTAAAAATATAAAACTTTATATTTGTTTCATTAAGTACCTTAGGCCACGAACTTATCAGCCGCCTCTCGTATATTTTTTTTATCCTGATGATCCTAGTTAGGAGTTTTATATAAAGTTATGTGATTATTGTATTGTCATCGGCTCTTGATCCCTGTGCAAATTTTCAAGTTAATCAGACTCCTAGAAGTAAGTGAAAATGAAGTTAAAAGATTCCGTTACATACATACATACATATTTACATACATACAGGTCAAGTTAATAAAAGCGTGTTAAAAAGCAAAAAACTTTGTCGCATGCATAAACGAGTGTTACCTTATACGTTGTTTTAAGAAGTGGTTCTGCTTTAAACATTAAACCTTTGAAACACGTAGCACAAACTGCATGTTGAAAGTAAAACAACATAAACAAGTCTAAAGAAATATCGACAGTATTGGCTTGGCTTGGCTGCAACCCTTTTTGCGTCCCACTGCTGGGCACGGGTCTATCCCCCTTATTGGACAGGCCAGGAGCTTACTCCACCATGCTGCTCCAATGCGGGTTGCTGGAGATGCGGGTTAATATCCAACCCGCTGTCGGATGTTTTCAAACCGCCCATAAGACCTCCGACAAGGTTTAACCATGTTTAACGACTGTTATCTATCGACAACAACCGGGACCAACGGCTTAAAGTGCCCTCCGAAGCACGGAAACGCGCATGAAATTTTTTGCCACTAGCGGTCACCCATCTTACACCCGACCGCGCCTGTTTGACTTAGCTGCACAGACCACTAGCATTCTACGCTAACCGTCGAGCCATGCGCGCTACAATTTATATATCGACAGTATTACTTTGTACAAACGGCGTAACGCCCAGGAAGCCATTTTTAAAATATAGTACAAGATGAACGTAGAAGCTGATATATTATGTCACTGCAACTACGTTAGTCATGGTAGCGATAAATGGTTGCCCTGTGGCTGCCTGATGAACGATGCAATTCGTTTTCGAAGTATTTATTAATATGGGTTGTTTTTATTTATTTTTTAATTTTTGGAACTAAAATTAACTTAAATAAAGAAGAAGGAATCCTTATACGATGACGTTGTTCATCGGTCATTCTACAAAATATTAGGTACCAAGTAAAAAATTTTAATTTAGAAGAATTTATTAATATGGGTTGTTTTTAAATTTCTTTAAATTTTTGGAACTAAAACTAACGTTAATAAAGAAGAAGGAATCTTTATAGGATGATGTTGTTGTTGTCTAACTGATGATGACGTATTCAGTGACCCTTTTTGAGTGACAAACAGATGAACAAATGAGTCATTCTACAAAATATTAGGTACCAAGTTTTTTTTTATTTAGTTATAATTTATACATAATATTTTGCTTCTCGTCTATTTTTATTATTATGGAGGTAGATACCGAATGTATACCAAAGGCTTGGAGTATTTTGTATAATGTTAGGTATGTTATTTTATGAATTGATCGATCCTATTCATTTAGTGCATTGACTTTGGAGTTTATTTTTTTCAATACCCTAAACTAATAAAAATTTTGTCCGTGCTGGGGCGGATTAAGAATACTAACCCCAGCCCCATGTCGGGATACCAGGGTGTCGTAAGAGGCGACTAAACCCGACAACTGCTCGGTGGTAAGGTACCTTCCTGGGGCCTGGCTGGGTGGCGACCACCCTCGGGTCGGAGTCAACCGTTTAATGCCTCTGGCTTGCCTTGGCTTGCCTTGGTGTGCCTCTGGCGTGTTTCGGTTGTGAGCCTGAGATCCAGTTCTCCCTGTCCCACCCTTCCCTATCCCTATATTGCTCCGTTGATGCCTCTTGGGTTTCCGTTGGATTCAAGGCGCCTTTGCCCTGGTAGCCGTGGTGTGTCGGCGCGGGGGCCAGGAAGACCCGGTGAAACGGCTGTCCGCTGGCCGCCCGCTGGTCAGTTGGGGACCCGAACCCAGGCCTCACTGCTAACCTCTGGCCTGGGAGGCTGTCCCGCCAACCAGCGAAAAATCCCGTTGTGCGGTGCCGTGCCAGGGTAAGAGACCGGAGGGGGGCCCGGCATCTGCGCACGGGGGGGACCGGGGGCCCTTTCGTCCCCCGCGCCGGCAACCCACGTCCTACCATCGGCTTGGCGTTAAGAAGCCTACGCCAGGGCCTGAGGGGCACCAACGGAGCAATTCCCTTCACATTCCCCACTCCTCTTTTTTTTTACAGTTTACTCGGGTGATCCTAGCACGTGTGCGGAATCGATAGCCGATGTGATACGACAGGGCATGATTGGTTTTATTCCCAACTCTGTAGTATCCATTGGCGGGCGAAACAAGCCCTGGTTTAATGGTTCTTGCGCTAAGGCTTCTAGCCTTAAGCAAGAAGCTTTTAAAACCTGGGCTGATGCGCACACGCGCAGGGACCCCGAAACGTCTAAGCTTCGGAAAAAATTCAACGCTGCCTCCCGTTCGGCAAAGAAGCAAATAGCCAAGGCGAAGTTTAGGCACGTCGGCAGAATTGGCCAGCGTCTATCAAGCTACCCTTGCGGGAGTCGAGCTTTTTGGTCGCTTGCCAAGGCTGTCGAAGGTAACTTCTGTCGGTCGTCTCTACCATCTTTACGCAAACCGGACGATACTCTGGCTCACACGGCAAAAGGGAAAGCCGATCTCCTGGGTACCCTGTTTGCCTCAAACTCGACTCTGGACGACGGAGGTGCCACACCGCCGACCATCAAGCAGTGTGAGAGCTCGATGAAGGACGTGCGTTTCACTCAAAAGGCCGTCAGACGAGCTCTGCTAGCCCTCGATGTCAAGAAGTCGAGCGGGCCGGATGATATCCCCGCGATCGTATTAAAGACGTGCGCTCCCGAGTTGGCTCCCGTCTTAACGCGCTTATTCTCGCTTTCCTACACATATAGTACCGTCTTCGTGGAAGGTAGCCCTAGTACACCCAATCCCGAAAAAGGGTGACCGCAGTGACCCGTCCAACTACAGGCCCATTGCGATAACCTCCCTGCTCTCTAAGGTGATGGAGCGTGTTATAAATACGCAGCTCCTTAGGTACCTCGAGAAGCACCGGTTGATCAGCGATCGTCAGTATGGCTTTCGCCAGGGCCGGTCGGCCGGTGATCTCTTGGTATACCTCACACACCGCTGGGCTGAAGCCGTCGAGGGCAACGGGGAGGCTCTGGCAGTCAGCCTGGATATCGCAAAGGCCTTTGACCGGGTCTGGCACAGGGCCCTTCTCGCGAAGCTTCCATCTTACGGTCTTCCCCTGAGGCTATGCAACTGGGTGGCAAACTTTCTGTCTGAGCGGCAGATTAAGGTCGTTGTTGACGGATGCTGCTCAGATATGAAACCCATTAATGCCGGTGCTCCCCAAGGCTCAGTACTGTCTCCTACACTATTCATTCTGCATATCAATGACATGCTGCAACAATCACGCAGTATACATTGCTATGCAGATGATAGTACGGTAGACGCACTATACACCTGTCGAGCCAATGCCTCTCGGTCACAAGTGGAGGAAAGTAGAATCAAACTTGTGTCTGAAGTTGAGAACTCTCTGGAGCGGGTCTCGGAATGGGGTCGACTTAACCTTGTCGAGTTTAACCTCACGAAGACACAAGTTTGCGCGTTTACCGCTAAAAAAACCCCATTTGTTATAGCGCCCAAGTTCCAGGGTACCGCGCTCACCGTCGGTGAAAGTGTCGGTATCTTGGGAGTTGACATTACGAGTAAAGTGCAGTACCGGAGTCATTTGGAGCACAAAGCCAAATTGGCGTCCAAAAAGCTTGGTGTCCTCAATAGGGCGAGGCAGTACTTCACTGCGGGGCAACTCCTGACGCTGTACAAAGCCCAGGTCAGACCCCATATGGAGTACTGCTCTCATCTCTGGGCAGGAGCACCAAAATACCAGCTACACCCATTTGACTCCGTTGAAAAGCGCGCAGTCCGAATCGTCAACGACCCAAGATTGACTGACAGGCTATAACCGCTCAGCTTGCGAAGAGACATAGGCTCGCTCTGCGTGTTCTACCGACTTTACTATGGTGAGTGCTCCGAGGAACTTTTAAAACTCATGCCTACATCACCATTTCATGATTATACCACCAGACGAAGGTTAAAGTTCCACAGGCACCATCTGGACTCGTGGCGGTCCTCCACAGTCCGCTTTGCACGCTCCTTTTTACCACGGACGTGTAGGTTATGGGACAGCCTTCCAGCTGAGGCATTCCCAGTGGACTATAACATGGGGTTCTTCAAGAAAGCTGTAAAAAAAGCACTCCTCCAAAGCCGGCAATGCTCGGGTGGCTCCCCTGGGGTTGCCCGTGTCCATAGGTGACGGTGATCGCTTAACATCACGCGGCCCGTCTGCCTTTTTGTTCGGTTTACATATAAAAAAAAAAAAAAAAAAAATAAGACAGACAGACAGACAAAAATTTCAAAACTTATTTTGTTGGGTTCTGTTACTTATAAAAGGACCCCTAGAATTATTTTTTTAATTTATTTGTAATGTACAAAATTAGCTCTACTTACAGTTTTATTATAAGTAAAGATAGAAGAACAAGCGGTTTTTTAGATGCAGCACATTTTCAAAACATCTCAAAGCGTCAGATAGCGGTGAGACGGTGCGGTGATACATTATAGGGCGTTAGTCACTGCGAGCAATAAATATTTGCACTAGGGTTATGGCCGACTGGGCCACGAGATAGGCATTGACAGTGTTGTTATAAAGGAGGTGGGAAAATTTAGGAAAAATATTATACTTGCACGTATTTTTATTTTACACAAGTATAGTTGAGAGTATCATTTTCCACATGGAACCGACACAAAAAATAAGTTGTTGGTTTGATCCGACGCTTGGAAAATTTTTAGATTTTAATTAAATATATGTGGCTACGGTAGTAACGTGTGAATTTATGGTGAATATTTTTTTTTCCGGAATCATCGTATTATCGATCACATTAAGCCTTACAGGGATGGGAGCAGACTGTAGGACAATAGGTAGTCACTTCAATGCGCTGACGGCGCTTATATTCTAGCGCAACTACAATTGCACCTACAGAATGTTGTACCCGTGTCCCGACTTCGACCCCCTCTCTATCAAAAAGGAGGTACACATTACATAATTCGCAAAAACACATTTGACAAAAAAGGAATAATATTAGAAACTAGTGGACCTCGCAGACGTTGCCTTGCCTTAAAAGTATTGAAAGAAGATTAGTTTCTTTATCATCTCAAAGAGTTTTTATGTTACTGTCAAATAAAAAAATATAAAACAAATAGTGACAGATGAATTGTGATTCAGACTATGTCAAACATCTGGACGCGCGATGGCGCGAAGAACCAATATTTGACAGTTACTAACAGTTTATATAGGAAAATAGAATAAGTTGTTTTACTATTAATTTCGCAATTTTTTAAGATTTTTTCAACGTTTAAACCTTCCCTGGACTTCTACTACTATTTCAAGAGCAAAATTAGCCACATCGGTTCAGCCGTTCTCGAGTTTTAGTGGGACTAACGAACAGCAATCCATTTTTATAAATAGAGATGACATTAAAGTCTTTAAAACATAAGGTATTTCACAAAGTCAATCGCATTAATGAAATACACTTTCCGAGTGGTAAAATGTCCCACTCCGTAGCTTACGAAATAAAATAACAAAAAAACCCTATAAAATACGTAACATATTTATATGCTGTGTATTAAATAAGATTATGAAAACTCTTAACAAAGACTGGTTTGAACAAGATACAGAAAGCCGTTTTTGAGATACAGTACATTTTTTAAATATCTCAAACCGTCAGATATCGGTGAGACGGTGCGACGATACATTATAGGGCGTTAGTCACCGCGAGCAATAAATATCTGCACTAAGGTTATGGCCGACCGGGCCACGAGATAAGCGGTGTTGAAAATATTGGAAATTTGACATTTTTGTGGAGTATCTACTGCTTGGGGAAAATACCGTTGCGATCATTTCGACTTTCTTTATTTTCTAGCATTACCAATCACTAGTAATGCTAGAAAGGACTTGCTTAATTTCACTTTACACAGGAGGAATAAATATTTTTTGTAATTGATAAAATTTCATTATTATTATTTATTTATCAATCAGGTAACAGAACCCATATTATAATAAGTATCAATAAAATCAAAGATTATAATTAAAACAAATAAATTAATAAAATTAAGATTAAAATTAAAATAAATTTCAATTCAAAATTATAAAAATTAAAATAATTATGGGAATAAAAATGAACTCAATATAGAACAACCAAAATAAAATGAATATAATAAAAGAAAACTAGTTGCCCGCATTCATGACATATCTGTCACAGCAGGATTTATGAGTCTCTTTCATTGCAATCGGAGAGCTTTATGCGTATTGGTGATTCCACCTCTGGATGTTTTTAAACCATCCATAAGGCTCCGAAAGAGACCTTTACGATTTTTAACAATTAACAGAACCGCAAAGTGTCCTATGTTAACCACCTACATATGAAGCTACACGCGCTTAAATGATACTCGTAGTATTGACGTAGTAATGACGTAGTATTATTTTGTTAGACTACGATTGAGCCTTATAGTGAACTCTGTAGAGATTCAAATAGTTCTAGCACTCAACTAATACCTTCGTGGGGTACAGGAGTTATTCGTATCTTCATGCATCCATCTTTGAGTACAAATTTCGCTAGTTCCATAGCCCCACCGCACCCAGTCTGCAGATATTTCTCTTCCGCGCGGCTATCCCGCTGTTTTATTGTTACGGCCCTTCGCAGGTACACTCCTCGGCCCTAATAGATGCCGACAACGAATGTTACTTGCCTCCTTGCTTTTAAACTAACTTTCAGTGGATCGCTACCCCTGTCATGATTTTTGACCATAAAGCTGTCACGCACAAGACAAGTATGTGGTCTAGTTAACTGGGGTTCCGGGGTAACTATAACCGTGATTAACAGGGAATCCCGCATACAGTTTGGCGTCCAGATCGAGCTGTCAGAAGTGTCAATCCATTCGAAAACCCACATAGCTGCGATTTCGCAGTCGAGCACTACTGTCACTTTTTAAATTTAGTGAATACTTATTATGGTATCATTAGTCAGTAGATTTATTACCGGGTTATGTGGGATTTGTACCACACTAAAACCCTCTCGGTGGCTTGCCTCTGCGCTTAAGGAGGACTCTGGAATATCCAGTGGAACGCACCGGTGTACTCCACGCGCGGCGCCCTAGAACGGACCCAACCTCGGGAGAGCAGATGTGCTGTCCTGCACATTTCGATGCTTACGGTGGCATCCGGCAAGGCACATATCGCCGTCCCTCTCGAGGCTTCTGGCTGGACGGATCGAGCTCCTACTCTGTACACTCACAACCCCGGAAGCTGTAGATACCGTAGCTCTATACTTAATCCTGAAGCAACACATACTCCATGTCTACCACGTACGACTACCTAACTCGTACTACCATTACGAGGGACGACAGAGCCTGGTACGGGACAGTCTCGGAAGCCAGTCAGAGGCCCAAGGAAACAGAGTCCTGTTGGAAAACAAACTACCACCTAAGGATCGTCCGTGTCGGTTCAGGCCAGTGTTCCCTTCTAAACTATCTCAAACGGATTGTGCCGTGAGGCGGAGGTTAAAATTTATTGGACAATAAACGATTCCCATAACTATTTACATCTTTTATTTATCGAACCCAAGTACTTATCTCAATGATATATAAAACAAGAAGCAGATATGTCATAAGCGCGCGCGCTGTGAAGATTCAAGTACGTTCCAATTGGGACTTGTCGGCGGCACCACCTTCCGTAGTAGGGCTGGGACCACTTGCCCCCTAACAACCGCCGCAAGCCATTGCGCGATATCGGGTAAAATTAGTAAGATGACGTACCTTTACTTATGAATAGGCACCAATTCTAAAATAGTTTTAAGTCATTAATAATAAAAAAGTATAATTAGTACATGGGTATTTGAAAAAATATTTTTATCCTTTGACCTCGGTTTTATTATTTAATTAAGGGGTAAATAAAAAAGGTATTTTTATTTTTCAGTTTTTTCGACGGTTTAATTTTCTTGTTAAAAAGTTTTATGTACATAGAGATTTTAAGCTCAACGCTTTTGTACGCAAAATAAATTGAACACAAAAGGTTAATATACTTTATAGTATAATATTCGCGTAACGTATGCGTAAAACACGCAGACGAACCATTGAAAGCACATCCGAAATTTATCTAAATTAACATGCAGCCTACTGAAAAGTAATAAAAGCGATTGCTTGCTTTTGAGCGACCCATACACAGACGTGACACAGGGCTGAACGTAAAGAAAAAAAAATATTTTTACGATCCGGCATGTACTTTTATTCACTCGTAGATATGGGTTAATTTCAACATAGTGTAGTAGGAACAGACTTCATTTACACTAAAACTGCGACGAAGCGAGTGGATGAATTTTATTCCGGATCAATTAGTTAATTTTTTTACCGATACTATTCTGTAGAAATTTAAAATATAACACATGTACATAAAATTTTTTGTCACGTCTCCGAGCCACCTTTGTGTAGGTATTTTGTGCATCCTATATCTATGCTTGACTATTTTTGGTATTATGTCATTTCTTGTTTTGTAAAATTAACCTACATCTTTACTGAGACATAAATTTAATTCTATTTTGTTTTGAGATGGACGTTACAATCTCCAGGGAGTCGTAAAGACAAACAGTGTCCTGATTATTCTAAAATAAGCTTAGGAAAGCAATGTACTCGTAAAAGACTTCTTAGCTTGAAGTGAAAGTATTTTATTGTGTTAGATCAGTGATAGTCAAGTAGTAAAAACACCGATCCTTACGCGGAGTACAAAGTTCAAAGCACGGCTACTTTTGTGATAACTAATATTTTATTTATGTCCGTATTTTATCACTTATCACTACTCAACGACGAGGAAAAATATTGTAAATACATATTATTACGATGTTTTCGATTACCGTGCATGCCTGAGAGTTACGCAATATTTCGTGTGTACATAATATCAAATATCTCTGTACTCCCATAAGCTGGTAGATAATGCCGTTAGGCATTAAGCTCGCTATTGTACTACAACTTTGTTTCGGATCAATAAAGTTTTTAAATAAATAAATATTAAATTGTTTTTAATAAATTATTTACTTATGATTATGACGACCCGTATATCCCAGTGGTCAGTGATGGCTAGTGTTTATTCTAGAGGTGTTGGAATCGATTTCCAGTGGGTAGGATAGCTTAATGATTAATTTTTAGACCATTTCCTGGTACATGGACGACATTATACGTATGGCTGTAACCCTTTTTGCGTCCCCATTATTGGGGAGGCCTGGAGCTTACTCTACCACGCTGCTCCAATGCGGGTTGGTGGAGATGCGGGTTAGTGGCCAATCCGCTGTCGGATGTTTTCAAACCGCCCATAAGGCCTCCGACAAGGTTTAATGACTGTTAGCTATCGACAACAACCGGGACCGACGGCTTAACGTGCTCTCCGAAGCACGGAAACGCGCATGAAATTTTTTGCCACTAGCGGTCACCCATCTCACACCCGACCGCGCCCGTTTTGCTTAGTTGCATAGATCGTTAGCGTTCTACGCTAACTGCCGAGCCATGCGCGTTGCTATTGTACGTATATCGTACCGTACGTATACGTATACTATACGTACGATACGACGGTACGTACGTACGTACCGTCGTATCGTACGTATATACATAGTGCATATCCATAACAACAAACGCAAACGCCTGGTAGAGTATGTCGACACAGTCCAAAAAAATATTAGTATTCTGTACTTCTTTTCCATATAAATTAAAGTTTACAATATTACCAAATTTATAATCTTCAGTCCGCGTTATTTTCGTAAAAAGGAATCCAAAGACATTGCTTTACATATTAATATACTAAAAGTTGCTTTTGGCAACCCTAGCTAGTTTATTTCAGCATCAACCTGTACATTCTTCGCCATGACGGCAGCAACTCAATTAGCTAATGAAAATGTAGGAGCTCGGAGATGCCTCGAAAAAACACTCTTTGAAATTAAGTGTTTTTACTTAATCAAGCAATAACGTCTTAAACCGTCCCTGCTTACAAAATTACGAGGGAATATTAAAATTAAGCTTTAGTATAAATAATTTTTGCTGTCCTCAAAAGAAAATTTGGTAACGAAATATTTTACTTTTAATTTTATTACGTATTTTAATTTGACCTACGTTTCGTTTAAAGCATTGAAAGGCGGTAAGGAGGTACTTTATCATAATCAACCTGTATTAATTATCCACTCCTGAACAAGGCTTATGAACAAATAATTCGAAACATTATATTCTGTTAAATTTACTACGCTGGCTATGTCAAAGTAGGCAGATTCAGGTGCTTATTTTTTTATATTTTTCATTATATTATTTTTATTTTTTTATATGTTTCACTTATATGTATACTCGGATATTTATTTTTCGTACTTAACCGTACGTCTAACAGTCTACTAAGAAATGGAGGAAAAAAAGAGTGATAAATGGTTCTAAATAGTTCGATAACAGATTTAAACCTGGAGCTTACATTACCAAAGTTTACCGTTTTTTTTTTCTAAGTGAAAGTAGTCAAATAAAAAAATACAATAAATTTTGTAGCATAAAATGATGTAACTTGCCAAATTTCATAGTTCTAGGTCAACGGGAACTATCGTATCCATTTTAATATCGTTGAGAGTATCAAAACATGTGATTTTCATGACATAAATGGTATTTTTTACGTGTATTTGGAAGATTCATTTTTTTAAAGCTTCAAGAGACTTTAGAATATTATCAGAATATTATAATTAGATTTGAGAATATTATTATAGTTTTAATTCCAACTCATCTTCACGCCACACAGACGAACACAGACAGACAGACGAACGCACAGAAAACAAAGCGACCCAATAAGGGTTCCGTTCTTTTCCTTTTCGTAACTGTGAGTATAAAGTATAGGTACATAAAATTAACTAAACGCAACGAGCGTTGTAATAACCCAAAGAGCTGCCTTTACAGTGCCAAAATTCTGTGTGCCAGGGCCGTATTTGTAAGGGCGTAGAAGAAAATCCTCTTTAATTACGCTATTCTTAAGGAGCTTCACATAAATAAATGCAATATTATTTGGAACGGGCATTTTCTATGAAATGTGAGCGAAGTTTTGTTTACATATTACTTGCAAAAACAAAAGATAGTTGTTGAAATAAATATTTAGATGCAGTTTATGGAAAAATAAAATACTAAGACTAAGAAGTTGTTTAATTTATTGTTAATAGTTTACGAGTAGGTCAAAAGTATTAAGCCAAACTTTTGACCAATATTTTGAGGTAAATTCGATATTATGCACGTTATTTATAAAAACTTGAATTGTAGCAATGTCTTGGAGTAATCTCCTAGATTTTTAAATATTGGGAGATAGTGCCCAGCAGTAGTACTTGTATACTGTTGCAGCCATACATAAAAACCTGGTATTACACTCGAAAACCAATTATGTACGTCGTATCCATGCTGGTATGCTGGCCCTAATTCAAATAGCAACAGAATCTAAATGAAGAATTCGAGGCCTTTTTCTGGTCTGTGTGATTGTGTCCTATCTTTTTGTGTGTGCACCGATGATCAAGTGCAGGGCTATAAGTCTAAAGTGTTAAAATGTAAAATAAAAAGCAGCATCTAAAGCTCCTACAGTCTTAGTTTTAAGTAGTTGTACAACGATTGCAAAATAAACGACATTAACATTTAGAACGAAAAGTTGATGTAAATATAACATTAAATAAAATTATGGAGTAAGAAATCTCAGTTTGAAATTCTGTATATTTTATTCAGTCCTGTTTTAAAATTCGTCCGCAGTTCCCTGGACACTGCCAAATAATTCTGTGCCAGGACCGTACTCAGCTTTAAATTTAATCTCTTATTTAATTGCAATACCCTTTGCAAGGTATTGAATTTACGGACGTCTGTGATATTATATTTTAGTTATAATACTTTTATTTATTAAGAAAACTTTTAAAATTATCACATTTAAAAGTAATATATAACTGTTCTATTAAATACATGGTATCTACCAAAATTTTTTGCATGTAAAATGTTGCCAAGATAAGAACCTTGTTAGTTAATAATAGTTGTAGGATGTATAGTGTATACTTTCTTGAGTTATTTTATAAGTTTGTGAAAATGAAAATATTATAGCTTATACTGTAAAAAATGATATCAGAAAGTACCGAAATGATTTGACAAAAGGTAAGTAGTGCACGAGAACTTCCCTTTCTCGTCTTAAAGGGTTCACTCTTATTTCCCTAGATGAATTAACGCAAAACTGATGGATTTAATACCTTTAAACGAGCAATTATTGTATATATGTATATATATATATATATATACCTAAATATATTTTTTGAATTGCGGAAACGGCTCCAATGATACTGATGAAATTTAGTACCCTGGTTTTTGGGCTGTTAAATCGGCACAACTAGGATTTATTTTTCAAATTTTCAATTATAAAAAAATATTTTCAGCGATAATTAACTTAAATATGAACTGTGAAATACGACTCTTGTATCGGACGAGTCGGTCGGTCGTCCAAGTACTTTTATTTTAAGTTGAAATATTTAGAACATTCCATCCCTTAGTAACGTATGTTTCTTGAATTTGGTCGCAGTCCAAACTACAAATTGGCCAACCGACATTTTGTTGTAAACGTAGTAACAATATTGATTCTGCGTTCCTTTACAAGTATGCCAGTGGCAGTTCACGTAACAAAATGCCTTTTTTGCATCTTACTGCTGGGCACGGGTCTCTCTCCATCATTAGGGAGGCCTGGAGCTTATTTATGTTCTACGCCAACTGCAAGGCCATACGCGCTTTACATGTAACCCTTTTTGTGTTCCACTGCTGGGCACGGTTCTTTCTCAATTATGCTGAAAGGCCTGAAACTTACTCCATCCGCAGCAATGTGCAACGATAGCCTAGCCGGTAATGACATCGGTTATCTTTGCTTGTTAGGTATATTCTGTATAACTTTTGATCTTAAAAACTAGTGGATAGATTTGGATAAGCGTTGTGAGGTAGGTATCAAATGGTTATTTTTTTGTTTTTAAACAATTTCATTGTGAATGAAATTTGAATGAAATTAAAAACCTTAGTATGAACTTTTTCAAGACGTATCTACATAACCATGCCAATGAAAATATCGCTGTTATAAAATACAGTTATTATTGAACAGTCGGGCTATTATTAATAAAATATTTATTGTTACGTGTAGCAAAGTATCCTACATACAAATAACATCTAAACTCCGCCGAACAAGTTTCAACTGATCCAACCATGTTTCAACACGCGTCATCTCAACAAGCAGTGCACAAATTGCAGGCGCGCCTCAATTTACTAAGCACACGTTTAACTTGTGAGCTGAAATTAAAGTATATATTATTATATGGATATTTATCTTGTTGTGTAACTTTAAAAGTTATCTTTATCCATTTAGTTCTATAGAAAATGTATTTTGTTCAACATAATATTTTTTTAATATTACAACATATTAGATGTCAGAATTGAGTGGTCGTACAAAGAAAAGACCATGGCTATCCTACGCTTGCTGTTTATTTTAGTAAGAAGTTACAAATTAAGATATATAATTAAGTTCAGTTATAATATTATTAAAAAAAACACATTTTTTATTTTTTTATATAAGTAGACAAATTAACCGAGCGTTGCTTATTGATAAAAACACACTAAAGAAAATTCTAGCGCTCGCTGTTTATTTTAGGTACAAGTTACAAATTAAGTTATATAATTAAGTTCCGTTATAATATTATTAAAAAATACATTTTTAATTTTTTTATAAGTAGACGAATAAACGATTGTTGCTTATTGATAAAAACAAATTAAAGAAATATCTAAAACAGTACATGAATCATAACTAGTACACGAAACTCAGCCGACCTTTTCAACAAATGGTGTCTAAATACAGGCAAGGTTCAACTCGTTAAGCACATGCTTTACTTGAGATAGAATGCTGAACGACAAAATTATTTTGTTTAGTGTATACATTTGACAAATAATTCATCCCTAAAGGTGTAGTGAGAAAACTTTAAGAGTTTTTCCGTGCTACGGACGGTACGTTAAGCCGTAAGCATAGGTTGCTATCGATACATACACATCGGATATCTTATAGGCAGTTTGAACATAATTATCTAACCTGCATCTCCACCAACCCACATTGGAGCAGCCTTGTGAAGTAAACTACAGGCTTCACCAAGAAGGTGAGAGACCCGTGCTCACTAGTGGGACGCAAAATGAGTAACAGCAAGACAGCCATTCAACACAAATTTGAATGTTATTTTTAATAACATTATATTCTTAGAATACGCGAAAATTTTTAATGACTACATATGGGAAGTAGCTGCTTAGCTAGCTATGCTTAGAATATTAGTAGTTTGCTGTGTTGTAATCCATAACATGAGTTTCCTTAAGCTGTGAGCAAACTAGCAAGACAAACTATGCAGTGATTTATCTGCGGTTACTTCGAGATGTCTTAAACAGAACTTACGTGGTTCTGTGTAGGAAACTGTTTTCATGGATACATCTTTAGCTAAAGGTTCTGATTTTTCTCTGAAGACATTTGTGGTAAACATCTTGACACTACTTTTTATCAAAATTTAGTTGTAATAAAACAACGAATAGTTTCGGTATCAAATTATAATTTTGCTTCATAATCTTATTTTGTTGACGTGATAACGTCTTTAAAATCGTTTTAGTCGGGTGACATGTTCAGAAACTTGTGTCACACCAAAACCTCACGAGCGCGATCGCAGGTATAACGAGAGAGAGACGGACCGATCTCCCGTCTCATCTCGAGCGCTGCCAGTCATTCCGTGAAACTTGTCACGCGGAATCCTCACGAGCGGAGACTGGCATAGCGTTCGAGTGAGTGGACCGATCTTCCGTCTCTCTCACTCTAGCGGCATACAAACGAATGGAGATTTTCTCGTGCGGACGTTATCACGTAAACATCTCGATCGTAAACCTACTTTACAAACAATTTGCCGTTTTTTTAATTTATGTTTTAATTCGGAGTTCCAATAGTAAAAAGACACATAATTAGTGTACGATAATAAGTATCTACGAAAAAACATTAATTTATAAGTCTGTTGGATTTAAAACATTAACAGTATTTTCCGAGATTATCGCTTTCAAACAAACTCTTTAGCTTTATTATATATACATATATGTAGGTATAAGGAATATTGATTTCATTACAAGCAGTATAACTTATTGTCACTTTGTATGGGGTTTATATGGGTTTGTCTCTCTGAGTGAATTTCTACTTAAATAGCGAAAAAATCAAAGTGTCAAAATTTATAAACAATATCTATAAAATGTTTTTACCGAAATTTTAATTTGCGAAATAGATTCGTACATTATTTACTTGCGGTCAGTAAATAATGTACGAATTGACCGCAGCACCGATATTTTTTCCTTGCAATACACATGATGTAACATTCATACAGGATGAACTAAGAACGTCTGAAATACAAGATTAAAGTACATAATTTGATAGTAAATATAACGTCTTACATACCTTTTCTGAATTGACTTCAAACAGTGAGCTCTATAAAATGCTTCTTTATATATAAATAGCTGTGCCCCGCGGTTTCACCCGCGTTAGAGAGGATCATTAGCATAAAGTGAAGTCCCTTCTGAAGTGCCGCTGGACCGCCTTTTTTGTAGGACTTATTAAGAACATTTCCATTATACATACATTACATTTGTGTAACTCTAGCGGTTTTGATAGCGCACGCCAGAAAAGCTTGCAGATGGTAGATTTTTTCCTACTTACTTGACACTTATCGTCATATTTTGGACAATTCACACTATATCTTTTGTAGCCTATGTATTATTCTGATGTATAAGCTATATTATTGTAAAGTTTCATTAAAATCCATTCAGTGGTTTTTACGTGAAAGAGTAGCAAACATCCATAATTAAAAACTTTCGCATTTATAATATTAGTAGGAAGTAGGATTCTCCCAATGATTCGTTACAATAAATTAAAATAGTTTGCAATTATTTGAAAAGAAATCCAAATGATTCGAGAAGTTTCTGGAACTTTCTCAAACATTCAAAATAAAATTAAAATTAAAATAGTTTGCTAGATCATCCCAGAAATTTTGAGATCCACCCAGAAATCCCTATCGGTTAGAAAAGGACAATTTTTTTTTCAGATTTTTGTCTCGCACTACCTCCCACTTGCACCCACCGCGATCAAACTCCCTTACTATCATCTACGTACTAAGAGGTATATACCACCCCAACGGAAAGTTGATTGGAGTTAATTGTTATACAGAAAACCCTGTGTTTACATACAAAACCCCTTTACTTTTTATATATATATTCCATCCATCCATCCGTCAGCCTTTTACCGTCCACTGCTGGACATAGGCCTCCCCTAACGTTCGCCACTCCTCCCGGTCCTGGGCCTTCTGAATCCAGCGACTACCCGCTGTCTTCTTCAGGTCGTCAGTCCACCTGGTTGGAGAGCGGCCTGTACTCCTTTTGCCGAGACGTGGTCTCCATTCAAGGACCTTTCTTCCCCATCGGTTGTCGGTCCTCCTAACTATATGGCCTGCCCATTGCCACTTCAGCTTGCAGATTTTGAAAGCTATGTCGGTAACCTTAGTTCTTCTACGGATTTCATCATTACGAATTCTGTCACGTAGAGAAATACCAAGCATAGCCCTCTCCATCGCTCGCTGGGGGACCCTGAGCTTATAGAAAAGGCTAACTGTAAAAGACCACGTCTCAGCGCCATAAGTCATCACTGGCAACACACACTGCTCGAAAACTTTCAAGCTATATTAAGATTAATAGAATTCGACGTACTCCATTGTTTTCAAGATGGTAAAGTCCGCAATGAAAACGTAATGGTGTATACTTTTATATGCAGTAGCACCTGCCTTTGCGAATAACTGTCGTACAGTCAATAACCCTGATAATTATGTTCTGAAGTTTTGAAGCGAAACACGTGTTGGTGGGGGTGGTACGTATGTTGGTGTATGTATTTTATTTTATTTTTGCATGTGCATGTATATCCTATGTGGTAGGGAGGGAGATGCTAATGAATGAAAAAGTACACCATCATATGTTTTGATTGCGGATTGTTACAAAGTTGTTTTTACCTACCTTTATAGCTTCTTTATATGGTATTTTTCAATAAAAGAAACAAAGAAAAAAATAACATATTTTATAATATAAATACAAAATTTTCGCTTGATGAAAGTTATTTTTTCTCGGTCATCGCTTTTACTTTTAGGGGCCCGTTTGGGCTAGATGTTGAGCTGAGAGAGAAAAGGCGGCGGAAAAAACTCCCAGAATGATACTTTAAAAGCATCGCCTGCAATCGACGCAGTGACGCTGCGTAATGATGCAGTTTATCCTGAGCGGTTTTAGAAAGCCTGTCCTGCACTTTGGTTTACGTTTTTATATTATTTTATTTATTTACTACTACCACCAGTTTTTTAAAGTGTTTAAAGCCTGAGAGGACCTCACCGTACATTAACAAAAATGTTGTAATATCGTCATTGAATTTTATCATTCTTTGCTATTATACAACTAGCCTTCAGCCAGTGCCTTCGCCCGCGTGGACCCGTTTAATGGGTCCTCGTAGGATAAAAAATAGCCTATGTGCTATTCCAGGCTTCATTGCTATAAATCATAGGCGTTTAGCCAGTTGCTTCAACTGCGTTGACCATATGACCATATTACCCGTTTTCCCGTAGGAAAGAAGCATTTTCCCGCGGTAAAAAGTAGCCTATTTTACTTATGGTGAATGTAGCTTTCTAATGGTGATAGAATTCGAAATCGGAATAATAGTTTTTGAGTTTATTCATCACAAACATACAAAAATACAAATCTTTCCTCATTATAATATTAGTATAGATTAAGGAGACATCGTATTGAATTTTTCCAAAATTTACCAAATTCCCTGAAGGACGTATCAAAAACATTATTTTTTCATAAAACTGTTATAAGAGCAATCAAATATTTTTCATAGCTAACTACATATATTTTCAGCAGCCATATATCACTACGAATATAGTAGCTGACTTTTTTTTTCATTGCACATATTTTTGATCTTCTGCTAAGTTACGTTTTAAAAGTAGACCCCATGGTAAAGGCTGTTGATAAAAAAATAACATAATTTTGCCCTTGCAGGACTACTGAAGCGTTTCAAAAAGTTCCAACCAAGATTTACGATGAAACAATCGCTTTCAAAAAGTGCTTACAAGCTTGCGTGCACACGGTGCAACGATCGGAGCGAATCACCTCTCGTTGCGAGATTGCTGACTTGCTGTTTCAATGTAGAGGCCGTGATAGCGATCTTGTCTAGTATCGATAAATTTACAAGTTTTACTTAAATTTCTAACATAAATTATAGCACAGTAATTTCATAATGCTATTTTAATTAATAGGAAATATGCAAATGTTTTTTGTGTATGATTTGCTTAAACGCCAAAGCTACTAAACTGTTCTCATCAAATTGTTTATAATAATTTACTGGTACATTGTTAGATTACACAACAAAACGTTCAGAATCGTCCATACAGATAATTCTTGCAGTACTCAAAAAAATAAGAATCAGTGAATTATATCGTCTGGTATATTAAATTGCGCGTAATTTCAAACATAAAATAAAAGAAAGAAAGATAATAGAAATGTACATTTGTTAAACATTCGGCTAAAATAGTGAATATTGTATGCTTGAACGTTTATTGTTGGGTTTTTGTTGTTACTGCTTAGAACTACAATTAACATTCAACAAAGCATCAGGACTACGTAGGGAACAATTACGACCAAGAGTACAAAATTAAATGCTAGGTAAACCTTAAGAGCACCTGTAGCTTCAGGATTAAGAATACGGTATCCCTGCCTGATCGTAAGAGGCGACTAAAAAGGGGCTTTCGGTTGTGGGTGCTGAGAGTAACTGTGAACTTGCTAACGGCGGTGTGTGCGTAGCCGCATGCCGTCGTAAGCATCGAAAGGTGCAGGAGAGCACATCTGTTCTCCCGAGGATGGGCCCGTTCTACTGGTGCGTTCCACTGGAGTTCTTGTAGTTCTCCCAAGCGTAGAGGCAGACCACCGAGGGGTTTTTAGTGAGGTACCTTTTAAAAAGGTAAAACGTTAAACTATTAAATTCTATTAACGATGTTCGACAGATTACTTTTGGCTATTGTCATAGTAACACGTAAAAGCTGTAACGCATTAGCCGTAAGAAGAAACAAACATGTTCTGCACTAAACCTTCTGGTAAACAATATTGCTATACAACAAGCTATCGATACAACAGTGTTCCGCACTAGCCACGTTACCGCGTCATCTGATTTCCGGACGGCGAATGCGTTGTCAACCTGCAGAGGCTCTACGTCCTCCACCATCACGCGCACACACACACCTATATGTATTACACACATACACCTATAGGTATTATCGACAGATAAAGCACCTTTGCTATTTCAATTTTTAACAATTGTTGAAATTTCATTGCAGTTACTAAAAGTCTGGCTTAAAAAAGTTTTTACTAATGATGTCTCTCTGTAGTAGGGGCCTTAAGTCTCACACGCCATAATATATAAAATATATCTTTATAATAACAAAAACACATTTTGGCAAACACATGGCTCAGAGGTCCATAATGTTTTAAGCTTGTTGCAAGTAAATCTTGTGGCAAACAACAAGGTAAGTAAGTATAATAGGAGTGAGTGGACAAAATCAGGCTAATGATGTATTTTACCGCTTTAATACGGTACTATAATTTCAATACTAGCTTACAGTACTGATAGATTAAAAGTTTCATAATATCAAATTATTATTGTCTTCTCACGAATTTTCGACACCCGAATAGCGTTGGACCAAAAAGTGGTTGTTATTTAAAAATCCCCCTGGTCGACAGGTGGCGACAAATACTACGAAAAAACATACGTGAGTTTATCCACATAACAGTCAAGAAAGTAAAGTCATTCGTGATGCATTCAAAATTGAAACCTGTGATTTTATTAGTGTAGATCACAGACTATCAACACAGCAGTATTCCGCCCGAACCATGTTACTGCGTCATCTAATTTCCGGACACCGAATGCGATGTCAACCTGCACGCGTTTTGCGCTTCCACTGACAGCGCTTCGAGATTGTGTATCACACAACTGTTTTCAGGCGTAACAATAACTTTGTAGTTAGTAGAAATTGCCATTTTAAATACCATAAATGAAAGTTTACGCGGTAAATTCTCCAATCAATTGCTCTCGTCTGCGCACTCATGTGAAAGTGCGTTTGTTGTGTACCTATAGAGTGACATAGGCTACTTTTTGCTCTGGTAAAATGTCACATTATAGGGGTAAACACATGAGAAAAAAGATGTAGTCCACGCGAGTGGAGCCACGTTTATTTAAAAGCTTAAAAAGATCTCAAAATGGGTATTTTTCACCACTTTAATTAGGGGGGAGGGGGAGGCGGAGCAAGTTCTTGGTCAGGGGAGGGCTAATTTTTTAGGTTCTTGGTTAGGAGGGGGCAATTTTTTTCAAGCTGGGTATCGCGCGTATTTTTGTTTTCCACGTTACACGTACACAAAATATTAAATATACAAAGGAAATAACATCTAGCTCATTCTTTATAGGTTTCTTTTTTCGTTTGGGTGGGACTTAGTTTTTTGGATATCGTATTCTTATTTAATGAATAAAGAACTTCGCCGAACTGATATAATATAATATTATTATAAAAATATTCAGTGAATATTCGCCAAAACTAACATACCTACCTACCCTAAGAGCATTCGCATTATTTAAAACACAAATGCGAGTCTACAATGGGAGATGTAAAAAATCATTTTATACGGGATTTATTAGCATAAGCGGTGTTTGCATAATTTGAGTCTGCAAGTGCAACCGGCAGGAATACGCCGTTTGGAGTCTAATTAATAAAATTATTTTAATATTCATGACTGTACACGGTAGGGCTGTCAGATGCTTGGATAAGCGGGTTCTGTCTGAATAATGGCCGCGAATTTGAATTAGGTCTGCGGTTTTATTGTTTATGGTGATTGTTGGGATTAGTTTTTTTGTTTTGCTTAAAAATAACTGTTCCACACATTGGAACCATACACGTCTCGGTAAATGGAACATAGCCCTCCAACCAGGTGGACTTACAGCCTGAAAATGATAGTGGAAAGTGTCTTGATTCAGAAACCGCCGGTCCGGACAAGGAAGCGAATATTAGAGATGGTCTTTGTCAAGCTGGGATCTTCCAAAGATATGTAGATGGAGTCTTTCAACTATAAGATTATAAAGTAAAAGGAAGATATGCTATAGATACTTATGTCCCGTTAAAATGTTCACTTTGCCACATTTGATCTACATTTGTTTCTATTCTCTCCATATGCATATGAAATGCATATGAATTTTTTTCTTCTTATACCAAGAAAAAAAGTATTTTTGGTTTAGCATTAGCGTTTCCTTTTCAAGAGACAGCTGTAGCGTATAAACTTCTTACATTATATAAATCTGTCTACGTATTTTTCATATATAAATTGGATTAGGAGGGTCCCGGGTTCGATTCCCGGCGAGGCAGAAATTGAAATGATGAGTTTTAATTTCTGTACTTGGTCTGGGTGTTTGTGTTTCTGCCTTTGTGTGTGTCCATGGTACCCACGACACAGGGAATCCTAGTGTGGGGCTATGAGTGTGTTATTATTGTAATATGTATCATCAAGTATGTGTTGTTTATGATAGTGAGCAATTTGAAGCCAAGGACAAAATTCATAATATTATAAATGAAAGGACAATATTTTGACACACTTATTTTTATTTTTTTTGGTATATCCGACATCTTCGAAAATACTATCAAAGGACCAAAATTATGGAGCAATGGGTTTATGAATATGATTCTCTGAGTATCTAACAAAGTAACATATGCTACCATAAATAAATAAAACACAAAACAGCTCCTATCTCCAACACGTGCGCTATAAATAATTCGCAGCGCTAATATCCGCAACCGTCGCACCTTTATTAATATTCCACAGTCCAGCGATGGTCACCCCTTGTGGGACTCGGGTTGATGAAGCATAGCGCGCACGTGACCATACAGCTTAGATACTGGATAGATTTTGGCGGGAAGTTGAAAAGAGCATGTCGTACTCTTGTTTCATTTTAATTTTGAGTTACATTGGATAAAGTTGATGGCACATTGAAGTAGGCATGTGGGATAATTACCGTGCAAAAAGATTGTGAAGTATTTTTTTTTTTTGTATATTACGTACTAAGATTGTTTTTCTACATGTATTTTTTATTTTTGTTTTTTCGTTCCTCTTTTCATGACCTGACTCCAGATTTTTTTACTTATGGATGGATATGGAATGGAATGGATATGGGTCAACTCTCTCATTTTTAATTCATTCTTTTTTTTTCTTCAGTTGCACTACTGAGCACAGATGTCCTATCAGAACTGAGGGGGGTTTCAGGCCAAAGTCCATCACGCTGGCCATGAGGGAATTGGTGGATATAATTAAAAAATAAATTACTCTCAGGCGTAATTAATTAAATATCACAAAAAGTTTTCTCGTCGTGAAGCAGCGATAAAAATAGGCACTTAACTTTATTTGCGACTTATCATATACGGAGAGTTTGAACCCAGTATCTATGTGTCAACGACCGCGGTCTTAACTGCTCGGTCATCGCTGCTTATTTTAATTAAAAAGTTCGAGTTTCTAATAATTTTTTAAAGCGGAACACAAAACAAATTAATTCGAACTCTGTGCATGTACTACACATGATTTTTCACTTAATACCTTATAAAATAAAGATGAAAATGGCTCACAACCTTGCACTAAGTAGATCCTTCCGGACATAAGAGTAGATCTTTTTCAATAGTCGATGCACACTGTGGTAAACAATTGGTTTCATTTTATATATAATAATATAATATTTTAAAACATTATTTTAATACTACAACAAAGCAGTACTTGAAACAAAGAATCAGAAGTTTTAAGGAAAATATTTCACTTTAATACTGTTTCAAACACAACTCCATTTTTTTTCTTATTTCAGCTTTTTTGCTTTAGAACAAATAACCGCATAAATACTCCTGTAAATTTAAATAAACATGTTTACAAACACTTTTAAAATGAAACATATTATTATTATTAAGGTTATCAATCTAATTGCCATACCTCTCCTCCTAGAATTAAAAAAGATTTTTTTTCGATATCGTGCAGCATATTTACTGATAATGAATGTTAAACACGCGTTATAACATATTATAGAATCGGGGCCCCAGCGTGAGAATCAATAATTGTTTTAACCACTCAAATGTAACAGCTTTGCTGCTGCTATCACGGATATTATGATATTTTTGACGTGATAACGACTTATAAATCGATGAACACCGGCTGTGTGCACGGTAAAGTGTCAACGTGACAGCCTGAGGCTGCGCGTGCCCGTGGGAGCCGGATTAGCGGTAGAGAGGCACGATAGGCCCAAGCGACGGTTTGTGACACATTTATCACTCTTCTTGCGTAACGTCAGAGCTAGAAGTATAAATAAATGTTAATTTATCGAAAAAAAATCAATTAACTCCTTCTTTTCATACCTAGTGCAAAATATTAAAAAATCAGTGATAATAATTTTTCCTCTCCGAATTGAGAAGGATTTAAATAATAATCCTAATGCAAGCGAAATAAATAAACGTTACACACTCATAGCCCCACAGTAAGGTAATTAATACCCTGTGTCGTGGGTACCATGGACACTTACAAAACAGGAACACAAATAACCATACCGAGTACAGAAATTTAAACTCATCATTCCTGTTTCGGCGGAAATCAAAATCGGGACCCCTCGATTAGCAGTTCGGTATGGTAACCATTGCGCCATGCGGATGTCGTATTGGTGATGTAATGTGCATCGAACCTAAGACCACCATAAGTGTATACGTCCTGTTCGGACCCGACAAGCAATTTACGTGACACTGTATTTGAACGGCTGAAGGAAAATTTCAAAAATCGGAAAATGCACCTCAATTTTCCGCAGTACATTCAAGCTTCCAAATGCTTACAGCATTGAAAAGATTTTATAGTAGGGGAGACCGAGAGGAGTTTAACAGATATTCTCGCGCGCATTATTTTAAGATATGAGATATACTTTTTTACCGTGTTAAACTGTTTTTCTTACTTTCTTTTGTTTCTTTTCTTCGGCTGCAGTCCGACATGGTTTGGCAAAGGGAGATCTCCCACCGGGTGAGGTGGTCATGCCCGGGAAGCGGCCGCGCTCCAACTGACTCAATTCGGAGCTTGTATATATGGTAGTATATTCCGAAAACTTCGATAGCGTGATTCAGGAAGCGGATAGCGGAAGGTCGCTACATCACCCCCTGCTCAGACCGGAGGTCGATGACTTCAGTAATCCAAGTGTAGTCTTCGCTTACAAGCGCCTGGAATGCCCTCTATCTGCGGTGAGTCGAGATGTGAGGGTGCAGACCTTGTGTAGCCCTCCGTCCTCGGTGAGTCGGGATGTGAGGGTGAAGCGAAGAGTGGAGATGCCCTCTATCCACGGTGAGTCGGGATGTGAGGGTAGGATGTGGAGGCGAGTAATGGCTACTCAAGCCGTCCATGAAGTCCTTGGAGGCAGCTGTGTCAGGAACAGGAAGCGTGTATATGGTGCGCTGCGATGAACCTGACGAGCTGGTGAAGTGATGCTGCAGTCCATCCAGGGAGTGAAGGTGCGACTGATGAAGGTCAGAAGGGACGTATTCTTGTCCGGGGTCACCAGTTTGGCAAAGGGAGATCTCCCGCCGGGTGAGGTGGTCATGCCCGGGGAGCGGCCGCGCTCCAACTGACTCAATTCGGAGCTTGTATATATGGTAGGATATTCCGAAAACTTCGATAGCGTGATTCAGGAAGCGGATAGCGGAAGGTCGCTACAATGGTAACTATTGCGCCATGCGGGTCGTCGTCGTCATTTTCGGTTGTCAAAATGGGAAAATTAGAATATCACGTTACCGTTTGTTGGTTTATTTTGAATAAAAACATTATTACAAATCAAAGTAGAACAAGAATGTCAACATGTCATTTTTTTACAATAATATTTTTATATTCCTACTGCTCAATCTGTAAAATAAAATAGGTTCTCGTGACGCTCCAGTAATTCCACAAATAGCATCGTGGGCACGCTTACTGTACGAGCATTCCGTTTTTTTGAGTGTCAGTAAATCTGGAAATAATTTTGGAGAAACAACCATTCGGATGAATAGGGCCTAAAATGTTAAAAATTAAAGGATTTAAGCATAATTATTATTATTATGTATCTTTCTTTATAGGTCACGGGTCGAAGATGTTATTTGACCCGGTCATTTGGAAGGCTTGCGTGGGGACCTATGTCCCCACGCAAGCCTTCCAACACGTAGAGGCCCCTTTGAGACACTTTAATGTTGTTATGTGGTAACACGTGACGGATACCATATCCTCGGCCGTATCATATAAAAGGTTATATGACCCGAAGATGGTCCCCGCCAGGTGCACAGGAACTATTGCTACAAAAGGGGATACTAATATTGGGTCTATGGGGATGAACGAACGAGGGACTGGTAGATGGGCTATGGAGAACTATGGGACACCTGCCGTTCAGACTAATAAATAATCTAAAGTGAGGCAGGTGGTGACTCGCCACTCACTGAATGGGCCCCCAAAAAATGGCGTAAATGCCTGGGAAGCAACATTGGCGTGAGCAGCTAGGGGTGTCGAGAGGAGCGGCACCGATTTCACCATCGCGGGGGGATAAATCCAACCCGGAGCGGGTTTCCTCGCTATTACGCCAATTACTTAGTTACACTTCCACCCCCGAGCATATAGCTCTAACAGCTCCACTCTGGACGGCTAATTAAGGCAAGCCAGAGGTGGGGACCTGTTCCTCTGGGTTATCACTCCGCCTGCCGGAGACGAGGAACAGGGGGACTTCCCTGGGAGCAATCGGGTCCGTGGTGTCGTTACTCACCAACAGCTCGCCACAAGCCGCCCTGCGGGGTTATTATTATTATTATTATTAAGATTCTGACGTAGCTTTTAATATCTGGAAGTGAAAATGGCAATGGGCTGCCCTTTTTGTTATGACTGATAAATTAATGTGGATAAAAGGTCGTCGAATGAAGACCATGAATATAAAAAATGCACAGGCTGGCCTCTAACAAGATATTGTATTGATGACCTAAAGAGAGAGGAGTTGTTTTATTAATAAACTCATAACCCCTCTACAGGGCAGATATACCCTGTTTCGTTGGTTCCATGGATGGACATACACAAAGACGTAAACAAGAACACCAAGAAAACTAAGGGAATCTCCTAATTTCAATCTCTGATTCGTTGAAAACGGAACTCGGCAGTTGGAAGTCCGGCGTGGTAACCGTTGCATCACATGGATCGTGAAATTGATTAATGTACATTTCATTTTTTATTATGATAGGTCTGCTTGTCAATTTTGTTATAGTTGACTAAACTCATTACTTAATTGACTAATACGTATCAGTCGACTACCGTATTAAATAAAACTTTGATGTGTTTTTCTCAATGATGTTCTTCAATATTGGCGTTAGAATTGTTTTATTTTTGACCTCTTTATTTGTTTAACTTTAAAAAACTAATGTCAGGTTACTAATTACAGTCATTAGGAAAAATGTATTTTCCTCTATCATGAAAGTATGAAGTTTAAACGCAATTCTACGATTCCGGAAATATTCACAGCATCTTACAGTACGTCATCAAGCTGTTTCAAGGAAGATTGCAGTTTCAAAGCTTAAAAGTTAATAAAAAACGCATTCAGCGTCCGGGAAAGAAAATTAGATAACCTAGTTATGTCCTGCTCCAAGCGGACGAGGTGCTATTTTCATACTTTTTGCTATAAAAGTTCTAAGAAAATCTAGTATCTTAGCATGCGAATAGCATAATAAATATAAAGGAAAAAATAAAAGATAATTTCATGAATAGAATAAATTTATACGACTTGTTATGTGTACTAATGAAAACCGCTTTAAATTAATAGTTTTATAGTGCTGTTTAAAAAACTACAAAAAATTAAGGGAATCGCACGAGAAATACCGAGTTTCAAAATAAAAAAACGATCTACAATATCACAATAGAAATATAAAGCTCTCTTTGTATGATGACAATATTGGTTTTCTGTAGAATTAAGAACCTATACATTTGAATAGAGAACATTTTTTAATAATCATTTTATATTGTCACCGTACCGTGCTTATTTACATAAGGTCTCTGTAGGCGACATAAAACCTTTTTTGTAAATTAATGTTTTTATAAAGAAAAGGTTGTTGATTTTGTTTCCTTAGTAACGAATAAAATTTTCATATACGTTTTCCTTCTACTAAAGTCGGTGTGTTTTTCTTGTAATATTTATCCCAAGACTTCGGAACCAGTGCGTATTTTACAATTAGTGGTCCTTCGAGCCGGATCTGAACCAGCGACCTATGGATCTACCGCCATTTAGTGGCGATTGTATTGAATGGCTTCATTTTAAGAGCGCTTATGAGGAGTCCAATAAAGTCTATAAATACAGCGAATCGGAAAATATTTGGAGGCTACGCAAGGCACTACGAGGAGAAGCGAAAGAAGCCGTGGCTGACCTTCTTATAGGAAACACTCCCTCGGCTACCGTATTAGAAGCTTTAGAGTTGAGATTTGGGCGTTCCGATCTTATTATACACACATTAACATCTCAACTTCGTAAGTTGCCGCCTTTACAAACATATTATCAGAATGATATTATTAATTTCGCCATGAAAGTAAGCAACTGTGTGGCAACAATACGTGCACTAAATCAGTACGATTATATAAGAAGTCCAGAACTTGCTTCTTCTGTAATTTCTAAATTACCCAGTACTTTATTAAGTAAGTGGACTGACTATGCCTATGAGCGAATTATACAAGGAGAACCAAAACTTGAACTGTTAAGTAACTTTCTCAAGAAAGAAGCGCAAATGATATCTGTCGCCGGCGCGTACATGTCTCAAGAACATAGGAAGTCGACTTCGACCGAAGTAACACAACGGCGACCTAGCGATAATCAAAACAAGAACCAAGGTTTTAAGCGTTACATTTTTAACACTGAGACTACTACAGAGCAAAGTACATGTCACATTGCACAAAACATAGTCATCTAATTACAGATTGTCGCTTATTTAAGCGTGCTCTACGAAAAACGAGATGGGATTTCGTGAAATCACAGAGATTATGTCACTGCTGCTTATTAACCCGTCACGACAGAGGTGCAAGCTGCCCTGCGCCCGTGTGTGACGTAGACAGCTGTGGACTCGCACACCATCGCTTGCTGCACTGGAGCCGGCCGGCGCCGGAACCTACGATGCGAGTCTCGCCTTCAATGGCGCAAGCTGCGTCCGCCCCGCCCGGCCAGCCCGCGCGCCAGGTCATGCCGCCTACGAGCTCGGTAGCTCATGTCGCTACACCATCATGTTCGACCTCCAGTTCGGTAAACAAGAGCAATGAGGTAATATTAAAGGTGGTTAGAGTGTTCTTACGTGGACCTGAGGGGGTCGTACAAACGTATGCGTTGCTTGACGATGCAGCATCAGTGTCCATCATCGACTCTGATTTAGCGGACAGTGTAGGTCTTAGGTGTACACACTCTAGTGCTATTCAGTTTATTGATGCATTTGGCATAGAAGTGTATCATTCCGATGCACCTATTGTAAACGGTCAGATTAGCAATTCTGATGAAAATTGTTATTACGAATTTAAATGTCGAAAAGTACGAAATTTTAATTTGCCTACACAAAATCTGTCTATTATTAAGAATTTGAATTGTGATCATTTGTTAGATATTAAGCATAAAGTATGTGGGGAGCGAGTAGAGCCACGAATGTTACTAGGCCAGGATAATTATTTTTTGATAGCGCCGCTCGAGATGGTGCACGGCGGTAAAAATGCACCTTACGCGACTCGGTGCAAGCTCGGCTGGTGCATACACGGTTGCTGTGGAAACACTCGCACTCACACGCACGTAAGTAAAGCAAAAATATTCCATGTAGATCGTACCGACGACAGCAGTGCACAAATTATAGAATTAAATAAACTTGTAAAAAATACTTTTGAATTAGACTGTATAGGAATTTCACTATTAAAACGTGACAATACAGAACATATTCGAGCTATACAAGCACTGGATAACTCTTCGCGTTTCTTAGGAAACCAATGGGAGGTTGGTTTGCCTTTTAAGTTCGATAACTTTTATATGCCTGAGAGTTACAATAATGCATACTGTAGACATAAGACATTACTGAATAAATTCAGTCGAGATCCTTCTTATGCACAGGGATATAAAATTGAAATTAATAAATTATTTGATCAGGGTTATGCTCGAGAATTGAGCAACAATGAATTGTCAGCAGATCGTGTGTGGTATCTGCCACATTTTGGGGTGCAAAATCCAAACAAACCCGGCAAGCTGCGGCTGGTGTATGACGCCGCTGCAAAGGTACAGGGTAAATCTTTAAACGATTATTTAATTACAGGTCCCGACTTATATAATTCGTTGCTTGGTATTATGATCAAGTTTCGTGAACATGAGATAGCGTTTATCGGCGACATACGTGACATGTTTTTACGTATTAAGATACGTGCAGAAGACCAACACGTACTCCGTTTTCTTTGGCAGGAGACAGCCGACTCACCCATGAAGGTTTGTGCTATGACTAGTTTAATATTTGGAGCTAACTGTTCACCGTTTATTGCTCAATATATTAAAAACAAAAATGCCTTAAAATATGAGGACATGTATCCCGAAGCCACGCACGTTATAATAAATAGTCATTATATGGATGACTGCCTATATTCGACTTCGAGTATTGAGAATGCTTCTAAATTAATACACGAAATAACAGAAATACATAAGAGTGGTGGCTTCGAGATACGGGGTTGGGCAAGCAATAAACAACAGGTCATTCAGAACATCTCAAACGATGCGCTTTCGCCGACTGCCGTGCATTTCAAACAAGGAGCTGATAATGCAACTGAGCGCACTCTTGGTCTGATGTGGCATATTAATGACGATGCTTTCGGATTTAAATTGTCACTTCAACGCATACCACCGGAAATATTGAACGGGACACAAAGACCGACTAAGGCACAAATGCTTAGTATCATAATGTCTGTGTTCGATGTGCATGGTTTTATTACTCCATTTACAATTAAAAGTAAGATTTTATTTCAAGACGTACATCGAAGTGGAGTAGAGTGGAACTGCCGCATCCATGACAATGAACATAATGTTTGGACCCAGTGGCTCGGTGAATTACAACTTCTAGAATCCATACGCATACCACGCTGCTATCTATCCGCTGGTATGTGGACCGTATGTTATAAAGACGCGGATTCGATTCCTGTTCGTGGTATCATAACATACGAAGATATGGTTGATGTACAGTTGCACGCCTTTTGTGATGCTTCAATCAAAGCATTCGCAGCCGTGATTTACTGGCGATTCACTCGGAGTGACGGAAAGGTGTTAGTGTGCTTGGCCGCTAGTAAAGCTCGTGTTACTCCATTGCGACCGGTATCCGTACCCCGACTGGAGCTGCAGGGCGCGTTAATAGCCGCACGCCTTGCTCATTTTCTGCAACAGGAACAGAAAGATATTAAGCCTGCAAGTAGATATTTTTGGACTGACTCGAGTACAGTATTGCAGTGGATACGTAGCGACCCGCGTACTTATAAACAGTACGTGGCCCATCGACTAGGTGAGATTGGTGAACTTACCTCTGTACCGGAGTGGCGCTACGTACCTTCAAAGTTGAATGTGGCAGATGTAGCTACGAAGAGTGATTCGCCTCCACTGCAATTTTCCGATCTCTGGTTTCAGGGTCCTGCATACTTACGCGAGCCTGAAAATAGCTGGCCGCGGGATCTCAAGTGCTCGAAATTAAATGATGCTGAAGTAACATGTGAACTCCGATCTGTTCAATTAGTAACAGTACAGTCGATGGAAGGCTCTTTACCTGATGAGAATAACTTTTCCTCCTGGATACGTCTTCTTCGTACTACTGCGAGAGTTCTGTACTTCATAAAGAAATGCCAGTGTAAAAATGTTCAGTTTGACATTAACCTATTAAAAGATGCTGAAATAGTATTGTTGAAAAAATGTCAAGCTGATACCTTCTCTGGAGACATCGAGCGTCTAAAAGAGAATCAATGTCTTCACCATAAAAGCAAACTGCTCACGTTGACTCCTTATCTTGATGAAGATGGACTCCTTAGAGTAGGTGGTAGAGTAAATAAAGTCGGAAATAATTTACCAGCTTGTCGACCTGTAATCCTCGAGGGCCGACATCAAACCACTCGACTAGTTGTAGAATTCTACCACCGTAAGGCTCTCCATGGAGCCAATGAGCTTGTGGTTAATGAGCTCAGGCAACAGTACTGGGTCATCAAATTGAGACCAACGATACGTGCTGTCGCAGCTCGCTGCTTGTTCTGCCGCTACCGACGTGCCGCTCCCCAGCCGCAAAGAATGGCGGATTTGCCTGCTGTTAGACTGCAGCACCATCGCCGACCGTTCTTTGCTACAGGACTGGACTTCTTTGGTCCCATGCAAGTCACTGTGGGGCGCCGACGACTTAAGAGGTACGGCTTGCTATTTACGTGCCTTACAATTCGGGCAATACATATTGAAGTCACTGAAGATCTGTCCACTGACGAGACCATAATGGCCTTGCGCAGATTTATTGCTCGACGCGGTACCCCGAGTGTACTGTACTCTGATAATGGCACCAGCTTCAGAGGTGCAGACTCGGAACTCAAACGCAGTATAAGCGAGCTCAATAAATATAAACTGTGTGAGGATGGAGCAGTTCTAGGCATCGAGTGGAAGTTTATACCACCCGGCGCACCCGAGATGGGGGGAGCGTGGGAGCGCATGGTGCGTAGTGTTAAGACGGCTTTGAAAGTCTGCTTGAAAGAACGCGCACCTCACCCTCAAACTCTTACTACCTTTTTACTTGAGGTGGAGGGACTTGTAAATTCCCGTCCAATCACACATGTTTCCAGTGATCCGGGTTATCCAGAAGCCTTGACTCCTAATCATTTTTTGATTGGGACGTCATCCACTGGACCTAATTTTGGTAAGTTTGAACAAGTTGATTTTAGCTTAAGAAAACAGTGGCGTATCGCTCAGCGACTCACAGACTCGTTCTGGAGTAGATGGATGAAGGAATATTTGCCTAACCTTCTTTCCCGGCAAAAGTGGACAACTGAAGGGCAAACGCTACAGGTAGGCGACTACGTCATAATAGTTGATCCCAATACAGAGCGTGGTTTGTGGCGTCACGGCGTGGTGAGTGCAGTGCATCCCGGAGACGACGGCCGCGTTCGCATTGTCGATGTGAAGACAAGCACGGGATTATTGCGCCGACCAGTAACGCGTGTTGCTCTACTCGCTGCGGCTGAGAAAGTAGTGCTATCTTAGCACTAGGGGGGAGAATTGTAGGCGACATAAAACCTTTTTTGTAAATTAATGTTTTTATAAAGAAAAGGTTGTTGATTTTGTTTCCTTAGTAACGAATAAAATTTTCATATACGTTTTCCTTCTACTAAAGTCGGTGGGTTTTTCTTGTAATATTTATCCCAAGACTTCGGAACCAGTGCGTATTTTACAGTCTCTAATGTGCCTTCCTTTAAAAGTAATTCTGTAAAGCACTTGCGATATGAAAGAGCTACTCTTATGTAAATGATGTACACGGCAGAAGCTAATACGTAAATATGAATAGCACAGTGCACTCCGGTAAGTAAGCCTGTGTTAAGGTAAGATTAGAAGCGTACGAGTACGTAGCAAACATAAATTGGCTTATGGGCTCTTCGACAAAACGCATTTCCCAGCGAAATAAGAAAGAGCATTTTGATATTAGTTGCAGTAAAATAATTGTATGTTTAAGAAAATCATTTTTACATTAAACAAAGACAAAGACAAAGACAAAGAACTTTATTTGCACAAATATGGGTGTTTACAAAAGTTGTTAATACATATTAAGTACGCCATATTTACCTTCATGAGGTATGCAAATATTACAAAGATAAAAGAAAAAAAACTTAATAATAACACAATTTATAAAAATGTACATTATTATCATATCAATTTTATTTTTATTTGATCCCATATTGCGCATTTTGAAAATTAAAATTTTTAAATTTTATTTCTTCAAGTATGTATTTATTTAGTTGTTTGTTTACACAGTTTTTTTTAGTTTTAGTTTATTTAGTTGTTTGTTTGTTTAAACAGTTAGTGCGGTTTCAAATTAGCGTATTATTCGGCCCGTATGTACACGATCGTTTCAGAAAACGAGCTTACACACGTGCTACTTTATGTACCAGAAAATGTCAAAGCTTGACAATAGGCATGATGACAGATTTTTAAATACCTTTCCTTATTGTAGGTACAGATTTTTAAATACCTTTCCTTATTGTAGGTACACGTCTCCTAGTTTCGAAAAAAAAGTTTATTTCAGCAATAATCTTAAGATTTAACGTAAATTAATGTATTTTCTACTATGTAATTTGAATTAAGCGCGAAAACGCTCGTAGGTGTCATGGCGTCGGCTTGCTCGTCAAACTTCAAGCAACACGATGACATTTACCGAGACGTGACGTCATTCTTTTTGATTGGCGTTTCAGATAACATGGCCGAATGCTGTATTTAATACCTTTATTTTATTGAAAATGTTATTAATCTTAATGTTTATATTAAAACGGGATCGTATTTTAGAACTATTTTAGCATATATTTTTCTGTAAAACCATTTAATCTCTGATTCATTATTAGTGTCAAGCGAAGCAGAAATTTGAACGATGAGTTTAAATTGCTGTTCTCGGTCTTTGTGTTTGTGTTTCTGTGTATGTCCATGGTATCCACGACACAGAGTACCTACCCTACTGTGGGGCAATGAGTGTGAAGCGAAACGAAACGTTATTTGGAACCCAGATATTAACAATTGATAATCACCAAACTTGTCCGCAAACTCAAACACAAGTAATGACGCGGAAAGCCCGCGGTCTAATAATGCATCGGCGAATATTAATACGTTTCCAGTTGATGTAACATTTGCTCTAAAAACATTCCCTGAACGAGCCAACTTGTCTCTGTTGGCTTAGAGTTGCCAACTTCCATACGCATGGAAATTGTACCGAGTACATTTTGGTGGGGGACATACGGGAGCAAATTATGGGTGGATGCGATGCGTTCTTCTTTTAGTGCAGTTTTAGATGTCTTTACATTCCATATCGATATTGAATTTGAATTTGACGACACATGTGGCGTAATGGATACTATGCAGAACCAACAATCAAAGGATCCGGATTCCCGGCGAGGCAGAAATTTGAGTGATGAGTTTTAATTTATGTTTTTCATTTGTTTGTGTTTGTGTCTTTGTGGTGTCTATAGTGATTACGAGACAGTTGAATACTATTATATAACAGTTAAACAATAATAAATAATAGCTTTAGTGTTTGTAAGCTAAAAGTATTAAAGTCATTAAAATTCAAAATCAAGTGACTGGCACAACCTTAATCATTCCACCGGGGAAGTACTATCACTGCGTCATTTTTTACCGTAAAGTAATACTGTTGTATTTCGATGAAAAGGTGCAGTTACTCGCTAGATTTCTATGATACGACCATCAATTTCTGGAAAAGTAGATCAACTACATACAACTACAAACAATAATTATAATTAGGCTTGCTTCAGGTTGCGTCCATACATTGTATCGTCTACTATCACGTCTATTTAAGAGGCCGTACACGAAATTTTGCCCATTTCACTGATTTAGCGGATTTTACACATGAAATGTTGCAGTCAAAATACAGTATTTCCATAAGTTTTATCGCACAATACTACTGATCATTTCAATAATAAACTATTAAATTTGCCAGTTTTTGATTTTCATTGCGTAGTTATGCTTAACAGACCTGAAGACGGTGATAGTTTTGTGAATTGTACTGTAATAGGTATAGAATATTATTACATATTTTTCCGGATCATTTTAAAAACCAAACAGATCGAAAAAATCCCATGTATTGCTGTAAAAATTACAGTAATAGTAAATTAGCCACTTTTTGTCAGTCTCATACAAAAAATATTAGTAAAAAACATTGAACTTATTCAATTTTGAGAGAAAATGGGCCAGGAATTGCATTTGATTTCAGCAAATTGGAATAATCTTTCATAAAATTTATTTGACATAAATACACTTCAGTTCATAATCAATACGTTTCCTGAAAAAAAATCAAATTAAGTCATGCAAATTTGGCATTAAAATCCTTTAAAGTAACCTAAACTTCGCATTATAATTTTATTCTTAACGCAAACTAAAAAAGTGGTTAATGTAATAGATTATTAATGAAATGATCAGTTATATTGTGCAATGAAATTAATGGAAATACCCTAATTTAATTACAAAATCTCATGTGTTCAATCAGGTAAATAAGCGAAATCGACAAATAGATATACGGCCCCTTAATACCACGTATCATGCTCGACTGCTACTTAATTATATAATCATACGAAAAGTAACAAAAAGTATGCCAAAGAAAAAATATTCCGATAATACTAAAACCTGGACTGTGATAATTCTTTCTCCGTATGTTTTGCAGCTTCATAGAATCCCTCCACACAAGAATATCGGCGACTCTAACGAGCCCCTCGTCTGTTTCCAACTAAATTATGAAACTTCAAGTAAATTCCTGCGCCATTTGAAGGTTTGTTTGCTAAGAAAACTTTGTTGCTTTTTATAATCATTTCAGTTCTTATGCAAATACTGTAGGCCTTTTCCAAACTTCAGTCTGCGAAAGTTTTAAAAGTTCTAATTTGTGTTATGATTTTTGCTGATTTGTTGCTTACGTGCAAGTTAATCTAAGTTGTAATTTAATAAACTTGCAGGCTTGATAAAAATAGCTCTGATGATTTTATCAACATGATAATTTTTATTAAATGCCAAATAGGTATATGTTTTCCAAAAATAAAATAAGCAATCAAATAAGCACTAGCAGTAGGAGTTAATTTTTTATTTATTTAACATTCGTACCACCTTAAATTAAGGGCTACAGTGTTAAACTTAATGCCTAATGGCATTCTCTGCCAGTCAACCCTGGGTGACGGTGAGAGTTACGGAGTTGTAATGTACCAGTAGTTCAACCTTGTCAGGTGCCTTATTATGCTCTGTATGAATTTTAAAACTGACAGCGGATTGGCCGTCACAATATATTTATTTTATCTACATTACTCTATATGGGCATAATTAAAGACACTACATTAGATAGCGAGCCAAATAAACAGTCCATAAAAGTTACTCTTGAACGTCGGATATGCAAAAAACTTGCAACTCTGATTTATAAATCTGCATCCAAAGTTAACTACCAAACTGGTCAGCATTTTTAAATAAATTCCGAAAGTTGTGGCCGATAAATTAAACGACGAATCGAAACTTACGAACGTTAAACAGTTCAGTCCCATTATTTAAATGAAACGGTCATTCGACAGAAGGCAGACGTGTTACTTGCAGAAGAGCAAACTATAACTTGAAGATCATAAATTATTGAAACGAAGCAAGAATTGAAATGGAACATCGAATAATTTATACCTAGTGTCCTATTGAGGACGAGTAACTATACGTGACTTCAGCGATGATGATTTTATCGATATTGAATTAAAAGAAATGCTTGGGCAATCGTGAATCGTTATATTTATATACTATTATGTTATTACTAATTTCAATGACATTTACTAAATAATAATAAGTATCTCGAACTGACATTTAAAAAATAATGTTTTAATATAATTTTAACAATGTATTAATTATAATAATTTCAATGCTATTAATTTGTAACGTATTATAAATGTAATTGTAATTATATTGTCAAAATTTGCACACCCTGTGTGGTAGAACGCACTGAACTATCATTAGATTTAAGATCTTTACAAAAACACTGTGTTCTTGCAAATAAAGAATTTGAATTTGAATTTGAATTTGAACAATTAATGAATATTGAGACCAACGTTTTTGATTTTTTAAATATAGAAATACAGTGAAAAAATTTCTACCTTCCTTACCTTCTGTGTTGAACAAAAATATTAATTTGTACATGAACACTGGTATAGTATGATTTTACTTCATATAAAATGAATAATCAGACGAGTATAAATGTGAGGTGGTACTTGAGACCATTAAACGGCATTTTTATCAATTATGGCCTCCCCAATTTGTGAAGGAAACCCTTTACCCAGCAGTGGGACGCAAAAAGGGTCCCGCTGGTGGGTACGTGGCTCAACAGCCAACGGCACCGCAACACAACATAGATCAGTTTTGGATGTGAAAGTAAATCGATTTCTACACAGCGCCTTCAAAATTACGATGACTACAGAAATGTTATTTTATTGGAAGAAGAAAAAAAAAATCTTTTCTAACGGTATTTTAAGAACAACAGCTAGTCAAAAAAATAACATTGAATCGGTTATTTTTTGACTAGCTATGGTTCTTAAAAATACCGTTATAAAAGAATATTGCTTTTATTATTCTTACAAAAAAATAACATTTTTGTAGTCATTATAATTTGAAGGCGCCGTGTAAAAATCGATTTACTTTAATAATATTGAACCGTTATTTTTATAGCTTATCCAGTCACGGTGAAACAAGTCAAAGAACTTTCAAAGTCAAGTTTGGATCTAACATCGAATATTTTTACAGCGCTTTCAATTCTGTAGGAACACTTTTCTAGCGCTTGAGAAAGCTCTAAAGTTGAGAATCTTGAGATGAAGATGTTCCAGAATTTTTATTTCTTTCATTTTAATTAAACTAGTGCGGATTTCAATTTGATTGCAATTCGTTTCAAGTCTATGAGCTTTTTGAAATTAGCTTTACATAGCAAACGTTAATGAAACGACAAAATATACATTTAGGTGCACAAAATTAAAGACAGGAGTGCGCATAGAAGCGCGCATGGCCCAGTGGCTAGCGTTGAATGCAAGCAATCTATGCAGCTAAGCAAATCGAGCTAAGCAGGTGCGAGATGGGTAATCGCTAGTGGAAACTTTCATTCACGTCCGTGCTTCGGAGGGCACGTTAAGTCATCGGTCCCGGTCGTTATCGTTAGATAGCGGTCGTTAAATCTTGTCGAAGATCTTACGGGTGGCTTGAGAACATCCGACAGCGGGTTGGCTACTAGGCATCTTCCCGCTAAGAGCAGCGTGATGAAATAAGTTCAGGCCTTCCTAATAATGGGATATTCGTTATCAGCAATGGGACGCAAAGAAGGGTCGTAGCCAAAAACAAAAAAAAACATCGTATTTGTGTAAAATTTTTGGTGCTAACATGAATTTTGTCTTGTAGAACTTACATCTAAAAATCTATCTACAAAGTACCAGTAACAGGTAACTCACATTTTGTCTGATGTGGAACAAATTATGTTGAATTTTGTATTATGTGATCGTTTAAAAAATTTATCCTTTTTATCAACCTTATTTAGGTGCCACTGCTGAGTACAGATCTCCCATAACAAGTGAGAGGGATTTAGGCCATAATTTACGCCGGCCTAGTGCGGATTGGTACATATCATACCTTCGAGAAATGATGAGTTTCTATCAGGCATGAACAGCGCTGGAAAACATTGTAATCAGTTTGGTATCACAATGTTTTCAGCTATGAAATGCGCATAGCATCTCTAGCGTTGGAGACTGCGATCCTTACCATTCGAGTGATAAGTGTAAGTGGTAGATTGACTCGACCATCGCCGCTCCTGTCCTAATGAACTAAATAATATGTGAGCCTGTTTAAGAATGGTTGTATACCAACAAAGGTAATAGCGACCACTGAAATCCACGTGAAAGGCGCTGTCTCTGTTCTTATATACTTGATAAAATACGTCATCGTTTTTTCAAAGAATTATTATAATGCTGTCAAAAATAACGATATACGAACAAATTTAGGAGTTTGAATATAACATACTATGATTATTTATTTTAAAATATTATTTATTAATACTTAATAATATGAACATTACAGGTTTAAAACCGAATGCGTATACATATTTTTTAATACAGTTGCTCAAAAAGTGGCGTATTGCAGGGACGTATAGCGTTCGGGAAGTGGGCTATTACACACTCGTGCTTTTTCTTTACCTTTTCCGAACTCGTGCGTTCTCTTTCACAACTGTCAAATAATGTTTATTAAAAAAAACCAACCACGAAGTTTTAGAAGTTTTTATGATTCATGCAAATATTTCTAAAAAGAAGATCAGATTTAATATTTTATTCAATGAGTTAGGTTAGGTTTCATTTCATTTAATCTCATTAACATTTTCATTTCATATTAATAAAAAAAATCTACTGAAGACTTGGCTGTATGGGCATAGTTCCCTTTGCCTACCCAGAATGGGTGAAGAAAACAATAAAAAAATCTCTGCATGTATTCTATTACGGTTGGCGCCATTTTTCAAAAATGTTCTATGCGAGTTTTTATAATGTCATTAAATTGCTTCATTTTTTCGCAACTGTATTAAAAATAGTTGTTCAGTACACGTGCGGAACCGTCATTGGAAGGAGTTCCAACTGTCAACCCTCACCTTCGGCTGCGCCTCGGCTCGGGTAGACATTTGTCGGAACTCCTTGCAATGACAGCCTTTCCGCACTTGTATTGAAATATACTATATAGATTTTGTATGTACTTACCCGCTGCTGTGCGAGATACAGCCAGCAGCAAGTTAAATATATCTAATAGAGCTACGGTATCCACTGCCTGATCGTAAAAGGCGACTAAAAGTGAACTTCCGGAGTTGTGGGCCGAGAGAGTGGGAGCTCGATCCGTCCAGCCAGCAGCCCCGGAAAGAACGGCAGTGTGTGCGTGGTCGCATGCCGCCGTAAGCATTGGAAGGTAAAGGAGAGCACATCTGTTCCACTGGAGATCCAGGCTTCCCCAAGCGCAGAGGCAGGCCACCGAGAGGGTTTTAATGCGGTCCAAATCCCACATAACCCGGTATCCTCTCCCAAGGTGCCGGGTACCTTTTGAAAGTTTTCCCCCGCTACCGAAAAAAGTCTAGTTTCCGCAGCTAAGACACCATTGAGCATTGTTATTCGCCAATGCTAACCTGCAGGGCAGAACAAACGGACAGATGCGTACAAACAAGCTTTGCCGTCGATCATGCACGCTCTTAGGAACGTTCAGCGATACGCGTTCTAATTATTGTTAGTCAGATAGTTTGTACTAATTGTAGCCCTAAAATTTTCCGTAATAACACTTTGAATGAAAATAAATTAAGTTTTTAACAAAAAAATAGAACCGACTTCAAACGGTAAAAAATAAAATTGTTCAGTACCTACTTCTTCTTGCTTATGGTAATGACTCTTAAAACTATTTTTGGAGTCGGGCCCCTACTAAAATGTCGTACCATTCCTTCTAAATGGGCACCAACAGTACAGACAGTGGGACAGTACCTACTTCTTTTTGCTTATGGTAAAGACTGTTAAAACTATATTGGAGTTGGTGTCCATTCAGAACGAAAGGTACACTAAGTATTAGGTACACTAAGGTATTTACTAAGACAGGACATTTTACTAAGGGCCCGACTCCAAAAATAGTTTTAAGAGTCATTACCATAAGCAAGAAGAAGTAGGTACTGAACAATTTTATTTTTTACCGTTTGAAGTCGGTTCTATTTTTTTGTTAAAAACTTAATTTATTTCACTCTTTTTAGTAATTTTAATAATTATTCACATATTATGTATAAGCATTATTGGAATTTTTTTCACTTAACTTCTAAACGTTAAAGAGATACCTTTAATAATCATGTTTATCTAATAGCCATTTTATAGCCTGAAAGAATACTACTATCAGTCCACCTGAACGTATAAATTAATGAAAGAATTTGCTCTCAGCTCCTAACCGTTGAGGAGTTATACCTTCAATCATCAGCTTAGCAACATGAGGTGATAATTACCGGACATAAATATTTGTATTATGTTAAAAAATATGACTAAAAGAATGTGTGTTTCAGTGTTTCCCTCGATTTCCCTAGTATCACAATATCATCAAATTTTGCCATGGTGACAGTTGGACCACCTCAGGAATGTAAGATTTCCAACAAAAAACTATTTATTGAAAGAATTTGCTCTCAACTCCTAACCTTCGTAGTACCTTCCATCATCAGCTCAGCAACATGATATGATGATAATTATACAAAAATGCCTGTTCTGCTTTAGTAAAAATATGAAAATCATTTGTTGTGCTGTAAAATTTGAATGTTCCCTTCGATTTCTCCGGGATCCCCTCATCAGACTTTGACTTGGTAACAGTTGGACCACCTCAGGAATGTAAGATTTGGAATAAAAAACTATTTATTGAAAAAATTTGCTTTCAATTCCTCACTGTTGCAGTACCTTCCATCATCAGCTCAGCAACATGAGATGATGATTACTATGCACAAATATCTCTTATGCTTCAGAAAGTATAAGAAAATCAATGTGTGTGCCTATAAAATTTGAGAGTTCCCCTCGATTTCCCTGGGATCCCATCATCAGATCCTGATTTGGTGACAATGGGACCACCTCGGGAGTATAAGCATACGAACAAAAAAAGAATTTTGAAAATCGGTCCACAAACGGCGGAGTAATCGGTGAACATATATAAAAAAAAAATACATACAGCCGAATACAGTACCTCCTCCTTTTGGAAGTCGGTAAATTAGTATAACTATTATATGAACTTAAATTTAATAATGGCTATAATGTGAAATAATATTACTGTTAATGCAAATGTTCAATGTTTTATATATCAAATAGGCGTTGCAGGTACAATTACGATAATTTTATTAGGCATAATATTCAGCTACTCGTACACACATAGTAATAACTTCAAATATTATGCGTTACTAACTTTCTGACCGCGGCTCCTGCTGCATGGACTACACGTTTTTCCCATTGCAACTTATTACTATTTTTATACAAAAAACCTTTTAAACCTAGAGTAATTGAAAGAACAGGGACAGGTGGAAGGAAAAAGGTCACGTGGCAGATCCCCTCCACGCTGGACAGACCTAATTAAATCCACCACACGATGTTCCATTGCCCAGTGTTGCCGTAATGCCACCAATAGAAACCGGTGGCGAAGGATCACGAGAGCTGAGGGCCCACTATGTACGCCCGTATCCGAAACTTAGCGAATTTTCGGGCTTAATTTTTGCATAAGACTGAAGAAATTCTAGCAATGTTGTTCATTCAGTAGCTTAATGTCATCATGTGATAACGCTAATCTTCTTAATTCGTGAAAAAAAAAACGATCTGAGTATGCCAAAAAAGGATTCCGAAAATGTTAGAACTTATGGACGTAGGACGTAGAGTGGGCTCTCTGCTGTTGAACAAACTAACCGTGATGACTAACCAGTTGTCATCATAATGCCACGACCGCTCTGTCAAGAGTGTGCGTCTATAGAGAGAGAATTGGAAGAAATTCCAGCATGTACTTGGCTGCAACCCTTTTTGCGTCCCACTGCTGGGCACGGGTCTCTCCCACTTATTGGGGAAGCCTGGAGCTTACTCCACCACGCTGCTCCAATGCGGGTTGGTGGAGATGCGGGTTAGTGGCCAACCCGCTATCGGATGTTTTCAAACCGCCCATAAGGCCTCCGACAAGGTTTAACGACTGTTATCTAGTAACAACCGGGACCGACGGCTTAACGTGCCCTCCGAAGCACGGAAACGCGCATGAAATTTTTGCCACTAGCGGTCACCCATCTCACACTCGACCGCGCCCGTTTGGCTTAGCTGCGTAGATCGCTTGCGTTCTACGCTCGCCGCCGGGCCATGCGCGCTTCATCTCTTCTTCTTCATCAGCATGTACTTAGAAGTGTCTTTTGTTTAACTCTCTTTATGTTTCATTTCTAGACACAGGTCTCGGAAGTGACGGAGATGTAGCCTATAGTCCACCACGCTGCCAAATGCGTATTGAATTAGGTATCTTCGTGTCAGAGATAGCGGTCCTTACCGCTCGGCCATCGCTTCTCCGTTTAGGTCTGTAATTTTTCAAAAACTAAAAACCAATATTCTGTTGCTTAGTTAACCACATAACGATGCCATTAACGTCACACAAGCGCACACAACTAATTCGTAACCGTATTACTGTTAGCGCAATCAACGCGCCTGTACGCTGAATTAATTTTACAAGCGACGGGACGTGTTGTCGCGTTGCTCATAAATAATTTCGTTTCACTAATATCATTTTATAAAATGATATTTTTTAATGATCTATTACGTGTGTGCGAGTTTGTTCCTTTCCAGCATTTGAAAATTACATAAAGGCAAACTTAGTTATTTTGAAAATATTTACTAAATGTTTACTTATTTGTCTCAATAATGGTTAATGCAATGCCCGGCGGCTGCCGTATAACTACGATAGTAGCGATCTACGGCGAGTTAGCTAAGCCAAACGGGCGCGGTCGGTTTTGAGATGGGTGATGGGAGGCTTGTGGTAAAAATTTCATATACGTTTCCGTGCTTTGGAAGGCACGTTAAGCCGTCGCTCCCGGTCCACGATCCACCATCTGAAATTACCGCATACGGCGATATTCCGTCCCACTGCGTGTGATATTAATTAATCGTAAAGCGCTGATTACACGAAGCTATAATTTGATTTTGTCTTCTACGAGTAACATACTTTGGAACCTCCGGGTTTACCAAACCTTAAGGTGGGACATTTGGACTCTTATCGTAAGTTTGTTAATGATTGCACCCATGCAAATCAAATGTTTGAACCCAAGTTACTAACAGAAAGTACTAATAGAATACTTACAAAAAAAAAATAAGTTTTCAATACAAATTATTATTTTAACTTGTATCTAAATATGTCATAAATATTAAGCAATTGGTTTTAACCATGAGAAACTAACGACTTCAGAATAAAATAATGTAAGTTAATACTTATAAATAGAAATTTTCACATCAGATTTTTACTCGTATTCAAAGAAGCCAAAGAAGATATATTACAATAACTAGCTGTGCCCGCGACGTCATCCGCGTAGATAAAGACTTGTACAAAAGGCTTGATTAGAGTTGGATTATTTGTTCCTCCTCCTCCTTAGTCGTTCACTCTTGTCAGAGTGGTCGTTGCTGATGAGCTTGCAATTTCGTTCGTGACCGCTTGCCCTCCACTGTCCCTTGGATTATTGTTACCTTTTATGAAATTACTTATGATACAAAAGTTCATATTATTATGTTGAGTAGATACATTCTTCCTGAGTCCTTACAATCTTACTGTACTCCTCTTATAATCGACTTTTCAGTCGTTATCATCAGTTTCTCTTTACAAATTAAACGTACTATAATAGCCTGTTTATAAAGTGTTTAGATAGTACTGCTGTGCCCGCGGAAAGGATCATTATAATTAAATAATTTGTGCTGCAAATAATGCATAGATTCATTATCATCATGTAACTTAAATATATTGCAGAAAGGTGGTGAAATGTCTACGCTATGTCAGGCGTGGTTAGTAGTTGGTTAGTCAAATTCTTGGTTGCTTACACGTTGGTTGCAATTGTCGTTAACATACTGTCGTTCATACTTAATGGAGGTCTTTTGAGCGATTTAAAACTTGCGACAGCAGTTAGGCCACTAACAATGAAGACGTCATCAACCTGAATTGGAGCAGCGTGAGAGGATCAGGCCCTACGCGATTAAGAGTCAATTGGTCCTATTAACAACCCTTCACACAGCATCAGAAATAAATATATCGATTACTAATATTATTCTGGGCGTGACCACCATGCTGTGCTGCTGCCGTGACGCTTTAGCATATTAATGTAACACCAGTGCCAGTACTGCGTATGTATGTAATAGCTCTTATTAAATTAACCACTGAAAACGTCTGCTCATTTCTATAACATTTTTTTATTAGACCCTCGGCAATTGCTTATTCGTTTATTCGAAATCACTTTTTTTATAAATAAACCGAACAAAGAGGCAGAAAGGCCGCGTGGTTAAGCGATCACTGTCGCCTATGGAAACGGGCAACCCCAGCGGAGCCACCCGAGCACTGCCGGCTATCAAGAAGAGCTTTCTTTACAGCTTTCTTGAAGAACCCTATGTCAAAGTCCACTGGAAATGCCTCAGCTGGAAGGTTGTCCCATAACTTACACATCCGTTCAAATATCAAAAGGAGCGTGCAAAGCGGCCTGTGGAACTTCAACCTTCGACTGGTGGTGTAATCATGATATGGAGACGTAGCTATCATTTTGAAAAGAACACTCAGCATAGTAAAGTCGGTGGTAGAACATTTTGATTTTTTTACGTTTCACACTGATAGCGCCAGAGTAGGGGAAAATATACACTGTGTAATGGGTACCATGCGACACACAGAGACAGAAATACAATTAAACCGAGAACAGAAAATTAAACTCATCATTCAAATTTCTGCTTCGCCGGGAATCAAACTCGAGACCCTTCTATTGGCAGTCCGGCATGGTAACCATTGCGCCACGCGAGTCCAGGCGCGGTCGCAGCCTTCAATTTGGGGGGGGGGTCGCCAAGAAATTTTGGTGGGGGGTCACTAAGAAATTTGGGGGTTGAGGTGTCTCAAATTGGCTTGATTCGCCTTCCATCTACGCATGAGTGAGGGATTTGGGGGGGGGGGGGGTCATGTCCCCTGTCCCTGGGACCGCACCTGCGCGAGTCGATAATTATTATTGTCTATTAAATAAGGTCGATACCAATAATATGTGGATGTAACCACCGCGCCGCGCCTCCATAATGCTCTACCACAATGAGTACAATATCAGCGCCAGTTCCAAAGCTCTGTGTTGTTAATTTTTTATTAGATACTTTATTAAGTAAATATACTCGTAATTAATTATTTGAAATAATCTCCACCTATCCACTTTGTAATAGCGTTATTGGGTAAAATAATGATTATATAACACCACCTGTAAATCTACCTGTAAAAAGCAATTAAATATGAATAAATGAATAACAACGACATCTATCGTATAGCATGTAAACTAAATTGTCGATATACCGAATTTGCAACAGATCACTAAATAGTTCTGAATGTGAACATAGATGTCGGCAGTAGCCTCGTTTTGTTAAGGTTTTGTACATTTTGTATTGAGGATTTCTTTGAATATGTGGTGATATGATATGTATGGTTTTTTTAAATATTTAGAGATGAAATCTAGCATAAGTGTTTGAAAACTTGCTATCAGAATATTAAGAGATGTTAGTAGTTATCGAAACTTGTGGTGTGACCGCTCGCATTAACTTTATTATAGCGTGCAGGTGTTCATCCATTTCATCATTCTTGAAATTGACGTAACTTTTTTGTTTGTGAACCGATTTAAATAAAACAAACCCCAAATGTTAATCCAAAAAAATACCAATACTTCAGTGAAAACCGCATCCTTCTACGTTAAGCCGTTCCTGAGATTAGCGCGCACAAACGAACAGATAAACAGACAAACAGATAAACAGACAAACAGATAAACAGACAAACAGACAAACAGACAATAATTCTAAAAATCATTGTTTTGGGTTCTATTACGCTAATAAATAGCCCTAGTGACAGTTTTTTTCAAATATCTTCAATGTACAGAAACGGACTTGTTACAGATTTATTATATGTATAGATATAGATGGAATATTTATATGATAATCCCTACTTAATTTTATAAATTCGAAAGTAACTCTGTCTGTCTGTCTGCTACGCTTTCGCGCTTAAACTACTGAATAATTTTTAATGAAATTTGGAACACGGATAAAGTGGACCTTAGGAAAGGACATAGGATGGTTTTCAACCTACGGGAGCCTATAAAACGGGTCCGTGCGGGCGAAGCCGCTGGCGGAAGGCTAGTATATCATAAATGTATATTTCTATAATCTATATATATAAAAATGTTATGTTGGTTTGTGTACGCTCCAAAAACTGAAAAAGTTCTGCACCGATTGAGTTGAAATTTTAGCATGATATATAATCCGCATAAAGGATTATTTTTATCTATTTTTTGCATTAGTCACACATCCGCGACCGCGAAAAAACAGCCAATCACAATGTGCCACAGCGAAGCGTAGCAGGGTACAGCTAGATTATATTATAATTATGTGCGTACTGTGTAACATACAAAATTTTTAAAACTATTATTTGACCGCATCCTTCGCTTAAGCTTGTACTCTAAATATGGATCATCCAGTTTCAAACATACAAAATGACGTCACAGAAAGCTTTACAACTGCATCATTATCGCAAACATTCCGTCCCATCGCGTGTGAAATTATTTCAGCGTAGCGCACTGATTGCGCTACAATCCGATACGATTTTGTTATGTTCGTGTGACATTTAGTGCCTCATCAACAGCTATAGTCCTGTTTGTGTGACATTTGGGATGTCATTACCATTTACCACTGGTACTTTTTTTTTTTCAACCTTTTTTTATGTCCCACTGCTGAGCACAGGTCTCCTTCTCACACAATTGAGAGGGATTTAGGCCATAGTCCACCACGCTGGCCAAGTGCGGATTGGTGGACGTCATGCTTTGGAGAAATTATGAATTTCTCTTAGGCATGCACTGGTACTTAAAAACAGTAAATACCATAAACTTATAATATACTAGCGTAAGCATATTATAAGTATAAGGTAAATATTGTATTATAATGTAGGTGGTAGAACTATTATGGTTCGCCCGGGGAAGTGCCACCGCTGCACCCACTTCTGCCGTGAACTAATTCTATTTTGTTTCGGTGGAAATGTGCAGTTGCCGGCCACATGAGGCGACCACCAGCCTACGGAGTAGCAGCGCAACTGCATACGACCTCAGACAAGACTTATCTATGCTTGCTTGAGATTGTATGTAGATGTCTATGGGCTGCAACGACCACTTAAAACCACGTGGACTGCATGCTCGTCTGCTACTCCATTCAAGAATTCAGATTCATGAATGTCGATTTTTTTTAATTTTTACGATTTAGGCTGTAAGCAACTATAAAATTTTATAGACTAATAAAAATAATATATGTTTGCTTCATATTTGTTAAATATGTGTTTAGTTGTATTGTTAGTTTCACCAGTGATATATCTTTCAGTTTTTTAATGATTTATAGAGTTACGTCACAGATGCGTAGCAAACCTAAAAATAACCTTGCGTATACAATATTATAGTACCAGTACCTGAAGCGCGCATAGCCCGGCGGTTAGGAAGCGCGCATGGCCCGGCGGTTAGGAAGCGCGCATGGCCCGGTGGTTAGCGTAGAACGCAAGCGATCTATGCAACTAAGCCAAAACGGGCGCGGTCGGGTATGAGATGGATGACCGCTAGGAGGAAAAATTTCATGCGCGTTTCTGTGCCTCGGAAGGCACGTTAAGCCGTCGCTCCCGATTGTTGTCGATAGATAATAGTCGTTAAACGTAGTCAGAGGCCTTATGGCCGGTTTGAAAATATTCGATAACTGTTTGGCCACTAACTCGCATCTCCAGCAACCCGCATTGGAGCAGCGTGGTGGAGTAAGCTCCAGGCCTAATGGGGAGAGACTCGTGCCCAGCAGTGGGACGCAAAAAGGGTTGCAGCCAGCCAGTACCTAATGTACGGATAGTACTAGAAGATACAAAAACATTGATGTTTTTTCTGACTTATTAAAAATAAAAATACACCTCTTTACTCACATGAGCTACATACAGTATAGCATCATTACACCTATGAATCCAGTGCTTACCTGAAAAAGAGATTTTTAATAAAAACCTTGCAAACAGCGAAGACTAACTAAAAAGGTTAAAATTTTACATTTAAAAATGAAACCCTAAAAAGTTTATGGGCTAATTATAACCTAATAATAATAACAACAGCTACTGACACTATTAAAGTCAACAAAGAGCGTCAGCAGAATATCAATATTGATTTATGAGCAGTGCTGCCCAAGCACTCAGAGTCAACAGAGCTTATAACTTTGTACACGTAACATAACAGGGTTGATTACACTAATTTGATAGATATTAAATCACAGCCGGAAGTCAAAAGTTTTCTAGCAGTATATGCTACCAGTGATGAATCACAGCGTAGAGACGTGGTCCTCCAATGGCAACCACGTCATGGCAAAAGGAGTACAGGCCGCCTTTGGAGGGCTCCAACGAGGTGGACTGGTGACCTAAAGAACACAGCGGCAAGCCGTATTTGGAAGGCGCTGGATCGTGAGGAGTGGCCAACGTTATGGCAGGCAATGGACTATAAAAGGCTGACGGATGGATCGATGAATGGAAATCATTATTACTATAATATTTAAATGTTATTTTTAAACGAATAATAATGAAGCAACTCTATTATGCTGAAAAAGTAATATCAAGGGCCACTTAAGACTTATATTGACGTTAGCGATTATATTATTAGGAGCCTCCGAAGTCGCAGCGCAATCATATTTGAACTCAGACAAAACACGTGATTGCATGAGGTTTTGATTATAAGCATAATAAACGACCATAAGCGTAGTAAACGACCGCTAATTGTATACAATTTCATGCACGATCCCCACGCATTAGAGGCTAAAACTGGTATTCACAAATAGTTATCGATGAATATAATGAAGAGTTGTTTCTGATTTACTAAGGATTTGAAATCATTCGAACGCTAGTTGTTAAAAAATATGACGTGTCACGCTGTCACTATATTCTAATTTCTGGAATTTTTTTCAACGAAGCATAGGTAACCGTGCAGACTACATAGTGTTAAGAAGTCGTCGCAGTATATCGAAACACAACCACAGGCAAATTTGCCACATTTGCACTGCTTCATAGATCACCTCGTGTTGTCCCTGTATTTTCGGGAGTAAGAATTGGGCTAAGGTATCCTGTGCCTAATCGTAGAAGGCGTTTAAAAGGGGGATTGCGAGCTTGTGGGCAGCGGGAATGAGAGCAACAACCGTCCAGTTAGCGGCCTCGGGAAGGTCAACAGTGTGTTTGTAGCTGCATGCCGTCACAAGGCAAATGGAAGTGCAGGAAAGCACCATTGCTCTACGCATGATGGGCCAGTTTGAGTCGCTACACGTGGACCATACCGGTGGGTTCCTCTGGAGATCCCGGAGTTCTCCTCAAGCGCCGAGGCATGCCACCGAGAAGATTTAAGTGCAGTAAAATTTTCACATAACCCAGTATCTCTCCTAAGATGTTGGGTACTTTTTGAAGATTTTTCCCGATACAATAAGGTCACATCGTGTAAAACTGGACTTCTATTCTTATGCCTTACAAAAACCGTAGGGCCAAGCGCTTCAGCGGCGGGCATGACCTATTTACGTCAATATCAGGATTTTAGTTCAAGAGTAAATCGATTTTGCTCACAATCAACACATCAGGATTCAAGGACGTCCTTTGAAAAACCTAGATCTTGACTTAACACGAGTATGTAAGTATGTCACAAATGTTTCAGGTCGGCAATATGTAAACATAACAATGAACTTTCAAAAAATAAAATGTATCTATTTATCTGAGCATAATAAAATGTATATATTTATCTTAGACTCCAGTTCTAGGAAATGATAGAGCTATTGTGAAGTCTGCCAATTCAGATAAAACATTGTTGTCCATGAAAATTTTGTAACTTAATTTACAGCCAATAATTTTCAACTTTTTATTGAAAAAACTTCTTACAGTATAAACATGAAGATAATAATATAAAACATCCCTAAACGAAAATTAATGATGCATAGAATCGCAAGCATGGAATCGTATTTAATATTTTAATATTATTATGACGACCCTTGTGGCGCAATGATTACCCTGCTGGACTACCGATCGAAGGGTCTCGGGTTTGATTCCCGGCGTAGCAGAAATATGAATGATGAGTTTAAAATTTCTGTTCTCGATGTGGGTGTTTGTATTTCTGTCTTTGTGTATGTCCATGGCACCCACGTCACAGGGTGTATCTACCTTACTGTGGGGCTATGAGTGTGAAACGTTAATTATGGCACAATTTGCACCGTTTGGTAATAAATGTGACAGTCCACGATGCGAAAAATAGCGAGGGTTTAAAATTTCTGTTCTAGGTGTAAGTGTTTGTATTTCTGTCCTTGTGTGTGTCCATGGCACCCACGACACAGGGTGTATCTACCTTACTGTGGGAATAGCCCAAACGTTTCAAACAAAAGGAATGTGAAACGTTTATTATGACAGAATTTGCAGCGTTTGGTAATTACTAGTACTCGTGGCGGTCCTCCACAGTCCGCTTTGCACGCTCATTTTTACCACGGACGTGTAGGTTATGGGACAACCTTCCAGCTGAGGCATTCCCAGTGGACTATAACATGGGGTTCTTCAAGAAAGCTGTAAAAAAAGCTCTCCTCTAAGGCCGGCATTGTGCGGGCGGCTCCCGTAGTGTTGCCCGTGTCCATAGGCGACGGTGATCGCTTAACACCACGCGGCCCGTCTGCCTTATTGTTAGGTTTATTTATAAAAAAAAATATGACAGTCAATGATGCGAAAATTAGCGTCAACGCTTAGTGCTTAGACTCAACCCTAACTTATTATTATGACTGCCATCTCTACTAAACTCGCAAAACATATATCACGATGGCATCCTGCTTTGTGGGTCTGACATAAAAAAGCCACATGACAAAAAATGAAGTCAATTCGAACATAAAACCACAACATTTAAGAGCCTAATTTGCGACAAAGTAAAACTCTGTCGCAGTTAAAAACGTGTCCTACGAGGTTAAATTGTCCGCACAAAAGCAGTTAGCGAAGCACTCTTTATAATAGTAATGTGTACTAATTGAATTATGTGCGCTCTGAGCCCGCAATGGGAAGGATTATAGCGTGTACGGAGCCTTTTTATTGTACTTAATGGGCACATAGCCCTGTAGCTAGCGTACAATGCAAACGATTTACGAAGTTAAGTGTAAAGGCCGCGGTGGGGTGGTAGATGATAGGGACCGTTTATTTTTTCAACCTTTTTTTATGTTCCACTACTGGGCACAGGTCTTCTTCTCACACAATTGAGAGGGATTTAGGCCATAGTCCACCACGCTGGCCAAGTGTACGTCATCAGGATCAGTGGACGTCATGCTTATTTCTCTCAGGCATGCACGGCGATGGAGAACATCGTAATCAATGAAATATCACGATATTTTCCATCACCGTGGAGCAGCGATAAATTCGCACATTACAAATTTCTTTGTCAGAGGTGCGAGCCGAGGATTTGAACCTGGGATCGGTTGCGTTGAAGACCGCGGTTTTTTACCACTCGGCCATCGCTGCTCACTGGTATCTCTAATAAACAAAATATTAATTATAATTGTATTAGCCTTCCGCCAGCGGCTTCGTCGCCGTGGACCCGTTTTATAGGTTCCCGTAGGATAAAAACTATCCTATATCCTTCCCAAGTTCCACTCTATCTGTGTTTCAATTCATTAAAATAGGTTCAGTACTTTAAGCGGGAAAGCGTAGCAGACAGACAGATTTACTTTCAAATTTATAATATTAGTAGGGATAGACTTAGCTTATACTTTCGGTCTTCATATCAAATGAACAGATCCGGTATGAATATTTTTGGCTATTATTTAATTTAACCAGTATCAAAACCTTTAAAATAATAAGGCACGCAGGTATCTAAGCTGAAAATGACGATTCAGTTGGTCCTTGTAATTACAAGAACTCTTTCTTTAAAATTAACTGTTTAAAATAATAGGTAGCAGTTAAAAACTTTTTTCCATCATTACTGAAGGGTGCGATGTTATTCTAAAAAGTACTAAAAGACCTACTCCTTCCCTATAATAACAGTATACTCGTATTAATTATAAAGAAACATGGGTATAACTCTAAAACGGACATATTTGTACGTAGGAGAAGAACGTAAAAGTTTCAATTGCATTTGTGTGAAGCGAGTCAGACTGTTCAACTTTTCTAATGTCCGGAGTGGGTTTTGGTTTTCGTACGAAAAAGTCTACTGAAACTGAATTTCATGGAATTTTACAGCTAATGCTGAAAATAGTGATAGAAGACTGGATGATTGTCCTCTAATTTTCATATATAGCACATTATGTTTTGAAGAAAACCTCTTACGATTTTATTATTATGTGTAGTTACACTCTCATGGGACTCACTCTCATGACACTCATGGGACCAAAATATACAATAACCTACCGGAATTCCTCAAAATAAAAACGGACAAAGAGTTTGAAAAGGAACTTAAATTTAATAGAAATAAATATTACTCGGTTACTGATTTTTTAAACGATAAAGCGGCATATAGGAATTTTATAAAAACCTGGGAGGTTTTTTCCGCCGGCATTTTTTTGCTCTTAGTGTACAAAAACCCTGCGATATGGGCGCCCAAGGCCGACGAACGGATCCGATCCAAAAATTAATCAATAAAAAGGCGCAATATATTGTGTACAAATAATGATAATAATAATAATATAGGTGTAATATATAATAAATAAATCTGTTTCAATGTATATTTTAATATTTGTAATTAGTTAAGTTTTAATTGTTGTAATATTTGCATACCTCATGAAGGTAAATATGGCGAACCAAATGTATAAAAACACCTTTTGTAAACATACATATTTGTGCAAATAAAACTCTTTGTCTTCGTCTTTGTCTCATTTCGGTAACTTTACAATGTGTACTTGTGTGTACTTTACACCTTCTGTCAAAATAGCAGACACAAACTAGAGAATCTTAATAAACAGAAAAATGGATGGATTACATAGTTTTCTATTTAAACTTTGCTTAGAAGTTGTTTCTCCATGTCAATTATTTCAAATGCAGTCCCGATTATTTGACAATACTTTAAACTTCAATACATCAGGTAGACAACCAAGCAAAAAGGTAAATAATGAGACAGAATGATTTACGGAGAACGGATCACATAGTGAGCCTACTTATAATATTTCTATGATAGTTTTTAAATTTCTTTTCTTGAACATAAAACGCAAAATCGCATCGAACCCGTCACATATAAAGCGACCCTTCACTCGTTAGTCCTCACACGGTGGATAAATTACATTAAATTACACACACGATCGCGGCAAAATGGCAAATGGGAACGTTTTTTCCCCTAATGAATTCAGGGAGACGTATGATTTGCCTTGAAATTACCATTGCATGGTGTCGCCTTGTCGTGTTGGTTTTGTGAATTGTTCGCCTAAGTGTATGGAGACATGCTATTCTTTGATTTTGCAGTAAAGGAATTTTATGTAAGTGTACGAGTGGCGTTTCGATCATGGAATGCATTATGCAACTTGTTGATGACTTACGGCCGTTTTCAATAACCTATCGAAGATTATGGATAGATCGCTATCTCCGATAATCAGTAGCAGCGTATCTATCCTTAGTTTCAATTTCACAATCATGGATAAGAGCTATCTATCTTTCATCAACGATAGATAGTAGTTTCCCTCTCATCTGTCAAAGCTTCTTGTGACGTTTCGTTCCTAGGTATCGACGCAAAAACAATTTTTTTTTGTTTTTTTTTTAATTTAATTATTGTATACTATTTTTCTTGTAAATTATTATCTTCATAAAAATGTATCTAAACATAAACAGAATTATTTCATTCTTTAAATATCCATAATTTACGGACGTCGAGAATGAAACAGAACGTTTTAAAAACTTGGACTATTCTTTTATCTGTGGCAGGCATCTCCTGAAGTTTGGACGCGAATTATTGTTATTTTCAAGTTACAACTTTTTAGTGTGTTTCAAAGCGAAATAAAATGGCTCATGTAAGAAGTCGGCATCACTGTTACTATCTGTATCACAATCTAAAATCTTCCCAATAATTACATAGACATAGGTATCACCGTCTTCACTGCTTAAATAATCCGTTATATTATAATACAGGCGTTGTTTTTCAAAATTATTCAAAGCTATCGGCCAAGTTTGACAGATAACAGAATTACATTACTAGAGATAGCTTCATCTATCCGACAGTAAGTTGAAACTTATATTGAAACGCAGGTAAGCGTAACTTGCATGGCGTCTTTATCTTTTGTACGTTATCCGTCCTCCCAACGATAGATAGATAACTTCGATAGAAAATTGTATCTGTGGATAGGTTATTGAAACGAAAGTAATGACGAAAAGATAGATTTGTCTATCTTTAGTAGGTGAAATCACAGATAGATAGGTTATTGAAAACGGCCGTTAATGTATTCTGCCCTTAATTTGTCGTTAAAGGGTTGTAACTAATTTTGTTTCTTTTTCACTTTTTAGCATTTCACAGCTAAAGAAAACGTTTAAGACAACAGTCCATTATTTAGTGGTTCAACAGTGGTTTGCTAGACACAAAATGTATTTAAAAAATATTATGTGACAGGCCTTCAAAATTTCTCAAAAGACAAGGCCAATGAAGGAAATTATAGAAATGTTTTCACTTACTTTTCATTCACCGTGGAGAATTGATTTAAAATGAGTCGTGCAGTGAACTATGCAGAATGGACCCCGGCGGCGTAGGAATGTTGTGTCTTAACTATTATGCTATTACTGCTCTAGTCATAGCACCTACTTTGAATTGTCATCATTATAATTGATAATGACGGCAGTTATGAATCTAGGTTGCTTGAATGTTTCAGAGATTGCATATTCCCAACTAAAGTTTGCTATTAAATTATTTATATTTTGATCATTCGGGCTATATAAAACTGCAGAATAAAAATCTGCATTCACAATTGATTTTATGTTTACAACTGATGCCTACGATGTTATCCACACGATAAAATTAGGAATGATTAAATCAGAGATATATTAATCCGTTCCTATTAAGTACTTGCAAAGTGACATTTTACACTTTAAAACTTTTCTCGATAAATAGATAATCAACACAACAAAATCATATATATAAATAATTCCTGAGTTAAGCGCTTTCAAACAAACAAACTCTTCAACTTTATAATATTGCTAATAGATTAATATAGATGGATGGAAAATAGAACTTTAAAATAAATAACAAAATGTAAAATAACAAGCTGAATCGACCGGACGTCAATGCTTCTGTTTGCCGGAAAGCTGTTCAAAAAGATCGTCAAAACGAGCGGCGTCCTTATCAAGGCATTGTGCGGAGTGCGGAGACTCACACAACGCCTAATGCGATATAAATTGTCGCCTCTACGCACTTCCGCTTGTATTGGGGACTGGAAGAGCCAAAATTACAGTCTCGTGAAAATATCCTTTATAATATCTGTCTTAGTTTGGCGTTTTTCTTATTTTTCACAGTTAAGTGGTTTAAATTTTACTATCATTGTTTTAAATTATATTTAAAGCTAATTTCAAAACTGGTACAATAACACTTTTCTTATTTTGCTGGATTATTATTATTATATTATAAAGTAAAGTAGACTAGGCCAAGTAAAGTCATAGTCATAATCATTTCTTTATTTGCTAAATAGGGTATTAGAATCAAATATTCAATAGAATAATCTAAAACAAATTTAATGGTCCATTTATACAAATTTTAGGGCGCACAAATTTTAATATTGACATAGGTAATTTTAAACCTAAAAAATCATAACATTGGAACTAATAATTTAACACAAGCCTGTCCATATTAAATACATTCAAATTAAATACATACAGTCAATAATAATAATTTAAAAAGTCAAAGATTACAAATTCATGAATATTATATAATGAAGTTATTTTTTTTATATATATAAATAAACCTAACAATAAGGCAGACGGGCCGCGTGATGTTAAGCGATCACCGTCGCCTATGGACACGGGCAACCCTAGGGGAGCCGCCCGAGCATTGCCGGCTTTGAAGGAGAGCTTTTTTTACAGCTTTCTTGAAGAACCCCATGTTATAGTCCACTGGGAATGCCTCAGCTGGAAGGTTGTCCCATAACCTACACGTCCGTGGTAAAAAGGAGCGTGCAAAGCGGACTGTGGAGGACCGCCACGAGTCCAGACGGTGCCGGTGGAACTTTATCCTTCGTCTGGTGGTATAATCATGGAATGGTGATGTAGGCATCAATTTGAAGAGTTCCTCGGAGCACTCACCATAGTAAAGTCGGTAGAACACGCAGAGCGAGCCTATGTCTCGCATGTATATCGTATAAAATTATTAATACATAAAAATACAATAATATATTATTTAAATGTTAAATTAGCCATGTCAATTTTATACGTCAAATATACAATTATAATTTACATAATTCAAATTGCCAAAGTAATTTCTGTTGTGCAATATAATCATTCAAAGTCAACTGATAACTGCAGCCATTGCCATTTACTTGATGGTTATTATTTGGTATAAGTCTTGCTGCATCAGTCCTGGCGACCGTTATGATGAAGGCAAAATTTAATCGTATGTTGCCGATAAAATCACTTCATCCCGCGAAATAATTCTACAAGTTTTAACCAGTGCTAGACGGCTGAAGTGGTGGTACAACTTCCCCGGCAACCGGGTCAGTTTTCTCCCTTCATTATAAGCCTGTGACTTACAAATGTTCTAAGTCTTTTGAAATCTGCCGAACTGCTGTTATGTTTAGGGTTGGACTGCGTTTTTAATTCGACACTTCTTGACACCATGTTTCTTATGAATATATTATTTTTGAGACGAGAAACATAACATACAGCGAAAAATGTAACAAAGCACATTCAGTATCTGTAAGTCAAGGTACAGTTGAAGGTTCGCTTTTTACAGCAGGAAGCGGAAACCGCTCGAGCCTTCAGGAAATGCTCGCGTGTTTGTGTTTAGGCTGCGATGTAGTGGGGCTCGATTCGAAATTTGAATGAGAATAATATTTTTTTTTTCTGAAATGGTCCACCATATTTATTATGGCGAACTAATAAATGTGAGGTGCTTGGCCCCACGGCGAGCGCAGAACGCTAGCGATCTACGCAGCTATGCCAAACGGTCGCGATCGGGTGTGAGATGGGTGACCGCTAGTGGCAAAAATTTTTAGCGCGTTTCCGTGCTTCGGAGGGGACGTTAAGTCGTTAGTCTCGGTGGTTATCGACAAACAGTCGTTAAACCTAGTCGTAGGCCTTATGGGCGGTTTGAAAACATCCAACAGCGGGTTGACCACTAACCCGCATCTCCACTAACAACACACATTCTCACTTAAAACATTATTATTTATTTAGCAAAAAAATAACGTTTCATGAAAATGTAATGAGTAAAATAATACGTTACATTTCATGCCTAACCTTGTACCTAAGTATGAAGGTTTAGACCGTTTGAATGTTACCCATACTGTTACCCGTACTGTACTATAATTCAATCACCTCTGTAAACAGTCATCAATAAACATTTTTCATTTCAATCCCCACTGGACCACCATCCTTTCCGCTTTGTGGTGATCATTCCACGGAAACACAAAAAGTAACGACTGCGTTAACATCGCTGTGGCTTCAGCCATACTTTTGTATCGAATTTTTTTCTAGATGTAAAAATTAAACATCTTACGACATTTGTTTGCACAGTTGACAACGCGTAGTGGTTATCATGCCGGACCATCGATCGAAGGGTCCTGGGTTCGATTCACGGCGAAGCAGAAATTTAAATGATGAGTTTATATTTCGGTTCTCGGTATGAGTGTTTGTGTTTCCGTCTTAGTATGTGTCCATGGTACCCACGACACAGGGTATATCTACCCTACTTTGGGACTATGAGTGTGAAACCTCACTTATTTATTTATTTTATTTATGCTAACTGTCAAATAAAACTATGAGCCCAAAATAAAACAATATATTTTATCCTTATAAATTGCAGTTATAACTTAACATAATCTTGTTTAATATTTCGGATTCAACCCATTTTGTGTCTGACTTATGGGCACTAATCTCTTACAATTTTTTGGGAGGCCTGAAGCTTACTCCACCACTCTGCTCCGATGCGCGTTGGTGGAGATGCGGGTTAGTGGTCAAGCCCTTGTCGAATGTTTTCAAACTGCCTATACGGCCTCCGACAAGGCTTAGCGAAGCTTAGCGCTCTCTGTCGATAACAACCGAGACAGAAGCTTAACGTGCCCTCCGAAGCACAAAACCGTGCTTGAGATTTGCCACTAGCGGTCACTCATCTCACACCCGACTGCACCCGTTTGACCTAGATCTGCTTAGATCGCTTGCGCTCTACGCAAGCCACCAGGCCACGCGCGCTTCACTATTGGAACGTGCCTCTCATGTTTCTTTAATGCGGTTTGTTGTAGGGCAGAGTTAGGAGCCAGGCTGTTTTCAGTTGCTCTCTTTATATGCTCCTTACTAAATTTCTTCCTATCTGATACCCTTCTTAATCCAGACCACGTTCGTTCGCTTAGGGATTTTATTACAGTCAAAAAGCTGAGGTAGCAATTTATTTAGCTTCCGTTATTTTTTGAAGATACAGAGTAATTATCATTTCGAAAACAAACAATTTCTTACAACATATTGTTTATCCAACGCTAGCATTTCTCTGATTATTTGCATTGGGAATATTTTAAATTCCCTTTCATAATAAGCTTGCCCTGTTTAAACGGATGGGAATCGGGAATTTTATCGGATTATTCGCGACGATTCGCATTACAAGTATTGTGGTGAGCAGAGTATTGGCGCTTAAATGTATAATTTAACTTAAATAACGGCAGATTAATGACGTCAGTTTATTTAACATTGGTAGTAATCATCCTTTTGTTTACTCTGTGATAATTTATGTTAAATGTTTAATGAATGCACATTAAGCAACTGTTAAGCATGAGTTTATAGCCATTCACAAGATTGAAGCATAATTAATTGGCTGCAACGCTTTTTGCGTCCCACTGATGGGCACGGGTCTCTCCGCATTTTTGGGGAGGCCTGGAGCTTACTCCACCACGCTGCTTCAATGCGGGTTGGTAGAAATAATTAATTAATTTAGGAAGTTTCTTTTTTCCCCACATACTAGGAATCAATATTAGTGCCCTTTACGATTGAACAACACGTTACGTCCGCGAAGTGACTTAGATATTACTCCAAGCTTTTGACACAGACAGGAATCAAAAAATACAAATTATTATTATATTATTATATTATTATATTATTATTTATTTATTTATATTTATTTAGGTCGGATCGGTTTATTCGTTAGTAATGTAAAGTAATTTTCATTTAGGTGAAAATTACTTTACATTACTAACGAATACGGAAAACGATTTAAATATATTTATCACGCGTATATTAGATTCTGTAAACTGTTGTGTACAAAATAACAAAGTTAATTTCAGCCTTTAAATACATCTCTACATTTAAATTCCCACGGGAATCATTCCATCTTTGTCGTTACATTACATTTATGACTAAACACTACTTTATTTTGAGTTAATTGATGGATTGCGGATTTATTTTCCACCCTTTACTAATGTCACTGATGTACGCCACGCTAGCCAATTGCGTATTGGAGAACATCATGCCAGATAGATTTTTTTTAATTTACTCTCAGGTATGTACGTACGAGCGAGCAGCGATGGCCGAGTGGTAAGAAACCGCGGTCATCGACGCGACGGATCCCGGGTTCAAATCCTCGGCGCGCACCTCTAACAAAGAAATTTGTAATGTGCGCATTTATCGCTGCTCAACGGCGATGGAAAATATCGTGATATTTAATTGATTACGATGTTTTCCATCGCCGTGCATGCCTAAGAGAAATTCATAATTGTACTTGTGAGTAGGAGACCTGTGCCCAGCAGTGGGACATAAAAAAGGTTGAAAAAATAAATGTACTTATAGTGGGGTAAATATCGTAATGAAGTTACCGTGTTTTGACGACTCGTATTGCACGGGTTCCAAGTAAGGCTGAAATTTGAAATGGCTTCAACCCATTTTGCGTCCCACTGCTGGGCACGAGTCTCTCTTCATTATTGGGGAGGCCTGGAGCTTACTCCACCACGCTGCTCCAATGCGGGTTGGTGGAGAAATTTGAATTATGTGTATCAATTTCTGTTGTTGGTTAGTGTGTGCGTTTTTTTTTGTCTTCGTGTGTTTATGGCATCGACAAAAATGTTCAACCTCAATGTAGACGTGGTGTAAAATACGCATACTCGTACGTCGTCGTACGTATTAATGTTTAATCGTAGGTATTATTATAATAAAAATAATAATAATAATCTTTATTTGTTTAAACCAAATGAAACAGAAATTTTAATGAAGCGTCTGGACCCTATGTTAATAAAAAACTGTGTTTTAGGGACCAGCGTCTCCTCCCAATTTTTCTAAGGCATAAAGGTTTTAACCTTTTTACACAAGGTCTACACATGGTATACAGATTAAAGACTTATTTCTAGTTATTTATTACAATTTTGAGTGTTTTGTTTTTTATATGCATTTGTGTGTGTGTGTCAGTTATCATTAGCATACTGTTACTCACATACTACTCGTACTTTGGGTTATTTTTCATTTCTTATTTACGATCATATCAATCGTAAAAGTGTTTTCGGATATACAAATAAATCTTTTAAAAATTAAAATTAAGTTTATTCCTTAGCGGTGGATTAAACTAGTTAAACATCTTTTCTACCGTTGACCCTAAACTAGTGAATAAATAAAAGAATACGCCTGCAAAATTAATAGTTAAAATAACCGTACAAGACCACTCCAATCCTTCACCGCCATTATTCTTAGGCACCCAATTCGCAGTGGAACTGTTCGGCTCCACCGATCCATCAATTAAGGTCGAAAAGCTAAGTGGCATTTTATTGGGAGTGTGATGAATGTGGGCAAATAAATCAGTTGACCCTTTTACAGTATGAATAGTTTATTCAACGGGATAAGTATTTTTATTTACTCAGGGGTTTTAGTCTCAGGGCCTTTTTCACCACCTTCAAGTACAGTGACAAGTACGCTAATTGTCGGTTAAAGTCACCCGTAACTTCAATTTCAATTTCACTATGTTCTAGTAGCACTAATCATATGATATACTGACAAGCGCTCATAGCTTTTACTTGCCAATTAACTTTACTTGAGACGTAACCAATCAGCTTCCACATAGATGCTCCATAAAAATTCTTATTTTCTAGTTTCTTATTTAAATTTCCTAGTAAATAAATCATAAATAATGTCTCCTTCCACCACCTGCAGCGAGCAGGAAGTCATGACTCACGGTGGTATTAAATACGTGCTGGGATTGAACGAACGCTGTCAATTTGTACACGTAAAGAAGTAGATGATATTTCACATTTTTTGCTGTTTATAAAAAAATGTGATCAACTTGAATACTACGCTAGTATCATTATTAAAAACCTCCACACATTTCATTATAAGCAACTATTGCGCCACACGACACGTCAAATAAATTAAAAATAAACAACATTTTATATTTATAGCCGCACAGTAGGATAGTTATACGTTATGACGTGGAAACCATAGACACACAAAAATACTAAAACCCAAACACCCAGACCGAGAACAGAAATATAAAGTTATCATTGAAATTTCTGCCTTGCAGGGAATCGAACTTCCAATCGGTTGTCTGGCATTGCGCCACACGGGTTGTCCAATATTTCTTATTGTAATAAATCTCTCGTAGACTATTGTAAAATTTTAATAAAGCTGTTAAATCTAGTAAGACCAGTTAGGATCCTTGTTAAACAATCCGCAAATAAATATTTTTTTCTTTCTCCAAGAGTAAATAATCGCAATCAATAGAATTAACCCCTTTTAGAAAACACTATATTCCTATGAGTGTTGTTTGCAATAATGTTAGCCAATGACATCACGCACGGGTTAAGAGCGTTAATCACAATAAGCGCGGGCTAGAATGAGGCGCTATAACTCACGATTTTTAACCCTCTGCAACGATCACAACGCGTGCTAAGGGTACCCGCATTGCACATTCGTGCATGTAGAGTAAAATGTGACGACAGACGTACAAGACTCCAAGAGGCTTCATTTATCATTTATACAAATTTAAACAGGTATTTAATCAGAAAACAGTAACCCTTACAAGATTATTTTTTTGTCTGTCCGATCGTCAATTAGTCGGTCCGTCGGTCCATCTGGATGATATCCCTTCTATATAGTCTATATAAACGTTTCACCCTCATAGTCCCACAGTAGGGTAGATATACCCTGTGTCGTGGGTACCATGGACACCCACGGAGACAAAAACACAAACACCCAGACCGAGAACAGAAATTTAAACCCATCATTCAAATTTCTGCTTCCCCGGGAATCGAACCCGAGACCCTTCTATTGGCAGTCCGGCATGGTAACCATTGCGCAACGCGGGTCGTCAAATGTTGTCTATAGTTCATATTCTATTGATTTGTTTGCCTGTCCGTTTTGAAATTAATATGAAACACTAAGACCGACGGTCCCTTTAAACTCTGAAACTACCTATGTAAATATTCTACTAGACATTGCCCCCATATTACGAAATTTTACAAGAAATAAGGTTACAGCATAAGTGAAATAATAAAAAAATATTTTTAATTGTTATTTCAGTTTATTTTTGTTTTAAAGAATGCAGACTGATGCGGCGAGAAATTATCTAGTCTTGATTAATCTATAACGATCACAACATGCACAGGATAAGAGCGTAAATAACAATAAGCGCGGGCTAGAAAGAGGCGCTATAACTCACGATTTTTAACCCTCTGCAACGATCACAACGCGTGCTAGGGTTACCCGTGCATACCACTGCATGTAGAGTAGATAATGATGACAGAGGTACAGGATGGACTCTAAAAGACGTACCATCTAGTCAATAAACATTGTGTAACGTTGCAATAATTATAATGTGTTTTGTGTTGCTCTGATACCCATATGATTTTTAACATGTATTATTATAACTTTTAATTAAAAAAAAACCGCCTTCAAATGGTAAAAATAATATTGTTCAGTACTTTGCATTTAATACTTTTCCTTGCTAATGGTAGTAACTCTTAAAACTGTTTTGGAGTTAGTGCCCATTCAGAGCGAAAGGTACTCCATTTTATTAAGGGCCCGACTCCAAAATAGTTTTAATAGTCATCACTACCATTAGCAAGGAAAACTATCAAATGCAAAGTACTGAACAATATTATTTTTTACCGTTTGAAGATGTTTTTTTTAAGTTATATAATTTCACTCTTTTTAGTGCCTTTAATTTAATAAATAAAGTGAGAACTTTATCACAATTAAGTAAATATCGATCCTTTTTTCATAGAGACTTCTGAAGTCTCAATACTCTATGCGGTAGGGTAAGCGTCCCAGACGCTGCCCTGCGTTAATTTATGCGCATTGTCTGCCGCGGTGTAATGGCCGCTCTCGTAAATTCAGACCGCTCGGTTAGTGCGCTCAAATTGAAAGCCCTTCAGAACCCAACAATAGCGTTCGGTTTTTTAACGGAAGTGCGTACCCCTAATTTTATTTATGGTGTTGACACGCGCCTTTGTTTGTGGATTATTTGTTTGGAATTTTGATTTTTCTACGCGTACTAATGGTACATTAACTGGCAGTTTTGTGAAGATTTGTCGTACTGTCGTTTTGGAAATGGTCATGTGCCACTTTTCAAGGGGCCATTTTTCAAACGACTGTAACATAATATCCACTTGTTTTAAATATTTTTTATATTAATTAGATTTTAATATACAAATTGAAATCTCTTCAGAGTGCAAGTACGTTCGGTTTTTAACGGAATAGCAACAGATATAGCAATATCTTTATGCGTATGAATTTAGCTGTTAAATGGTTGTCGTAGACACTAATATTTTTAGGATTACTTGGATTTTAGTTTGAACCTTTAAAACATTTTCACATGTTTTTTTTTGGCAGTTTAAGCTTTATTTTTTAAATTTACATTATTGCTCCTTTTAATTGATAATTACTAAAGTCTTAATCTTGAGTTTATCACAACTCTATCCAAGTTCTCTCCACCTGTCACAATGATTTATCCCTTCCCTGAGCAAGCTCCTTGTGACGTCACAACAAGTCGCACGTCACTCGGCTGCTAACCGCTGTTGAATATGCACATCACATGCTAATCTCATGACGGTGCCGCTCATTGCTTCGTTAGCTAGAATTGCGCTGAGTGCGAGCAACGTAGGGTTCTGTAGCTAAGGAAAGTTTGAGATGACATGATATTTAATTATAGATGTGGAATTGACTGAATTTAGCAAGACAGATAGATCGAGGTGGAAAGGCTTACAGAAAGTTTAAGGGTGTTTGCCTGAAAAAAAGTGTTGGCCACTAATCCGCATCTCCACCAACCCGCATTGGAGCAGCGTGGTGGAGTAAGCTCTAGGCCTTCCCAATAAAGGGGAGAGACCCGTGCCCAGCAGTGGAATGTAAAAAGAGTTGCAGACAAACTTCATTGGAGCAGCGTGGTGGAGTAATCCCCAATGAAGATGTTGATTCAACCTTTTTCGTCAGTTTAATCGAATCATTTTATTAGAGGATTAGCACGCAAAAATTAAACATAGAATAACTTAAAAATATGCAAGATACGAAGATTTCAAATTGAACATTAGACGAAGGGAAATACGTGATCGTGACGTCACTTGCCCGTACCACAGTACAAAATATAAGAAAGCTTCGTTGTGCTAGAAAGGGACATAAACATATTTTTCAAATAATAACTCCGCGGTTTATAACCAACATTCATTTTGATCAGAATTTATGCTTTTGTAGGAAAACAAAATTCATTCAATAACTACTATACCATAATGAGGAGAGCTCCAAGCAATGAGACGCAAAACGGGCTGCAACCAGCCCTAACAATCTTAAAAAAAGCAACTTTCCCGCCTGTCATGTCACGTTTAGTGTGTATGTCGTGTTTTTGTAAATATTTTTGTGAAAAGTCTGTAAGAAACTTGTTGACCTTTGTAACAATAAGTATATTTTAAAATTACTGAATATACGTGCATATTATTTTTGTGATAATGCACCGCACTTACAATAGTAGTAAATAATCAAAATCATGTATTCTTAAATTTGTTTATAATTAGTTAGTGTGCGAAAAAGTCCTTGTAATTTTTTATTGCTACCATTATAGCTACGATTTTTTTTTAAATTACAAATACTAATGCCGAATTAGAAAATAGACAAGCTTGTCGAACAAGGTATACCGTTTCTTTAATATTAAAACAAAATAAAATGGTTTTTAACAGTTATGTTGCAGGAGCATGTAATTTTAGTCAAGTTCTCTAAGAGATTGGTACTTTAGGTTGTTTATATTGGAATGTTCGGCCAAACATTGGCCCATTACAGTCCATACCATAAATGTTAATAATTGCATCAGAAATGCAATAGCCAATAGCCAATAGGAGAGCTCCAAGCAATTAGACGCAAAACGGGCTGCAACCAGCCCTAACAATCTTAAAAAAAGCAACTTTCCCGCCTGTCATGTCACGTTTAGTGTGTATGTCGCAGTCGGATCGTATAATCCGCCGTATAACATTACAGCTAGCCGGTTCCTAAAACAGGGCCGTTCTGTATTGTGGCGGGTCCACGATTAGCCGGATTGTTATTGCGATACGTTCTACAATATGGCGGCTCACGTTTAGCCTCATTGTAATGAAGTGTCATTGAGCTAAGCAATGTCCCTGAAACACATTTTCACTATAATTATTTATATTCGAAAAATACCCAAACCGAATCAGAGCACCTCACTATCCACGTGGTCTTGTCTGTACTACCCCTAGAGTGTATATAAAAAGCCGGAGGCGCGGAGGGAGACCACTCCCAGCCCGCCGTAGGAAAGCGCAGGCACCAAGAGAGCCGTAGCGGCTGAGGCAGGTCGCCGAAGGCGACCACAAAGCCGAAGCTGCGAAGGCGAGCGCAGGTGCCGCGCTTTCTTACGCTGGGGCGGAAGGAGTGGTCTTCCCGCAGCGCCGGAGATGTCACAGAGCCACTTGTTTTATTACATTATCCAAGCCTTGGAAGATATATAAAATTGCTAGTTAGGTAATGTAATTAATTCATTGTCAATTATCACTTTATCTAAATTGAGTAGATATTATAAATAATGGCTAGATAATATATAATATCCGCATTTATTACTTTGGCTGTAACATTAGACAATTGGGCGGCACGATATTACGCCGCTTTGACGAACGCGAAGAGCTTATACAATACAACGTTCGCTAATTTAGCTGAATTGCAATCCGGCTGAATGAGAGTGCGCCGCATTACAATACAGCCCTGTTTTAGGAAATAGCTAGCCGTAATGTAATACGGCGGAATATACGATCTGACTGCGACATGTATAAAGATTCCCTCCATTGGTCATTGCATGATGCAAATGAGATGCAAATAAGTAAGGGCACGTCGAGTTTTCTCGTTACTGACAGCCGGACCGGTGTTGGCGTCAATTACAAAATTTGAGCAACCATTAGCAAGTTTTGCTTTAGGTGACATTGGTGTAGGTGTATTGAAAATGTTGGTCGTCATTCATAATGAAATCACGAGTTCTTGATTAATTCAAGGTAATTTTAAGGAAATGGTGTTAGTAGCTTAAAGGTGTCGTACAGGGATCAATACATAACTACTGATATTTGTATTATTACATTAAAAGCTACTAGCTTGAATAACCAATGCCAGGCCGCTAGTAGCTTTTAATTCTGTGCATGTTTCTGCGTTTCGGATGCCAGCAGACAGCAGTAATTAAGCCTTTTCCGAGGACTTTTCAGCACTTTCAGCATCCAAAAGCAGGTTGGCCACTAACCCCAAGGTATCTCCAATAACGCCCAATCATGCCCAATAATGCCCAATACAGTGCGTTGGTAGTTACCAAGGCCTCTCTTGGGTTTCATCTCTCACCATAAGTGAATCAGGAGACCTCCATGCTCAGCAGTGTAACGCAAAACGCACTCGGGTAAAAGGTCTGCGATAACCCATCCTACTCCCGACCTAGCTCAAACCCCAACATTCTGAAAAAAAGCCTGTCATTATCTTCTTTTGTCTGTCTAACGATTCCCTCCATTGATAACTGCATTATGCAAATGAGATGCAAATCAGTGAGGGCACGTCAAATTTACTCGTTACTGACTGCCTTGACAGTTTTGGCGTCAATTTCCTTTACTACTCTATATTTTTTCTGTTTTGTTTTTGTTTACAACTAGTTATGTCCGCAGCCTTATTTTTGTCAGTAAAACTAGTAAACTAGTAAAATAAGATGTGAAGATGGAAATGTTTCTGATGTTTATATTATTGAATTTTGATTTCATCCTTATTATGCCATGTTCCATCATAATTATTACTTTCGGCTTTAAGTCACGGCTTGACATCGAATATTGCTATATTTCATTGATTGTTTCAAGCATTTTATGCTCATCTCTGAACAAGGTATTCATTTATATAGTATTATTTAACCAGTCTTAAGTTCCAATGAAAACTAAAAGTATACTTTTATAACATGATTTATTTTCCGAAATCCTACTAATGTTATAAATGCGGAAGTAAGTTTGTTTGTTACTCTTTCACGCGAATACTACTCAACCGATCTTCATGAAACTTTGTAAATATATTATCAGCAGTAAAATAGAATACTTTGAAAAAATAACGCGGGTGAAACCGCGGTGCACATCTAGTATAGTCCAAAAGTTAAGATAAGTACTTCTGTCATTAAAATCCTCGAGACTAGTCATACGCTTTTGGCCTACGATTTTATTATACAATGACTTATCAGTTTCCAATTATTATTCGTGTCCTTTTAAATTAAAATTAATATTATAACAATACAACATTATACACCTACAATGCAGCGTGTGTCTAACACAATACAGGCTGCGCTATAATCGTCGCGATATGCAAATTTTATCTGAGCGAGTCACCTACATTAATTGTTTTATTTTAATCCTACCCTCACAAAAGGGAATACTAAATAGTATGGAATCTTTCCGGTGCCACTGACCGCTTAACTAGATGCTCTTTATGGGATATTTATGCATTTAATTGGGTGATAGAATGTGATTAACATTTTAGGAGTCAATTGTGATTAAAATTACGATCGTTGAATACAAAATTGGCAATAAAATGTTTAAATAACGAACTTTCTTGACTACCTTTTTACGTAGCCTATTCTTAAAAGACGACATTTGAAAGAGAAACGGCATAGTAATTTATTATTGCGACTAACTGTGATCCTACGGTTTAAGCTTTCCCATACTTTTATCAATATTAAAACCTGAAGAACACGCCAACTCGCTGTTTCAAAACGGAATAGTTAAAGATACAAATTAGTGGTTAATTATACTATCGAACGCTTCCATTCCGAAGAACTTCTGATGTTGGTTGCAAATGTTTCTTAACGCTCCACTGTTGGGCTTGGTCCTCTTACTATGCCTTCTAGGTAATGGAGGTTCCAGCAGGTAATAGTATATTTCATTACAAGTGCGGAAAGGCTGTCATTGCAATGAGTTCCGACAAATGTCTACCCGAGCCGAGGCGCAGCCGAAGGTACACATACAGTTACGACAGGCGATATAATAGTATTGAAAGTAGAAAAAAGTAAAAGCTCTCCGGCCCCAAAAAGCGAGTAACGTTCGGCAACAAATATTCATCACCAACGTTGCAGCTGTTTGACCAATATTTGTGTACATACAACCAATACCCACGATATATATGTGACATTTTTATTACAATTTTATAGATTTTTTTGTAAATATTTATGTGAAAAGTCTGTAAGAAACTTGTTGAACTTTGTAACAATAAGTATATTTTAAAATTACTGATACTATACGTGCATATTATTTTTGTGATAATGCACCGCACTTTAGTTAGTAAATAATCAAAAACATGTATTCTTAAATTTGTTTTTAATTAGTTAGTGTGCGAAAAAGTCCTTGTAATTTTTTATTCCTATCATTATAGCTACGAATTTTTTTTAATTACAAATACTAACGCCGAATTAGAAAATAGACAAGCTTGTCGAACTAGGTATACCGTTTCTTTGATATTAAAATAAATTAAAATGGTTAAGAGTTTCGTTGCAGGAGCAAGTAATTTTAGTCAAGTTCTCTAAGAGATTGGTACTTTAGGTTGTTTATATTGGAATGTTTGGCCAAACATTGGCCCATTACAGTCCATGCCATAAATGTTAATAATTGCATCAGAAATGCGATAGCCGTGTCGGGAGGGATTTTTACGGCTGTGCGTTTTACTGTCGCGTCAAATAGTTATGGGCGCGACGGAAGAGCAAATGGATGGGTATTTTATTGTTTTTTATGGGATTTAAAAGGACTATTTTTACCCTTTAACGCACTACAGACTATATCAGAATTTTGAGAAGTAATTAAAAATGAAGTGCCCATGACCCGGCGGTTAGCATAGAATGCAAGCGACCTATGTGACTAAGCCAAACGGGTGCGGTCGGGTGTAAGATGGGTGATCGCTAGTGGCAAAAAAATTCATGGTCGTTTCTGTGCTTCCGCGAGCACGTTAAGCCGTCGGTCCCGGTTGTAGTCGTTAGATAACAGTCGTTAAACCTTGTCGGAGAGCTATTGGCGGTTTGAAAACATCCGACAGCGGGTTGGCCACTAACCCGCATCTCCACCAACCCGCATTGGAGCAGCGTGGTGGAGTAAGCTCCAGTCCTTCCCAATTATGGGGAGAGATCCGTGCCCAACAGTGGGACGTAAAAAGGGTTGCAGCCAATTAAAAATATAGATGGTAGAACTTACGCCTGACAAAGAAAGCACCAACGCTTAAGACAATCTTGCCTTAAAGTAATCCTATTGCGTTTCGATGGAAAGTAGCGGTTGCCGGACACACTATCATGTGCAGATAGATTAATGATTTCAATCAAAGCTTTGCGCTTTTATATAATTTTAAACCACTGTTTCTGAATAAATAGAAATGACGAAGCAATCTTCATTAATAACAAAAATAAAATCGAATTCAAAATAACTGAAAAAGGTCAATAATTATATTTAGCATACCTAGTATTAGCTTGTGTAGTAAATAGGGTAAGATCGCGACGAAAATTATCTTTATTTGAAATGTTTAATCCTGAACAGCTTTTAAAAAATAAACTTCAATTCCATATCCGTCCAAGGAATTCTTATTACAAGATCCCAGACGAAGTAGTTGGTCTTACAGACTCTCGCATTCTACTTCTTGCTCATCTAACTTACAAAATAAAATTAGGAGTAACGACTTCCTTGCGAACTACAAAGCAATTTCCAAGTAAAGAATAATAACATTATATTACGTAACAGCCCGACCGTGAAACTTTTTATTAGTATTGGGCTCGTCCGGTTATACCCGGATTTGGGGGCAACTAGTTTCGGAGACAAATCACCGGACAGGTTAGGGTGATAGCTCACGTGATACGATAATGGCTGTCTCGCTGAAAAACACTTGTGGTACTTACATAATATTAGAGTTAAAAAAACCATTGGAATTCTCAAAAAGTATGTAAGATACATGCAAGGTTACATTGATATTTATTTACTGAAAAACTACTTACGAATCTTTACTATTATTATAAAGGCGAAAGTTTGTATGTATGTGTTGCTTTATCACGAACAGATTGGGATGAAATTTGCCACAAAGATAGATTACAGTGGACTGGCACATATACTACGAGTAAGTACTTTAAATACTGGAAAATGTATTTCTTTCATGAGATACATTAATAAGAATAACGTTTCATACTCAAAGTCCCACAGTAGGCTAGATATAGGTACTCTGTGTCGTGGGTACCATGGACACATACAAAGACAGAAACACAAACACCCAGACCGAGAACAGAAATTTAAACTCATCATTCAAATTTCTGTTTCGCCGGGAATCGAACCCGGGACGTTCCGATTGGTAGTCCGGCATGGTAACCATTGCGCCACACGTGTCGTCATAATAATAGCATAATTATTAAATTCAAATCACCTGAACAAAGCTGGGCCAAATCACTAGTAACAAATATAATATAGTCTTGATAGAGATAATGTCTCCATTATACGAAGAGTATATCAAAAATTGAGTTTTTACTATTAAAGTAGGAAGAAAGAGAACAAGCGTGCAAGATACATCTCTTACCGCTGTTGTTTGTCAGATAAAAAAATTCAGGAGCTTTCCTCACTCATCTAATTTAAGAAATAAAATCAGAAATAACGTCTCACTCTAGCAAATGACCGATCGTGAAACTTTTTATTGGTATCCAGCTCTACCCGTTATACCCGGATTTGGGCTAACTAGTTTTGGAGACAAATCACCCGGATGGGTTAGGGTGATGGCACACGTGAAACATTAATGGCTGCGTCGTTAGTTTTATCACTCAACTTAACGAAATAAAAATTTGCCTACCACTTGCGACCACTCAATATTAATTTTGAAATACTCACTCAATATTGTTTTCCAATAAATTTTATTTTTATTATTTTATTCGTTTATTTTTATTTCAATGAAATAGAAGTAGCAGAAAGAGACAGGCTATGTATTATGTGGTTACTGTAGTCTATGACTGTAGTCTATGTAGTCTATATTTAAAAATAATGACACTCCCATCATAAGAATAAATAATACTACGTAGAACGGAAACTCCCGCTCAAAACGGGCTCAAGGTCACGATATTAGCCTACACTTTAATTTCGGCTAAGCCGACTACTGAAGACGGGCTGTCTCGGACGGGCGTGTCAATTACAATAACGGCGCCAAGTTAATGTGGTGTGTTTGGTTGTACAAACAATTCTAAAACAATGCCAAACTTAAGTTTTTTTAGTTTGCCCAAAGATGATGCGAGATAAGTAATATTTTTTAAATATTATTCCTTTTCCGTACCTAATTTATCAAAAGGATGTGACCAGTTCTTTTTGTGTAGCCAATTGTTTCACTTTCACTCAATTATAAAAAAAAATGTTAGATAACTACAGCATTTTAACATGTCGCCAAAATATTTTTAATAGCCCCCGCCATCGGTCATTGAACCTTTCTCGATTGTTTTACGTTATACTTAATATGTAATTCGTTTATTTTAAACCTACACTACGTAAGTATTTACACCTATGTAGGTAAGTAATACTTAATTAAATGGCTTCATTTGGTATGGTACTTATAACTTATTAAGTAATATTATTTATAAGTATTTATAGAGTAGGTAAGTATTTATAATTCTCATATTTTGTAATACTAAACTAAAATAATGATTTTTAAGTAAAGAAAAACTTATATTTTTGCGATATTATCTTTAGACATAAGCATTACTAACAGTTTACAACCCTGGCAACACGCCTGGGCGACAGAGGGGCGTAACGGGGTGAAGAGGGAAGTAGGTATATAAATTGCGGCATATCGATGGCGGTCAAAGGAGATTCCGTTCTATGTAGTATTATTTATTCTTATGCTCCCATCTCTATACATTTATGAAATATCCTTAATGGTAAAAAAAGATATAAATAAATATGAAACCCTAAAATCACAAAGATATAATAAAAAATTGTGTTCGAATGCGTCAAAAACAAAACAATGTCATAAAAGCGTCTTTTGCATGGGACCAAAAATATATAATAATTTACCTGAATCCCTCAAATCTAAAACAAATTGTGATTTTAAACGAGCACTTAAAACGTTCTTATTTACAAAAGCGTACTACTCGGTTTCTGAATTTCTAAACGATGAACTTTAACTTCGTGAGGGAATACGGGATTAAAAACCTGGGAGGTTTTTTTCCGCCGGCTTTTTTTTCCTCTCAGTGTATAAAAACCCAGGTAATTGGGTGCCCAAAGCCGATTACGCTAATAAAATACCGTATAAATAATTACCAAAAACAATTTAAAAAAAACCGCAAATATGGGATAAATATATATCAATAATATGATTAGTTAATTTAATACTTAAATAAATTAAAATTTCTAAGTTAGATTTTAGTCAGTACTTTTATTTATTAATAATATAATATAATATTTGCATACCTTACTGTGGTAAATATGGCGGATTATTAAATGTATAAAACAACTTTTGTAATACCCATATTTGTGCAAATAAATCATTTGTCTTTGTCTTTGTCTATGAACAGCTACACACAACCTCAAGAAAGCCCTTATTGTGGGTGGTATGGTGTTGCATTAATAATGAGTTTTAATTTCCTCCTATACTAGATTAAAATATACATATTAGTAATAGTTTGCTTTTGAAAACGATTTCTCCAGATGAAAAGTTAGAAAAAATTGTATCTTGAACTAAATAAAAATCTTGGAATTAAGTAAAAATTAAACGTCCTCTATAACTGTGATTTACTGTGACTCGTATATCGCAAACCTAACCCAGATGCCGTGCTATAGCACTTATAAGAGATACGGTAAAAAGTTCAATATTGGTAAAAGTTCCGGCCGTGGGCTCCACATACAACATAGTAGCGTCGTGTTTGGAAAACCGTGTCTAATTATACAGATTAGTTACCTTTCTGTTGTGGAATAGTTGGAGTTTGGTAGTGGGTTACAACGGATTTGTAGTTATTTCTACTTTATTAGTTTTGTTGTAAAGGGTAAATGAATTTTATACAATCTAGTTTGCTCTCGTACTTTGGGGAAATAACTTAATTGGTATTATGACTGAAACGTAGACTAGTAGTGTGTATAAAATCTAATACAGCCAAACAAAATGAACGTAGTAGAGAGTTATTTATGTTAGATCTTTAAAAATAATCATTTTTATTCTCACCTAGGACAAGGTCGTATTTGGAAAACCGTGTTTAATTATACAAATTAGTTGAGAAATGAGAAGCGTGCATGACCCGGCGGTAAGCTTAGAACGCAAACGATCTATGCAAGTAAGCCAAACGGGTGCGGTCGGGTGTGAGATGGGTGACCGCTAGTGGCAAAAAAAATTCATGCGCGTTTCCGTGCTTCGGAGGGCACGTTAAGCCGTCCATCCCGTTTGTTGTCGATAGATAACAGTTGTCAAACCTTGTCGAAGGCCCTATGGGCGGTTTGAAAACATCTGACAGCGGGTTGGCCACTAACCCGCATCTCCACCAATCCGCATCGGAGCAGCGTGGTGAAGTAAGCTTCAGGCCTTCCCAATAATGGGGAGAGACTCGTGCCCAGCAGTTCGACGCAAAAAGGGTTGCAGCCAAGCCAGTTGAGAAATAGTTGGTGCTCGGGAAAGGGCAACAACAGGCTTATATTCATTATATCGGCTCGCTCTGCGTGTTCTACCGACTTTACTATGGTGAGTGCTCCGAGCTTTTCAAAATGCCTTCGTTACCATTTCATAATTACACCACAAGACCAAGGTTAAAGTTTCACGGACACCATCTGGACTCGTAGCGGTCCTCCTCCGTGGCACGCTCCTTTTTACTACGAACGTGTAACTTATGGGACAACCTTCCAGCTGAGGCATTTTCTGTGGACTATGACATAGGGTTCTTCAAGAAAGCTTTAAAAAAAGCTCTCCTACAAAGCCGTCAATGTTCGGGTGGCTTCTCTGGGGTTGCCCGTGTGCTTTTTTGTTCGGTTCATTTATAAAAAAATGTTTTAAAGGTCAAATGTAATTATTTCGCTATTTCATGCACGAAAAATATTAAATTATACTATGATTATTATTTATGATTAATACGTGGACCTGCAGTAGATGTAAAAAGTAATATCGGTAAAAGTTTAGATCGTTTTTTGTAGGTGGTAAAACTATTATGGTTCGCCCGGGGTAGTACCACCGCTGCACCCACTTCTGCCGTGAACCAACTCTATTGTGTTTCGGTGGAAAGGTGCAGTTGCCAGCCACACTTACATGAGGGGACCACCAGCCTCCGGAGTAGCAGCGCAACTGCATACGACCTCAGACAAGACTTACCTATGCTTGCTTGAGGTTGTATGTATATTTCCATGGGCTGCAGCGACCACTTAACACCACGTGGCCTGCATGCTCGTCTGCTACTCAAATAATAAAAAAAGATCGCCCGCTCTACTAATAGTTGAAAAGTAGAGTCGTGTTTGGAAAACCGTGTCTAATTATACTTATTAGTTACGTCTTTGTTGTGGAATAGTTAAAGTTTGGGAGTGGATTACAAGGGATTTATAACTGTTTGTGTTTTATTAGTTTTGTTGTGTGAGATTTACAAATCAAGAGCTCACAAACCCGAAAAATTAATTCTAACTTACATGCTTCGCGTCGGGAATCCTATTTATTTATTACTAGCCTTTCGCCAGCGGCTTCGCCCGCGTGGACTCGTTTAATGGGTCCCCGTAGGATAAAAAATAACATAGGCATAATCATAGGCCTAGCCAGTTACTTCAACCGCGTTGACCATATTACCCGTTTTCACGCATGAATGAAGCATTTTCTCGCGATAAAAAGAAGCTTATGTTACTCAGGGTGAATGCAGCTTTCTAATGGTGAAACAATTTTTGAAATCGGAACAGTAGTTTTTGAGTTTATTCATTACCAACATACAAAAATACAAATCTTTCCTCTTTATAATATTAGTATAGATTATTTAGGTTATCTGGTTGGCCCACTTTGGCTAAAACTGATGATTATATAAAGGTAGGATAGTAGACAGTGGTTGAACTGTACCCTCAGCTTGAAAACCGATTGTCCATACCACGTCAGACCACAGTGCAGTATATACCCTGGAGAGCGACACAGTCAGCGTAGTATGCGCCCCGTCTAATAAGGTAATACCTTAAGCGCGCCTGCGGTTGATAACGACGCAGACGCACAACAAGATCCGGCCGATGGGTTGCCGCATGCTCGTAATATGCCGCATGCTAATATTATTCGAGGCTCACAGCAGACAGAAGGAAAATAAAATAATGTATCTGCTAAATATACTGTATATATTTTATTTGTTTATGGCACGTAATTATATGGATGAAATATACTACTTTCTCTAGGAGTATCTGTTATAAAACTTCTCTTTAATTTTTATGTATTAAATCTTGTCTACTTTTTTATCTATGAATATATTATTATCTGTCATATTATACTAACTTTTTTGTCTTCTCTTATCTCGTCGTTTACCGCCTTCAAATTTATCTTCACTCCCTCAGGAAAGCTGGAAGATAATGCCACTTGGCATTCGCTACTTTTTCAATATAAAAATATAAAATTCTATTATTAATGACATTTATAGTAATTACTGGCGATCCGATATGGTTGGACAAATGAGTGGAAAACAAACCAGTCGTTATGTTCATATCGCGCCGTAACGAATTATATCGTAAAATGTTACGTGAATCGATGTTATCTGCGGTGTTCTGCATTATTATTTGTAAAAAAATTACAGATTAGTGGTAGTATAGTGTACACTGTCCGAAAAAAACAACGCGTTGCACTCCGGCAGAAGTGAAAACTTGAACATTAACGTTGTGCATTTTTGATATTTTGGAATAGTTAGGGAATAATTTCGCATGAATTGCTTTTATTATTTATCAGTATTATTTTTATCTAGTATTTTCAGTAGGTTTTCATCCAGTATTTTTATAAAATACTCACTCATTTTCTTTCACTATGTCTTCGTCACTTTTTTTATTAATAGATGCATTTTGTTCAATGTCCATATTTTAAATACTTTATATCAACGAATTTTACAAGTATAGACGAGATATTCGATCAGGCCACGTGTCCTGACGCGAGTTTAACATTTTTTACCCATCCCAAAAAAGTGCACAACGCCGCTAAAGAAGTTTTCACTTCAAAAAAAGTGGTCCTTTATCGTCAGCCTTTTCCACAGGATCAAAGTCCCTCAGCGAGCAATGGACAGGGTTACTTATGTTTGGTATTTCAAGACATTCGAGCGGTTTCAAACTTGTGTATTATTTGGCGCTTGTAGGACGTAAAAGAGGCTTACACCTGTGATACATGTTGTACCGAAAATCATCAAATCTTGCTGTTATGCGCTTACACGCGCTACAAAAAGAAAACAAAGACGCGGAAACAACTGCGAAACCCTAGTTTGAAATCGCTCTTCATTGCCATATATTTGTCATAGTACATGTAGTTTATTAATTTAAATTTTCTCAACTATTTAAGTTGCACCCTTAGAATAATTACAATTACATTATAGAACCCAAGTTCGCGCGCCCAAATTCAAGCATGTTGATTGGTGCCATTAATGGCACCAAACGCCGGGCCGCTCCGTAAAACTTCAGGTTAAATTTTATCACAACACAAAATAATTTGTTTGTCAGATGTGACAGCTGTAGGAATCTATTTAGTGCTTCAATTTTGACAGAGCGCTTGTATGAAGACTGATTCTTAACGTTATTATTCTAAGGTTGCACCCTAAGTTGATTCTAGACGTAGCATGAACATACGATGAATTAACAACTATCAATGACAGGGCTATTCTTTTTGCGCCTCACCGCTGGGTACTCAAAACTTTATGCTAGTTAAAATATATTAAAGTAGTCATACCCAAAAATTAGTAATTCGAATGAATGAATGAATATTCATTGATTCATTTTTCATTTCGTACGCAGTTTACTTGCACAAAGGAATCGCTTTCATTATAATAACTGTTTTTTTTATTATTCTTATTTTAAATTGACGACCTACGTGGCGCAATGGTTACCATGCTGGACTGCCACTCAAAGGGTCCCGGGTTCGATTCCCGGCGAAACAGAAATTTGAATGATGAGTTTAAATTTCTGTTCTGGGTCTGGGTGTTTGTGTGTGTCCATGGTACCCACGACACAGGGTATATCTACCCTACTGTGGGGCTATGTGGAGCGTTTATTAAAAAAAACTTAAGAGATATTTCTTCAGTTATTTTGATTGATAATAAATATTATGAATTTTTTTGATAAATAAAAATAAATGAATCCAGAAACGCAAGTTTCGTATGAAATGTAATCGGTATTAAAAATTTGAGAATTTAAATTAGGAATTAGAAGAGAAGACAAAAAATACATCTAATAAATTCTTATGAGAAAATCATGTTATAAGATCTATTTTACTATAATTGCTACAGTGTTCAAAGAACTAATTACTTAATTTCTTACAACGGCTCACTGCCTATAGTTATGATAAATTATGATACTAGGGGCCTGATAGTAACCAGATAACGAAATGGGGTGCGATTGGATAAAAAGGGATGAGAATTAATTTAAATAATTAAGCTATAAAATTTGCATGTCTAATAAAGTTAGCACCACAGGACGAAGTGAGAACAGAAATAATATTTAATTATTTTATTATATTTGAGACGAAATAAGTTGTCGTCCATGGACATCTATACACAAAGTTAAGAAGGCCTGAGTCTTGGCCATAATGCAGTGATGATGTTACTCTGGAGGTTGATGGTTGCTTTATATAAGTCTCGACTACAACCTCATCTCTCCATTGAAACACAACAGAATTACTTTTTGGTGAGAGAGCCGCGGTGGTACTTTCCCAGTAGAACAACAAAAGTTCCACACAAATCGTAATAATATCTGAATATACTTTTTGTGATGAAATTTCGCATAGCCTATCTAGAATAAACGGTTCAAGCTATTGACATCCTATTCTTATATTAATCTACGCTTAATTAACTAGCTTACTCGTATTTAGCTTAATTAGAACGCTTACCTACGTCACTTTTCATTAAAATGAGATAAGAAAACTTACATTTTCTCGAAGGTATGATGTCCACCAATCCGCACTAGGCCAGCGTGGTGGACTATGGCCTAAAACCCTCTCACTTGTTAAATGAGACCTAAGCCCAGCAGTGGGACACAAAAACGTTGGAAAAAAAGTAACGGCAGCGGTGGTTCCTCGGGCAAACAGTTGCGAGTTCTACCATTTAAGAACAAAAAACCGGCCAAGTGCGAGTCGGACTCACGCACGAAGGGTTCCGTACCATTATCTATATAAACCACGTTTATTGTATTTATTTTATTCTATTTTTAGTATTTGTTGTTATAGCGATAACAGAATTAAATCATGTGTGAAAATTTATAGTGTCTAGCCATCATGGTTAGAATAGAATAGAATAAGTTTATTTGCAAAAATGTGGTTACAGTTTCGGTCTTTTATACAATTTGGCATGCAAATTATAAATTAATAAACAATTAAAACTTGTTAAATAAATTATTAAATATTATCAAATTATATTTTGCATCAGGTCAAATTACTAATTAAAAAAAATATATATATATTATTAATATTCGGAGATTAAATTAAATAATAATATTAATAGACTAGAGTACATGAAAAAATATGTCAACATGAAAATTAAGTTAATCAATTAATCCGTAAATTAAGTCAATTATACTAATATTTTTGTAAGAATTCATGAATATTGTAAAAACATGTTCGGTTCATGAGATACAACCAGATGACAGACAGACGGACAGACAGATGGCGGACAGCGGAGGCTTAGCAATCCCGTCAAAATCGGTTCAGCCGTCTCAGAGATTAACCGGAACAAACAGACAGACAGTTAGAACGACAAAAACAGTAAGAAATGTTATTTTTAAGCAACCTTTTTTACACCTTTGGTAAACTGAATACCAAAGTTTATAGCCTATGAAGTTCAAGAATAATATAACATTCTAATGGCAAAATAATTCTAACAATCGGTTAAGCAGTTTTTTAGTTATTTTGCTAGGAATATACAACAATAAAAAGGTTCCCTCTTTATAACATTAATAGTACGACCCGCATGGCGTAATGGTTACCATGCCGGACTGCCGATCAAAGTGTTCGATTCCCGGCAAAGCAAAAATTTGAATGATGACTTTAAAATTTCTGTTCTTGGTCTGGGTGTTTGTGTTTCTGTCTTTGTGTGTGTCCATGGTACCCGACACAGGGTACTGTGTGACTATGAGTGTGAAGTTATTATACACTTAATGGTAGTATAGAAAGTATAGATACTATAGATTATCTGATAACTTCCCAAGTGACATAATCGAGCACATAACAATGTGGTGAAAATAAACAAAGGTTATTTCCGAAAAATCGACACATGATAGGGAAACAGCAATTATGGCAGTAATTACGGGAAACAATATTAATGCTCGCCCGGGCCACATTTTGTCCGAACAAGTCGTTACATGTCCATATCGGTAAGTTTAACAAATGGGACGCAATGTTACGATCGGTACAATTACCATGATTCGAGTCGATTTTGTGTTAATCTATGGTGAATTAATAATGCCAAAGCGTGTACCAACAGTAGAGAATATCGTCTTTTTAGTAGAAATTTTATAACTATGATGTCTTTACTTCTATCGGGCAAGTTTCAGCCTTTTTTGTGGCGACCTTCAAAGTTGAAGTTAAATAATTTGCTTGATAGTCTGATATAAGACATCGGTTCTTCACCTGACGAACCCTGCTAGTCAACTGTTACAAATATACAACGTACCAAAAGTTTATTTAATATTATTATATTGGCTGTAATTGTTTTTGCATCCCACTAATAGGTACGGGTTCTCAATCCATTATTGGGACGCTTGGAACTTACTCTATCACGCTGCTCTTGTATGATGGTGGAAATGTAGGTTAGTGGCCAACTCGCTGTGGGATGCTTTAAAACTGCCCATAAGGCCTTTCACAAGGTTTAACAACTGTTATCTCCTGATGAAAATCCAGACCTTGACAGCTTGACGTGCCCTCCAAAGCACGGAAATGCGCACTGTTTGCTTTTTATTTTTTATTTGAATGGAGTAGCAGACGAGCATGCAGGCTACGTGGTGTTAAGTGGTCGCTGCAGCCCATGGACATTTACATACAACCTCAAGCAAGCATAGGTAAGTCTTGTCTGAGGTCGTATGCAGTTGCGCTGCTACTCCGGAGGCTGGTGGTCGCCTCATGTAAGTATGGCCGGCAACTGCACCTTTCCATCGAAAAACAATAGAATTGGTTCGCACCAGAAGTGGGTACAGAGCTGGTAATTCCCCGGGTGAACGATAATAGTTCTACCACCTTCAAGAACCTCCTAACCTTAGTGGTGAAGACCGCTTGCATTCTACGCTAACCGTCGGGCAATACTAATATGCGAGCTTTAATATATAATACCGCAATAATTTCTTACGCTATGCCGCAGTACCGTAATTAAATTAAAGTGCTATCAGACCACAAAAAGGAAAGCAAAAGCTAGTAAACTTTAGCGGAACAAAATGATAGGCAATACAGTGGAAGTCCATTCACAAAGCTGAAAAGGTCGATTATGAAGAGTGCGGACTGCAGAGCTGGTTTTATATGCAGCGAATAATGTGAAGCATGTACACTGTCCTAGGTTAGATTAAACTAGCTATGACGTGCGATTTTAACCATATTACAAAGTATATCCCATACCCATAGAAAAATTAATTTTAATGTATTTGCTATGGGTATGGGATGTTTTAGAGCAGTAAAAAGTAGCTTATATTACTCTACGATACTGTGAATATATTTACGCACAAAACTCATTCCGTAAGGTCACTTGATCGCGACGTGAAAAGAAGTATAAACAAATAAACAAACAAAAAAAATAATTTCACGTTTATAATATTAGTATGTATTGTAAGTTTATTAAAGCTGAATTGTAGATGATAGAACTCGCATAGTTCAGGTTATCATCATCGCTGCACCGACGTCTAAAGTGAAGCAGTCACTTTAGACGTCGGTGCAGCGGCGGTGCACTTGTAATAATAAGGCATTTTTAGTTGACATTACAAACTCAACATGTTTTAATAATAAATGATAAATAAATAAATAAATTCTTTATTATCAGGCAACTAGGCCCATAGTATAAATACCTTATAGACTAACATACATATTTATAGTAAATGCTTTGTAAATGACAATTTATTTATTAAGAACTATAATACACTATACACTACTTAATAATATAGTATAAAAGGCGGACTTAATGATAAAAGCATTCTCTGCCAGTCTACCTTTGGGCGAAACAGAGATTGTTGTAGGCCGCATAACACGCTTCATAAGAACAATATATGAATACATAACAAAATATTATAAATAATATGACAATAATATGACAATATTACAAATAACTAACTTTACATACCAACAAAATAAGTAAAATAATTTGTCAGTGTAGTGTACAAGCCCCATTATACGAGCGACCGATTCTTGTTGTGCGAAGTCCGTTTAGCCGCAGTGATTTTGAATCGAATATCGCTGCATAATGCTATACGATCGGGTTGATTAAGTAGTTCACTTTTGGGATTTATAGGCTGTTTGTGGAAAATACGTGTTTTTTCAATCCCTTTTGATGTCCTACTACTGGGCCTGGTCCTACACTGGAGGAAAATGTTGCAGATTCCTTGGACTGCATTCAGAACCAACAAGTACATTCTCAAAGAGCTCAATGTAGAATCCAGACTATCCTCCATATGCCTACGTAGAGTACTGGAATCCTTTGGTCATATTGCCAGGAAAGACGGAAGCAAAAACAGCTGACAATTACAGGCAAGGTGGATGGCAGGCGCCCGAAAGGCCGTAGTCCACTAAGATGGTCCGACCAAATCCGTCTATCACTAGACTCCAAGCTTCATGAGGCGCTCCACACCGTAAATGATAGACATAGATGGTGCGATATCATCCGAAGGAAAATGGCTCCATCACAGGGGGATCACGATCCTTAGTAATGAGGAAAACGACGCAAGGAGGAGGGACTACTGGGCACAGGTCTCCTCTCAGGAATACAACGCTACTTCGGGAAAGTCGTGTCAATCTCAGGCTTATTAAATATTAAAATATTCTCTTTCACCGTGGAGCAGCGATAAATTAGAACATAACAACCTTTTTTTGCGGCATAAATGGCTGTATCTTTTGATTGCACTGGCTTAAAAATTTGATTTATTCACAACTCCAAGGGTCAGTAAACCTGCGTATTTAATGTAAATTCCAGCTTGATACCTACACGCGTCCATGAGAAAAAGGGTCTTGACAGAAAGACGGACGGATAACAAAGTGATACTATAAGGGTTCCGTTTTTTCTTTTCGAGGCACGGAACCCTTAAAAGGTCCAAAAACCATAAAAAAACTATCGTGACGTTCGTGATCGTGACGTGAAGTATGACACTAACGTTTTATTTAAATGTTAGAAGAAGACATTCAAGAAGAACATTAGTCCCATACTTGCCTATATTAGTCGCTCGGCACCTTAACATCCTGAAGTTTCTGGGTCACACATTTGAGGTTAAGAGCGCGTGAGAGTCCTCGTTTGGAGGCTGAAAGGTCTGAGGGGCTGGACTTAAGGACACACACGAGTATAGTATAGGAATATTAATTGGACACTTTCGCGTTTCATTTCTTGTTTCAGTTCTTTTGATCGTTCTCAATTGTGCCTTTAAGACGACTATAAATTATATGCTATAGTGGCTTAATTAATGGTTACTTAATGTAAAAATAACAGAATAAAATTCAGTTACATTGAAATTACTTGGTAAAAATACAGGGGGTCCGTCCGCGAGAACATTAAACTGATTCGTTGTGATATTTCAAATGTGAAACCTAAATTAATTATGGCGGAGGTCTGGATGTACTTGGTACAGTGTTTTGATATACCGTTCATGTCTGTGGTTAAACAAAATTCATCTTATGGCATGTCATCTACCAACTCACACATGACAAGCGTAGTTGAGTATAGCACGTATCACTCTTAATTCCGAGTGGAATAGTCATGCTTACTATTCCGTATTATTTACTCTTACTTGTTTTTCTATAGTCCACCACGCTGGCCTAGTACGGATTGGTGGACATCATACCTTCAAAAAATTATGAGCTTCTCTCAGGCATGCACGGCAATGGAAAACATCGTATTTAATTAAATATAACAATATTTACAGCATTCCATCACCATGGAGCGGCCATAAAGTGGGCACATTACAAATTTCTTTTTTTGTCAGAGGTGCGCGCTGAGGATATGAACCCGGCATCTTCCGCGTCGAAGACCACGGTCCTTACCACTTGGCCATCGCTGCTCGATGATTACTATGACTATCGGATAAAAAATTTGAATGGTCGATCGCTATTTCCATTCATATAAAAGCCTATATTCGTATAAGCTATATGGTTTTAAATAAAACAAACGTAAACCATTATCTCTACAAATTTAGATAATAAAAATTTATGATAAAGTGAAAATTAATTTCCATCTGCCAAATTAGTTCATGGTTTAATGTACGTACAATTAACAGTTGATTTTAGCAGACTGCCGCCGGTTAATATGTGGTTAATGGGTTAATTAGTTATTCTAATGGAGTAGCTGTTCTATAGAAAGATGTGAAGTGGTGTAATCAGCTGATATGCTATTTATAAAAATGGTAATTTAAAAAACTAAAAGACCCGCCTGCGTTTCTGTGTAATTTGGACATAATAAAATCTTGTAGTTGGTAAAAATAACAAAATTTTGTAGGTGGTAGAACTATTATCGTTCGCCCGAGGAAGTACCAACGCTGCACCCACTTCTGCAGTGAACCAATTCTATTGTGTTTCCGTGGAAAGATGCAGTTGCCGGTCAAACTTACTTGATGCGACCACCAGCCTCCGGAGTAGCAGCGCAACTGCATACGACTTCAGATAAGATTTACATAGCCAAACCTCAAGTAAGCATAGGCTTGCTTGAGGTTGTATTTCCATGGGCTGCAGCGACCATTTAACACCACGTGGCCTGCATGTTCGTCTGCTACTCCATTCATACATTTCTAACAATATTTTTAAATACCTACAGGAAAAATTGTAGCAGTTGGGCCACATTCTAGAAATGGAGGCTTAATGAATTGAGAGCACATACCTTCTATATATTAGATTGCAGATTGCTCCAATCTAGTAGTAATATCTAGACGGTAAACTTTCATGAATGGGTCCCGATCACTACAATTTTTTGTCAATTTAAAACAAATGTTAAAAACGCCATGACGATTTACTTGTTTTTTCATTTCCAAATTGTACATAAACGCTTTTTACGTTTTTTAGTTTTAAATTAACGTTTCTTATAATATTATGCTATCTTATAAGTTGGCGCCAAAAATGCGCCTTTTTGTTATTTTTATTTTGATATCCCAAGTGTAACTCTCACCGCTCAAGCTAAAATTCATTGAGTCGTCCAGTCCGCACAGCGTGTTTAAGAATTATACATACATACATACTATCCATAACCATAACCCTCTTTCCGGCGCAGTTGGATTAAAAATAATAATAATAATATCTTACATTAAGGGGCCGTATAATACATTAGTCACTTTTTTAGTTTGCGTCAAGAATCATAATGCGAGATTTAGGTTACTTTAAAATATTTTAATGCCAAATTTTTATTGCTAATTTGTTTTTTTTTCAGGAAACTGATTGATTATGAACTGAAGTGTATTTATGTCAAATAAATTTTATGAAAGAATACTCCAATTTACCGAAATCAAATGCTTACTGGCCCATTTTCTCTCAAAATTGACTAAGTTCAATGTTTTTTTACAAATATTTTTGTATGAGACTGGCAAAAAGTGGCTCATTTACAATGTATGTGATTTTTACAACAATACATGACATTTTTTCGATCTGTTTAGATTTTACAATGATCCGGAAATATGTAACATTCTATACCTATTACAGTAAAATTCACAAAACCATCACCGTCTTCAGGACTATTAAGCAAAACAATGTAATAAAAATCAAAAAGTGGCTCATTTAATAGTTTATTATTGAAATGATCTGTTATATTTTGCAATAAAACTTATGGATGTACTGCATTTTGACTGCAAAATTTCATGTGTATAATCAGTTAAATCAGCGAAATCGGCAAAATTTCGTATACGGCCTCTTAAAATTATATTGTGTATACGAGGCCGCGTGCTGTTGCAAGCACGAAAAGGTGCAAGAGAGCGTCATCGCTCTCCGGTGCCTTTCTCTGGAGGTCCCGGAGTTCTTCCCAAGCGCTAAGGCAGGCTACCAAGGTACGGTAGGGTTTAGTGCGGTAGAAATTCCACATGACCCGGTATCTCTCCCAAGATGTTGGATACCTGTTGAAGGTATCTCTCCTACACAAATAAATGACTCCAATTTGACATCGTGTGGCGCAATGGTAATCACGCCGAAATGTCAGTCGGAGGCTCTTGGGTTCGATTGCTGGCGAGGTAAAAATTTGAATTATTTTTGTTTAAATTTCTACTCTCGGTCTGTGTGTTTGTGTTTCTGTCTTTGTCTATGGTACCCAGAACACAGGATATATCGTATATCCTACTAATTCTCATAGAATTTCACTATGAGTGTGAACCGTTATTTACTTTTATTTATTGGGAGAGGTCCGTGGCCCAGCAGTGGGACGTAAAAAGTGTTGCAGCAAATCCACTCTAATTATGAAAGAATTTCTCTCTATTCATGTTTATTACTTTTTATTTTTATGCTCAGCATCTTCGTATCCTAACGGCTTAGTCCGAATTCGAGTATAAAGAGCCACCTTAGCCCGTGTATCAGGTATCGCGTTTGTTTTTATGATATTGCGTCCATTACTGGATGGGTTTCCGATGGCTGTTACTGTTTACGATGATCGCGGCTTAAGATTATATAACGGGCAATGTAATAAAAATAGATTAAATATCTCTATTTACTGTTTATCTTCTCGCAATGTATTCAGCCTGAAAGTTTTAGGACTTGTGGTAGATATAGTACTATTTTTCATATTATTTTCAACGCTTCATATATTTTTAAAAACATTTTTATTGTTCCACTGACAGGCACGGCAGGTATTTTCTAATACGATTAATGTACACACGATATTTTGTATTGAAAAGGGCTTTGTACTCGGGTTTTCCACATCGGAGACCGATGCTTTTGGTAAGCGTGTCGAGCTCCTCGATGTTATTTGTGTTAATATCAATGAAACTTTTGATAACGATTTTCTAAAACCTTTCCGGTTCTAAAAAGAGAATTGTGGCCAGCAAAACAAATTTAAAGAAGTGATGTAATAGATGAATAATAATAAAGCTTCAAAAATACAAAAATAAAAATTAAACTTCTTATAATAGCAAAAATTAATATACCTCTACATGCTTCTACTTTTAACCGACAGCCGATATCTGCTTGTGAATATTTTTGTAAAACTTCGCAACTGTTCTGTGGAAAACGGCGACAAATTGTGTTAAGTATAAGTTTTTGTTATAGCAGATTCTAGTCAGTTTAAAAGGGGTTAAATCTTTAAAATACCTCATAACTTAGTGTTATTTTCTAAGTTCCCAGGTATCTTTTAAGTTCCTAAATATTTTTAAGAACTCGGAATGTAGAAAAGGACTAGGAAGACATATTTACGCATTTCTTTATGGCAATATTTCTTTACGTTTCATAAGATGCGACATGAGTCCGTTTCTCGTACAAGCGCACTCTAAGGAAACAATTAATTCAGCATAACACTGAAGATCTGAGAACTAAAAAGTTCTTTTCAACTTTTATCGGTCCCAACACGCTACGACGCTACATGTGATACGAGCTTGCGCTACGATATAAGCTACGTTGCTGTAGAATCTACAATGTAAATATGTAAACGTATCCTTAATGCATCTCTACAGCTGTTCTAATGAAAAAGAAAATAAAGCTTTCATTAAACTGAATAAAAAAACATATTGAATTGCGTATAGAATAAGAAACAGATTCAATATTACCGATTGGTACAGTCTTAGTTACAATACTTTCAATAGATCAGTCGACAACCATGTTGTTGAGAGTTCTATTGATAGAAACAATTGCCATGATCAGCTATCCATTGTGGTTTGACACAGCGAATGAAACTCCAGTACAATGAACTCAATACAACACTTCAAAGATATAATAATAACATAAAAACTTCACGAGAAATTCAGAAATAATAAAGTGACTTGAACCAAACTTCATACTGCAAGTCTCAGTTCGCAACTGTTCTGCGGATAGCGGAGATAGATTTTGTAGAGAAAGAAGCAAGAGGTTTTCATCTTACAGGCTCTGTTGTCGAAGAGCCCAACATTATTAGAAGATAAATATGAGACAAGAATCTTTAACACTGAATAAATGTACAATCTAAAATGTGAAAGAAATAAAACCATTCATTCATTCATTTTTTTCAACTTTTTTTATGTCTACTGGGCATAGGTCTCCTCTCATAATTTAGAGGGTTTTAGTCTAGTCCACCACGCTGGCCAATTGTGGAAAGGTGGACGTCATGCTTTCGAGAAATTATGAATTTATTTCAGGCATGCACGGCGATGGAGAACATCGTAATTAATTAAATAACACGATATATTCCATCACCTTGGAGCAGCGACAAATGCGCACATAACAAATTTCTTTGTCAGAGGTCCGCGCCGAGGATTTCAACCTGGGATCGGTCGCGTCGAAGACCGCGGTTATTTACCACTCGGCCATCGCTGCTCATTATTCATATTAGTTTGTTAGAACTAGTGCTTTAATATGTATCCAAATCGTGTCTTTTACAAATGCACTATAAATGACAGGGAGACAATTTATTTCGTATTTTTAGTTTTCCGAACTTTTGCCCATCCAAACATGCAACAACTCTCCGGGAACTACGTTGCTGTGATATGTACATACATAAATATAATATCATATGGAAGTTCTTTTAAGTATTAACCGCATTATAACAGGAATTAAATCGAGGGTTTGATAATATCTAGGTTGATTAGAATTACCTTGGTGAAAACGATTTACATATTCGAATGGAAAATGCATAAGCTCAATACAATATTTCAGACATAACAATAATATTAAAACTTTGCAATAAATTTCAAAAATAATAAAGTGACAAACTGGAAGTCTCAGTTGTGGGCTTGTGCCATAAATGTACCGCCTAAAAGGTAAATATAAACACTTCATTATTCCTAATTATTAGTAAGTTATTAGTGAGTGAAGTGAAAAAAAAGTCAGGGGTCATCGAAGCGTGAATATATTTAAGTGAATAAACACTTGTGTAGGTGTAGATCCACTCTGTCTTCCTCCACCTCTGTATACCAGTGGACCGTAAAGATCGGTACGACTAGTTAGGGATAGAGGGTGCAGTGACTAGTCGCATGCCTGATTCTAAACATGCGCCTTTTATGGTAGGCCACACTACCCTGCTACATCGCTACATTCACCTAAGCATTCGCTATTCTGACATTGCCGCCCCATGTATCAAAGCAGTCCTGGATTTATAAATAGGCCGTATAGGCCGCGGCCTAGGGGCGGCAGCGTCCAAGGGGCGGCAAATTTCCGAGGAGGGTCCCTCGATTTCAGAGGATAAATTACTACTAGATACTGGTTTTCATCAAAACTCGTTGTTTCATTACATGTGATATGAAAATTTTATTTCGAATTTTTAGTTTCCCGAAACTTTTACCCGCCCTAACATGCAACAACGCTCAGAGAGCCACGATCTTATATCGTAGCACGTAGCGCAACGTAGTATATATCGTAACATATGCTACGTTGCTATAAACGTGCATAAAATATGCCTTTATTTTTATATTAAACTTATATTATATGTCCATGTTTGGTTATATAAAAATCAGGGTTAAGATTATATTATTATAGAAACTGTTTGCATATCAATCGAGGTTGATTAGAATAATAATTATTTGGACAGTAACGACTGGCGTGATGAAAAATCTATTATTATACAAGACTACGTAAAAAATTTATAACAAACTAATACAACACTTCAAAGACATAACAATCACATTAAAACTTCGCAAGAAATTTTAAAAATAATAAAGTGACTTAAACTTGAGTCTCAGTTGAGGGCTTGTGTCTGTTTGTGAACGTTTTTGCAAAACTTCGCGACTGTTCTGCGGAAGGCGCGTAGAGATTTTGTTGAGAAAGCAAGAGTTTTTGCTTTAATGGGTTCTGTACTCAAGTCTAAAGCATAATAGAACTACTATAAGGTAAAGTTGCAGTGAATAGATGCGATTAAAAACTAAAAAAGTTTCGTTTGTATTTGTTTTTGTTGGTAATGTTGCTTTATTCAAGCGGAAACGTATAAGACCTTGTTACGTACAGAGGCCTTAGTGTGAGTCTGCATACGCGAAAACGTTACTAACACGTTTGTGTTAAGAATTTAAGTATAAACCTTATTCCTCTCAGGTTAAGATCTATCTGTCCAATGTTAACGTTTGCGCGTTTACAAACTTATACTAAGGGCTCAGGAGTACGCTAAGGAGATATTTTATTCAGTATTTTAGTTGTTACGGTGTTTTGGGAGCTACGAATATGCACAATATTATTATTTTTCTAATAGGAGTTGCAAAAACGAATATGGCACTAATTGATATTTTTAAAAGTATTTAACTTGCTACATTAGTTTAGTAAAAACCAGTATACAACAAAAAAAATTAGAAAAGCATGTAGCTTTAATAATTTCTAACTGTAATCACTATTCAAATCGCATCTAAGTGAAACTTAATTATTTACTTTTTATTTGAATGGAGTAGCAGACGAGCATGCAGGCCACGTGATGTTAAGTGGTCGCTGCAGCCCATGGACATCTACATAAAACCTCAAGCAAGCATAGGTAATTCTTGTCTGAGGTCATATGTAGTTGTGCTGCTATTCTGGAGGCTGGTGGTCGCCTCATGTAAGTGTGGCCGGCATCTGCACCTTTCCACCGAAACACAATAGAATTGGTTCACGGCAGAAGTGGGCGCAGCGGTGGTACTTCCCCGGGCGAACCACAATAGTTCTGCCACCTACATAATTAATAACTACGAATTATCTACACTTCCATACTGATATCATAAATACGAAACATGTTTATTTATTTAATTGTCCTTCTTCCACGTTGCGATGGAGTATTCTAATGGAATGATTATTGTGCGTAAAGATAGCAGACTGGAGAGTTTACAAAGGCTATTTTATATATTTGTATAACATCTAGTTCCCATGAAGGTCCATTATAATATTTCTATATAATAATTCTTTCAAATAATGTAATAAAATACAATAATTCTTTCTAACGGTGGTTAAACCTTGGGTTTTAGCAAGTAATAATATTCTAGATTCTAGGTAAAAACTACTCTGCGACAATGCAACCAAAACGTATGATAGTGTAATACTTTTTTCATCATAGATATTAAATTCCAAGTCCAATCAACTCTGGTAGTAGTTATGATGTGTACTGATAAGGGCGCTTGTGTGCGTAAACTTAAAACTTACGCAGATAAAACTGCAAAGATACTACTACCACTGCAGACAACTCTTCTAATTTTAGTTGTCATGCTGACGATATTCGACACTGAGCACTCTCGAAGTTGCGCATACTCAAACAATGTGTATATGCATGCCTCACAACATTCATGGCTGAACGGGCTTCATGACATAAAATATCTACACTAAATATCGAACCCAATATCACGTACAAAACCAACTATATTAAAACGGAACTACAAATTCTCTTGCGTTAAGAAAATCGCATTCTCCATGAAACGTGCTCCGCGAAGAAAGTTGAGGGAGTATTTTTTCTCAAGACATTTTATTTTTACTCTACTACGCTCGCGTGTGAACCTGTTACGCTACGATATAGTACGGAGAATGGATGGGTCTGCTACAGCGCTGCTACGGTGCTACGATGCTAACTACGCCAGTTTTATGCTTTGTTTCTTGTTACATTCAGTTGCGCGATGAATTTTAAAAATATTGCATAGTGATGGATTTAACGATAACTCCATTATCATCATTTTTACAAACTGCTTTCACGACTCGTGAAAAAAGGGTTAAGGATTTTTAAAAAAGTTGTTTTATTTAACACTTGCAATGCAACATGCCTGAACAAATTCGTAAATTGTAGATAATTTATTTTTGTTAAAGTTTCATCTTTTTCTTTCTAATCTGGGAATATAATACCAGTGAAACGTGATAAATAAAGTATAATTGAAAAGTCTTACAAAGATTCAAAAAGTTTTATTTACTTCCAAATGAATACGTTTCAGTGAGAATAGATAGTGAGAAGTACCTAGTGTTGAAATCCATAAATCAAAGACAAGTCTTGTCCGTAATAGGTATCACTTTTATTTATTCGATCTGCAACCACAACTATACTGTTAAAACACAACCTTTCCACTTGGTAGTTCTTATGACTGTCCCTTCTATCTCAGTGGCAAAGTGAGGTTATAGTTCGTAAAATTTTACGTCACATCCCGTATTTTGACAAATCATGCTATTCTCGAAAATCATTATTGAACTAAATTATTAAAACCATGTTAAAAAGAGTTTACTAAAACTTAAAAATATTTCCAAAATATAAACAAAAATAAACATATCTTACACTATGTTAAACAATAATTAATATTTAGGAGCATTAATTTATGTATTTGCAGACTTCCGCCAGTTTCATATTTTTACGTAGAAATTACTTCTTATTTTGTCCTAAATATAAACAGAGGACATAAAAATAAAGTAGAAACTACTCGATATTTCTTTTAAATTCTAATATGAATTTTTATTATCCTTACACTAGAAAGTTCACTTACGTCTTTGCAACAACCATAATAATATGTACAGAACGTGCTGGGGTGTAGATTTTAAAGGAAAAATTTTTCCTTGGCACATTTTATTTCTTCTCTACTGCACTGCCGTGACTTACAGCGTTATGGGATAATGTGTGAATTTGAAGACGGAAGGTTCCAGTACCTTCGCATTCTACATTATTTCGCGGTTTTTAGTTTCCTTGTGTATTCCACAGCCTTTAAAAGACCAGCGGCACAAAATTGTGCCGTCATAAAAATTACCGCCAACGACCAGTGACACCATATGGTGCCATCTCGACCTCGCGCTGTTTTCGGCTCTATAGTTTTAAAAATAAGTTTCTATTTAGTCTGGCGTATTTTTAAATTCATAGAGGAATAAATTCTCCGTTCATTGGGTCATTTAACATCTGTAGGTTGGTAGTGAAATAAAAAGAAATCTCTGTTGCAAAAGCGACACTCCTTCAGTCGTCAAATTTGCTTGGTAATACTCAGTGACAGTTTGTGCAAGTGCTGGTTTTTTCCTGATTTATGTGGATTTTTCTACTGAAAACGTAATTAAAGTGTTATAATTATTTCATTTATAGTGTTTTTAGTAATAACAAATATCCAGAAGTTTGATATAAAAGCGCATTTTTGCGCATTGAAGTTATATTTTTTTCTGCTATTATTACGTTACAAAACCATGACAATCACTAATAGTATAAAGATAATTTATCAGGGAATCTATATTTTATTTATATTATTCGATTAGTAATTAGTTTTCTTCATAATTTGAATATAAATACAAACGAATACAGACTTTACCGTGCATACGTCGACGCCTTATGGAGTTCGCAATAAGGTTCATTTTACAATAAGTAATGCGCACTGACAAACTCTGTTGCTTGCGTGTTTGCTTGCGTGATTTGAAAAGTAATGAAAAAAATTTTCATTACTTTTCTTGGCATTTTTACGTCTATTTGTGTATGAAAAGTGTCAATGAAAATTATATTGCAGGAAAGGCAATTTCTTATTCTTTATGAGCGTGCCCCTTGATTTTAATTAGATTAATTATAAAATTCGTTAAATGAATTTTAACGTGACCTCGAATTTTTTTCCTATTTTTTCCGACTTTTCGTTTTTCATCTTCTACGAAGTATGTTTTTCTTTCAATGAACCTGAAAAAATATACAACGTTTCGAGATACTTTACCTAAAGAATAAAGGAATAACTAAATGAATACGACTAATACTATCATTGCAATTAAATTTTCAATACACCGTCATGTGCAATTTATAACGGCGGCGCGCGAAAAAAACATTACGTAACTTCAACCTCAAATTTGTTAATATTTTTGTATGAACATATACTTGTATTATACTTTATTAGAAAGGTATTTTCATGTAGATTCTGAATATATAAATAATGTGCCACATTTTTTCTTTGATTATATGTTACATTCGTTTTATACCAAGCGGAACAACAATCTAAACATGCGGACTCTTTGTTTGGCTTTGAACGATGATTATAAAAACAAAACACACTGTAGAAGTACTAAATAGCTATAAGGTGTAAGCTTGTTTCATTCCCTTCCGAGAAATGTAACTGGAGTCGTTGTAAGTGTAAACATCTGGTCGCACGAACATAAATAACACTCGTAGTGCGTATCGCGGCAAAAAATCTCTAGACCCCTGGTCGAAAGCGTTTTGGCGCGTAAGCGGCGCCTGGTCTAGTAATCCCTACCACCACTAACCAATATTATAAATTCGAAAGTAACCATGTCTGTATGTTTGTCTGTCTATCTGCTACGCTTTCCCACTTAAACAACTGAACCAATTTTAATGAAATTTGCAACACTATCTGACTGGACATTGGAAAGGACATAGGATGATTGATGGGCGGAGCCACTGGCGGAAGGCTAGTGTTTTTATATTTTTTAATTAGAAGACATTTCAGTAAGAAATATTGCTTATTTTATTTGTTCGTTTAAGTAACAATTTTCATGTAAATTTTTTCATTTTTCTTTCATGGTTTTAGAAGTAAAAATACTTAAACAGTCATTAGACATTAGGATGTTTCGTTCGACAACTACTACGTCACAATACAAACAGCGCATTTTTAGACTACGTCTTGATCACGTTACTGAACAATATAAATTTTCAGTGGCGTATGGATGTACACGAATACCTGATTTATTTTAGTACACTCAAAAATTGGCCTTTTGTTTCTATTCGCATTAATCTTTGTGACGAAAATTTTTATTTTAAAAATAAAGTGCGTCTATAGAATTTGCTATTCTACGAATCAAATTATTTTACCGAAATTAAATTAAATTAATATATAAAATGAGAAAGAAATAAAATATTCACAGACAGCAAAATTTGTCGATTTTTGTTCAAACACGTCAATAATTCTGCGCCGTGCACTGATTCAATATTAGTTTAACTTAACGAGTTGGCGGCTCGGACATGCTGAAAAGAGCTTAAACAGCTAAGAAATAGAGTTATTTTTAATTTGACACTTGAACTAATTATTTTGTTCAAATATTTGCCAATTATCGTGGAGTAGGATTTATTTAGTTCGTAACGTCACGAGAAGGTGCATTCGGGAAGTATAGCCCGTCAGAGTCACACATACAGCTTATCTGTTATATACGAGTTGACTAAACAAATAATGAATATAATAATATGAAGTATTTAAAATCATGATAATAGGCAAATTAATTACTTCCACTTTGGCGCGCTTTAAAAACATTGTAAAGGGCTATTTTTATTTATTTTCCATATACTTTAAAAAAAAAACTAAAAGATAACTAAAATATCAGAAACAGACGTAAACTCGTACATTTGACAAATCACATATAATATAACTGAATATTGGTCAGTTTAGATGTGGTTTAGAGGTATAATTCAAACAAACAGCCAAAACACACGGTTTAAATGGAGCAAATTAATGCAAATGCTTTAAACAAACATCGTTATTGTTTATTGGCAAATCGAGCTTAGCTTTTCATTGTGTAGACACGTAATTTAAAGTTATTATTGGCTATTTAGAAATATGGATTCATAGGAAGTTAAATACTACTTTTCGAAAATCGATTTTCTCAAAAATCTCGATGTAACCGTTATAAAGCTATAGTGTTCCATGCATAATAACCTGAAATTTTGTAGCTATAATTAAATTATGTTTATTATTAAGAATATTACTTAGATAAAGACGAAATTTTTGAGCACTCACTATTTATCTGAAAAATCATAGTCAGACTCACGCTAGAACGTTGCGTGCTGTCGGTACCGATATATAAAAATATTTCTTTGGACAATTCACACAGCGCCATCTGATTCCAAACTAAGCAGAGATTGTGCTATGGCAATCAGAAAGCTGATAAACATACTTAAATAATTCTAAATACATACTAAAATAGATAAATTAGATAAATTCAGAATTTCTAAACGATGAACTTTAACTTCGTGAGGGAATACGGAATTAAAAACCTGGGAGGTTTTTTTTCCGCCGGTTTTTTTACCTCTCAGTGTATAAAAACCCAGGTAATTGGGTGCCCAAAGCCGATGACGCTGATAAAGTACCGTATAAATAATTACCAAAAAAAATAAAAAAAATGCAAATATGGGATAAATATAAATCAATAATATGATGATTAGTTAATTTAATACTTAAATAAATTAAAATGTCTAAGTAAGATTTTAGTCAGTACTTTCATTTATTAATAATATAATATAATATAATATTTGCATACCTTACTGAGGTAAATATGGCGGATTATTAAATGTATAAAACAACTTTTGTAATACCCATATTTGTGCAAATAAATCATTTGTCTTTTGTCAAACACAGAACAAATAGTCATGTTCATCACACAAATATTTGTCCCGGGTGGGAATCGAACCCACGACCTCACGCTTCGCAGTCGGCTCATCACCCACACGCCACGGAGGCTGACAATTCTCGGCATGTATTTAAGAAATATGATGTATTCCTTTTCAGTTGGTAGGCTTTATTTTATTTAAAAAACGTCTTCTAATTTTCAGGCACACCTCCACCTCAAATAATTGCAAATGAAAGGTAAAGACACGGAAGGTTCGCAATCATAAATGAGTGGTTGCAGCCCTCAGCGATCGAGATGTAATTGTTTCAGCCCTTAACGAGGCCTTCAAAGTTAATGATGGACTGTTTTGTTTTTTTTTGGGTCCTGATTTGCATTTTATAATATTTCGATGAAACTTTTTAGGCAGATTTGTAATAGAGTACTGATAAATTAGCTTCATTTTGATCATGATAAAATTGTGTTTTCCATTTAGGTACCCTAATTTTTTATACGTATATCATAATTCCATTTTTGTATCCAGCATGTAGACTTTAAAAATTCTCAAGAAAAAGAAACCTTTTTAAGACACTATATTAAATGAGATATTTAAAGTTGTTAAAAATATACGATTAATTATGTAACTTACTAATTTTTAATTTTTTTGTTGTTTATTGGAACGGTACTGCAGACGAGCATGCAGGCCACATGATGCGTGGTGGTCGCTGCAGTCCATGGACCATGGTCCATGGACCTCAAGCAAGTCAACACTTACCTTTGAAAGCTGAGAGTGGCCTCATCTAAGTCTGGCCAGCACCTGCACCTTTCCAACGAACTAGAATTGCTTAACGGCTGAAGTGGGTGCAGCGGAAGTTTTTCCCCAGTCGAACCATTAAAATTCTACTACTTTTTTTTGGAAAGGGGGACGTTCAAATGGTACCCGGCACTTTGGAAGAGGATACTGTGTTTTGTGGGATTTAACCGTACTAAAACTTTCTCGGTGGCCTGCCTCTGCGCTTGGGGAGGACTCCGGGATCTCCAGTGGAACGCACCGGCGGTGTCTTCCACGCGCGGTGCCCTAGAACGGGCCCACTTCAGGAGAGCAGATGTGCTCTCCTGCACCTTCCGATGCTTACAGCGGCATGCGGCCATGCACACACCGCCGTCCTTCCCGGGGCTGCTGGCTGGATGGATCGAGCTTCCACTCTCATCGCCCGCAACCCCGGAAGTCCTCTTTTAGTCAGTCACGATCAGGCATACCGTAGCACTATTCTAAATCCCGAAGCTATACAGCAACAGCAACAACCAATCCCAGATAACAAGTCCTTTACATATTATGGTAATAGTATAAACTCTTCAACTTATGTAAGGAACTAATACTCGTACAAATATTTCCAATACCTATTCGATATCAAAGTCGATATGTCATGTAATAATGAAATGCCAACGTTTGAGGTCAAAGAATTTGAATATGGCTGATCCATGAGGGTTTAAATTAATAATGTAGGGTCACCCCACTAATCGTCTTTCAGGGCTGCCTCTACCACAAAGCTATTATGTGTCTATGGCATCATGCGTCATTGTAACAAAATTATACGGGACTCAATAGCGACATAGAGTTTTTTAGTGGGGGCCTATGAGCGTAAAGAAGAAGAAGAAACACTTATAAAAATTTACAGCAGTACATAATATACCTAGTAAAAAATATACATATAAAACATAACTATTAAAGTAGAAAAAATATATAAAATCTTAATACATCGAAGCTGTATTTCATTTTTACGAATAGGACAACACTCACTCACTCAGCTATAGTCATGCAAATAGCCTTACTATGGCTATTTGCATGACTATAGCTGCTGGTTTTCAGTGCGCCCTGCGAGAATTCCTCGAGCAGTTCGGACCTGCGGTGTGAATGAAGGAAAAGAAAAACAATTCATCTTAATTGCTAAACAAACATTACAAAATTACATATGCATTTGCTTTATTTGCAATAAAGTTTTACTTTTTTTCAACCTTTTTTTTATGTCCCACTGCTGGACACAGGTCTCCTCACAAGGTAGAGGGATTTAGGCCATAGTCCACCACGCTGGCCAAGTGCGGATAGGTGGACGTCGTGCTTTCGAGAAATTATGAATTTCTCTCAGGCATGCAGGGTGATGGAGAACATCATAATCAATTAAATATCACGATAATTTTCATCACCGTGGAGCAGCGATAAATCCGCACATTACAATTTTCTTTGTAAGAGGTGCGCGCCGAGGATTTGAACCCAGGATCGGTCGCGTCGAAGACCGTGGTTTTTTACCACTCGGCCATCGCTGCTCCACTTTACTTTACTTTATTTACTTTTATAATAAAAGAAGTGAAATCTCTATCCTTGGTTGGATATTTTCGAACCATTTTTTTTAATGGACGGTACGAATATGCACTACATGTGGACGTTAATTAGATATTGTGTTCCGGTGATTTCTATGCATCCCTCAGAAAAATAAAATATCTAAGGAATGTCGTATTCACCGACCTGCACTTGGACAATTTATTTTCTAGACGACGAGTTGGACATCAAAAATGGTTGGCTAATAAAAAGTAAGGAGGTACTATTGTATGAAAAAGTATACAACGTACAACAAGACGTTTTTTTTATTTCAATGGAGTAGCAGACGAGCATGCAGGCCAAGTGGTGTTAAGTGGTCGCTGCAGCCCATGGACATCTCATACAACCTCAAGTAAGCATAGGTAAGTCTTGTATTAAGTCGTATGCAGTTGCGCTGCTACTCCGGAGGCTGGTGATTGCCTCATGTAAGTGTGGCCGGCAACTGCACCTTTCCACCGACACATAATAGAATTGGTTCACGGCAGAAGTAGGTGCAGCGGTGGTATTTCCCCGGGAGAACCATAATAGTTCTGCCACCTGCAAAAGTTTAATTGCTGATTGTTGCAAAGTAGTTTTTACCTATCTTTATAACTGAGTTCCCATAGTTCCGCAAAGTAACGCCTGTTAATATTTAGCGTATCAACCTCTTCAACTGACACCATACCCCGATCCATCGCAGTTTATGGATATGCAAAGTTACCCTTATTAGCTAATCCGCTGTTTAATAGGGTGGACGGAACCGGGTTATAGCTAGTTAATATTCAGACCGACCGAGAGCGATTCAGCGGTCATACCCAAATTTGAGAAATTTTCAGTTAAATCAAGCGAGAGACCTTGACAAATATAGATTATACCTTTAATTTTGCTGGGATAGTGTCTCTGTTTTACTATTTTTCCTGTATAATGATAGATATATACTATACTAGCCTTGCGGCCCTTCCGCCAGCGACTTCACCCGCGTGGACCCGTTTAATCGGTCCCCGAAGGATAAAAAATAGCCTAGTAGCGTTGACCCTATTACCCCTTTTCACGTAGGAATGAAGCATTTTCCCGCGGTAAAAAGTAGCCTATGTTACTCAGGGTGAATGTAGCTTTCTAATGGTGAAAGAAGTTTTGAACCGGAACAGTACTTTTTGATTTTTTATTTATTACAAACATACAAAAATACAAATCGTTCCTCTTTATAATATTAGTATAGATATAATATCATAATTATAATAAGTTATGTAAGCTAAAGCCTGCTTGGTTCTGTTCCATGGTACAAGTACATACAAAATACATACATACAAGTAGACAAACTTACAGATATCTGCATCTAACTTGAATCTCATCTAAACTAGAATATTATTTACGTTTCTGCGAAGACAGATTCGCCTAGTATAAATGTAGCCATCTTGCGCACTGTTCAACGAAAACACAATATGTACTGTTGTATCTTGACATGTTTTTATGTAATTTGCTTAGAATAATAATTAATTACAATTACATTATCGAAAGCAAGTTCGCCCAAACCACGAACTCGCGCGCCCAATTTGAACCATGTTAATTGGTTGGTGCCATTAAGACTTAAGGTTATATTTTATCACAACACTTTTTAAAAACAAAAGAAAACTAATAAAATAACTTTTCGCAGTGTTTTAAATAATTATTTTGTAGTATCTTATAGTTAATTTGGTCAAAATAAATATATTTTGTGATGTGATATTAGCTGTGATGGGAATCTATTTAGTGCTACAATTTTGACAGCGCGCTTGTATGAAGACACTCATTCCATACGTATTTATTCTAAAAATTTTTGTTTAATTCTTAGAGCGGTTTCAAACTAGCATACTTTAAATACGCTTATATTAGAAATTAAAAAAAAATAGAACTAAAAGATTAAAAAAATTGTAAACACGATTTTGTGTGTGTTGCTCGATATACAAAAAATATGGCACAGAGCGCCCCACGCTTTTTTCACAATAATCCTGGTAAATTTGTTCATAATGGTTTTCTGCTTATATTAAGGATTATTTTCACTTTTTATTTTGATGTGCCTCAAAAGCGTTTTCATTCGTTTATTTAGACTATATTTATTTTTTTGGCGAATGTACGGTCGTTTTGGCAAACGCGCTTACGTCAAACGTCAAAACACTGCGTTTGCGCGTACACGTGCTTCAAAAAATAATTTTTACGAGCGTTAAATACGCTAGTCTGGTACCGCTCTTAGGCGTACAGAGCGAATCGTAGTTTTTTCAACTTTTATCCTCTAAATTATTACTGCTCTTCTTTCATTAATAGTTAAATAACAACCTGTGTAGCGCGTCCATATCGGACGAACGGTCTACTGGCTCCCGGGTTCCCGGCGAAGCAAAAAAAGTGATAAGTTTAAATTTCTGTTCTCGTTTTCTGTGTTTCTGTCTTTGTGTGTCCATGATACCCATGACACAGGATATATCTACCCTAGTTACTATGGGGCTATGAGTGTGAAACGTTATTTATTTATTTATTAATAGTGAATAAAGCAGTTTCTCACAGCTGGGCTCATGCATATCGAATTTACTGTGAGACATCATCGGTTTATTGAGAGGCGCGCCATAAAACCCGTATATTAACTTTCTTAACGACTTCTAGACTATAAAGCCACAGACTAAGGCGAAACCAGAGGCATAGAGTATTGAACATAATATGCATATGTACATTAGGGATGTGACACGGGATCTTTGTCTGTCTGTAAGCTAGCTCCGAGTACAAATAGCTGCGCTGAACCCAAAATTGTTCTAAACCTAAATCTGAGTGTTGCAAGTTTTACATCTGAATTTCGCACATACAAATTTGTATATTAATAAATTTAATTAGAATATTATTTACAAACAAATATATTTGGCATGAAAAATACCACACAGTAGATTTGCTTGAACATATGTACCTAATTCTCAACACTATAGTACATGCGCAGTCTTTTTTTACACCTAACTTCAGAGGTATAAAGATTCGCTGTGAGTACTACTACGAAAATCCCTATCGCCTTCAGATCCTCAGTAAACAGTGCTGGAAGGCGGATAGTAATATATTACGCTCAAATACCATATGTTTATTGAGGAAATATAGCTCAAATAGCGTTGTACCTTCAGTAAAACATCCTCATGGTTACATTCATGTAATAGCTACGAAAACGCTAACTACGCGATGTAACAATCAAGGAATGATTTATTAGTTCATTTTTAAGCTGACATGATATTGGACTTCAACGCATTACGGCAATGAATTTTGATACTGGTGGATATTGTTTATCGATATGGGTCCTATTAGTCTGGAAATGTTTCGGAAAATATTTTTGATCCTGTGACAAATACCAGAAGTACCTACAGACTGAAAAGTTACTTCCCTTTCTTAACTTACAACTTTCTTAAGCCCTTTCTTATTTCCAGGGGATAGATAATAATTGTTATCTATCTTTGTCTCTGTTCCTTCCTACTCTGTGACGTAGCTCTGTAACGAACAGTTTTATTGACCCCGCGTTACATCCCCGTCCTAACAAGCCGCACACTTTGCTGCTACTGCTTGAGCAATTACAAGTTGGACACTTGGATTAGGTTTTACCTAATGTTATAAACGTAAAATACTTGATCAAAAGGCAAAGGGAAAACAGAAATACATTGAGCGAGTATGAACAAAATTTAGAGATAATAAGACGAGAATATAAAAATATCGTGTAATATGATCGTTTTTATGTCTTTAGCTATCTCCGAGACGAATTGTATCTTGATAAATAAAATTTAGAAGCGCGCATGGCCCGGCGGTTAGCGTAGAACGCTAACGATCTATGCAACTAAGCTAAACGGGCGCGGTCGGGTGTGAGATGGGTGACCGCCAGTGGCAAAAAATTTCATGCGCGTTTCCGTGCTTCGGAGATAACAGCCGTTAAACCTTGTCGGAGGCCTTATGGGCGGTTTGAAAACATCCGACAGCGGGTTGGCCACTAACCCGCATCTCCACCAACCCGCATTGGAGCAGCGTGGTAGAGTAAGCTCCAGGCCGCCCCAATAATGGGGAGAGACCCGTGCCCAAGAGTAGGACGCAAAAAGGGTTGCAGCCAGCCAGATAAAATTTTACTTGAATAATAATATAATTTAACATAAATACTGAAAAATGTAATGTCAAGTAAAATTACAGAACTTTTAATTAACGAAGTACAATTATTTTACGAGCAATCAAAACTGTGTAAACTACATGCTCGTTTGCTATAACTCTTGTAACTATTGTTGGTTGAAATTCATTCATTTCAAGACTCTCGTCCTATATTTCCAGATGAGAGATTTTATTGCAGTGTAAAATTGTACGTGACTGTCACCATACTAGAGTCACGTGTGATAAATAAGTGACTTTGTCTCTTTACAGAAATATCTGCCTATGGTTTTCTTAGTATTTTTTTATTATTTTAAAGTCTTGTATCGTATATTACAATATAAAACAGGACTGTTGTTTCCCGACCTGTTTTTTTTCCTAGTAGATAATAATCCTAAAGCCGATGACGGTCAGTCGTTGACCGTATAATGGCTAAAGTTAAATGGTCGAAGTATATTATTACCCAATAAACTATTGCATTTACAAATAAGACTTGAAAGAGCTAAGACTAAGAAGAAATGTGCAATAAGACTTGAAATAAATAAATTAACAATATCGATCAATTCATGATATTAATATAGTTTTATTTTTCATTAATATAGTCATATCTTTCAGTATTAGTAGATGCGTCAACACTTGAAGTAGCTAAAAGTTTTTACTATGCCAATATTTACCCCCTTCTAACATAATATGGTATTATATACTGGGGAAATTCTGTTAATGTTAGTAGAACATTTATATTGCAAAAACGTAGTCTCAGAATATTGTATGGTAAAGCGGGTGACGAATCTATTCGCTCACTATTTTCAGAAAAGAAATGCCTTACATTAACTGGAATATATATATTAGAGATTTGTACTTTCGTTTTTAATAATAAAAACTTGTTTGAAAAGCAAATAAACATGCGCATAAGAGATGTGCCCACGAGACTAAAAGATATTGACGCTTTGTATTTACCTCGAGTAAAATGTCAGAATTTCAGAAATAGTACATACATATTTGCTATTAGAATATATAATAAATTACCCATAGATATAAAACAGTTATCAAATACTAAATTTAAAAAACAATTAAAACATTGGCTTATAAAAAAGCATATTACAATATAAACGAATTTTTTGAAGATAAGACATCGTAATACGTGTAATAAAAATAGTTTGGGGAGCTTCCGCGTAAAATACATTATAAAATAAGTGTAACTCTAAACAATGCCTGAGAGTTTTTTTTCCGCCGGCTTTTTTTCTCTCATTGAACCAGTGGTGGGTAGGCATCAAAAGCCGATGATCCGTTAAGATTATTCTTATCGGATCTTAAAACAAAATGTTTTTAGTTAATTTTAATTATTAATATTGTATGCCAAAACATGTTAGACTGTTTAAAACTCCAATTATAATTTTAAACATCTTATTTTATGTGTGTAAACAGTCAACAATAAAGTATTTTCATTTCATTTATTCATTTATTTTATGGTTTGGGGAGGTACCACCGCTGCAGCCATTTTTGTCGTAAACAAAATTAGGAGTTTGTTGGAAAGGTGAGGTTTTCAATCATACTTACACGAGGTAATCTTTTCGAGGTATGAGGCAAGTTTCTAGTTGTCCATGGCAGGGACCTTGTAAAAACACGGTGCGAACTAGTCTGCTCTTTTCGTCCAGTTTACTGCCGCAATGTAATAAATTTATTTTGTGTTTCAGCATACAATTCGTCAGTATAGACATTTGACGTCAGACTGTCAGACTGTACCCCATCTTGCTTGCAATCTAATACCTTTAAACGAGCAATTCTTTTATATACCTAAATATATAATTTGAATCTCGTAAGCGGCTGCTGTGACGTTCATGTATTTTAGTGTGCAGGGGTTTTCAGGGCAATAAATCGATTTAGCTAGGTTTTATTTAAAAAAAATACCGTTTAACCCGAGTTTTTAATTTAAACAAGATTGTAACCCTTTTTGCGTACCACTGCTGGGCACGGGTCTCTCCCTATTACTGGGGAGGCCTGGAGCTTACTTCACCACGCTGCTCCAATGCGGGTTGGTGGAGATGCGGATTAATAGCCAACCCGCTGTCGGATGTCTTCAAACCGCCCATAAGGCCTCCGACAAGGTTAAACTACTGTTATGTATCGACAACAACCGGGACCGACGGCTTAACGTGCCCTCCGAAGCCTCCGGAGACGCGCATGTTTTTTTTTTGCCATTAGCGGTTACCCATCTCACAACCGACCGCGCCCGTTTGGCTTAGTTGCATAGATCGTTTGCGTTCTACGCTAACCGCCGGGCTATGCGCGTAACATAAACATAAACTGAAAAACATGACTTCCTGTCATCTATCGGCAAGTATATGTGGTTCTATTTTTTATACTGTGAGCTGAAGTAGATGGCGTTTTTAGGTAAACCAATTATAAAACCAGTTATAAAATAGGTCTTTGAAAAATTATTTGTTTCATCCGAGCAATGCTGGGTCATCCGGGTACTGGTCACGTCAAGTGAACTACGGTGCTTCTTTCTAATTAAAATAATTATTAACAATAAGTCCTTAATGTTTTCACGTTTTTCAATAGATTTATTTTAAGTTTTTAACATTGCGACCGTAAAACAAAAATTCTGAAAATTTTCATGTCGCTGTATTTTCAGGCAATAGCTAATATCGAAACAAACTCATGGTAAGTAATACCATAATAACAGTGCTGTTCCGTAATGAACGGTGTCGTGTTATAATAGCTGGTTAGAATGGCTGCTTTGCAATATATTATAGGTATTGTACGCTGATTTGTGTTTATAATTAAAATCGTTAAAATGAACAACAAAAGTGGCTGTCGTTTATAGTCTATGCGAATAAAAACATAAAATAATTTTTACTTAGACTGAAACCTTTATAATTAATATGAAAATTGGCAGTTGAGGAGATGTCAATGCGGATGAAAATGTTAGCTAAGTTCAAAAATTGAAAAATATTTATTTCATATTAGGAATACAAAATATTCGCTTAATGAATGTCATTTTTTCCCGGTCATCGCCTTTAGGTGCCCGTTTGGGCTAGATGTTGAGCTGAGAGAAAAAAGTCGGCGGAAAAAACTCCCAGCAGCTCTCTTTAAAAAAAAGTACATAATATATAATTGAGATAACAGTATGGCTATGGGTCCATAATGGGCACACGTGACAACGTGACACGTTACACGTAAGTTTTGGTTAGACTTTGTTAAAATTCATATAGTAAGTAAAAACATTAAAATTTAATGCAATCACGTTAAAAATAAAAAAATAGGTAGATACGCTATAAAAGTATGATGTAAAAATTCGTACAAACCACAAGACGACATTTTTTGAGTAAATATCGACACCTCTTTAACGTATCTTTGACTTTATGTTATTTTTTGTATTTCTAGAGCATTAGTACCCAACATATAACATCTATAAGGATCAATAATGAATAAATAACTGTGCTGATGGCCTAATATTTTTTCCATGAGTTCCACTCATATTGTCCAAATTAAATTAGGTACAAATTCTACAATTTTATTGTTACTTAACATTACTTCAGTCCACATACGGACCATCAATATGCCTCATATTCCTCACATATTTGATAAACTGTAAGATATATTTTATCATACATTCAATGTATACTAGAACAATATTCGTTACTACCATATTGCACGCCGGGAATCGTATACGATAGCAAATTACGCGCGTTTGACATTTATTGGGCACTGATCGCACCAAAGGTTAACAGTGCACCGTATTGTACAGTAAATACAGTTCAGTATTTGTGCACATATTTCGGATATCAAGCTATCAAATAAAAGGCCAGAGAGGGATGTAGGCTTTACACCACGCGATCTAAGTGTGGTTTGGTAAGCTATTTATTATTATTTTATTGGTATGGCAAAGTAACCCTTCTATTCTTGATGTCCTATTCGTGATATCCTGGTGAAATGCTTCCTTATTGGAAATCCTATTTATTTTGGTTGCTACCACATTGCTCTAAATAAATATTGGACTTTATGTATCCTAGATGTATTTAGTAAAATCTGCCATAATATTAACATTAAAATGTGCATGAGTTTTAAAACAGTCCTAGAAAGAAAGTCCTAGGTTCAGCCGTATTTCAGCCGTAGAAATCTAACATCTTAACCTGTAGCATTAGTAGCCTGTAGTATTAGTAGCAGTAGTAGCAGCGATGGCCGAGTGATCAAAACCGCGGTCTTCAACGCGACCGATCCCGGGTTCAAATCCTCGGCGTGCACCTCTGACAAAGAAATTTGTAATGTGCGCATTTATCACTGCTCCACGGTGATGGAAAATATCGTAATATAAATATAAGTGATTACGATGTTCTCCATCGCCGTGCATGCCTGAGAGAAATTCATAATTTCTCGAAAGTATGACGTCCACCAATCTGCACTTGGCCAGCGTGGTGGACTATGGCCTAAATCCCTCTCACTTGTGAGAGGAGACATGTGCCCAGCAGTGGGACATTAAAAAAATACAGTATTAAATAAAATATAGTCTAAAATGTTATAGCGTGAAATAATAATGCAGTTTGATAAAATATATATGCAGCAATATGCATACAATTCTACTCGGTTCTATTATCACATAATAATGATATCAGATATTATTATGATCTCCAAAAGCAGTGGTCAGTAATGCAATGACCATTAACGCAATCTGCGCAATGAACATCACACGCTTATGGCTGTCGGCCGATAATTAATTGACAGATAAACGCCATCTGTCGGCCAACCTGCTTCTCTAGTGATAGTTTTATTCGAATCAACATTCGATTCGATATGGATAGAGTTTTGGCGGGATGTTGAAAGAGACATAATGTGTTCCTGTTTTATTTTAATTTTCTTAGTGTATTTTTGAGTTGTGTGTATCGTATTATGTTAATGATATTTTGTTGGATATAGGTTAATTACGAGTACAGTGCACGAGTATTTTTAAATTAAAAAATATTGCGAAATTATGTTTTCCCAGCTTTCTCCGAAATTCCACCAGACACGTTCTAATAAAGTTCTGTATTTGCAAATAAAATTTATTATTATTATATTATTTATTTAAAGTAGTTATTGCTTGACATTGACTATAATAATAATAAATCACCCAATTTCAACAAAAATGGCGAAACTGGAAACAATTGTTTACTTGATATTATGTACAGATGCGATTCTATGACTAAAATAAAAAGTATGGATATTATGTATGTGTTTATGCGGGAAGTTAAAAAAGACGTGACATACTCTTGGTTTATTTTCATATTTTCATTTTCTTAGGGTATATTTAAGTTATACCGGATAAGTTGATAGAATTTTACTTAATATGGGTTATTTACCAAGCTTGAGTGTTATAAAATGAATTACAATTCGAAAATGGCTTTTGAGTTTCCTCTGACCAGGCGCGGTCGCAGCCTTCATTTGGGGGGTCACTAAGAAATTTGGGGGAAGAGGTGTCCCAAATTGGCTTATTTCGCCATCCATCTACGCATGGCTGATGGATTTGGGGGGAGGGGTCATGTCACCTGTGACAACCCCCCCCCCCCCGGGACCGCGCTGAGTAGTGGCAACCCACCGAACCTAATCAACAGATTGCGCTATGGGCAATCATGCTATCGAAGTTTGTAAGCACACATCTAATCCTAGCTCCGAAATTAGACAATCTTGAAGCCTTTTGCAATAAATTATATTATTTACTTGAGCTCCCGTATGTCCGTATGTTAAGGCATCGCCTTCACATTTCAGTCTCTATCCTCTTAGAATAACCATACCCAACTACCCCATTTGGAATTAATCAGTCCAGTAAATATGGGCGAAATGATTGGCTGCAACACTTTTTGCGTCCCACTGTCTGGGTCTCTCCCCATTATTGGGGAGGTCTGGAGCTTACTCCACCACGCTGCTCCAATGCGGGTTGGTGGAAATGCGGGTTAGTAGCCAACCCGCTGTCGGATGTTTTCAAACCACCCATAAGGCCTTCGACACGGTTTAACGACGGATATCTATCGACAACAACCAGGACCGACGGCTTAACGTGCCGTCCGAAGCACGGAAACGCGCATGATTTTTTAGCCACTAGCGGTCATCCATCTCACACCCGGCCGCGCCCGTTTCGGTTAGCTAGATAGATCGCTTGCGTTCTACGCTAGCCGCCGGGCCATGCACGCCTCGAAGAGGAACTGGTTCGATAGATGAATAAACAGACTGATACCCGATTGCTCATAAAATTTTCGTATTGTCAGTAAACGAATTAAGCTGATGTAATAAGGAGTAGCTTAGGCTACTTTTATTTCAGAAAAAATCTAAAACAATAGTCCACGCGGATGAAGTCGCGGGCGGCCACTAGTTTATTTATATAATGGTTCAACCAGAGAAGTACCACCGCTACACCTACTTCTGCCGTGAATTAAAATTAGTGTTCCAGTGGGAATGCAGTTGCCGGCCAGACTTACAATAGGCGACTTTCAGCCTTCAAAAAAGCAGCGCAATTTCATACGACCACAGGCAGGACTAAGGCTTGTTTGAGGTTGGGTGTAGATGTCCATGGGCTGCAGCGACCACTTAACACCACGAGTTGCATGCTCGTCTGCTACTCTTTACAAATAAAAAATGTTCAGTAACTCGAGTAATAAGCTTATCATGAATACCATTAAAATACCAGTATGTGTAGAGTCCCCCGCCTTTGCTATACGTGGTAGCAAATTACCCTCTGTTTGACGTTTATTGGTAACTCCGATCGCGCCGGAGGGTTAATGTTAGGGTTATGCTATTTACGTAAATTGTACGAGTATTCTGTGGAGTAAGTCATAGCTGTGAAGTGTGAGCTTATATTGTTTTTGCTTAATTATTATGAAATGTAAGGGTTTTTTTTCTATTAAACCAAGGAAAAGACTGTTAGTTTTTTATTTTGTTTTTATGGTTTTAGATGTTCAAAATTTGTCTTTTAGATTGCTATCCACAAATTTCTAGAGTATAAATTTCAGGCTAATTATTTATATGAACAAGTTACTTAATTTATATTTGCAAATTTTCAATCCAAAGAATGCTAAAGATGTACCTCACATGTTACACGCACCTCACTAACACTTCACTGGGTGCTCCGTGTGCAGCATCTGCGATAAGCCGCCGAATGTTCTGAACGGGTACGGAACAAACAAGTGGTTGAAACAAATATTTTTTATTCTCTGATGTTTGGAACCTTTAATTATAGGGCAGTGTCATGATTGTCAATATCAGGCTATATAACATCATGCTATGACTAATAACAAAGTCCACGGGGCCAACGTCGAGGGCAGCCGCAAGTGTTACATAAAAATACATAACATCCATCCATCCCTCCATCCATCAGCCCTTTAGTAATTATATAACAAACACTATTGTTATATGAATCACTTTTACGGATATTAACACATCTCAACCTTGCAAGAATGTGTAAAATGTTTACCATTTGAACAACTCATATCATTTTCAATATAAAAGTATGCAAAATGCGCACCACACAATATTTGAAAAGCGTAAAGGATCCGTGTAAAGCATCTGAGATATCCCCGCCGAATGTTCCGAATATTCTGCACGGGTATGAAATACGGATTCTAACAAGTGGTTCAAATACAAGTCTAACTCCAGTTAAGAAACTATGTAAGCATGAATATGGGGATGATGTTTGACGACTCCCATAGTTTCATATTTTTATTTGAATGAGCATGCAGGCCACTTGATGTTAAGTGGTCGCTGCAGCCCATGGACATCGACACACAACCTTAAGTCTTGTCTGTGTCTTTATTTCTAAACAATAATTATAACTTTCATTCTTAATTCAAATTCAAGTATTTAGCGCCTAATTCCCGCGCGCGTTGACATCTGCGTGAAAAACGCGCTAACTTGGAAATTAAATTGGGTGTAATTTCGGTTCGGTTCCCAAAATGCGGTAAATGAGCTCGAAAATTAGCGCGTCGAGGTGAGGCTTCGGGGCTTTGATCTATTTATTGATTTATTTGTTGTTAAGTGCAATGTTGTTTTCAGTATTTGCGATCTCTTTAGTTTGCCATGGAAAACTCTATCGATGTAAAAGAACAATATTTATTATTATTTAAATGGGGTGAGAGACAATTTTTCAGACAAAACACAATACAATTAGTAGACAGTAAAATTGTTTCAGCGATTAAATTTCCTTGGAAGACCCATGCTAGTTGTGCCATAAACAAAATAAAAAAACAAAATTGCTACAATTTCTGTGAACGTGCGTACCTACTAAGTTTCAAACCTGTGCCTTCTACACAAAAATCTGGTGTATTAATCCGTAGGCTATCCCATTCAGCACATTCTTGGTAAGTTTCCAACCACTTGAAATCCTGTCAAACAACATCTTTGTTTCTAAACAATAATTCTAAAGTTTATTCTAAATTAAAATTTTACTATTTACCACCTAATTCCCGCGCGCGTTGACATCTGCATGAAAAGTGCGGCAACTCGCCGTCTGGAAATTAAATTCGGTGTAATTTCGGTTCGGTTCCCAAAATGCGGTAAATGAGCGCGAAAATTGGCGCGTCGAGGCGAGGCTTCCGGGCTTTGATCTATTTGTTTGGATTTATTTGTTGTTAAGCGCAATGTTGTTTTCCGTGTTTGCAATCCCTTAAGTTTGTTGCGGGAAATTATATCGAGCGAAATGATCATTTTTAAAGTTTTAATGGAGTAACCTTAAGGGTAACTTACTCCATGTCTCTTCAAAACAGTAGATACAGTTTAATTTATAGTTGCTGGCCTACCATAGTCAACTTTCAAAAAGGCTTTATAAGTAAGTGCTACCCATTGACAACAGCCGGGAAAGACGGCTTACCGTGATGCCTACAACGCAGATTAGTTATTTATTTAAATAGTATATTTAGAATACAATCCACGTGATGTTAAGTGGTTACTGTGGTGTGGTCCATGAACATCAAGAAAGCCTGAATTTTGGTTAAGTGCGTATGCAGTTGCGCTAAGTTTCATTTCATTTCATTTCATTTCATTTCATTTCGTTTCATTTCATTTCATTTCATTTCATTTCATTTCATTTCATTTCATTTCATTTCATTTCGAGACTGGACTGTACATTTTTTACCTTTTTTATGTTTAACTGGGGTACAGGTATCCTTCTCACAAGTAAGAGGGTTTTAGGCCATAGTCACTATACCGCTATAAGGCAGCCTATAAGCTGCCGTAGATGATGTGGCCGCTGTGCCGATTACTGCACCCGCGTCCGGTCCACGTCAATGGTAGGACGTTTTTACAGTAGTATCCAATTTATTCAATAGCCTATTTCTTAAATAGGTCATTCAATTTCCACAATCCTGCAAGTTTTGCGGAGTAAGCTCTATGCGTCCCCAATAATGGTCAGAGTCCTGTTCTCAGCAGTGGGACGCTAAAACAGAAGACGACGGGATCTTCTACTCCCTTTAAATCAGTAAAAAAACACATGTAAAGGTGCAAGGAATTCAAGCGAGGTCACAATACATGTTTATCATTGAATTTAGTTTATCCTACTTCTACAAGAAACGCTCACCATACGAACTATACTATGTAGGTAGTTTATACACAAGATTTCCCATGATATGCTATGCAGCAAGATTTATATCGCATGCATGCTCTGCATACCTCGGCGTCGACCGCGCGGCTGCGGTGCTGAGGAATGCAAGTAGCCGGTGCTATTTTTGCATAAAAATATACATGCAGCATTACACTAAAATGTATATAATGCTACTGCTGATTGTTTAAATTGAATTACTTAGCTCGGAGATTATTAGTGGTAGAAAACATTCTGCTCTTTTAACGTCTTACTGCTGAGAACGGGTCTCTCACCATTATTGGGGGTGCATAGAGATTACTCCACAATACTTACAAGATTGTGAAGATTTAATGATCTCATGAATGGACTAGAAGATGAGGATACAATCTATGTTAAATACTCGCTGCTCTGGAAGCAGTCTCATGTTAGTTTGTAGCTCCCTTTTACTGTGACACGGTAGAAAGTTAGTTATTCCCTGGTAAAACGATGATGGATCTACCAATTACAATGTGTCTTATCGATATAGGTTAATGGCCACCATATGTCTGACAATGGAACGAAGCGCGCATGGCCCGGCGGTTAGCGTAGAACGCAAACGATCTATGCAACTAAGCGAAACGGGCACGGTCGGGTGTGAGATGGGTGACCGCTAGTGGCAAAAAATTTCATGCACGTTTCCGTGCTTCGGAGGGCACGTTAAGCCGTCGGTCCCGGTTGTTGTCGATAGATAACAGTAACAGTCGTTAAACCTTGTCGGAGGCCTTATGGGCGGTTTGAAAACATCCGACAGCGGGTTGGCCACTAACCCGCATCTCCACCAACCCGCATTGGAGCAGCGTGGTGGAGTAAGCTCCAGGCCTCCCCAATAATGGGGAGAGACCCGTGCCCAGCAGTGGGACGCAAAAAGGGTTGCAGCCATGTCTGACATATTCAAACCATAAAGCCTCCAAGAAACTGCTACTTATCGACAACAATCGGTACCGACAACTTACAGTGCCCGCTGAATTGCGAAAACCTGCATTTGATTCGCCATAAGAGGTAACCAATCTTATTTTACTCCTAGCCGCGTTCATTCCGATTAAAGTTGAGTATATATTTCTAGCGTTAAATATCCACGCTTCACAATAGGGAAAAATTATCATTTAAAAATATTTTCTAAATATAAAATAAAAGAGGACTCATCCTACATAGCAGCGTATATTCGAAGTGCCTCCCCAAAGTGTCAACTACACTGGTGCTCATCGAGTACTAACGACGATGTTTATTCATGATTTATTGAGATCTCGTGTGACTCACGGTTGGGCTTTGAATATAGCGGTTAGAAAACATTAGTTTTAAGATTGAAATACCGATGCGCAATCTCTATGCTTAGTTATTGCTTCTCCATGCTGAAATAAAAACATTTTTATATTGCATTACTATGTTTTTTTTTATTATTGTGCATACCTGAGAGCTCTTAGGTACAAAGATTTCTCGAAGGCAAGCTGCACTGTAAAGCGTCTAAGGACTGTTTCCTAAATCTCTCATGAAATGAAATAAAATGAAAATACTATATTGTTGACTGTTTACAAACATAGAATAAGATGTTTAAAATTATAATTGGAGTTTTAAACAGTCTACCATATTCTGTCATACAATATAATTCATTAAAATTAACTAAAAACATTTTGTTTTAAGATCCGTTAAGAATAATCTTAACGGATCATCGACTTTTGATGCCTACCCACCGCTGGGTCAATGAGAGAAAACAAGCCGGCGGAAAAACAACTCTCAGGCATCACTCTACCAAATTATGAGGGGCTCTGTGCCCTGCAGTGCGATATTAGTTATATTAAGGGCTGAAAAAAAAGAGCATTAAAAAGGGCCGATCAAGTGTCATTTTATAGTCGTATATAGAATTCCTTTTAATAAACTTGGTTGCATTATTTGTTGACGTAAAAGTTTATTTTAATTTACGAGTAAGATAAGTAAGTATTCAATATATAAGAATCCAGAAACACGCAAGTTTTATAGCCCTAGGCTTATACGCCCGTCGCTCCGGCGCCAGCACTCCGTTGACTCAGGCACCATCTTAGGATGACGTCAGGTTTACATATCGATGGCTTTTTTACGGATGAGTGGTTACATACATGTCGTAGATACATTTTACTACCATACATAAATGAATGAATAAACTTATTAAATTTATAAAGAAGGTTCTGGTATTCATCTATTTTTTGCTAGGCGGCAACAGACAAAATTAAATAGTCAGATATTCTGAATTCTTAGCAAAAATAATTAAACTCAGGTCTGTAAATATACGAAGCGCGCATGACCCGGTGACTAGCTTAGAATGCAAAGGGTGCGGCAGAGTGTGAGATGGGTGACCACTAGTAGTAAAAATTTCATGCGCGTTTCTGTGCTTTGAAGGGCATGGTAAGCTGTTAGTCTCGGTGGACAGCAGTTGTTAAAACTTGTCCGAGGGCTTAAGAGTAGTTTGTAAGCATTCGACAGTGGTTTGGCCACTAACCCGCATCTCAACCAACCTTCATGGGAGCAGCGTAGTGGAGTAAGCTTCAGGCCTCCCTAATAATAAGGATAGACCCGTGCCCAGCAGTGGGATACAAGAATTGTTGCAGTCAAATAAAAAATTACGAACAAAGCTTAACTGGTTAACTAACGTACATTAGCTTAGTTTAAAGCCCAATGGAATGGTACAATGGATTTTTGAACTACGCAAATAAATCGCATACAACGACACCCATGGCTATTTCGAGTTAGTGTTGCAATTTGGACCTTATCCCGCCGAGATAAGGGCGGTGGGGCAGGAGCTGGAAATATCCGCAGTCCGTGGAATGTTTGCGATGCATGACCGCACTGCGTACATGATGTATCCGTCGCGAATACTGTAAAGCCCGGTGCGCACTGGAAGACCTAGAAACGGGAAACTGGAAACTTTTGACCACCAGTAAGACGCAGTGTTTACCACGCTGGCGTCTCGTGCGACACAGGGAATCCCCGCGTAGAGATTTGTGACTAAACATTTCTTGTATCACTGTATGTATCTTTTCAATAAATAATTTCATTTCATTCCCAATTTCCGATTTCTCGTGCAGTTACAACTTCCAGCTGGAGAAATATCCTAATTATGAATAAGATGTATTTTCTGGTGTTTGTGAAATAAGACCTTATCTTTGTGTGTTTGTATGATACCCAAGTGAGCAGCAAGTGAATCCAACTCAGCAGCAATTATTTTTAATAATTGCCTATTCAAAAAATTTAGGTGTAGGTAATTTAACTGACGACCGCATCATGTAACTTTTGTAAGTACGTTTAAAAAATGTGTGTACTTTTGCATAACAATATGTATGACTATGGCCCCTGAATTATGTCTACGCGAACACATATATCATACACATCATATCTATGGGGGATTTAAAGAACTTTTTTCTTAAGACATTTTTGAGAAAATCACTTAATGTATTGGGGTCAGAGCTATGATTATCCATTTATTCATTAGTAGTTAGTAGCAAAAGATAAAGTTAGTAGAAAAAGACACAAATAAAGTTTATCTATTTATTAATTTAATGCTTGGAGAAAATACACACTCTTTGATAGACTAAAATAATGGAAGCCGTCGTTAGATTTCAAAATAGACCCGGACAGTGCATACAAGCCTTACGCTCAGTCACCAGGGACCAGCAGTGTATACAGAACTTTAGTGCGGATATCGTATATTTATGAACGGACGAACCGCTGAATTGTTTCCTAGTTGCTCTAATTGCGTAATGTACGTCGAAATAGCGCCGTTTAAGATTCAACAGAGACAGAGGGAGATAGTTTTAACACAATACTTCTTCTTTGTGTTAAAGTATTACAAACCATCAATGTCATTAGCGTTACAGAAACAGACATGTTTTAAATATGAATTTTCAGGTCGATAATTTTACTTTTCATGAGATTTTTTAAAATATGATAGATTGACTGCGATGACTGACAACTGATTTAACTTGAAATTCATTATTCTTCTATCACCTGGATTCGAAAAAACTAGTAAAATCCTCATTTAAAATGTTAATTTGACAACTTTATTCATAATGTAATGCAATTACCGAAAAAAATACGTGCACAATTTTTCTACTCAAATTATCATGAATTTTACCAATTATGAACACATTTTGCTACTGTTACGTTAAATAATTGTGGCATTCCAATTAAGATTACTTGACCATACCATTAGTATTCTGTCACCATACTATGTCTATCACTTGGCGATCAACTTCCTTGGTGATTAGAATTTCATGCACCATCATACCTGAAAGCAAATAAAAATTAATTAATTCGATCCAATACAGGCAAAAAACTGTTATTCTATTTCTTTAGAAATTTCTGAATGCATCACATGTATTCATATTATGTTTAAGAAAAGTTTTTTTTTATTTAAATGGAGTAGCGGACGAGCATGCAGACCACGTGGTGTTAAGTGGTCACTGCAGCCCATGGACATCTACACACAACCTCAAGCAAGCATAGATGTCTTGTCTGAGGTCGTATGCAGTTGCGCTGCTACTCCGGAGGCTGGTGGTCGCCTCATGTAAGTGTGGCCGGCAACTGCACTTTTCCACCGAAACACAACAGAATTGAGTGGAAATAATTAAAAAGTCAAATTTTCAAATAGATAAAAAACCTTTTTTCAGTAGTCGCGTAAAATAAATACTTGCACTAAACCGAACAGTTTTATAATTCCAAAACATATTTCCCGTCTATTAACACGTTATAAACTTAATAATCCGAGCTGCCCCTATAATCCCGGTAATCCGCCCCATAGCTGTACCCTGATCCTATACGAGGCATAATTCAATCAAGACACAGCCGCCTGTCATTACGCTTGTCATAACTTGGGCTTAGCCTGGCGCAGATAAGCACTGGGCTAAGATTGTTAGATAACACGTAGATTAAGCAGTGTTATGAAAATAGCTTCATTTTTTTAACCTTTTTATGTTCCATTGCTGGGCACAGGTTTCCTCTTATAAGTGAGAGGGATTTTAAGGCCATAGTCTGACCTAGTGCGGATTGGTAGACATCATACTTTCGAGAAATTATCTCTTCTCTCCAGCATACATGGCGATGAAAAACATCGTAATCAATGAAATATCACAATATTTTCCATCATCATGGAACAGCAATAAACTGCGCATTTACAAATTTCCTTTGTCAGAGGTGTGCGCCGAGGATTTCAACTACCTATCTATCTACCGCGTTAAATACCATGGTCCACTTGGCCATCGCTGCTCTTATTTTAAATTTATGTTTAAATTTAAGTAGCCTCATAGCTGAGTAGTTTATAAATATTTTATGTGTAAATTAAGGTTAGGACTTATTAATCTGGTACCTATGAAGGGCTGATGATGATGATGATAAATCTGTTAGACACGATACTGTGACGTAAAAAATATTAAAATATCAATAAAAATTAAAAAAGTTTTAACCTTCTATGCATTGCATTTTAATTTATGTACATAGTTTAATATTTCACGTATGAATACGTATATGTATTTTTTTAATGGAGGTGAATAGAATTGGTTTTTCTTTTCACAGTCATATGTGACATCGCACCGTAGTTTTTGATAATTTAACTATTATATTTCCCAAATCGTCAAAAAAATTTCTTATGATGTAAATAATGGTTGCGAAAAATAGCAATTCAATTATTTATTGGCATTTAAAAACTATTATGTAATTATTTACGGTACACCGCTGCTCCACGGTGATGGAAAATATCGTGATATTGATTTAATTACGATGTTCTGCGAGCCTGAGAAAAATTCACAATTTCTCGAAAGCATGACGTCCACTAATCCGCACTTGGCCAGCGTGGTGGACTATGGTCTAAATAATAGATGTACCTATCTTAAGAAATATTCTCAATACAGGACAAAAGACAAACCAAAACTACTACAATGCAATCTTAATCCATATCCAGCGCCCAGATTTACAAGTAGGCGCTATCCAGACTTAACATCAAACTCATAACTCTAACTAGATCTTCATGCAGCCAAAGTCAAGCCTCCTGAAGAGGCCTGCTGCAAACGACTGCCATAAATCAGACTACACAGTCAGATCTGCTACGGAGTCGCGTTTGCTACGGGACAGATTAGCTACACTGTAAGATTTGCTACGCCGGGTCTACGAGAACTCGTAGCTAACGCAAACGTGCTTATCTGCTTGGCAACTGTTATTATTATGCTAAAACGCTTCCAAACATATTTCTTGCATTTTATACTACGAGTATCAATGGATTATTTTTAATAAATAAACCAAATCTAACCTTAAAAGTAAAACTTATAATGTTTTAAGACTAATTTTAACCTTGAGTACAATAAGAAGATTTTCGATTATTTATAAACGGGGACTCTCTCTCGCTCTTTCACTCTGACGGTTCTATTTAGGGTTCCGTAGCTAAATGGCAAAAAACGGAACCCTTATGGATTTGTGATGTCTGTCCGTCCGTATGCCACAGCCACTTTTTTCCGAAACTATTAAAACTATACTGTTGAAACTCGGTACGTAGGTGTATTCTGTGAACCACATTGAGATTTTTACACAAAAATAGAAAAAAGCAATAAATTTTAAAGCTTCCCCATACTTTTACTTAAACTTAAAAAAATTTTTTCATCAAACCCAATACGTGTGGGGTATCTTTGGATAGGTCTTCAAAAATGATATTGAGGTTTCTGATATCATTTTTTTTTCTAAACTGAATAGTTAGCGCGAGAGACACTTCCAAAGTGGTAAAATGTGTGTGTCCCCCCTCTAACTTCTAAAACAAGAGAATGATAAAACTAAGTGAATGATAAACTAGTAAGTAGTTTCTTTTAATAGGTCATAAATCGTAAACCACAATTTACCTTTCATTCAATCTTAATGAAATGATTTCTATGGATAATCAAAGGCTGTATTTTTGTTGTATTTTTGTTGCCGCTATTGTTATACAAATACTAAAAATAGAAAAAAAAAGTTTAATGGGGCTCCCATACAATTAACGTGATTTTTGTAGATAATGGTACGGAACCCTTCGTGCGTGAGTTCGACTCGCACTTGGCCGGTTTTTTATTTTAAAAATTCGGCCTAGACTCAGTTGAAAGAAAGGTATGCAATGAAAAACTTTGTACGAAAATGTACTTACTACTAGTAAATGAAAATGATTCCAACATGATTTCTTTATTTAATTTAGAATTTTCCTAATTAAAGAAATTAGTTTAGTTTAGGGTAAATACGAGTAGTAGTAAATAATATAGTTATTTGCAATAATTGGTTAATATATCATAAGGTTTAGTTCTTATCTGGCAAATGAATGAAAATTTAATTGAACTTATTTATGCTGAACCAAACGACAGCGGATTGGCCACTCGGCCCGCATCTCCACCAACCCGCATTGAAGCAGCGTGGTGGAGTAAGCTCCAGGCCATCCCAATAATGGGGAGAGACCCGTGCCCAGCAGTGGGATGCAAAAAGGGTTAAAGCCATCCGTATAGTATAGAAAAATACAAATTTTGTTCATAAATTTACCACCTACGAAGTAAATTATATTTATTATGTGTTTACGTGTTTTCAGTATTTATACCATTCACTCAAAAACTTGTACGTCATATTGTGTATCCATTACGTCATATTGTGTACTCTTTAAAGTATACAAAATATTAACACAAGCAATACAATACAACAGCAACAGTAAATAAATACAATAGGCCATGCACTGATTGCCTTATCTGTTTTGGCAAGCGCGCCGCACGCGAGTTTGAAGCGATCGATGCTGGGCTTTTTTATACATATTTTTAGTGGTACGAGCAACAAGCCTTAAATTTATGTCAGATTATGATCTTGCAGACTATTCCTAAAAATCTTAGGTTATGGGACAACCTTCCAGCTGAGGCATTCCCAGTGGACTATAACATGGGGTTCTTCAAGAAAGCTGTAAAAAGAGCTCTCCTCCAAAGCCGGCAATGTTCGGGCGGCTCCCCTAGGGTTGCCCGTGTCCATAGGCGACGGTGATCGCTTAACACCACGCGGCCAAAAGTCAATTAAAAAAAATAAAAGGACATAATAAGGACCATATAGCCGCGAGAAATAAAGATACCAAGAGGGATACCAAGTTCAAACTCCTAGCGCGCACCTCTGATACATATTTTTATTATGTCCGTATTTAGGTACAGCTGCTATAATATTTTCCCTCTCCGTGGAAAATATAATACTTTATTATTTGTTATGATGTTTTTCATAACCGTACATAATTGAGAGTTCCTCATAATTTCTCTAAAAGCATTATGCAATCCTCACTTGACCAGCGGTGTCGACTGTGGCCTATCTCCCTCTCACTTTCGAAATGAGACCTTTGCCCAACCGTGGGAGATAAAAAGCGTTGAAAAAAGAATGATGAATAGATGGTTGATCTCATATAACAGTTTTCGTGGCCGATAAATAAAGCTGGAAATGGAAATACCTCAAAACTCTTTAACAAAATACAAATTATATCTGAATTATTACTTACGGGATATATACCACGATTCGCTTTGTTTTTGAGCTCCCGATATTTCGGCGCAGTTGCATGCACAATGATCACGGATGAACTCATAAGTAATAATTCAGATATAGTGAACAACCGCGATAGTCTCAAACAAAATACAAATTGTTTCGATTTATTTTTAATAAATACAGTTTAGCCACAGAATACCAACAATTAGTTTAGCGGTGAAACACTTATTTGAAGATTGTCGCCTTGTGCCTTTTGACTTTTTAAACTCGCGTATTACATTTTTAGTTATTCTTTGTCTACTTTTTAAAATTTATAAGCGCTATTAATTTAATAGACCAAGACAAAAATAATGGACTTTTTTTTAATTTCCATTTATTGTAAACTTGCTATTCCAGGCTATATTGCTATATTAAAATCATAGGCGTTTAGCCAGTTGCTTCAACCGCGTTGACCCTATTACCCGTTTTCACATAGGAATGAAGCATTTTCCCGCGGTAAAAAGTTTTTGAAATCGGAACAGTAGTTTTTGATTTTATTCATTGCAAACATACATACAAATCTTTCCTCGTTATAATATTAGTATAGATGCTACTTGTATGTATGTATTTACAATTACAAAATACAATCACAATTGAAACGCGAACCGATTATAATTTCAAATTCCTATGTATAAGTAATCATTATCAGATACGCCTTAGATAACCGTGCGGTTCAATGGCTCATTGGTTCACGAAATCAGGTCATGAGGTAACTGGGATCTTATCAGCTGATCGACACGAACATACATAAACATGTCGGAGACGGGAAACAGAACGCAAGTTTCATACACAATTATCATTATCAATAAATAATATTTCATAAAAAAATGTCTCATCGAGTTATCAGATCGGTCGAGAAGGTCGATCTTCACCGGCTCTTAGACCAAGACGGAGGGGTGACAACTGATGACGGTTCGACTGTCTATGTATACTTGTAAAATTCGTTTATATCAAGTATTTAAAATAATATGGACATTGAATAAAGTGCATCTATTAATGAAAAAATTGACGAAGAAATAGTGAAAGAAAATGAGTAAGTACTTTAATAATAAAAGCAATTCGTGCGAAATTATTCCCTAACCATTCCAAAATATCAAAAATGCACAACGTTAATGTTCAATTTTTCACTTCTGCCGGCACTACCGGAGTGAAACCCGTTGTTTTTTTCCCACTACCCAAGTATCATGGGTGAGGATAGTTCTTACATGTACTAGAGGCAAACAAAGAATTTTCAGCTTTTATTATAATCCGCAAGTCTGGTCCTCACGGGCTCTTGCTCTATAACGTGCTCTCTCTCATTTAAAATACATACGAAAAACAGAGCACGTGAATACATTACAGTTTCAGTTGCGTGGCTAAAATTATAGACTCCGTACAAACAGGCGTAGGTCAATACGGTCGTTTGTACGTTATTTATGGACGAAATCACGACTGTATGTTCATTATACGAACAAATCTACAAGCCTTATGTCAAAGCATTATGATTCAAAATAGCCCAAATAAGCGTCAAAGTTTAGTGAACGAATACACTTATATCACGATTTGAATAATTCAATCGACAACTCGATAAGACTTGCTACTTATGTATTGCATAATTTACGATCATTAGACGAAAATATAGGGATGAGTTCGGGACAGGCATATTCTGTTGTAAAGTGATATTTTGAATTGAAAGTTTGTAATATTAACAACTAGTGATTCGGCCCGCCTTTGCTCTGGTAATCCCACATGATCAGTAATTTTTTCCGGTACAAACAAAACCTTTGTACTAACTAATTAAATTTAAAAATTTAAAAACCCCCCGACCAAAAAATTAATTCTAAAAACTAACAAATAACATTTAAAACCTATTATAATTATCATCGTCACATATTTTATGTGAGTTCAAGTATTTTTATTTTCCAAGCGGCGTCGCGTCGGGGGACCGAAATTCGAATGACGAGTTTAAATTTCTGTTCTCGGTCTAGGTATTTATGTTTCTGTCTTTTTATATGTTCATGGTAGCCACGACACAAGGTATATCTACCCTACTAATTATCATATTATTATTATCATTTAGCTAGAGTATAAAGGACCTTTACTGTCTCATTTTTAAATATCTCATAGTTTAAACTCGTACTCTAAACGGACTTGGCAAACCTCACTGAGATATAACTTTTTTATTTTCTCTGAAGTAACATTACATTGTATGTAATTTATAACCTACCGTAAAACCCGACTATTATTTAACATTATGTTATAATTTTTGTTTTAAATATGGCGCTTTTGTACATGAATATTAGAAAAAAATTCAAAATTGCACGTCTCATATTAAATAGTATATACCAGTTTTTTTTTTCATGTGCGAGTAAGAAACTTTTGTTAGAAAAAAAACTGACATGATCGGAAGCGCCCATGTGTGGCTAAAGATTGAACTATATGTTTAATTTTTATATATACAGATATACAAACAAAGACTATTCACTGATAATGAATTGTTCATATACATATAATTAAATACATTGAATTGCACGGTAATTTTCAATTGCTATCACTCACAGTGATACTGAAGCGAATGAAAAAAAATAGATTCAAAAAGTGTCGTATTCTGGACGCTATCGTGACCGCATACACAATATGCGCTTATAGGATAGATTTCAATATCACCTGAGAAACAACCATGACGTACAGATAAATATAACAAAACAAAAGCTTACGAACTTGGGTTTAAAACTCAGGTGCATGACTGCAGGAATGGCACATTCACTCCTCAGAGATAAAAAAAGAGGAGGTTCTAATCTTGACCGATCCGATTTACGATCCTCCGAGGATACTTTGAAATACAACACGGAAAAGTAGAGTTACAATCAAAAATACTACTACGAAAACAAAGGAGACATAACAAGAAAACAGAGAAAGTGAGTAAGAAAATACTTGATGAAAAGTATACAGCGGAAATTTAGTTGAAGTTGTGTGTGAAGAAAAAAAAACAAATTAATTTTAATGTACAATAAAAATTCTTGATTTCGTATTAACTTAAACAAAAAATATTTTTAGGTCTTATTTTTTTTCCTACATTTTAATTTGATTAATCTTCTACGTAACACAAAAGTTAGAGCCAAAAATTATTTTATATTTGACCCAAATAAACATAAATTTCAACCCTCGTAGGCATTGTCGTTATAGCGCCTCTTATGTACTATACATAATATGGTTCTTTCGGATCATAATATCAATTATCTATAGGTATAATATAAATTATGATCCGAAACAGCCATATTAATTACCAAAAAAATCTTTAAAATCTTTACCTAAAATTAAAATAAAAAATATGATAAAGAATTAAGAACTAACAAAGTAGCAACTCGTATCAGTGCAAGAACGGGAATACACCTGTCGCCTCCCATGATTTTGTATTTAAATTAGTTGTCATTTTAACAGTGTATCTCAAAACTCAAACAACTCAGCTTGAGCAAACAATTCTAGGATATTTTAGTAATATTTTCTCTGTAATTAATCTAACTGACTAAAGAATTGAAAGTTCGTGAAAATCCGATCCCGGAATTGAAATCCCTGAAAAGTACTAAGAACAAAACAAAGTAACAACTCGTATCGGAGTAAGGCCGCGAACACACCTGTCGCGTCCCACGGTTGTGTATTCAAATTACTTGCAATTACATCCTGTACCTCAAAACTCAAACTTTCCGTGCAAATAATTCTAGAAAGCAGTGATGACATTTTCTATGTAATTAAATCTAAACTGTTTACAATTTTCCGCTATAATGCCTGTTTTACTGGTCTTTAGTAAATTGTAAGAACATGAAGCGCAAGAAAATGAAATGAAGCGCGCCTGGTCCGGTGGTTAGCGTAGAACGTAAGCGATCTATACAACTAAGACAAATGGGCGCGGTCGAGTGTGAGATGGGTGACCGCTAGTGGCAAAAAATTTCATGAGTGTTTCCGCTTCGGAGGGCACGTTAAGCCGTCGGTCCCGGTTGTTGTCGATAGATAACAGTTAAACCTTGTCGGAGGCCTTATGGGCGGTTTGAGAATATCACAGTGGGTTATATTTCAGCTTTGACCATTAAAGAGATCACATAAATATATAAAGAAGAGAACGTCATTATTTTTAAATTAAAACATATAATTATATTAACAAATAATTACTCTAAAGTATCATTTTAAATGTCTCTCATATTAGAATGTGTAGGGAAAGGTAAGTAAAGGTTTTACGTAATTATTAAACCTATATAATGTAATAAAGATCATTTTTCTGTGAAAATTGTGGAGACATCAATTTGAAAATATTATAAAATTATAGAATACTAGCCTTCTTCCTTAAAAATAATGTCAAACAAAAATATAAAACAAATAATGACATACGAATTGTCTCGTTCTTTTGACTGTGTCAAAGTTTAGAATGACACGGCACGAAATACAAACGTTTGACAGGTAGGAACAATTTATATCGTAAACTACTAATAAATAAAAATATTTAAAAAAAACATTTTCTAGTGGACCAAACTCTGATTTTAAACTATTCTCAAATCTCCTTGAACACACACAAAAAAATTAATCATAGTCGTGTAGGAGGAGTTCAGTGACATACACACGCACAAAAGAAATAAATATATTAAGATTGAATTTATTATAACCATTATTATAAAAAACAAACCTTTTTGCCTACGACGGCTACGACATAAAAAATACGGCTATTGGACCAAAATTTTGGTGTGGATATAGTTGGGCTGCAGAGTGACATATTGGCTACTTCTACCCTCGTAAATATACCTCATTACTATGAAAAACGCCTAGTTACGCCGGATTACGCTGGATGACGGGGAGCAATTATAAATCTTTCTTTGGACAATTCACACAACACCATCTGATTCCAAACTAAGCGGAAGTACTATGGTAATCAGAAAGCTGATAAACATACTTATATAATTCTAAATACATACTTAAATAGATAAATTAACACACAGACACAAAACAAATAGTCATTGTAGTTATATTTTATACGACTGTACTCACGTAAATTATATCGGATTTGCCGACATGTTTCGGTCCTGACCGAGGACCTTCTTCAGGAGCTCCCGCCGGTCGCGGTGGCATCGCGGCGGAGACTGCGCGCTGCGGCTCGAGCGGCGCGGCTGGTGCGGCCGCTAGCGCTCGTGGTGGAGGGAACGCTTAGGCTGTTCTCAGACGCAGCAGTCTTCTTAATTTCTTGCGTGTCGTCATCATCGGCACTCGCGCACAGGTTCGGTGGTGCGCATACTATACTGACCGTGTCACTCTCCAGGGTGTCCGTTGCACAACTATGCGACGTAGTATTAAGAATTGGTCTCCAGGAAGGGGGAACAGTCCAACCACTATCACGGTTGAAGTTTGGACGACGACTTATCTCAATCGCTTCACGAACTTTTCGTGGTACGAGATACTTTTCTCTCGCTAAAACCGCGACTTTGTCGAAGCGAATGAAATGAGTCGTGTCCTGCGAGTGGGCGTGTTCTGCGACTGCCGAACCCTTACTGTCCATATTCTTTAAGCTACGTATGTGCTCAGACACTCTGGTAGTGATATTGCGGCGGGTTTCACCAATATAACCCTTGCCACAGTCACATGGTATCAAGTATACGCCAGGTACATTGAGCGGGTCCTTGTCTTTTGATGAACGTAGGAACTCCCTAATTTGTGCCGGAGAACGGAATATGGTCCTGATGTTATATTTGGACCGTAGTAGGTATCCAATTTTGTCCGTTACTCCTTTTATATACGGTAAGTAGGCTGGTATACGTTCCACGTTCACCAAATGTCGCTTCGAGGTTCCTCCCATCAGCCGGAGGCTTTGCCTCCATGAATAACCGTTGCTTTCCAGTACGTGCCTCACATGATTAAGTTCCGAGTTTACGTGCTGGAAGTCGCATAGATTCAAAGCCCGACTGATGAGAGTTCTGGGCACTGAAGAGAGGTGGGCCGGATGGTGGTGTGAGTCTGCCTGCAAGTACCGATCGGTGTGCGTCGGTTTACGGTATACGGTGTGTGACACCTTTCCGTTTGGCTCGCGGCAGACTAGTACATCCAGGAATGGTAGTTTGCCTTCCTTCTCTTTTTCCACTGTAAACTGGATTTTAGGATGTACAGTGTTTAGGTGCTCCAGAAACTCAGGTAACCCATCCTTGGTTATTATTGCGAAGACATCGTCAACGTACCTCCACCAGTAACGCGGTCTAGTGGTGGCCGATTCCAACGCTCTGGCCTCAAACCACTCCATGAAAATGTTTGCCACAACCGGAGCGATGGGTGACCCCATGGCCACTCCGTCCACCTGAAGAAAGTATTCACGCCGCCAGACGAAATAACCAGTCCTCAAACATAGCTCCACCAATTCACTAGTTCCGGTAGGTACATCTGTGTTCCCTATCAATGTGGATATGATGTGGATGGTGTCATCTACCGGAGTGTTGGTGAACAGTGAAACTACGTCAAAACTAACCATTATTTCGTTGTCAAGCAGCTGTAAATCTCCCAATAGGTCGACGAAATGCCCCGAATCTCTCACGTGGCTAGATGTTCTTCCCGTGAAAGGATGTAGCACGGTAGCCAGGTGTCTGGAGAGCTTATAAGTGGGTGAATCAATCTGACTCACGATGGGTCTCAGGGGCCAGTCCGGTTTGTGTGTTTTTGGCAATCCATAGATTCTTGGTGGAGTAGGGTTGTGAGGGCGCAGGCGGTTTACCAGGTCTTCGGGGAGGCACTCTTGCATCAGTTTGAGGAGCTTAGATGTCACCCTCGCCGTAGGGTTATAGTCTACTTTTTTGTAGGTATCAGTATCGCTGAGTAGTCTGGAGATTTTGTCTTCATACGCTTTCGTATCCACTACAACAGTCGCATTACCCTTATCAGCCGGAAGGATTAGAAGATTCTCGTTTTTGCGCAAGTTACGGAGTGCTGTGAATTCTGGTGTGCTGATGTTTCCTCTTGGCGGTCAGATTGATTCACCCACTTATAAGCTCTCCAGACACCTGGCTACCGTGCTACATCCTTTCACGGGAAGAACATCTAGCCACGTGAGAGATTCGGGGCATTTCGTCGACCTATTGGGAGATTTACAGCTGCTTGACAACGAAATAATGGTTAGTTTTGACGTAGTTTCACTGTTCACCAACACTCCGGTAGATGACACCATCCACATCATATCCACATTGATAGGGAACACAGATGTACCTACCGGAACTAGTGAATTGGTGGAGCTATGTTTGAGGACTGGTTATTTCGTCTGGCGGCGTGAATACTTTCTTCAGGTGGACGGAGTGGCCATGGGGTCACCCATCGCTCCGGTTGTGGCAAACATTTTCATGGAGTGGTTTGAGGCCAGAGCGTTGGAATCGGCCACCACTAGACCGCGTTACTGGTGGAGGTACGTTGACGATGCCTTCGCAATAATAACCAAGGATGGGTTACCTGAGTTTCTGGAGCACCTAAACACTGTACATCCTAAAATCCAGTTTACAGTGGAAAAAGAGAAGGAAGGCAAACTACCATTCCTGGATGTACTAGTCTGCCGCGAGCCAAACGGAAAGGTGTCACACACCGTATACCGTAAACCGACGCACACCGATCGGTACTTGCAGGCAGACTCACACCACCATCCGGCCCACCTCTCTTCAGTGCCCAGAACTCTCATCAGTCGGGCTTTGAATCTATGCGACTTCCAGCACGTAAACTCGGAACTTAATCATGTGAGGCACGTACTGGAAAGCAACGGTTATTCATGGAGGCAAAGCCTCCGGCTGATGGGAGGAACCTCGAAGCGACATTTGGTGAACGTGGAACGTATACCAGCCTACTTACCGTATATAAAAGGAGTAACGGACAAAATTGGATACCTACTACGGTCCAAATATAACATCAGGACCATATTCCGCTCTCCGGCACAAATTAGGGAGTTCCTACGTTCACCAAAAGACAAGGACCCGCTCAATGTACCTGGCGTGTACTTGATACCATGTGACTGTGGCAAGGGTTATATTGGTGAAACCCGCCGCAATATCACTACCAGAGTGTCTGAGCACATACGTAGCTTAAAGAATATGGACAGTAAGGGTTCGGCAGTCGCAGAACACGCCCACTCGCAGGACACGACTCATTTCATTCGCTTCGACAAAGTCGCGGTTTTAGCGAGAGAAAAGTATCTCGTACCACGAAAAGTTCGTGAAGCGATTGAGATAAGTCGTCGTCCAAACTTCAACCGTGATAGTGGTTGGACTGTTCCCCCTTCCTGGAGACCAATTCTTAATACTACGTCGCATAGTTGTGCAACGGACACCCTGGAGAGTGACACGGTCAGTATAGTATGCGCACCACCGAACCTGTGCGCGAGTGCCGATGATGACGACACGCAAGAAATTAAGAAGACTGCTGCGTCTGAGAACAGCCTAAGCGTTCCCTCCACCACGAGCGCTAGCGGCCGCACCAGCCGCGCCGCTCGAGCCGCAGCGCGCAGTCTCCGCCGCGATGCCACCGCGACCGGCGGGAGCTCCTGAAGAAGGTCCTCGGTCAGGACCGAAACATGTCGGCAAATCCGATATAATTTACGTGAGTACAGTCGTATAAAATATAACTACAATGTTAGTGTACACTCACGATTCGTTCAATAAGAAAACAAATAGTCATGTTCACACAAATATTTGTCCTGGGTGGGAATCGAACCCACGACCTTACGCCACAGGAGTAGATAAACGACGCTTCGCAATCGGCTCATCACCCACTACGCCACAAAGGCTGTCGTTTTTGGATGTGTAGTGCCGAAGACCGAGCTCAGTGCAGCAGTGGTGCGACTTAGGAGAGCCCTATATCCAACAGTGGACTGATAAGGGCTGACGAGAGAGAAAGAGAGAGAGAAAGATGGAATACAGCATGTAGCTGGCGGAACTACGAGTGGAATGCTATTATTTCTGTTATTAAGATACACAACAGCGTTAAGAAATGTCGGTGTACTATTCAGTGTCTTAAACATGAAACAATATCAAAAAAATATCATTCCAGACATATAAACGATGTCTATTTAAATGTGTACAAAGCGTTCGTATGCTAGCTAAAGTCAAACATGCTAGTTTATTATTACTTTCATTAACCTTCAGAAGTGTTGATGGAACTCTCATAAAATCGCCTTACATCTTTTTAATAATAATTAGATTTAAAAAATATTCACGAGTGACAATCGTCAGACGCTTTATGGGCGGAATGAAAACATATTATTATGCCACTAACTTTTATCTCTACCAATCCTTCATTGAAACAACGTATTTCAGTATACTCAGTACTTTTATACTACGGACATGATCCATGAACGGCCTTGGGGTGCAATAAATATTGCAATACTTTCTATAAAATCCATTGAAAAATCATTTAGAACACTAACAGTATTTGATAAGTATATAAATGAATACCGATACGTCTTACTTCATCGTTTATGATGGTTTATGTGTCTCTTTCTCTGCAATAGCTTAACTATTTAATAAAAAAGAACTCTAATACAAAACCAATAAAGTTTAAATTGTGTTTACGTCATCATAGTTGGCTGGAACAGTCGTAGCGTTTTATTGAAGTCCGTTTAAGAAGTTCTTCCAGTCACTTATCGCTGTGTCGCAGGAGTGTTTAAGTTTCAGTTTGTTTCTAAGTCAGGCTAACCATTTGTTATGAGTTGGTTAGAAATATAAATACATACTATTTATTATTATGAACTTTCGGAAGTTTGTTAAACTCTCAATTTCGAAAACCGAATATCTTTCGGCTTGTTTTATGGTTTCAATCTATAAAATGTAAAAATTCCTTGAACGAATTACATCGTAGCCCGTACGTCAACTCCGACCGTCCCGTAAAAGTTAAAACTATAAAAAATACCCGTTGTAAATTGTACCCCTTTTCACAATAAATTACATTCGATTTGATTTGATAAGTTTAAGGTTAACAAACGGTTTAAGTCAACCAATAAGGATCAGCCGTTTAAGAGATCGTATACGAAAGATTCACCTGATTTTAACATAGGCAATTTTTCAGTTAAGATACAGTAAATCTAAAACTCGCATTACTTGTAATACTCGGCGCAAGCCAAAAAAGCTTATGTATTAGATAATTATTGAAATGATCTGTCATAATGTGCAATAAAACTTATGGAAAAATTGTATTATATACAAAATCTCTTGGCTAAATCAAGTAAATCAGCGACATCGGCAAAATTTCGCATAGGTACGGGTCTTTTATGTTTTAGTTTGCCTCCACAAAAACTAATATAAAATCATTACAGCTGTACTCGTATTATGTATTAACACTTTTCCCAACCCAACTCTTTTCCCATATATCTATTAATTTGCAAGTTTATTATTAAATTTTAATAGTTCATTAATAATCTTGAGATTAGATAATGCCCAATACTCGTAAATCCATGAATAAACCACTCAGTCGAACTATTGAGAATTGCGCAAAATAAAGTAAAATGCGTAGACGTACAAATACTACATTTTTACTTTTGTTTAAATTCTACTTAATTCGACGACCCGCGTGGCGTAATGGTTACCATGCCGGACTGCCGATCGGAGGGTCCTGGGTTCGATTCCCGGCGAAACAGAAATTTGAATGATGAGTTTAAATTTCTGTTCTCGATCTGGATGTTTGTGTTACTGTATCTGTGTGTGTCCATGGCACCCACGACACGGGGTATATCTACCTTACTGTGGGGCTATGAGTGTGAAACGTATTTATAATTTAAAAAATCTTCCTTATAATTGTCGAATAAGTGATAATCCCGATTTACGGTAATATTTATATATATAATATTATGTTTTAATTACAGTTTTTTTACTTGAATATAAGCATAATAAAGGAACTCAGTCCAGTGCTTATCTACGCTAGGCTAAGCCTAAGTTATGACACGCGTAATGACAGGCGGCCGCGTCTTGATTGAATTATGCCTCGTATAGGATTAGTACGGATGGGGCGGATTACCGGGATTATAGGGGCAGCTTGGATTATGAGGTTTATAAAGTGTTAATAGACTGCAAATATATTTTGGAATCATGAGACGGCTTTCAGTTTAAGCATCTTGCTGACAAACAATAACAGTGATGAGTGTATGTAAGAAGTATGTGCTTATTTTTATTATATAATTTACTTGATGGCAACTAATTCCGTTGTTATATTTGTATTAGGGTTAGTAATCCAGGCCATTCCAATCCATTTAGTAGGTAGTAGAACTATTATGGTTCGCCCTGGGACCGCTGCACCCACTTCTGCATTGAACAAATTTTATTGTATTTCGGTTGAAAGGTGCAGTTGCCGGCCACACTTACAGGAGAAGCGCAACTGTATACGACCTCAGATAAGACTTACCTATGCTTACTTGAGGTTGTATGCCGACGTCCATGGGCTGCAGCGACCACTTAACACCACGTGGCCTACATGCTCGTCTGCTACTCCATTCAAATAAAAAAAATAGCTATAAGACTGAAATGCCAACAAGTGTATTAACATAGTTTTGTGGTAGAGCCTTCATGGTTTGACGAACCACCAGTCAGATCAGCCCTTTAAAGCGAAATTGCATACGATTTCAGGTATTACTGAAACTTTTGTAAGTGGTAGAACTATTATGGTTCGCCCGTGGGAGTAACGCTGCATCCACTTCTGCGCTGAAGTAATTTTATTGTTTTTCGGTGGAAAGGTGCAGTTGCCGGCCACACTTACATGAGGCAACCACCAGCCTCCAGAGTAGCTGCGCAACTGCATACGACCTCAGACAAGACTTACCTATGCTTGCTTGAGGTTGTATGTAGATGTCCATGGGCTGCAGCGACCACTTAACACCACGTGGCCTGCATGCTCATCTGCAACTCCAAACAAATAAAAAAAAACTTTCTTAATGTCTCTTGATGTCTATGGGCTGCAATGAGCTATTTAACATAATATTATTATTTCTTTTCTCTTTTATTATTTCTTTTAATTAAAAAAAAACTTTCTGCGCAAAACCGAGCAAGACAGAGAACTTATTATTCGAAAGAGCTTTCTCTCATTCATACAGTAAAAATAAAAAATGAAATGTTGAAAAATGGAGTCCATTATACCAAAAAAATAAATCAACAACACAACGTATCAAAATCCCACGAAATCTAAAGATATTACGTTTCTTTATAATTATGATATACACCACAATCCGACTCCCTCATAAAAAACTCATGAGCGCTCAAGACTCCCCTTAGCTATCCGAAAGTAATCTTATATTCATCTCGTGGAAATAGGAACGTACGGATGAGCGCGGTGGGGAGGAAGACGAATTTTGTGTCATACTGTGAATTATATGCGCCGATCTGAGGCTTCGAGGCGCGCATCGTAATGTTGGGCGGGATGCGAAAAACTGACAGATAAATCACGACATGGTACAGTGTTGCCGCGTATTTTTCTTACACCTTTTTAATTTTTTAAGTCAGGATGGGCAAAGATTTCACGGTGCACGTGGCCGACAAGGTTAATAAAGTAGATAGAGAACTTTAACCGTTTTTTTTTTATTGTCCTGATGTTAGGTATTGGTCCTGCTCTTGCTATTAACATCATGCCGAATCAAGGAAGATATAGTCTTCAGACGGCCTTGTTGGCTAATGGATTTTTTTTCATCCTTTTTTATGTCCCACTGCTGGGCACAGGTCTCCTTCTCATAAGTGAGAGAGATTTAGGCCATAGCCCACCACGATGGCCAAGTGTGGATTGTTGGACGTCATGCTTTCGAGAAATTATAAATTTCTCTCAGGCATGCACGGCGATAGAGAACATCGTAATCAATTAAATATCGCGATATTTTCCATCACCGTGGAGGAGCAATAAATGCGCACATTACAAATTTATTTGTCAGAGGTGCGCACCGAGGATTTGAACCCGGGATGGGTCGCATCGAAGACCGCGGTTTTTTACCACTTGGCCATTGCTATTCATGGATAATAGATGTGAGGCGGATATGAGAAAATTGTATGTGAAACATGTATTGTAGAAGGTTACATCGATTTTTGGCGTGGTGACGCGTCTTGTGAAACTGTTGGCTGCAACCCTTTTTTGCATCCCAGTGCTGAGCACGGGTCCAGCAAGCGTCCATTATTAGGGAGGCATGGAGCTTACTCCACAACACTGCATCAATGCGGGTTGGTGGAGTAAGCTCAGCAAACAGAATACTGAGCATCCTACAAAGTAAGATGTTGGCGTGATTCAGAAACCGGCACAGCGCCATCTAGATTGGCTTGTTTCGAGCAAATAGGAACATAACTAAGTACGCCCATGACTTAAATTAAACTTTAGTGCCAGGATTAGAACTCTGGACCCGAAAAGCGGCAGTGGTAAGAATGCTAATCACTGTGCTGTAACTGCTATTTTATTTATAGACTTCAACGAGTTTGACTTATACTTTTATTTTTATATTTGATCAGCTTCAGATTTTTTTAATTGGGCTCAAATCAGTGGCTAGTGAATACTTTAAGTATGTCCACTTATGTTTTTACATAACTATAATAAAGTTTTATTTATAATAAAAATACACAACCTTATGTAAAAAATCAAATTTCATTAGCCAAAGCAAATTATGTGTGATTTTTCAATATACTACGCCACACTCTGGTAGTAATGATAACATGGAGATGACTTACAACTCGTAACTCGTAATGATACGCACCATGTGCTCCTGACGTACTTTTATAATACGAATGAATATTATGTTATAAAATATTATTATTCTGTAGAAAAATACGGTTCCACTGGCGAAGTAGGTACCAACGCTAATGAAAATCTGTCGCGAAGAATTATTTTTGTTAACATACATAGAGCGACCATCTATCACCGTGTTACTATATCAGAATGATTACCCGTGTGGCGTGATGATAATCATCCTGAACTGCTAATCGGAGGGACCCAGGATCGATTCCCGGCGAAGCAGAAATTTGAATGTTGAGTTTAACTGTTTTCGGTCTCGGTGTTTGTGTTTCTGTCTTTGTATGAGTCCATGGTAACTGCGACACAAGGTAGACCTACCCTAATGCTAAAAAAAGAATTAGTTATTACTGGATCTCGACCGGGGTTATAACAGCTATGTATAAATAAAATTTCCCATTCGCAGCTCCAAGCAAGACCAGAGATTTAAACGCATCATATAAGTTTCTGCCTCACCGAGAATTGACTCCAGATATGCAGTCCGGCACGGCAACCACTGCGTCACAGAGTTCATTATTTTAAAATCTAGATGTCCAGGGGCTGTAGTGATAAATTAACACTACTTGGCCTGTATGCTTGTCAGTTTATAATACATCTACCAAACGTTAACCAAATTATCACACTGGCCACTATAACATTTCTCACTCACACATCAACACAATTAGCCACTAACGTAAGTTTGTTCAGTTAAATCCACAAACTAATTAAACTTGACCGCGCCTGTCTCAACTTGCCCGGTCACGTCAGCGTGCCCCGATAATACTAAGTTAGGACAGGCAATGAATATACACTTAGTTCTTGTCTTTAGTAGGCTTAAGAGGAATTGGCTCGAATACATTTGCCCAAAGCCAAAGTTTTTCTAACGGTTAATCATGTACATTGTACATTAAAAATATTTTCTTAAAAATCAAATTGACATAGAAAGTGTGTAGTTGTGTGTGAGTGTGTGTGTAGTGCGTGTTTATTTTTTAATGTCTACTATTAAAATAACATTTTATAAAGCTAAAAAATTTGTTTAAAAACGCTAATTTCAGAAATTACTGGTTGGAATTGAAGGATAATTTTTGTGTTTGGTTGTCGACTTATTGAGAAAAACACATCTACTTTTCAATATAACATATTTTAGAAATCATCTTATACGCAATATTGTATTTATACTATTATATTGGAAGTTTATTAAGGACTCATTTCAAGTCTATTTGAAGGGAGGAGTACTTCTGGTTTTGAAATCCACAAGCTGCGATGGAGTCTGTATCGGGTAGCGGCTCCTTTGTGCCATCTCGAGTGGACTATCGACCTGTATAGGACGTGTCCTGTACAAACGCCGCTATTGCGCTTCGGTTTAATCCATGTTTATTCAACTATGTTACAGTTTTAAGCCCAAATTGGCTTGAAACTGGTTGAGAATATTTTTTTTATTTTTTATTTATTTATTTATTTATTTATTTCAGGCTTCTTAGGCCCATAGAAACGAATACATATATAACATAATATTACAAACTAATACATAACAGACATAAAAATACAAATAAAACGATACAAAATAAAAACAATTGATTCTATACATAAATAATAAAACTAAGTAACACGAATGTTCGGCGTCGTGTTGCGCGTGGTGTCGGGTAACCGGCCACGGAATCGCCGGAAAACAACACCTCTCGGCCAGAAATCTTCATTCATGAGCGTTGGCATCTGCTTTGTAGGGACTCTCACCACATATGAATTGAAGTTTACGTCGTGGCGAGATTCCAGACGCTCAACCCTCTGTCGGCAGTTCGTCTTGATCCGGATGTACTCTACAATCTCCTCGACCTTTGTAGAACAATTTAGTCGGGAAACGTAGAGCAGCGTTGTCGGTGTGGCCGGTTGCAGAAGGCGGTCCGGACCAGTCGGTGCGGTGCCGCACCTATTTTGACGAGTGGGCTTCCTCTTCTTCTTCTCGACCTTAATGAAGCCCTCGTCGTCACACTGGCTCTTAAGCGAACCCATCTTTAGCAGATGCCTGTGATTCGATTCCTTTTGGCTCTGCTTTCCCTCTTTTTGTTGCTTAGCCCGTGATGGCACAGGTTTTCCCTTAGCAACAACTTTAGCATAAGCACGTCCAGGGGTCGACGCACTCACGGGTGTCGTAACCTTGTCAGGAACATTACTCGATGCAGTGTTTGTATTGTTTACTGAATCGTTTAACTTCGCTGACTCGATGCTGCTGATAGATGCATTTTGCGCCCCGCGACGCGTGTTTACGTTTGCAGCGTCGGGTAACCTACATACTGAAACAGCGCTACGTAATAACACTACTTCGGCACGTAATTCTTCGACTGTCTTGTCGGAAACCTCCAGCTTGGACTTCATCTCGGCTAGGCTGGATTTCAAAAACACAATGTCTTTTAACAGTCTGGTGACATCCACGTGGTCAAATGTGACTGGGGGCAACTTATGCAGCTCCTTCGCCACGAAGACAGGCACGTCATCCGGGTCGGTCACCTTCAATAACGTGATGACGTCTTGTACACTTTTTTCGGTTCCATCCCTTCTGCGAGATGGCATCTCTTCGATCTTCCCCAATTTTTGGAAAAGCAATTTTTTGCCGGAACAGATTTCTTCCTCTTTGAAATTGGACTTGCAAATCTGCGAGATACTGATTTCATCCATCGTGTCGATGGCATTTTGTATAAATGCCAAAAACTCATTGGCTATGAGCTCTTGCGAAGCCATAGTTAAGAGCAGCGGCTAATGCCGCGCGAATGCGTAGGTACAACTTTAACACGGCTACTTTCAAGCGCGCATCGCACGACACTGAATCAGAGAAGACAGAATACAAAAAGGCATGAAGAACACAATAAAATATTTGATGCAGTAAACGACTATTAAGAACAGGTTCTTAGAATTTAACTAAAAGACCCCACTTCGCCACAAGTTCACCACTCTCGCAAATTTTGCTGACCGGGTTGTTAAATACTGGTATTAAGGTAAAATTTTAAAGTCGTCCCGGAAATATAAAGTGAAGGAAAACATTACAATAATATGTGTATGCTGATGATTTCCTTTACCTCAAAGTGATTGATAAAATATGGAGTTAACAGATTTTTAGATACCTACGTATAATGATGAAAATTGAATTCTTAGGTCTATACATAGATAATAAATTAACATGGCAGCCCCATATGGAACATGTTTGCAAACAATTAAATAAATTTTCATTTGCATTATATAAATTATCAAAAATAGTAAACAAAACAGCTGTCCTTAGTGCATATCATGCATATGTGGGTGCAACTCTTAGATACGGACTCATATTCTGGGGTAACGTAACGGGAATCCAAACGGTTTTTAAAGCTCAAAAAAAATGCATTCTTTCTATGTGTCAACTTAATCAAATAGATTCTTGTAAGCCGCACTTTCAAGATTTAAAAATAGTGACACTCCGGACCAAAAATATATAATAATTTACCTGAATCCCTCAAATCTAAAACAAATTGTGATTTTAAACGAGCACTTAAAACGTTCTTATTTACAAAAGCGTACTACTCGATTTCTGAATTTCTAAACGATGAACTTTAACTTCGTGAGGGAATACGGGATTGAAAACCTGGGAGGTTTTTTTTCCGCCGGCTTTTTTTTCCTCTCAGTGTATAAAAACCCAGGTAATTGGGTGCCCAAAGCCGATGACGCTGATAAAATACCGTATAAATAATTACCAAAAACAATTGAAAAAAAAATCGCAAATATGGGATAAATATAAATCAATAATATGATTAGTTAATTTAATACTTAAATAATATAAAATTTCTAAATTTCTAAGTTAGATTTTAGTCAGTATTTTTATTTATTAATAATATTATAATATTTGCATACCTTACTCAGGTAAATATGGCGGATTATTAAATGTATAAAACAACTTTTGTAATACCCATATTTGTGCAAATAAATCATTTGTCTTTGTCTTTGTCATTTGTCTTTGAGTAAACACCTTTGGATTGATGTGAGAGTTGAGTATCAAAACTATTATGCTTCATTTTTTTTTAATTTTTTTTACATCTCTTAATAAATGGGATATTAATTTTTTTCGTTTTTTTTTTGTTAGAATAATTTAAAAATATACTGCATGTAATTTTTGATTCTCTCAATGCGTTATAAAGATAAACAAGGTAAAAGTTACATAGGTATAAAAAGTCCCAAACTGCAGTTTACAAGGCGAGAACAAAACACTAGTTTTTCTTAAACTCGTCCCGCGCTATGAGGCGTGAAACGAACTAGAACTTGTGGAGGATACACTTGCGGACAGCGGAAAGAATAATATTTACACATCAAATTGTTATATAAATATAATGAGAAATATCATAACATACCATTTCAGTAACCACGGTTTACCTAACCAGTTTTTTCTGGATATTTTACTGACTTAAAAAAAAAAAGACTTGAAAAAGGAGTTTGTTCTCTATCCCTACTAATATTATAAATTCAAAAGTAACTCGGTCTGCTACGCTTTCCCGCTTAAACTACTGAACCAATTTTAATGAAATTTGGAACACAGATAGAGTGGACCTTGGGAAAGGACATAGGATGGTTTTTATCCTACGGGAACCTATAAAACGGGTCTACGCGGGCGAAGCCACTGGCAGAAGGCTAGTTTTAATATAAATTTATTATTTCAAATAAATTATAATTAAGTTTATAGTCTATATACTATAAGTAATGTAACTTATTAAACCCTTCGTAAACTATAACGTAACTTAGAACATTGACAGACTTACGTAGCTAGACCTACGTAGCTGCGTAATGAGTATCCATCAGTATTCCATTCCATTCAATATCGGATGAGATTGGTATACCTATATATTCCTACTCAAGTTAGTAAAATATTTTTAAAGTTTTCCAGTTTTCACGGCCTAAAGTACACGGCAATGCGCTTCGGTCCTTGATATAGTGTTATTGTTTTGCGAAAACAATGCAGTCCTGAAAAAGGATAGCTGTTTAATTCCATGTTAAAACCGCGATTTCTCTTTTTAATTTTACTTTTTGTCTCCCTCGCACAGACGGCAATATTTTACGCCGTCCTGAAAATCCTAGGCGGCCATTTTATAAGTAAACTACGTGCTTTTGTCTTTTCAAGATATATGCCCGGATGGTTTCAGGAATAACTTGTGTTGTGTTTATTTATACAGTATGAAATGTAAGTATTTCGTTGCTTTAATAAGTACACAGTACAACGGTAATACGATAGGAAAGTTATAACTGATATAAAAATAAGCGATAAAAAGAAAATGAGAAGTGGTTGAATTTAGGAATGTTATTGTTTTGTATAGAAGATGAATTTAATGTTATTGTATTATACAAAAGATGAATACTAAATTTAAAGAATATAAGTAACTTTTAAGTTATGATCCTAAGAAGCCCCGTTCAGAGGTAAAATTATATTAATTAGGTACTTGCAGTTGATTGGCTGCAACCCTTTTTGCGTCCCACTGCTGGGCACGGGTCTCTCCCCCTTATTGGGGAGGTCTGGAGCTTACTCCACCACGCTACTCCAATGCGGGTTGGTGAAGATGCGGGTTAGTGGCCAACCCGCTGTCGGATGTTTTCAAAGCGCCCATAAGGCCACCGAAAATGTTTGACGACTGTTATCTATCGACAACAACCGGGACCGACGGCTTAACGTGCCCTCCGAAGCACGGAAACGCGCATGAAATTTTTTGCAACTAGCGGTCACCCATCTCACACCCGACCGCGCCCGTTTGGCTCAGCTGCATAGATCGCTTGCGTTCTACGCTAGCCGCCAGGCCATGGGCGCTTTTGCAGTTGATTAAATTATATTAATTATTTTATATTGTTTCACTAAAAGGATATGAACATTTTTCATTGCATTTCATTAGATGTCGGATAATACGTAGGCTGGAAAATACTATTTTGTATTTTTCTGACTTTGAAAACAAAACTTTAAATATACTACTACTTTTGCTAGGTGGTACAACTATTATGGTTCGCCGGGGAAGTACCACAGCTGCACCCACTTCTGCCGTGAGCAATTCTATTGAGTTTCGGTGGAAAGGTGCAGTTGCCGGCCATACTTACATGAGGTGACCACCAGCCTCTGGAGTAGCAGCGCAACTGCATACGACCTCAGACAAGACTTAGCTATGCTTGCTTGAGGTTGTATGTAGATGTCCATGGGCTGCAGCGACCACTTAACACCACGTGGCCTGCATGCTCGTCTGCTTCTCCATTCAAATAAAATAAAAATAAAACTATTATCTTGGGACATTTTCCTTTTTTCACTGCATCGAAGTAAAACTGCAGATATCTAAAATATTAACACGGGCTTGGTTGAAACTTTGGTTACAAAAACCGCTTGAGGACGAGTTAATGCATAATGATACCATCGAAGTTGCAACAAAAAGTTGTACCGACTTGCTTCCAAAACTGCAGTGACTGTTGATCTTTGTTCTTGTTGAGGTAATTAATGTTCATTAAGAGGTAATTGTATAATTTTAATGTTTACATAAATAGCGCTGTCCCTATTTAAACACTCGAATAAGATAAGGACTACGATTTGGGTAAAATAATCCACTGCTATATGCAGATTCTGCTATGGCGAAGAGGAATCTGGTATACACATCCTCTGCGACTGTATTGCACTCACCCACAGCAGAGGTCGGACACTGGGTGGTAGTCTAGTCACATCAGAGGATGTCAAACTTTTGGATCCCAAGCGCATTGTACGGTTCCTAACAACCATCGGCCTAGGTGATCAGATATAAACGGGACTAGGCTACAATAGACCATTTACTAGTCCCAGTTGCCTTAAGATTATACTTTTGTACCAATCCAAATAATAATAATAGGTTAATTATAAATATGAAGCGCGCATGGCCCGGCGGTTAGCGTAGAACGCAAACGATCTATGCAACTAAGCCAAACGGGCGCGGTCGGGTGTGAGATGGGTGACCGCTAGTGGCAAAATGTTTCATGCGCGTTTCCGTGCTTTGGAGGGCACGTTAAGCCGTCGGTCCCGGTTGTTGTTGATAGATAACAGTCGTTAAACCTTGTCGGAGGCCTTATGGGCGGTTTGAAAACATCCGACATCGGGTTGGCCACTAACCCGCATCTCCACCAACCCGCATTGGAACAGCGTGGTTGTGTAAGCTCCAGGCCTCCCCAATAATGAGGAGAGACCCGTGCCCAGCAGTGGGACGCAAAAAGGGTTGCGGCCAAATATAAATAATTCATATCAGAGGTTCGACTTAAGTCCTAACCATTACAAAAAAAAAACAATGAGCAATTTTAGACGGCAGGTAAGAAGGTCCATTGTGGAACAATTTAATACATATAAAATAAACTATAAAAAAAGGAATTCATAAACACCATAAAAATGTCTTTATGTCAGTAGTACCCATTGTTTGGTACCAGCTAATGGTGTACCATTTTCATCAGTTATAACAGACACTAAGCCTAAAAAAATATCGAACGTAAAAAAAATTATAAAAAAAAACAGAAAAGAGTATTTTAATGACAAAAGACCCACATTTCTTTATAATGCGTAATAATACCATCAATGTTGCAACGAAAACTTGTCCCGACTTTAGTTTCCATAACTGCAGTAAGTGTTGTTCTTTGTTCTTGCTCAGGTAATTAGCGCTCGTTAAGTAACGATAGCAGGCGACGATTTTAAGATTTAAGTGCATTGTTGCTCCACCGTAAAAGAAAACATCGTAATGGATTTTACTATGTTTCTTTGCCTTCAACTGCCAGATTATACAGAACTAGATGGCGACCGGGTTTTACCCTTGTCATAGTGTGATGTTACATACATACAGCCGTATTCAAGAAGCATACTTGCTTAAGTAAGCAGGCAAAGAGCGCTATATGACGTGCGTTTGTTACATCAAGCATTTATGTAGATTTTGACAAACGCATAGTAGCAGGCTCCACATATGTAGCGTCTATAAATTCGTTTAGATGTCCCTATGCGTTGGCGAGCACTATGGGATTTCATAGTACTGTATATGAATACGGGTGTAAGTCTCGAACCTTCCTCGATATGTATTTGATTGGATTGTACCTTAAAATCCAACACAAATAGTAAAATTTCAATTCCAACTAGTAGTTCCTGAGCTAAGCGCTTTTAAACGTGCAAACTCTTCAGCTATTTACTATTAGTATAGATTTCAGGCATGTCAGTAATTCGCACTTCGCCAGTGTGGTAAAACGCGAAATACTTAATAATGATGCCTTACAGTAGTTTAGATATAGTCTGTGTCATGGGTACCATGGACACACGCAGAGACAGAAACACTATCACCCAGATCGAGAACTCATCATTCAAATTTCTGCATCGCCGGAAATCGAACCATGGACCCTCCGATCGGCAGGCGGCCTGGTAACCATTGCGTCACTTGGGTCGTCGCATTAGAATTGAGATTAGAGAAGATCTGTGTACAGTAGCGGGACATTGAAAGGGGTAAAACAGTGATTAACCATTTTATCCTTTGATAGATAATAATAATAATAATAATAAAATCGTTTATTGCCTTACACTGTTACACTTATAAAATTACAATGGTGCAATGTGAATTACATATAAAACAGTATAATTATACGTACTAAGGCAAAAGGATGTGACTCAGCCCTTCCTGAAACGGGATCGAGATCCCGCGCAGCGCTGTTTTTCAGCCACACCCTTCAGTAAGATAAAACAGTACTGATATCTTTTGCCTGAAAATCATGAAACAATTTAGACGACCTGCGTGGTGCAATGGTTACCATGCCGGACTGCCAATCGAAGGGTCCCGGGTTCGATTCCCGGCGAATCAGAAATTTGAATGATAAGTTTAAATTTCTGTTCTCGGTCTGGGTGTTTGTGTTTCTGTCTTTGTGTGTGTCCATGGTACCCACGACACAGGGTATACCTAACCTACTGTGGGGCTATGAGTGTGAAGCGTTATTTATTATTATTATTAATTTGAAGGACTAAATGAATAATATTTTGATTTGTGTTTTGTTAGAAGAAGAGCGCGCAAACGGGCGCGGTCAGGTGTGAGATGGGTGACCGCTAGTGGCAAAAATTTCATGCGCGTTTCCGTGCTTCGGAGGGCACATTAAGCCGTCGGTTCCGGTTGTTGTCGATAGAATACAGTCGTTAAGCCTTGTCGGAGGCCTTATGGGCGGTTTGAAAACATCCGACAGCGGGTTGGCCACTAACCCGCATCTCCATCAACCCGCATTGGAGCAGCGTTGTGGAGTAAGCTCCAGGCTTCCCCAATAAGTGGGAGAGACCCGTGCCCAGCAGTGGGACGCAAAAAAGGTTGCAGCCAAGAAGAAAATAGGACCGCTGTTGCTTCAGTTAGTTTAAAAATAAAATGGGTAGATACAATAAGTTTTTAAAGCACAAAAGTACCAGGAACTAAGAAAAGCGGCAGTGTCAGGTCCCGAAGCGTGCGCAATTCGATAAGTATGCAAATGTGCTCCCCAGCGACAGACCGACTTGTATCCAGTTTTATATGCGACATTAAAAGCAATATAAAATTGTTTATATCCTGAGATAGTTAAATACCTAGACCATCTGGTGTTAAGGTTCTAGTCTTATATAACACTGGTCAACACAGAAAAAAATTCCAGCGTGATTTTAATGAACGAAAATAATTTATTTGCACAAATATGGGTATTACAAAACTTGTTTTATGTACATTTATTAGTTCGCCATATTTACCTCAGCGAGGTATGCTTGGAGGACGGAATTAAAACGTAAGTTAGCAGTATAACTAAAATTACTTATAACTAAATTTATTATAATTGAAGACAACGTTGATTTTATTTTAACCCATATTTTGTGGTTTTTATTGCGATGTTTTATCAATTCTTATATAGTTATATAATTATCTATTCTTAATCGTTTTTAATTAAATTCAGTGTGCTGATTACGAGAATAACACTGTTTTTTCTAGCAGCTCTAGTTTTAAAATAGCACCAAAATGAAAAATTATTAAAAAAGTATTATTTTTACACATATCATAAGATACAATAGTTACTATGATTGAGCAAAAATAACAACGGTTTGCACTCCGGTAGTGCCGGCAGAACTGAAAACTTGAACATTAAGAGGAAAGGCGGCTTCAGCCGAATTACAAAAATAGGTATTTTGGAGTAACTATTGCTATCGCGCTGCGCCCTGCGATATCCGCCGCGTGCGATAGGGACAGATGCAGCTCAGACCGATTATACCTACAAACTTTCTGACTAAATCGAGGTTTCGTATTCTCCTGAATCCTCCTTCAAAATTGAGTTTATCAAAAAAAAACACAAATATCAAGAAATAGAATAAGTCTATGCCTCTATGTTTTTATGGCTGGCTATGCCTCTATGGTTAGGGACTGATCTGATCTGAGACTTATTTTTCATCTAGTATTTTTATAAAGTACTCATTTCTTCTTCTTTCACTATTTCTTCGTAACCTTTTTCATTAATAAATACATTTTGTTCAATGTCCATATTTTAAATACTTGATATAAACGAATTTTACAAGTATAGGCAGTCGAGCCGTCATCTATAACAATGTATATTCCACAAAAAATGATTTTATAAAGTGGATTTTTGATGAGCAGCGTAATTTCAGTCCCACAGCAGGGTAGATATACCCTGTATCGTGGGTACCATGAGCACAAACAGAGACATGAACACCCAGACCAAGAAAACTCATATTTTAATAAATTTAGGGCATAGATTAGCCTCTGAAGTAGCATAATGATCTCAGCCAAAGCTTGAGCGTACACAAAGTCTTCTCAATCATTTTAGTTCTTTCAATTTTTTAATGGATTGAAGTTACGAAATTTTAAATTTAAATGCTCGAATGTTTTGATATAGCGTACGACACACCTCATATAGCAGGGAGCTGACACGTTTAATCTGAGAGCAAATGTGTCATGTGCCTGATAGCAAGGGGCCATATTTTGAGCGACTACGGATCCATCTTCAACTTTTTTATTTACATCTTATTTTTTTCTAATATCAATGTTACATGGCATAAAAGTACCAGGAGCTTAGAAGCTGTCAGAAAGTACAATTCGATAAGTATGCAAATACCTTCTCCCCACAGAGCGGCTTGTCTCAGTTTAATATGCAACGGGGGTGAGTGTCTTAAGGGTGGATGATGCACTTTAGGGTTTCGAGTTAAGATTGTGTTGGATATGTAAATTGATGTTTGTTTTTATGTATGTTACAATTTTGTTGTTGATGTAGCAAGATATTACACGCATAACACGTTTGTGTACTCATATAAGACAAAAAGATTGTACACTCATATATGTCAAAAAGAGTATACACTTACTAGTGGTCCGGCCCAGCTCCGCATGGTTGTCCTGTCTTAAAACTGCTGACACTGCTCAACGGCTTAGTGGCCTGGGATATACAATTAGATATATTTCATTCTCCGATTGCTGAAATTCGCAGGGCGGCAGGAGAATACCTCGAACAGCTATAGAACGCATTAGAATTAAGTAATTCTGTAATGTTTTATAGTTTGTATAGAATAAAATAAATAAATAAATAAAAGTATTGAAAGAGGACTTGTTTTTTAAAGCTTTTATTTAACTTGCATAGTATGTATATACATATAATAAGAAATATTTCTATACTCTTAGTTCTTAAAATTTTGAGTTCCGTTTTAAACACTCTAGAACAGTTATATTATACTAACTTGTAGGTATGTACTTAGAACAAAGACAAAGACAAAGACAAAGACATTTATTTGCACAAATATGGGTGTTTACAAAGTTGTTTATATATATTTAGTTCGCCATATTTACCTTCATGAGGTATGCAAATATACAATGATAAAAATATAAAAGGAAAAAAACTAAACTATAATACAATTACGAAATGTACATTTACATCTATTTTAATATTATTTTTATTTGTCCCATATTGCGCCTTTTATAAATAAAAATAAAAATTTTTATTTATTTATATTTCGGATCGGTTCCGATCGTCAGCTTTGGGTACCCATATCACAGGGTGTTTGTACACTGAGAGGAAAAAAAGCCGGCGGAAAAAAAACCTCCCAGGTTTTTGTGGAATTCCTTTATGCCGTTTTATCGTTTATGAAATCAGTGACTGAGTAATACGCCTTTTTCAGTAAATACGTTTTAAGTCCTTTTTTAAATTCGTTGCCTGTTTTAATTTTGAGGAATTCCGGTAGACCGTTATATATTTTTGGTCCCATGCAAAAGACACTGTTATGATATTGTTTTGTTTTAGAAGCGATTGAACATAATTGACTGTTATGTCTTTTTGATTTAAGGGTTTCATATTTTGTGATTTCTGTTTTGACCATTAAAGAGATCTCGTAAATGTATAAGGAAGGGAGCGTCATTATTTTTAAATTTTGAAAATGTGGCCTACAAGTATCCGTTTGTTGTAATTGACATATTGCTCGAATGCATTTTTTTTGAGCCTTAAACACAGTTTGAATTCCAGTCGCGTTTCCCCAGAATATTATACCGTATCTTAATGTTGCACCTACGTACGCATGGTAGGCATTTAGAACCGCCGTTTTGCTTACAACTTTGGCCAATTTATATAAAGCAAAAGAAAACTTATTTAATTGTTTACAAACGTGTTCTTTGTGTGACTGCCACGTTAATCTGCTATCTATGTATAGTCCTAAAAATTTTTTTGTTTCTATTTCAGATATCAACTTTCCTTTATAGTTAATATTTACTGGTTGTCCGTATGATACTCTATTTTTAAATGTCATTATGTTTGTTTTATCAAGATTAATTTTAAGATTATTACCATTTAGCCACTCTATCAGTGATTCAAGACAATCATTTATATTACTTTCAAAGGAACCTGTGTTTTCATTTGTAAATATTACTGTACTATCATCAGCAAATAGTATCATCGGTTCTTTTACTGCTTGAGGAAAATCGTTAATATAAATTAAAAAAAGTAAAGGGCCTAAAATACTTCCTTGAGGCACTCCATACAGTACTTTCCTAGAGAGAGAATGATGTTTCTCTTCAGTTTTTGTGATTTCATTAATTTTTGTTATTTCTGTTATGTGTTCTCTGTCAGTTAGGTAAGAGTTGATTAAGTTCAACGCATTGCCTCTGACTCCATATTTCTCTAACTTATTAATCAGCAATTTATGATCTACATACTCGAATGCCCTTGTCATGTCCATATAGAGCCCGATTACCTGTTTCTTATCATTTAAACCTGTCATTACTTTTTGTAAAAAATTATAAATTGCTACGTTTATTGATTTGTTTTTCCTAAACCCTACCTGCTCATCAGCAAAGATAGAAAACTTTTCGAAGTAAAAATATAATCTGTCATGGAGTACTTTTTCAAATATTTTAGAAAAAATAGGTATTAATGCTATAGGTCTGTAACATCCCATGTTCTGTCTGTCCTGTTTCTTAAATATTGGTTTGATAATTGTGACTTTAAGTTTCTCTGGAAATATGCCAGTTTCAATACTTAAATTTATATTATAAGCTAGTATTGGTGCAATTATATTTGATACCCGTTTAACGATATTCGTACATATACCGTCATACCCCGTACTATTTGTATTATTTAGATTATTTATTATTTTTATAACTTCGTCGGGTGAGGTTGGTTTTAAGAAAAATGAGTGTTGACTGTTAAAACTAATTTTATGTATATCACTATTAATCTTTATATTACAGTTATCTTCAATTTGATTTAAGAAGAAGTCATTAAACTCTTTGGCGATAATTTGTGGGTCTGTTTCAATGTGGTTCCCCACTTTGATTTCATTAATATCTTGTTTAGGTATATTTATAGTGTTATTGTTAATTACTTTCCAGACAGCTTTCGATTTATTATTAGAGTTCTTAATAAAATAGTCATTTTGAGATTTTTGTGTTAGTTTTATTATTCTTTTAAATGTTTTTGAATAATTTTTAAATTTATTTTTTGCCTCCATGCTGCGAGAGATCCTGTACCTCCAAAGTAAACCCCTTTTAATTTTGGAACACCTTTTTATACCTTTTGAAATCCACTTTGGTCGTTTTTTCGTAAGTATTTTAAGTTTTAAAATAGGGAAACAAAGATTATATAATAGTTGGAATAACTCGTGAAATACATTAAAAGCATCGTTTGGATCAGTACTTAAATAAACGTCTTGAAATGTTAAATTTTTAAGACTGTCGATAAATTTTTTAATATTTTCAATACAATAATCGCGTCGATAGATGTACCAGTGCGTAATGAGGCAATTTCTTTTTACCGGACATTGCAATATCTGAGCGGTATGGTCCGATAATGCAAGTTCAATTACGCCAGATTTACAGTTTCGAATGTTATGAGCAAAATTATCAATACAAGTTTTACTGCAAAGTCGCGTTGGTGTTTTAATGGACAGCTTAAGATTATATGAGTCAAATATTTCTTCAAATTCGGATGTTATTTTGTTTCGTTTTAGAATATCTATGTTAAAATCCCCGCACACTATTATCTTTTTATTTTTAAAACAAATATTATTTAGAAGGCTATTTAAATTCTCAAAGAAAAGATCAATGGAAGTCGAATTATTTCTTGGCGATCTATATATACAAATAACTACAATTCTGTGTTCAGTTAACTAGAAGAACGTAGTATTTACTGCTATCAAGGCTCCAAAAAGCTGTTTCCGTAGCAGTCCTGGCTTATTTCCGTTAAGACAGTTCAACGTGACTTCCTTCTCGGAAATGCACTAAAATCTGGGACGGAAATTCGAATGTAAGGGCTGTTTCACATGATGTTACGTAAACATGCCACTGCAATGTCCTTTGGCAAGGAAACTAATGTTAAGTGCCAAAATTCGGGTATGAAGCATATAATGTGACAAAAACACTATAACTACTAATGTATTAATTAAGGACATACAACAAAACTGCTATAAATTGTTTGAAATTATTGTTAAAATTACTTTATAAATACATGGTAGTGTTCTGCTGTATTAAGAGTTTTTCCGATAAATTGAATAGTAATAATTTTAAGGTCCAATTTGTAATCTTGTATACATTTGTAAATTTTTGAAAAGTACTTGTTAAACCTTGCGTTATTATTTAATCTAAATCGTAAGATAGAAATATTTTTGATGTTTCGTAAAAATGAAGTACTAAACTTCGATTGTAGTAGAACCCTCGCTGATATTTAAGCAATTCAGTTTACTGTTAATAAAAGCTCATGAAAAATTAATCAATTTAAACTGAGGAGCAAACTAAAACCCAATTTATCCACTATTGCTAAACTACGGGTCAAATTATACCGGTAGCCTACGGCGATTTTAACTAATAAGCTACCATAATTTTGACGTTCGAACGGAGGTGGCAGTCATTGTCCAATAACCATTATGATTTGGGTCCTCATTGCATAAATCTAATTTTGCAGCTACTAATGATAAGCTACGATTAAATTATCGTGTTAGCTTGCGGCGATGGCAATCAATAAGCTACCATAATTTTGACGTTCGAACAGAGGTGGCAGTCATTGTCCAATAACCATTGAGATTTGCGCCCTCATTGCATAAATCTAATTTAGCAGCTACTAATGATAAGCTAAGATTAAATTATCGTGTTAGCTTGCGGCGATGGCAATCAATAAGCTACCATAATTTTGACGTTCGAACGGAGGTAGCAGTCATTGTCCAATAACCATTGTGATTTGCGTCCTCATTGCATAAATCTAATTTAGCAGCTACTAAATAAGCTACGATTATATTATCGTGTTAGCTTGCGGCGATGGCAATCAATAAGCTACCATAATTTTGACGTTCGAACGGAGGTGGCAGTCATTGTCCAATAACCATTGTGATTTGCGTCCTCATTGCATAAATCTTATTTTACAGCTACTAATGATAAGCTACGATTAAATTGTCGTGTTAGCTTGCGGCGATGGCAATCATTAAGCTACCATAATTTTGACATTCGAACGGAGGTGGCAGTCATTGTCCAATAACCATTGTGATTTGCGTTCTCTTTACATAAATCTAATTTAGCAGCTACTAATGATAAGCTACGATTAAATTATCGTGTTAGCTTGCGGCGATGGCAATCAATAAGCTACCATAATTTTGACGTTCGAACGGAGGTGGCAGTCATTGTCCAATAACCATTGTGATTTGCGTTCTCTTTGCATAAATCTAATTTAGCAGCTACTAATGATAAGCTACGATTAAATTGTCGTGTTAGCTTGCGGCGATGGCAATCAATAAGCTACCATAATTTTGACGTTCGAACGGAGGTGGCAGTCATTGTCCAATAACCATTGTGATTTGCGTCCTCATTGCATAAATCTAATTTAGCAGCTACTAATGATAAGCTACGATTAAATTGTCGTGTTAGCTTGCGGCGATGGCAATCAATAAGCTACCATAATTTTGACGTTCGAACGGAGGTGGCAGTCATTGTCCAATAACCATTGTGATTTGCGTCCTCATTGCATAAATCTAATTTAGCAGCTACTAATGATAAGCTACGATTAAATTGTCGTGTTAGCTTGCGGCGATGGCAATCAATAAGCTACCATAATTTTGACGTTCGAATGGAGGTGGCAGTCATTGTCCAATAACCATTGTGATTTGCGTCCTCATTGCATAAATCTCATTTTGCAGCTACTAATGATAAGCTACGATTAAATTGTCGTGTTAGCTTGCGGCGATGGCAATGAATAAGCTACCATAATTTTGACGTTCTGACGGAGATCGCAGTCATTTTGCGATAGCCATAGTGAATGGCTCCCCCATCGCATTATCTAATTTAGCTCCAAATCATGCTAAACAACCGGTCAAATTATACCGTTAGCTAACATATTTTGAAATGTGATACTTGAAAATGTAGTAAGTACTACGATTGCAGAGCCTTTATAAATTTTTAAGCCTTTATTAAAGCACTTCAGTTTGCTGTTAATTGTCGAATGCAGGGGCAGTCAGTTCCCGATAGCCATTTGGATTTTTTTCGCATTGCATATTCTGATTTATCTAGCTACACTAAACCACAGGTCAAGCGGTCCCGGCCTGCGGCTATGGTTATTAATAAGCTTCGATAATTCAGATGCTCGGACGGAAGTGGCAGGTTTTGCGATAGCCATAATGATTTGCTTCTCATTGTATAGTCTAATATAGTTGCTACTAATGCTAACCTACCGGTGAAATAATATCGTTAACCTGAAGTGACGATAAAAGGGAATATGCATTTTTTTTTTTACGTAAAATGTATATATTTCATTTGGAAAATTGCAAATAATAATGACAAAATGGAAAAAAAAATTCGAAGACTAAAAAGTATGTTTTTTTATTTCATCCCATACTGTATTTAATATTTTTTCAGAATCCTTATAACTCAACAAGAAAATAAAATATAACAACTATATACTTAAACGCAGTTTTTAACTGTTAAAATTGCATATCACTTGTTTTTCCATAGTTTTTGGTACTGCGACTACTGCGTTCTCGCGTGACATCACTGTAGCTTCGTTAGTATGGGCCGTTTTCAACGCTACGCGGTGAGGTTTAACTTTGGCTCGTACTTCTGCCTTTCGGGGTGCTCCAATCGGGGTGGTCCTTTAAGAACACTTGATCCCTATGCACATTAGGATCGAATGATACAATAAAAATAACAAAAAAATAACGTTCCACACACACATAGCCCCACAGTGGGGTAGATATACCCTGTGTCGTGGAAAATCATGAAAGTCCCCTTTTAATAAGCTACGATAAGTTTGCCGTTCGAACGGATGTAGCAGTAATTTTCTGTTAGCCTTTGTGATTTGGTTCCTCACTGCATAGTCTAATTTAGCTGCTACTCATGCTAAACTAAGGGCCTCGATTACCATCTCTAAGTAAAGTGTGTATTAAATTTACTTGGGACATAACTGCCCTTAATTGGCAAGTAAAAGCTATGAGTACGGGTCAGTTTATCATAATAATATTATTAGTGCTACTCGAACATCGTGAAATTGTAATTGAAGTTACGGGTGACTTTAACCGGCAATTAGCGTACTTGTCACTTTACTTGAAGGTGGTGAAAGAGGCCCGAAGGGTCAATTAATTCCGTAAGCCTGCAGATATGTTAATTAATAAGCTACAATAGTTTTACGTTGGAGGTGGCAGTCATTTTCCGATCGTTCGTAACTAATATTCATAAAATCATAATTATTCGGTGTGCAATAAAGTATTATCGTATTTAATAGTAATAATTTGACTTATGAATTACCGCGTCAAAACTATTCGACGTATTATGTACGACATAAGCACATTATTTGCATTGTGTTTATTTTATTAGTGATCATGTTTAGATTTTCCTTGCCTAAGACGTAGTTGATTTTAAAATGAATAAATTAACAAATAAATATCGTTTTCTTTCTAAATTTTAATCCATCCAACACTGTTAATTCATTCGTAACAAAATAACAGTCGAAAATCTAATAAAATCTCAAATCGAAATGAACCTAACGAATAATCAAATTTATTTGCTAATAATGCCAAACTACAGCTTAAATGACACGTTAGCCTGCGGTGTTATAATTAATAAGCTATTATGATTTTGATGTTCATATGTTGTCATTATAATTTGGATTCCGAAGCGACTAAGTTTTGATAGAGTTGCTAATTTATCAGAAGTTAGAAATATAAATATTATTTTCCTTAATTGCATAATCGTTCTTTGGTTATTTGGTTATAATTATTTAAGACATTATGAGGATAAGAAAAAATATTGCTTTTATCATCGCGAATATATAAAATGTATATCAATCCATCTGGAATTTGTATAAATTCTCAGTTTTTTAATACCCATTATTTTACGGTGCAAAATATTTGATAATATCTATATAGATGCATGGAGATTTTACCAGAAAATATAATCGTCACAAATTCTCTATATTTAAGCGGAAAAATTACCCTACTATAAGTCGACCATAGCTCGCCGGAGTAGAATCGCAACTTTATTTAACCTGAAACCAGACACGAGCTTGCTTAAGATTTTTTTGTATATAGGTATTGCGACCCCTTACATTACTGGACTTAACCATGCTTGTAAAGCAAGATAATTGTTAATTTATTTTTAAACGCGATTTTATTTGTTTTTTAATTCAATAAAAAATTAATAAATATCACGTTTTGACAGCTCATTAAAAGTATCTCAATTGATTTGATAGTCCGAGACCGGATTGCTAACAATTCAGCTCTATTGGCCGCCGTTATCGTGTGATGGTAGATGTAATAAAGTACGAAAAATTTGGCCTTAAAACCTAGCACAATTAATACATGAGTAGATTAATATGGAATATTCTAAAATCTTAGAATAATTACAATTACATTATAGAAACCAAGTTCGCGCGCCCAATTTGAAGCATGTTGATTGGTGCCATTAATGGCACCAAACGCCGCGCGTTAAATCTTATCACAACACTATTTAAAAACAAAGATATCTAATAAAATAAATTTTCACAGTGTTTTCAATATTTTGTAGTATTTTATAGTTAATTTGGTCAAAATAAAAAATATTTTGTTTGTCAGATGTGACAGCTGCAGGAATCTAGTGCTTCAATTTTGACAGCGCGCTTGTATGAAGACTAACGTTCTTAACGTTATTATTCTAAGTCTAAAATTAAATTTTGATTGATTGCATTCCATGCTAGAACCAATTAAATAAAACACTAAGAGAAACGGGAAGCCTCATTCTTCCATCTATCTTTGCTTTAATTATGCCTTTTTCACAACATCACTAAAATATCCATTATCAGTACTAAATTCTCGCAAAGCAACAACACTATATTTATTTACGTGTAAAATTTTTAGATATTAAATTAACAACCGAGTAAGGTAAAGAATAAATTATAAAGAAACAGACATTAACGGTCTTTGAGTTAATATCGCGGTAATTATGGCTGCAATTCTGCATGGTGGTAGCTTAGAAAGAAAATTGTAGAGAAAATTCTGCTTTATTCATTATTAGGTTTTAATGAGCTTCATGAGGATTTTTCTTGGTAAAGGTACTAATGACAATGGCTTTTAATGGTAGGTACAGAATATTATTAACCTTTTATGAGATTAAGGGCCTCGTTCACCATCTCCAAGTAAAGTTTTGATTAGTCACGTCCCAAATAAAGTTAATTGGCAAGTAAAAGCTAAAAGTACGGGTCAGTTTATCATATGACTAGTGCTATTCGAACATTGTGAAATTGAAGTTACGAGTAACTTTAACCGACAATTAGAGTATTGGTCACTTTACTTGAAGGAGGTGAAATAAACCCTAAGTATTAGATTTTGGCCTCTTTTTGTTTAAAATTATTTTCAGCAAAAATATATTTTAGAAAGGGGCATTTGCCGGCTCTGAATGAGGTAAGAAAATAATAAACATCACATGTCATGGTCTTCTTCTATTTTGTTTTATAAAAGGAACGTTAAACATAACTGAAAAATATTTGAATTAGGAAAGAAGAAAAATATATTAAAAATTAACAATAAATTAACACAAAAATGACGTTAATGGTCTTTGAGCAAAACTAGCGCTAATTGCGGCTGCACGTTCTGCTTAAATAAAATTGAACCGTAAATACTTTGAAAGTGTTTTATTTTTTTGCATTCTAAATCATCATTAGCCTTTTTTGGGCCATTAGCCTTTACTGAGCTTGATAAAATCAATTTAGTGGTTGAAAGGATGCTTTTTATACATAAAAAACATTTTTCTATATTTTGGTCAGCTACTATATTATTAATATTAATTAACCATCATCCCTCCCTAAATCCCTCTCACTTTTGAGAAGGAGACCTGTGCCCAGCAGTGGGACATAAAAAAAAGGTTGAAAAAACCATCATTAATAAACTAACTTTAATATTAACAGGAACAAATAGACTAAAAAAATAGACTGAATAAATTCATTGATGAGAAGATAGACTGAATAGAAAACGTCATTAAAATTAGAAAAGGTGGTAGAACAATAAATTATAAAAGAAATTAACTATAATGGTCTTTGAGAGAATCTCGCAATAATTATTGCTGCACATTCCGCATAATTATAGCTTTGAGGATGAAAATTTGTTCCGCGGAAAATGCTGATTCAATACATTTTTTCTCACTTTTCTCTATATTAGCTTTTAATATCGACTATTTTGTAGGAAGATTTTTCTTGTAGAAAAGTCAATTTATGTCAGTGATTTTGTGCGGGAATAGCACTAGATGTGGAGTGGACTGTATGATATCTATAGTGTACAGATTTTTATTGAATCATTCACTTTTATACCTACACCGATAAACATTACTTTTAAATGCTATTTTTTAAAGGTAGGTCCTGTTGTCATAATAGTTTATGTCGTTGTACTTAAAAAACTCAATGACAATAAACACACTGTTAAATATGAAAAATAAAACAATTGTTTCTTTTTTTGCCTAAATTAGTATCTTGTTGGATAGATGTGAAAATCATATACTTATTCCAAATAAACAGATTTACACTTCAACTATTATAATACTCACTTTAAAAAAAATAAAAAAGGTAAAAAGCAGGAAAAGGGAGGTGAGTTTAAAGTTGAAAAGAAATTGACGTTAATGGTTTTTGAGTGAATTGAGCGCTAATTATGGCCGTTCTTTTTGCATAATTATTTTAAAGCTTTGAAAATTGAAAAGTGTACCGCAGAAAATGCTGCTTTAATGTTTTTTTTATTTTGCCAGCCAGTATTCCTTTATTCTATTTTAGTCCCACTTTGTCCCACTGTCTTTTCTCGGAAATTGAAAGAATTATTTTTTTCAAGTACACGACAGGTATCCTCTCGGAAATAGCAAGCGATAAAGGCAATTTAGTCCACGCTGGTCAAGTTCGGGTAGGTGAACATAATGCCTTTTGGATTTTGGTGTAACTCTCAGCTAGAACAGGTATGGAAAATATCGTAATGAAATTTAATATAACAAAGTATTCAGAGAGAGTAGCGATGGCCGAGCAGTAAAGACCGCGGTCTCCGACAAAAGAATACCGGGTTCAAATCCTCTGACAAAGAAATTAGTAATGTGTGTATTTATCGCTGTTCCACGGTGATGGAAAATATTGTGATATTTAAATAATCACGATTTTTTTCATCGCATCCATGTCATTAATGCGCCTGAGAAAAAGTTATAAATTCTCGATGGCATGATGTCCACTAATTCGTACTTTAACAAAGTGTCGTAGGTATCAGAGTGGTGTAGGTAGGTGCCAAAGTGGTGAGAGTTTTATATTATTATCATGTGGCCTGTGCCCAGCAGTCGGATATAAAAAGGTTGAAAATTTTTCAAAGAAAAACACCCCAATCCTTGAACCTGAACCTCACGCTGTTTCTTAATCAGTCAGCTAACGCTCCATACAGGTTCTCAACTCAATGCTTACCTTGTCAACACACTGCCTCTTAGCAATCGTTCGAGCACCCTCAAACAGGGGATGAGGCTGCAGTGTCTATATTTGTCACTTCTCTTCTTGATGTCGTTACCTGCTTTTGATAGACGTTTTGTCAACTATGTTACGAGTAGGTATACTCCATTTTTAGTTTTTTTTCTGTTTGACTCAAAGATAATTAAATTATCTCATATTCTTTCATAAAACTATGAAAGAATAAAAATAATAATCTTAATATATATATTTCTTCTGTGCGTGTGTATGTGACTGAACTCCTCCTAAACGACTGGACGGATTATGATGAAATTTATTGTGTGTGTTCGTGGAGATTCGAGAATGGTTTAGATTCACAATTTGGGCCACTGGAAATGTTTTTTAATTACTTTTTTACTTATTTAGTTTTCCCATATAAATTGTTCCTGTCTGTCAAACGTTTTGTATTTCGTGCCGTGTCGTTCTAAACTTTGACACAGTCAGAATAACTGGACAGTTCGTATGTCATTATTTGTTTTATATTTTTTTTTGACAGTAACATGAAATCTCTTTAAGATAATAAGAAAATAAATCCTCTTTCAATACTTTTAAGGCAGGACAACGTCTGCGGGATCCACTAGTATTTACGTAAAATTCTATCAGCCAGCAAATGTCTCTAAATATATTGATAAAGATATACATATCAATAAATAAATAACCATTTACACTCATAGCCCCAGAGTAGGGTAGTTATAACCTATGTCGTGGGTGCCATGTACACACACAAATAAAGAAACACAAACACCCAGACTGAGAACAGAAATTTAAACTCATCATTCAAATTTCTGCTTCGCCGGGAATCGAACCCGGGACCCTCCGATCGGCAGTCCGGCATGGTTACCATTACGCCACGCGGGTCGTCAATTCAATTCAAGTCAATATGTATAATAGTTATCTTGCAAGTGGCTCCACAGTGAAGGAATTTACTGGCACCTGTCCTTTAGTTTTGAGAAAAACCATTAAAGTAACTTAGATGGCTTTTATTGGTAAGCAAATGCCTGTGTTAGCTAGAGCGTTAAACTTTTCCCAGAAGTTGCCGTCACCGACTTAATTGGAAAGTATTCTTCGAATCCAGCTTAACATGGTATAACGTATCTTGCGTGGTTTCCAAGTGTTAGAAAGTTTTAGGAACAGGTGGCTGAAACAGCTGTTTAGATTATCTTTAACCGACCCGTGTGGCGCAATGGTTACCATGCCGGACTGCTAGTCGGCGGATCCTGGGTTCGATTCCCGGTGAAGCAGGAATTTGAATGATGAGTTTAAAATTTCAGATCTGGGTCTGAATGTTTGGTGTTTCTGTCTTTGTATCGTATGTGTCCATGGTAACCACGACACAGGAGTTACCTACCCTATTTTGGGGCTATGAGTGTGATATGATTTATTATTTATGTAAGTATATAGGTGGGCATAACAAAAAATTTTTTAAATAATAAATACAAATTGTCCACTAAAGTTGCGTCGGAAATGTCAACATTACTAACGGCTTTATGCACCGCGAAAAAAGAACTATGATCTACAGCTGGGGCTTAATAATAAGGGTACATTGATCTTCTTTAAGTATTTAATTCTTTATTATATAAACTTCCTTGAAGCGCGCATGGCCCGGCGGGAAGCGCGCATGGCCCGGCGGGAAGCGCGTATGGCCCGGCGGTTAGCGTAGAACGCAAACAATCTATGGCATAGATTCTATGCAACTAAGCCAAACGGGCGCGGTCGGATGTGAGATGGGTGACCGCTAGTGGCAAAAAATTTCATGTGCGTTTCCGTGCTTCGGAGGGCACGTTAAGCCGTCGGTCCCGGTTGTTATCGATAGACAACAGCCATTAAACCTTGTCGGAGGCCTTATGGGCGGTTTGAAAACATCCGACAGCGGGTTGGCCACTAACCCGCATCTCCACCAACCCACGCATAAAGGGGGCCAATATAAACTTCCTTAAAATTTAAAAAGGCAACATATAACACACACGATGACACACAATATTACTGGTGAATATAATTTCAGCTTCAGTTATAAGAAAAGAAAAGATTTTTTTTATTTCATATTAGAAATACAAAATATTTGCTTAATGAATGCCTTTAATGCTTAATGAATTTTTATCCCTGTCATCGCCTTTGGGTGCCCGTTTGGGCTAGATGTTGAGCTAAGAGAAAAGAGGCGGCGGAAAAAAACTCCCAGCAGCACTCTTTTAAAAAATATATATATTTGAGATAACAGAATGGCTATGGGTTGATAATAGGCACACGTGACAGCTGATCGTGTGAGACACTATCAACCCACTTCCACCTGCTCACAGATGCGAGTAATTACTAAAACTAATACAGTCTATAGATATAAAACTGAAGATCCTCTAAACCAAAGCAATAGACTGTACCAATAATAATAATATATTTATCATTTCTCATAGATATCATTATCTAGATTTCGGAAGCTAAAAGTATTATGCAATCGTATAAAGAAGGTAATGCTACAAGACCATTTTCTGTTTTTTTCCTTTTTTAGTTTTACCCCTAATATATATTTTACTTTTTAACTTTAAAGTATGTTTGACTTGGTCTACTGAGTATACCGCGATGCCGTCACTGAAATTGCTACACACAAATGCCTTTTTGTTCATTCCACTTTAACGCTCTTATGTCTTCAAAAGAAACTGACGCAATTTAAATAACAAAGTACATCTTTCAAATAGTGGCATATTAATGGATCTATTCAAAACAAGACATTATGTAAGGCGGAAGCAAAACATGATCGCTTCATCTTTACTACTTTCTGTGTTGTTGTAATTCAATAGGCAACATTGGAATTTTTTCCCTACATAAACATTAACTGTTTACTTGTTAAAGGAAAAATATTGTGGTACAGTGGTGCGGTTGACTAACATTTATTTAATACCTTTAAACGAGCAATTCTTGTATATATCTAAATATATTTTTTGAATCTCGGAAACGGCTCCAAAGATTTTGATGAAATTTAGTACACTGGTTGCGGGGATTATAAATCGATCCACAAATTTTTATTGATAGAAATTGTCGTTTTTTTTAAATCTTTATGCAGTTAAATATAAAATTACTCTTACTGACATCTATTGGAAAATATTAATAATATATTGTGGCGTAGAAAGCCGTCAAATGGTCAACATTTGACAATCCACCCTTCAAACAAATGACAATGTTGATAATTATGAAAGACCTGTATAAAAATTTCGTCAACTAAATTAAAGCTTTCTTGGTCGAATGGTTACGAAAGGCGCCTACGGAGCTAGAGACCCGGGTTCAAATCTCAAGTAGGCAAGTTGCGATTTTTATTTTTTGTGACAATTTTTTTTTAAATTGGGAGCTAGGTATTTCAAAAGGATTTGTAAAGTAACACTAAGTCAATGAATGTTTTGCTTAAAAATAAACCAAGTAAATAAATTGTTTTTATCCGAGCAACGCTCGGGCGTCCAGGTACTTTCTGTTGAAGTGCGTGTGGTCCTGGGACTGAGGTGGAATACAAGCGTTCTACTAAGCAAAATTAATACGTGTTTCCGTGCCATCAGGCCCCTATGGATATCGACAAGTAGCAGTTGTTAAATCGTGTCGGAGGCCTTATGGATATGGAGGCTTGAAAACATCCAACCGCAGGTAGACCATAAAGCCGCTAATCCACAACTTCGCCAATCCAAATTAGAGCAATGTGATGGAGTTAGTACCAGGCTTCACCAATAATGGGAAGAGACGCGTACCCGAGCATAGAAGTGGGACACAGAAGGGATTCCAGCTATATAACGTTATCCATTATAGAGTTTGTTACAAAATTTTCTTACCAGTGGTACCCAGTGGCTTCCTTGCTTTTCTTCGAGACAACCTTTAAAATGAAAATAACGAAACAAAATGAACTGAAAAAAAACACAATGGAATAACGAAATCTCCGCTTAAGCTATTTCTTGCTACTTTAAGGGCGGATTCGACCAATCTCGAGCTTACTCCAGTATAACTATCATGAGAATAACTTTACTCCTTGAAAATACTCACGGATAACTTCGTTCACGTTTTACCAACTACTCGAAGAGTAAAATACTCTCGGTATTGTTATTCTATGTTCAATAGTGATTCATGAACGAATGTATGACCGAATTTATAAGCCGACAAAAATGCGTACTATATTGTTTCCTTAAACTTTACCCGAAATACGACAACAACTTAATTTTGTAAGATAATAAAGTGAAATGCCACTCGTTGACAGCTTTTCTATTCTACGTTTTGTTTGTTTCTCGTTTATGTGAGTCCGTGAACGTTCGTGTTATTTTTAATAGGTAATTTGTGATTTGTATTTGCGATTATAAAAATTCAAATGGAGGGTCTGAAAAGAAAACGCAGCCCGAATTGGCTTGCTTCAGAAAAAATATTGTTAGTGGACCTGGTTTGCCTGATCCACCTTGGATGTCTCGGAACATATTCGTCTTCACTGTCGGACTCTTCGATCATATTTCTTAAACGTTCCATCGTAGCGCGGTGTTAATATTTTTTAGTAAAAGAAAATATAACCAAAAATGACTGCAAACCAAAGAAGATTTGAAGTGACATTGACTTTACTCTCAGATTAAATCTTTATACCGCCATAATCGGCCGCATAAATATTTACTCGCTTATAGTACCTTATTCTCAGATTATTAGTTGGTAGAATGTAAAATCAACATACTCGAGAGTAACACGTAGTTTATTCTTGAGTAAAAACTTACTCTAGCTTGGTAGAATCCGCCCTAAATGAGTTTCAACTAATAAAATGTGGAGTAAATTCACAAAATCACTATCAGCTTCTGTCATACTTCACTACTTTCAACAATTCTCAGTTAAACGCTTTCCGCTTCTGCCATTTCTCGCTACTTTAAACGCGTCTCAACTATTACGCAGCGGACAAGCAGACGCGCCCCCGGCCATAACCGACTTAGGGGTGAAACGCTTGTCAAAGACCCGCAAAGCTACACAAACACTATAATGCACCTTCAAGGGTTCTTGTATCAAACTGCTTGCGTGTAATGTCATGCAAATTACATCTTGAAGGGACAGACGCTTTGCCAAATAAATTGGGGTCCGTTACTTTAGTGAGTAGTGCCAGGTTTGCTATTTACAAGCTATTTGGGCTTATACGGTTCGATTATTCTGATAAAACTTTCAGTATGTGTGTTATCAAACCACCTTGCATCGAACTAAAAATGCTGAATATATTAGGTCTTCTTATACCTTCTACCTAATACCTTTAAACGAGCAATTCTTGTATATACCTCTTAGAGCATTTATCCATACTAATATTATAGATTTGAAAGTAACTCTGTCTGTCTGCTACGCTTTCCGGCTTAAACTCCTGAACCGATTTTAATAAAATTTGGAACACAGATAGAGTGGACCTTAGGAAAGGACATAGGATGGTTTTTATATTACGGGAACCTTTTAAACGGGTCCACGTGGGCGAAGCCGCTGGCGGAAGACTAGTAAGTAATATAATCCTACTATCTAAAACGGCTCCAACGATTTTCATGAAATTTAGTAAGCAAGGTGATTCGGGGGCGATAAACAGAACTAGTTTTATTTTCAGAAAATTTTCTTTTGTCCGTGTTTACAGCGATAATTAGTATAATCATAAACTGAAAAATATGTCTCTTCCTGACATTTGTGTAATATTATTATATTTTTTTAGTTGGGACCTACTTCAGTAGATGGCGTTGTAAAATCGGCCCGGTCATCCGGGTACTAATATATTACATAAGAAAGATCTTGAAAAGTTTTTGTTTGTTACAGTGTCAATAAAATAAATGTATTAATAAATTAAGTTTTTAACAAAAAAATAGAACCGACTTCAAACGGTAAAAAATAAAATTGTTCAGTACCTACTTCTTCTTGCTTATGGTAATGACTCTTAAAACTATTTTTGGAGTCGTTTCGTTTAACGAAAGCTTTTGTGACGGTTGAAAAACAGTGAAGCAACAACTTTTGACTGAGTTATAGAGTTGGTGGATTGAGAGCTAGTGGAGTTATGGCGCGTAGATTCAGGAGCTTGGCCACAATACAAAGAGCTTCTTAGCATGGCTCTACGTGAGATGTAATATGTCTGATGTTTGCCGATGACGTAAAGCTATATTATGCTATAGGAGTGCCACAGGATTGCGAAACACTGCAGAAGGACATTGATCGCGTTGTGCAATGGAGTATCGCGAATAGACTCCTGCTTAATGAAGGAAAATGTATGGTTGTGACATTTTCCAGGACACGTATGCCAGTCCATTACAGCTACTGTCTTCAAGGCAGTCAGCTGGAGAGGGTTAGTTCTGTCCGTGATCTTGGGCTTACTCTAGACGGTCAACTTAATTTTAGGGAGCACATAACCGACCTATGTGTAAAGGCACACAAAACCTTAGGATTTGTTATGAGAACCGCAACCAATTTCAAAAATCCTAATGTAGCGGAAATATTGTATAAGGCATATGTTCGCAGTAGACTAGAATACAACGCAGTCGTATTCAATCCTCATGAAAAGAAATATTCTCTCATGATGGAAAAAGTACAAAGAAAACTAGCACGCTTCGTTTACAAACGAAAGTATGGGTATTATCCATATTTATATCCGTCTTCTTTTGTGTTAGGTATGGTAGGGCTTGACACACTTGAGCTACGACGAAAATTATCTCATATGTTGCATTTCTTTCTACTTTTAAACAATAAAATTGACAACCCTTCGGCTCTCGCCAATTGTGGGCTAGAGGTTCCGATGCGACACTTGTGTGGAGGGCTCGGTAGAAGGCCTAACCGGCTGCTGGCGGAGCCCCGTGTGCACACGCGCCGCACGGCCGCCGCCCCCCACTGCGCGGCGCCCGTTCTACTTAACCGTATGCTCGCTGAAATACCAGATGCTGATTTGTTTCATTTATGTGCGAATAAGTTTATTACTATGTGTAAGTCATTTTTAAATGCATGCACGTAATGTTTTGGGGATTACCCTGTAAATTATGTGTATATTGTAAAATAAATAAATAAATAAATAAATAAATAAAAGTCACAGAGTAAGCTTTATGCACTTATCTTGGTAGTAATTTACATGAAAATGTTTTTGATGCAATTGAATAATACAAAAATTGCGATGAAATGATGTGTTGGATAAATTCTGAGGTATTTTGAGGCAGTAGCAGATAAAAGTATGGAGGAGATTATGATTCCATCGTCCGTATTCACAAATATTTTTGATAATGTCCGTGCAAATGGAGATGAATTAATGCCAAATTATCATATTTATATATTGGCAACTTTGAATGACGTCATCATACCGACAGGTGTAGTGAAGAATGTACGCCTATGAATAATAAGCACGAATTCAAAAATTTTGTTATTATATGTGTTATTTCTATTATTCCGAAGCATATAAATTGATTTAGGATTGACGTCAAAAGGTAGACGTTTACCTGGGAATGTACTGGTTACCAACATATTGCTTAAGAATCACTTGTTACAAGGTGAAGGAAAATTTATTTGATAAGGATTTTGTGCAGTACCTACTGGTATCTCTCATCGAATAATTGGATCAAACTTGAATGTCACACGATTAATATGTTTCATGTCTTTAGAATATTTAAAGAACGCAGATTTTCTGTTAATTTTGATGGAATATTAGATTTGCAGTATAAACAGGTTAGGTGCTAGAATGGGCATGATGACAGTGTTAAAGAATCAGAGAATAAATAGTTTTACAGAAAAATATATGCTAAAAAAGTTCTAAAATATGACCCCGTTTTAATATAAACATTAAGATTAATAAGATTTTCAATAAAATAAAAGTATTAAATACAGCAATCGGCCATGTTATCTGAAACGCCAATCAAAAGGAATGACGTCACGTCTCAGTAAAAGTCATCGTGCTGCTTGAAGTTTGACGAGCAAGCCGACGCCATGACACCTACGAGCGTTTTCGCGCTTAATTCAAATTACATAGCAGAAAATACATTAATTTACGTTAAAACTTAAGTTTATTGCTGAAATAAACTTTTTTTCGAAACTAGGAGACGTGTACCTACAATAAGGAAAGGTATTTAAAAATCTGTCATCATGCATATTACGATATTTTACGCATTTTTGTTTTAGAGTGCGCATGGTTTTTCAAGTGGCATTGCAAATTGCAACTAAACAAAATGAACTCGATCGGCAAATGCCGTGCATGTTTCCGTGCTTCGGATGTCAAATTAGGCCATAACACTCGCAGTCACAAGGTGGGACCTTGTCAAAAGCCTTTTGGGCGGTTTGAAAATATCTAATGGCATGTTGGCCACCAATCCAAGCCTCCACGAACTCCCATTATCCATTTTATAGTCTTTCTCCTCATTTTATGAAGAAATAATTATTGTAAGCATTAAAATTAATATTGTAAGCTTACACAAAAGTAATTAATATGTAGAAGATTAAGATTCCATCCTCCGTATTCACGAATAATTTTGATAATCTCCGCGCGGTGCAAATGAAGACGAATTAACGCCAAATTATATTATTAGCGCTGCGGAGGCTGCGTGTTCATTTGTATGCGCTATAATAGGAGGGGTGGGGGTTGCTTCCGGAATTCTGTAATTACATCCTAGAAATCTTTGAATGACGTCATCATACCGACAGGCGTTTTAGAGGTATGAAAGAACATTTGCCAAAATTAAAGATGAATTTACAAATATAATTCATTCAACTAAAACTTATAAATCTAAATAGGATTCGCATTTGCTAGTATTGAAATAGGAAAAATCGAGTGGGACCCTGGAGTACGATTGGAATTTTAAAAAAATATTTATTTATTTATTTATTCCAGTCAACAATATGTTCACAGTTTATAACCAAATACATATGTGAAATGGATTAAACATTAAATTTGTTGCTTAGATAAATTAGAAATAATAAGAGATTTAAAAAATTAGTAACATATCCACATAATATTAGTTTCTATACGGTGCCAGAAAACTTACAACGGAAGGATTTTAATTCTTACAGAACCTGAAATCTCTCTTTGAACAATTGGATAAAATTATTAATTACTAAATCTTACGTTACAGTTACATGCGTAGAAAAACATTTCTGTGAATGATTTTCTACAGTAAAATTATCCCGTTACTTCGTATTTCTCTAAGAACAATTGGATGAAAAATCGAAAGTCTCAATCTTGAAACATGTTACATGTTTTTTTAAGATTTTAAAAGTAATGGTACTCGTATCTTATTGTAAATTCTGTAAGTAATTTCAATCACACTCTTTATCAATTAATTCCTTAAATATACAAAAACCCATTGTAATAATTAAAATCAAAATTTAAAAAATATAAGCATACCAAATTACATTTTTACATTATTCTTAACAATTTAATAAATATTTTGTTCGTTCCTTGCTTTTGAAAAGCTAATATTTTTATTGTATAATAACTGTATATAGTTAGTACAATTTAATGTTAATTTAATTATTTGTTATATAAATCAAAAAACATCGGCTATATTTAAAAATCATTAAAAAAATCTTTTCTAAACGTCCGAATTAATTAAATATAGAAATAAAACCCAAGATTGTTTTATTTATTTAAAGGATCACAGTTTTCCTAAACATATTATCAGTCACTTACCAATATCAAATGTAAGTTTCCTGATATCCAAAATCAAAAACCCGTTGACCAAAATATATTCGCAATACATCACGAGGCAATTCTGGCAATAAAGCCCCGGATCCGAATGCCAGTGTGAATAGCAAGCGACCGATTTTCCCGGCAAAGTTTGATAGATTTTTTATATTTCGGCGCAGTTATATTAAAAAAGTTTGTCAGCATTCGGCATAAGGCAATCGGCCTGCGATGCGAAGCGAAGGGATCGTTGGGCTGATAGTTGGACCCTTGAGGTCATAAAAAGATTTTTAACAGTCCGAAGTTATTGAAAACGTAATTCATGATATATTTACGTTGTTGAACATTTGAGTATTCTTCACGCAAGCACGAAAACGCTCGACGATGTAAATTAAGCTGTTTCAACGTACACTTATTATTATTCCCTCAAAATATTTTTTTTTCAAACTTTTTTATGTCCCACTGCTGGGCACAGGTCTCCTTCTCACACAATTGAGAGGGATTTAGGCCATAGTCCATCACGCTGGCCAAGTGCGGATTGGTGGACGTCATGCTTTCGAGAAATTATGAATTTCTCTCAGGCATGCACGGCAATGGAGAACATCGTAATCAATGAAGTATCACGATATTTTCCATCACCGTGGAGCAGCGATAAATTCGCTCATTACAAATTTATTTGCCAGAGGTGCGAGCCGAGGATTTGAACCTGGGATCGGTCGCGTCGAAGACCCCGGTTTTCTACCACTCGGCCATCGCTGCAACTTATATTATACTAATACTTTTTTCAACCCTTTTATGTCCCACAGTGGGTCTTGAAAGTGAGAGGTATGTAGGTCATGACCCACTTCGCAGGCCAAGTCAAGTAATTGTGAGTTATTCAGGCATGCTACACGGTGAAGGAAAACAGCATAATTAAACATCATAATGTTTTTCCTCACCCTGCGGTAGATACCGCAGCGGTAAATACGCACATAACAAATTTATTTGTTAGATGTGCGTACAGGGGTTAGAACTCGATATCTCCTTGTCGGAGACCGTGGTCTATCCTACACGGCCGTCGTTGCTCTGTGATTCGTATATATTTAGGATATCTCAAAAACTATTCGATCTGAATTATACTTAAATAGGACCACACCAGAAGCATCAGCTTTCAAATAAAAAAAAACTTTAAAAAATCAGTCCAATTGAAAACTTCATCTGTTTGAATTTAGTTGAAAAGACGAATGAAAGCTCGTATACCTATATAATCAGCAAACGATAAATCTTTTTTCTAATTAAAAATGGAAGTCGCCCAAAAATACGGTTCCATTCAATATTGTCAAAAAAAATATAATATTGTACAGAACCTCATTTCGCTAAAAGCACAGATACGAGTATACCAAAATGCGTGCAAATTTTATAATTCGAATCTTTTCTGGGTCGAAAGCGAAAACCACGTAACCCGCGCTCCGGCCGCGGCTTTGTTCCGATGAAATATTGCCGACAACTACCAAAACGAATTTTGTAATCGGGATTTTCAATCTTTGCGAGTTTTTTGAAATGTGATACAAAGTTTTTATACATTATGCAGTCAACTTTTAGATCAAATTTAGAATATATAGGTATTCAACTCGCAAACATGAATAAACAACAATCCGGTCTTGGATTACCAAATCAATTGAGATACTTTTAATGAGCTGTCAAAATGTGACATATTCATAGATTTTATATGAGAAAATGATTTGTGAGGTCACAACTCATAGTCATTGGACAAAATTTTTATTCACTTAAAAGGTAATAAAAATTATGTTTAAAAATAAATTAACAATTATCCTGCTTTTCAGGCGTGGTTTAGTGCCACCTTTTTATATTATGCATTTTAAATATTTCTGTGCATAGTGTCCAAGATTATATTCTAGCTTTCCCGATTGTTTGCGGCATATTTTCCCCGGGTATAAGTAGCCTATGTTACTCTCCAGCCCACAACGACCTTCATACAAAAAAGGGCCAATCCGTAGCACGTGTAAAAGAAGGATAAACAAACAAACATACGTTCACATTTATATTTATAATATTAATATGGTTGTTTAGCAATTGTTAACATATAAGAAGATAAGTAAACAATTTTATACTGTACGAATTGTCCGTTGCAGCAGAGGAGTATAGTGGATTTATCTCAAATCCCATGTATTTTTTTATTATTATTATAATATTGTTATGCGAACTAAAACATAGTTATTTACTTTTAAGGCCTGTTTTTATTTAATTTCGTGCGTTTCGTTGGTCGCTTTGTGTACATCTTAAACAACAGATTTAATCAATAAAATACAAAAGAAATGACCTAAAGTACTGAATCACGTTACAAACAGCATCGCAAATGTTTGCCAAATAATTGTCCGCCGCCTTTATTTCAGCCTTGCTGTTTGCTTTAAAGGGGAGGTCTCAATCAAATAATTACCAAATATTTGTCCAAAATAATTAGCTTAGCGTCCCTCCGAGCTCGTAAAAAATTTATGACTTTTACTACTGTTTGCCGTTCTCTGCGGGGAATTCGTAGTTCGTGAAATTTGCATGAAATTATATGATTGGATGCGTCCACGTGAAACGTTGATTGCCATCTGTGACAGTTGGTACCTTCATACAGATACCTACTTATACCTACAAAAGCTCATAATGGAATTTCGTAATGAGATTTCCTATATAATATCAATAATTGTTCATCTTGACGGCTAGACAATGATGTACTGTAACAATATAATATTTGTAAATATTACGACTGTACTCCTGTTGTTTTAGGGCTCGTTAGCTAGTTTCTCGTCTCTTGTTTCTCGTCGTCATAATATTTATATTAACAATGTTAGTTTACACTCACGATTCGTTCTATAAGAAAATATAATATTTTATATTATTATAATCGAAGTAAATAATAGTTTGGTTATGTAAAAATTGTAGATAGAGTTGTGATGGCCGAGCCGTAAGGACCACGGTCTCCGACATGGAAATACTGAGTTCAAACCCCCCGGTACATACAGACCTCTGACAAATAAATTTGTTAAGAGTAATTATCGCTGCTCCATGGTGAGGGAAAATAGTGTAATATTAAATTAATTCCGGTGTTTTCCATAACTGGCAACTGGCCAGCGTGGTGGACTATGGCCTTAATCCCAATCACTACCCAGAGGAGACCTGTACCAGTGAGTGTGGGAAACAGAAATACAAATCAGGCCTAAAAATTCTGCTTCGCTAGGTATCGAACCCGAGATCCTCAATCAGCAGTTTGTTACGATAGCTGTATAAATTATGTATATTAGTATTTTGATATTTTTGCTACCTGACAGACGTTGTTCTGTCTTAACTATGAATATTTAATTCAAATTTTAAGTGATTTTTTTTATAGTGATAAAGTATTCTTAAATTTTCTAATTTTTCGCGCATATTGCTTAAATATTTATTTAATAAGAGACTTTTCCTGCCAATAAAAAACTCAACAAAAAATAATTAGCAAAATCGGTTCAGCTGTTCACGCGTCACGCTGTGTCCAATAGAAATAAGGATTAATTTTTATATATTACTTACTACCTGTGCCCTGCGGTTTCACCCGCGTTAATGTTTTTTGAAGTATCCTATTTTACTTCTGTTAACTTCAAGAATATATGTACAAAGTTTCATGATGATCGGTTGAGCAGTTTTCGCGTGAAAGAGTAACCAACAAACTTACTTTCGCATTTATAATATTAGTAGGATATATAAATAAATCAAAAAAGATTTTGAAAGTACAGAGCCTAATCTTTTCTAAATACCTATTAATAACAACCAGCACCTGCTAAAAACACAAACAAAAAAGGTATCCCTAAAAAGTTAACAAAACAGCTTTGTGATTGCAATTTTAACTCCAGGATGGAAAGTTAATTGAAACGCGATCGATTCTGAACCTTATGTAGCTATTAATAAAGGATAGTGTCCATGTCATCGATATGAAAAAGCAAGCATGAGAGCGGGTATGGTGGGTGGCGACAGCTGGTCTTGTCTGACTTATAAATCAGTTTTCGAATAGGTGGAATAGGAGTTTGATTTAACAATTAATTAAATTTGAAACAAAAATTTAAAAATCTTTTTTTTCCAAAATCAATTTAATTCACATTTTTTGCGTTTGTAATTTAATAATGTGGCACTGTTTAAGGAAAATTGGACTACTTTGTAAACGCTTGTGACGCGATGACGGTCAATCATACTTCATAACTTTTATATCGAATATTTAATTTTAAGTGTGCAGTATTATAAAAAGTGTACAGTCGAGCAAGTTGTTAAGTTTCAAACATTTTATTTGTGCCTGGAAATAGTGATGGTTAAAAAAACATAGTTTTTAATAAACAATAATATAATTTATTCTTAATCTACTAGTTTTATACAAAGGCAATGCCTCTATAACGCACCGTTTTTTACCTTTTGCACAAAAAGCTTTGAAATTGGAGACTAAAGTCACCTTGAGGGGTCTGACCGGCAACCACAATTTGCCACCGAAACGAAATAGAGTTGCTTAACTTAGAACCCTTTTTGCGTCCCACTGTTGGGCACGGGTCTCTCCCCCTTATTGGGGAGGCCTGGAGCTTACTTCACCACGCTGCTCCAGTGCAGGTTGGTGGAGATGCGGGTTACTGGCCAACCAGCTGTCGAATGTTTTCAAACCGCCCACAAGGCCTCCGACAAGGTTTAATGACTTATCTATAAAGAACAACCGGGGCCGACGGCCTAACGTGTCCTCCGAAGCACGGAAATGCGCATGAAATTTTTTGCCACTAGCGGTCACCCATCTCACACCCGACGGGCCCGTTTGGCTTAGCTGCATAGATCGTTTGCGTTCTACGCTTACCGCCGGGCCAAGCGCGCTCTTAGCTTAGATTAGCGCTTAGAATTAGGTGCATTAGAGGTGTTTCTTTGGAGGTATTTGACGACCCGTGTGGCGCAATGCATTGCAATGCCCCACCGAAGCAGAAATTTGAATGATGAGTTTAAAGTTTCTGTTCTCGGTTTGGGTGTTTGTGTTTCTGTCTATGTGTGTATCCATGGCACCCACGACACAGGGTATACTATATTACTGTAGGGCTATGAGTGTAAAACGTTATTTATTTATTTATTATAGAGAAATACAACCACGATGGCTTTATCTCTTAATAATAAAACGAAAGTATTTTAGAAACATTTTTCTGTTCCAAATATCCCATGTGTTGTTGTCTATATGAGAAAAAGTATGAAACTAAGTGAAGAGACGTCAGCGTCACCTGTTCGCTCTACGTTGAGTTATGAAACTTGCAAATATAAGGCTGAGCTTGGACATTGAAAAACTCCTTGTATGATTTTCACCTTAAATCACTAATTAAGGACAAAAAAAATCGGTTGTCTGTAAAGTTTACTGACGATAGTTGAACGTGACAACGGCATAAGAAAATATTGATGGAATGGTTGCATACTTGACGAAAACATGTAAATTAATATTTTATTGTATAGCAGCTGTCCACGCGGACGCATCGCTCACTCAAGTAAGAGAGAGACAGATGTCGAACACTGCCGAACGCGGAGGCCGTTTGTACCCCTTTGTCACTCGTTCCGCGCTTTCGCTTGCACTTTAAGCCTTAAATGGAACGCCCCAGAGCGAGGTAACGCCGCATGAGTCATGTTTTTTCGTGCGTGCAGCCGGCTCCACCGAATTATAAGACGTTGTCACGTCAAAATCTGTAGTCACTGTAGACAGATATTATAGATCACGTCATGTAAAAAGAACGCTGATGGTCAAGCTGCGCATTAGGCGATTTATCGGTATCTTTGGTAGTATGAGGTTTTTCAATAACATACCGGTAACCAATATACGAAGCCATAAGCAAAAGGTTAGTTCAAAAATAAAACCATAACCTAGCCTAGACTTTAGACAAACATACCCCCGCCACTTTCTTCCAGGGTTTTTTTTAGGTACATGGCGCGACCTGTACTAGTACCGAAATTTAAAAAGATATGAGGGAAAAAACAAATTAACATCCATTAACATCAACTGAACTCATTACCATATCATAAGCATTGTACTTAAGTGAATTATTTTCTATGCAGTTATAACGTAGTGTTTAGGATCTACTAATCTCTTCCTGGTCAGATATCTAATTCAGGTTCAAATCCTGGTGTGCACCGCTAACATAAATCCAAAACGTGTTTTAATAATATACAGTAACGGATTAGGTAGAGTAGAACTTCGTTCGAAAGACAAAGTTGCCGGTCAGACCTACATAAGACGACCATCAACACCTTCCGAGAAGCAAAACATAGCAAGGTTTAGGCTTACTAAAATCACAAATAAGAAAAAACAAACATAGCTAGCCTTAGTGTTTCATAACAAGATCATTTCCATACAACTATGTCTTTTCAAAAATTCCAATAGAGTTTAGAACAACAATTATATCCCAGCCACTTTAATTTCTAGAAGCTATTTCTATAAGAATGCAGGATCCACTACATTCTCTGATCCAACGCTCAACTTGGAATTAATCAGTTGCTACAAACACAACTATAGCGCACATAAACTTGCTCTGGCCTCGATAGCCCGGAACAGCGTGCTGCACAATATTGATATCCCTGGCTTTGGATTTTTTATACTAGATCAGAGATGCAAGGTTTGAACACAGATTCTGATTAGAAAGAGAATATGACTTTCGTTTTACATAGAACTAGTTTCACCCGCGTTAGAATTGATCAAAAAATTGCTTTCTTTTTACATACATAGAACTTGTATCACCCGCGTTAGAACAGTCCAACAAATTAAAATATGGGAATAGCATGTTTTACTACAGAAAAAGTAGATAAAGTCATTCTTCAGACCCCAAAATCATTTCATAATATTCAGCGATTTCATAATTTACGATGGAGGACGGACGGATGGACGTTAAAGAAGGACAAACAAATAAAGACAAAGACAAAGACAAAGACATTTATTTGCACAAATATGGGTGTTTACAAAGTTGTTTATATATATTTAGTTCGCCATATTTACCTTCATGAGGTATGCAAATATACAATGATAAAAATATAAAAGGAAAAAAACTAAACTATAATACAATTACGAAATGTACATTTACATCTATTTTAATATTATTTTTATTTGTCCCATATTGCGCCTTTTATAAATAAAAATAAATTTTTTTATTTATTTATATTTCGGATCGGTTCCGATCGTCAGCTTTGGGTACCCATATCACAGGGTGTTTGTACACTGAGAGGAAAAAAAGCCGGCGGAAAAAAAACCTCCCAGGTTTTTGTGGAATTCCTTTATGCCGTTTTATCGTTTATGAAATCAGTGACTGAGTAATACGCCTTTTTCAGTAAATACGTTTTAAGTCCTTTTTTAAATTCGTTGCCTGTTTTAATTTTGAGGAATTCCGGTAGACCGTTATATATTTTTGGTCCCATGCAAAAGACACTGTTATGATATTGTTTTGTTTTAGAAGCGATTGAACATAATTGACTGTTATGTCTTTTTGATTTAAGGGTTTCATATTTTGTGATTTCTGTTTTGACCATTAAAGAGATCTCGTAAATGTATAAGGAAGGGAGCGTCATTATTTTTAAATTTTGAAAATGTGGCCTACAAGTATCCGTTTGTTGTAATTGACATATTGCTCGAATGCATTTTTTTTGAGCCTTAAACACAGTTTGAATTCCAGTCGCGTTTCCCCAGAATATTATACCGTATCTTAATGTTGCACCTACGTACGCATGGTAGGCATTTAGAACCGCCGTTTTGCTTACAACTTTGGCCAATTTATATAAAGCAAAAGAAAACTTATTTAATTGTTTACAAACGTGTTCTTTGTGTGACTGCCACGTTAATCTGCTATCTATGTATAGTCCTAAAAATTTTGTTGTTTCTATTTCAGATATCAACTTTCCTTTATAGTTAATATTTACTGGTTGTCCGTATGATACTCTATTTTTAAATGTCATTATGTTTGTTTTATCAAGATTAATTTTAAGATTATTACCATTTAGCCACTCTATCAGTGATTCAAGACAATCATTTATATTACTTTCAAAGGAACCTGTGTTTTCATTTGTAAATATTACTGTACTATCATCAGCAAATAGTATCATCGGTTCTTTTACTGCTTGAGGAAAATCGTTAATATAAATTAAAAAAAGTAAAGGGCCTAAAATACTTCCTTGAGGCACTCCATACAGTACTTTCCTAGAGAGAGAATGATGTTTCTCTTCAGTTTTTGTGATTTCATTAATTTTTGTTATTTCTGTTATGTGTTCTCTGTCAGTTAGGTAAGAGTTGATTAAGTTCAACGCATTGCCTCTGACTCCATATTTCTCTAACTTATTAATCAGCAATTTATGATCTACATACTCGAATGCCCTTGTCATGTCCATATAGAGCCCGATTACCTGTTTCTTATCATTTAAACCTGTCATTACTTTTTGTAAAAAATTATAAATTGCTACGTTTATTGATTTGTTTTTCCTAAACCCTACCTGCTCATCAGCAAAGATAGAAAACTTTTCGAAGTAAAAATATAATCTGTCATGGAGTACTTTTTCAAATATTTTAGAAAAAATAGGTATTAATGCTATAGGTCTGTAACATCCCATGTTCTGTCTGTCCTGTTTCTTAAATATTGGTTTGATAATTGTGACTTTAAGTTTCTCTGGAAATATGCCAGTTTCAATACTTAAATTTATATTATACGCTAGTATTGGTGCAATTATATTTGATACCCGTTTAACGATATTCGTACATATACCGTCATACCCCGTACTATTTGTATTATTTAGATTATTTATTATTTTTATAACTTCGTCGGGTGAGGTTGGTTTTAAGAAAAATGAGTGTTGACTGTTAAAACTAATTTTATGTATATCACTATTAATCTTTATATTACAGTTATCTTCAATTTGATTTAAGAAGAAGTCATTAAACTCTTTGGCGATAATTTGTGGGTCTGTTTCAATGTGGTTCCCCACTTTGATTTCATTAATATCTTGTTTAGGTATATTTATAGTGTTATTGTTAATTACTTTCCAGACAGCTTTCGATTTATTATTAGAGTTCTTAATAAAATAGTCATTTTGAGATTTTTGTGTTAGTTTTATTATTCTTTTAAATGTTTTTGAATAATTTTTAAATTTATTTTTTGCCTCCATGCTGCGAGAGATCCTGTACCTCCAAAGTAAACCCCTTTTAATTTTGGAACACCTTTATTATATATATAATAAACACATTTTCACGTTTATAATCGATGTCTGATGGCTCCGATGGTGAAATGGTTATCGTGCCGGACTGGCGATAGAAGGTCACAGTTTTGATTTCCGGGGAGGCAGAATTTTTACAGCTGGCTGACTGCGATCTTTTTGCGAGCCACTGCTGGGCACGAATCTCTCCCTAATAATGGGGGTAAGCTCAAGCTTACTCCAATGCGGATTCATGAACGTATTGTAAACTAGATATATCCAATTGGCTACAACTGCCTACCTATCAAGCAGTATAGCATAAACGGATGTTCCGAGAAGCTCGTCGCAGTAAGTTATCTCGTGTTTTCACAGCCAGTCTGGCCAGTAGGCTGCCGTTGTGATAGGCATGGGATTAATCAGCAATACTTACATCTTAAAGCAAAAGCCGCTGTATTCTTGGTCATTGGCCAATGCGATAGTTTCAATGATAAGCCCTTGAAAAGATTGACATATTAGTTTACTTACTCGTTCTCAAGTTTGTCTGTGAGGTAGAAATAGTAATTTCAAAAATATAGTATCCAACTTCAAAAGAATTTCTCTAAACATATTTTATTTGCACAATATGTGTAAAAGAAGGCAGATACAAAAATATTTCAAAATATAGTTTGCCATATTTCGAGTTACACTTAGTTCGATTTCACACCAGCGTAGTTTTCGGCGCGTTCGCGCGTCTTTTGTTTGTTTTTGAAGCGCGTGTAGTTTTAGCGTTGCAGCTTTAGGCACCCACTATTGTTTTTTTTAATGAAGTAGCAGACGAGTATACAGGCCACGTGGTGTTAAGTGGTCGCTGCAACCCATGGACATCTACATACAACCTCAAGCAAGCATAAGTAAGTCTTTTCTGAGGTCGTATGCAGTTGCACTGCTACTCCGGAGGCTGGTGGTCGCCTCATGTAAGTGTGGCTGGCAACTACACCTTTCCACCGAAACACAATAGAATTGGTTCACGGCAGAAGTGGGTGCAGCGGTGGTACTTCCCCGGGTGAACGATAATAGTTCTACCACCTAGAAACCTTACACTCCAAACAATATTGTATATTATTATAGTAAAAAGTAAAATATATCGAGCAGCAAAAGCCGAGAGAAAAGACGAAATTCAAAGCACCCGACGAGATTGAAAAGAAATGTGTTTCTTCCTTCGATACAATAAAGATCTACTCATTTAATTGGTTACTTATGTTTCGCTTCTAATAGCCTTTAAATCTAAGAGAATCTTTGAACGGACAATAAGATTTCATTGGAAACAATGTTCAGAAATAATTTTCTTTTCTGTGAAACATTTTATATCGAAAAGCCTTATATACGGTGCAGAATAAAGCCTACAAATTCGAGTTCGAGCGTGGTAAAAAATTAATAAGTGACTAAGTGTGGCAAAATAAAAAAACGACAAAGTGCAAGGCTGACTTGCGCACTGTTATAACCCAATTTAATATGGAAGTTCTGCAGAAGTAAGCAAAACGGAACTTTCCACAATGATTACTAGCTAGATCATCATTTTCATATTATTCATAATTTCTTTTAGTATTTTAAATCAGTTAGTCCCTGATCGCCGTCGCATAAAGTCATTTTCTGGATACCGTCGCGATTCCTAGACCGCGTATAGTCGAAATTAGGAAATCATAAGTAATTCTTTGCTTTATTTTTGTGGTGAACAATAAATTAGATTTCAGTGGTAAAAAGTAGTTTTTTTTAAAAAGACTGTTGGAGAAGGCCCCATAACAACTGGTGTCAGAAGTGGGATACCAGAGAGGTCTAACGACGCGAGAGTCAGATAGACGCTGGTATCCGAATCCCGGCCTCCACAACCACAGTCTCTGGTCGACAATAAACCTTGCCCATAGGACAAGTCTGCGCCAGCTACTTGGACGACGGTAAGCCTCATCATCAGCGTGAGCCCGCTCCAGCCACTCAGGACGACGGTAAGCCTCATCATCAGCGTGAGCCCGCTCCTGCCACATAACGACGGTCAGCCTCAGCAGAAACCTGAACCTCCAGACAAGACAGCGACTGAAGGCATAAAAAGGACTAACTCACTAAATCTTCAAACTCCGAAATCAAGTCTTCTTCAAAATCTTCAAAATCTTCAAGTTCCAAATCCAAGATCCTAATCGAAAATCTCAAAATCTAAGTACAAAATCATCATCATACAACATTCTTCAAAATCTACTTCGAAGTCCTAGATCGGAAATCAAATCAAAAATCATCATCATCATCAAACGGCGAAGCATTGCAGTCAAGCGGTTCCCACAACTTCCAAGGCCAACCACCAAGTCACGAAGCCGCTCCAATTTCTGCTGCCGCGCGCACAACGACGCAGCAACAGTCCCGCAACGAGACACCGAGTCCCACGGCCATGAACAAAGTCGTCGGATTACTGTGAGTTTTCAGTGAAATTTTACTCTATCTCCATTCAAATTTCGTGAAATTTTTTCGTGTGTGTTTTTAATTGTGCATTAGTCCAAAATCTTAAACTTTCAATTTCGTGTTCAATTTTTCTATTCAAAAGACTTTATTTCGTGAATTACTTTCTCTATAATATTTTTTCCTATATTTTTGTGTGTATTTTTATTGTTTTGTATATTTTTACAATTTTAGCAGCATTCTAATGTCACTTAAAGGCGAATTTTCAGAATCTAAAAGCACAATGTCTGAGAAAATCACTTTATCATTTCTAACTAAATTTATTAAAACTTATAATGGTGACAGGGAATCACTCCCCGCCTTTTTAACAAATTGCGATAATGCAATGGGTTTAGCCAGCCCAGAACAGCAAATTATCTTATGCAAATTCATAATTTCACAGTTAGAGGGAAAAGCACAAACAGCCTGCAGTTTGAAAACATTTTCTAAGTGGTCAGAACTCAAATTATTTTTAAGGTCAACATTTGGCGAGAAAAAACACGCCACACACTTATTGTCAGACTTACAGCATGCTAAACAGTTACCCAGCGAAGATGTTACAAAATACTCGCTCCGAATAGAGGGTATACTGACACGTATTCATTCAGATATTCATTATAGTTGCAAGGATCAAAATGAACTTCCCGGTAGAATAGCCGCAATGGAAGACCTTGCTCTGAATTCTTTCTTATTAGGCTTAAATCCTTCTATTTCAACTATTGTCCGCTGTAAGAATCCTTTAACACTCAGTGATGCTGTTCAATACGCCACTGATGAAGAAAAGTTATTTAATTTATCTAAAAATTATTCTAGGTCTCAAAAGCAATGTTCTATTTGTAATAAAGTCGGTCATAGTTCTTCTGAATGTTATAAAAATAAAAAGCCTAATTATAGTTCTCAAAAATCGTATCATATCTCGCCTAAACCTAATTTTTCGAATTTCTCTAACTCTACTAATTCTAATAATAAAAACAATTTTAATACAAAATCTTGTAATTATTGCAAACGCCAGGGCCACACGATAGAAGAATGTCGTAAGCGCCAATATAATAATCAACGCCGTAATAGTAATAATTTTCAGCCTAATTCTTATTCTAATTCGTCTCGCGTTGAGTCTAATAAACCGTCAATACATATGTGTCAATGTCAATCTAATGACGGAAATAATTATAAAGATGATGATAATAATTTAAACTAAATAAGATTTCGGTGCCGTGTCTGCCGAAATCTCGTCATAAAAATGACACGAATAAAGCTACTAATTCTACTAACTTTATCCTTTATTCTACTAACTCAGTATCGAAATCTCAACTGCCCAACAGGGTCAGTCCTAACTCTATATCTCAACCTATAACGTTGAGTCCTAAATCTTCTAAATCACAACTGCCCAAAAGGGACAGTTCTAAATCAATTAAATTTCAGCTGCCCGACAAGGTCAGTCTGAATCCTAAATCTATGCCTCTACCTAAAAAGGAGAGTCCTAAATCTATTACTCAGCCAAAAATGGCGAGTCCTAAATCTATAACTCAACATAAAATTGTGAGTTCTAAATCTATACCTCAGCCGAAATCGGCGGGTCCTAAATCTATATCTCTACCTAAAATGGAGAGTCCTAAGTCCACAACTCAACATAAAATGATGAGTTCTAAATCTTTATCTCAGCCGCCTAGCACGGTCGGCATGAGTCATACAAAATCTTTATCTCAGCCGCACTATACAGTCGGCATGAGTCAAACAAAATCTACATCTCAGCTACCCAACGAGGTACAACTGAGTCCTTATTCTAATTCTTATCCTAAATCTTATACTAACTCTTATTCTAAATCTAATACTAAATCTTACGCTAAATCTAATTCTAAATCTAACACTAACTCTTACACTAATTCGTATACTAAATGTAAGTCGTGTATTTGCACAAATAATAATACAAACTCTTGTACTAATTCTTATAATAAGCCTCGTCAAAGCGAGAGCTTCAATTCTAACACTACTTATAAAAATACTTACCAAAGTAACTTACCTTTAAAGGGTCCTGTAGAAAATTTACCTATGAACTTTGAAAATCAAGTTCGTAATCCATTACCTATGTTTGAAATTAATACATGTAAACATAAAATATCATTGCCTTATACAAACTTACTTACTAAACATTCAACAAAAAGTCTAAGTTTCCTTATTGATACAGGCGCAAGCATCAGTATCGTAAAATTATCTAGCTTAGAAGATAAGCCGGAGCTTCACTCCGATACAATTGAAATTAAAGGCATAAATGATAACGAAACGTCTTGCTCAACTTTGGGATCATTATATTTACAATTTCGTTTAAATGACAACATCTATTCTCATAAATTTTTCGTAGTTGATGATAATGTTAATCTTAAATATGATGGCATTATAGGCTCTGACCTTCTGCAAATTTCTAATGCTAACATAGATTATAATTCAAAAATAATGACTTTCTATGGTTACGAAATCCCAATTCTTTTTTATCAGCCTACTTATATCATTCCCGCACGCTCCGAAGCTGTTATCGAGTGCGCTATATCAAATTACTCTCCCGAGTCTTATCAAAACAATGAAGCTCTAGTGTTAGATCATACCTTAAGTGAAGGGGTATATGTTGCAAATTGCATTGTCTTAATAAAACCTAATAAAAAGGTCAATGTCACCATATTAAACACGACTGAAAATAATATCGAAATCAAAGATTATCACGTTAAATTAACGCCTTTTGAGCAAAGTGATAATTCTAACTCTTATCAAAATATTAATCATATGTCTACTAACTCTCTAAATTCATCTTCTAAATCTCGTATTGATCAAGTTCTAAATCTAATTCGCTTCTCTCATCTAAATGATGAAGAGAAAAAAGCTCTCTTAAATTGCTGCACTGAATACGCAGACATCTTTTATATTGAAGGCGATCCTTTATCTTGTAGTAACGCTATTGAACATACTATTAACACAGGAGACGCCCCTCCTATTCACGTCAAGTCTTACCGGTTTCCGGAATGTCATAAGGAGGAGGTCGAAACTCAAATTCGTAAAATGCTAAAGCAAAACATAATTCGTCCCTCTGTGTCTCCTTGGAGTGCCCCAGTATGGGTGGTTCCGAAAAAATTAGATGCCTCCGGTAAAAGAAAGTGGAGGATAGTTATCGATTATCGTCGCCTCAATGACGTCACTGTCTCCGAAGTTTATCCATTGCCTCTTATCACAGATATTTTAGATCAACTTGGTCACTCTAAATATTTTAGTACACTTGATCTAGCAAGTGGCTTTCATCAAATAAAAATGTCCGAAAAGGATGCGCCAAAAACTGGCTTTACTATAAGTACTAATTCAAGCATATCTGGACATTACGAATTCACCAGAATGCCTTTCGGTTTAAAAAATGCTCCGTCAACTTTCCAACGCCTTATGAACACCGTATTATCCGGGTTACAAGGTTTGCATTGCTATATCTATCTCGACGACTGCATAATCTATTCTCAAAACCTACAAGATCACATCGAAAAATTAAAATTAGTATTCGACAAATTTCGTCAATTTAATTTAAAGTTACAGCCAGATAAGTGTGAATTCCTTAGACGCGAAGTCTCTTATCTAGGTCACATTATCACCGATAAGGGTGTCTCTCCAAATCCTGAAAAAGTAAAAGCTGTATCCGAATTCCGAGTTCCTCAAAATCCGAAGGAAATAAAATCCTTCCTAGGTCTTATAGGCTATTATCGCCGCTTTATCGACAATTTTTCCAAACTCACAAAGCCTCTAACTTCACTTCTAAAGAAAAACGCAGTATTTAGCTGGACTTCAGAGCAGCAAACTGCATTCGAAATCCTGAAAGAAAAATTAATTACAGCGCCACTTCTTCAATATCCTGATTTTTCGCAGCCATTCGTAGTAACTACAGATGCGAGTAATTATGCTGTAGGTGCCGTTTTGTCTCAAGGTCCTATAGGCAAAGATAAGCCGATTGCATACGCATCGCGTACACTAAATCGTCCTGAAGGAAATTATTCGACGACTGAAAAAGAATTGTTAGCCATTCTATTTGCTGTGAAAACTTTTCGTCCCTATCTCTATGGCAACAAGTTCAAAATCGTAACCGACCACAGACCTCTTGTGTGGTTATTCAATGTCAAAGACCCAGGCAGTAGACTTATTCGCTGGCGTCTCAAACTCGAAGAATATGACTACGAAATCGTATATAAACAAGGTCGTCTTAATTCTAATGCCGACGCGTTATCACGCTGTCCTGTTAATATTGTCAATATAAATAATTTAAATAATCTTTCCTATGAACAATATTTCAAAAATCAATTCCTTAAAAAAATTCCTACTCCTAATACTAATATCGAAGAATGTACTCAAAGTTTGCATTTATCAAAATTAAAAACAATCGCATGTCCAGTCTCTTTAGACTTCGATTATTCTATTCCTTATTGCGAAGAAATCTTATCTCAATTAGATAACACAGACGAAATCCTTAGTTCAGAACGCGAACCCTTTACAATATTTCAAGTCAATGATAAAAATAAAAATTTCTATTTCTTGTTTACCAAAGTTCATCATTATGAGCAAACGCAATTTAGAGACGTTTATAATTTGTTAATGAAACTAAGAAATTTGTTAATCGAAAATTCAGATATTACAGATCTTGCAATCTCCGATTTTTCTGATCCTTTCTCTAAATTAGCGTATACGAAAATTTATAACATGATATCGTATATTTTTCATAATACAAATATTAAAATACATATTTACAAAAATCAATTAATTTATCCAACTCCTCTCGAAGTTCCTAAAATCTTAAAAGAAAATCATGATTCGGTTATTGCCGGTCACCCAGGTTCACAAAGAATGTATAAACGTATTAAATCTAGTTATTATTGGAAAGGAATGCGCTCTGATATCGAAAACTATGTTAAAAAATGTAAATTGTGCCAAATTAATAAACCTCTTAGAAAGTCAAATAAAGCTCCTATGGAGATCACGTCTACTTCTACTAGGCCTTTCGAAAGACTAGCTCTGGACATCGTAGGTCCATTACCTGAATCAGGTTTCCAACAATTCAAATTTATATTAACTTTGCAAGATGACTTAACGAAATTCACTAGCGCTTATCCCATGGTCACAGCAACCAGCGAGGAGATAGCCCGCAATCTAGTTCATTTTATGTCACTCTTTGGTTTTCCTAAAACTATTTTAATAGATCTAGGCACATGTTTTACGTCAGATCTATTTAAACAACTAACTGAGATATTAAAAGTTAAAGCTATCTTTACTACTCCTTATCATCCTCAAACTAATGGTGCCCTTGAGCGCTCACATGCGACATTAAAAGAATATTTAAAATCATTTGTAAACGAAAATCAAAATGATTGGCACTGTTACTTATTTACTGCAATTCTTTCTTACAATACTACTCCTCATTGTACTACTAATTACACTCCACATGAATTATTGTATGGTTATAAACCAAGTATTCCAAATTCTTTATACGAAACGTCAAGTAATACTACTTATAACGAATATATCCGCGCATTACAATATAGAATGCGTTATAGTCGCGAAAAAGCTATTCAGAATATTATTAACAGCAAAGAAAAATCTAAACAATATTATGATACTAATTCTCGCGAAACAACGTATAAAACAGGAGATCTGGTCTATCTCAAGCATCATCACAGACTCCGTAAAGCGTTGTCACCCATATGGAAAGGTCCATATAAAATAATTCAAATTCATAATAAACATAACGTGACCTTACAAATAGGCCGTAAGAAAATCAAATATCATACTAACGAAATCAAACCCGCTACATCCTAATTACTAACTCAATTACTAACTCTTTACTAATTCTATAATCAAACTCTATTATCTAACTCAAATATCTAATTCAAGCTTATTTAAATACCTAATTCTAACGCGTACAAATTTCCTATCTTTTCAGATTAATATGGTATGCCATGATACCATGCGAATGCGCTGAATCGAGCATAATTCCTATTTCGCACAGTCCTGGGATATATTATGAGCCCACGACATATGTACATTTTTATAATGATTACTGGAAAGTAATTACGCATATCGACTTATTTTCTCTAGATCCTTATCTTAATAAAATCGAAAATCTATTACGTGACACTTTAAAATTGTGTAACACGATCCAGTCGAAAGACTTAAGTTCTTGTGATGACATGATTCATCCTATCGAAGTTCTAATTCAATCTAGTAGCATTAAACTAACTTCTTTATCTCATATTATAAATGAAAAATCGATTAAAGCCAAGCGTTCTTTAGAATTTGGTGGCGAAATCTTAAAATTCTTTTTCGGTACATTAGATGCCGACGATGCAAGAAAATATGACGCTGCAATTGAGTCATGTAAAAAGAGTGAGAATGAAATATTTCACTTAATGAAAGATAATATTCAAATCGTTAAATCTACGATAAATAATTTTAATTCTACTATCTACAAACTCAATCAAAACGAAATCAAATTAAATGCCCAAATAAGTGGTCTAAATCAAATATTTTCTCAAATCTCGAAAACCGAGAATTTATTATTATATACAACTAAGTTAAATAACTTACTAAATCTTATCGAAGGATCCTTACTTTCTATTTCTAATCTACTAGATACTACGCTAAGTTCTATTCTATTTTCTAAACTTAATATTCTACATCCTAGCGTAATTAGTCCTCTAAGTCTTTATAATGAATTATCTAATCATAGTAATCAAATTAATAAGAAATATGATTTTCCGGTACCATTGAGTATCCGAAATATACATTCCATTATAGATGTATCTAGTTTAAGTTCTTATTACTATAACAATAAGGTCATTTTTATTTTGCAAATTCCTCTTATATCAGCTGATAGGTTCATGGTTTATAAAGTGCTACCTCTGCCAACGCCACATGATGACTCATTCAAAACTTTCGCTCTAATTCAACCTTCTAATTCCTATATCGCTTTAAGTGATGATAGAATGCATTATACAATGTTAGACACTTTAGATAAGTGTAGAATTATTGATAGTAATTATTCAATTTGTGAATTAACAACTATATATATTCTTGTTTAAGCAGCCCAAATTGCGAATCGAAAATTCTTACTGAAGTCACGCTCTTGCTACCTTCTGAATGTAATGCCAAAATTCTATATGGTCAAATCGACATATGGCAAAAGTTAAGAAATAATAAATGGATTTTTGTCCAGTCAATGCCAAACAAGCTCACTATTCGTTGTGATGAAAATATTGTCGATCATTCTATTATTGGTACAGGCATTGTAAAGCTAACTCCTAATTGTATAGGTTATTCTAAAACTTTTCAACTAAATCCGAGCAATTCTCATGTATTTTTAATGAAATCGCCTCTAGATGTTTCTTTTGATATAACAGCTGACGATTGCTGTAAAAGGGACACGTTTAATAAAAGTCTACCATATCTAACTCCTATTTCTTTAAGTAAAATCAATTTAGATACTTTAAAATACACTAATCATCAAATAAATAACTTAGAACAAGAGTTAAATAATATAGAAAAGGAGTCCCATTTTATTAAATATGGCCCTTACTATTCAACATTTACTTATATCCTAATCGTATTTCTATTTTTGTTCCTAGCTTATAAGATTTATAATTATTTTAAGAATAGACATTCTAATACTAATTCTGCGTGTTGTGTCCAAATCTTTAATCAATGTTATAATAAGAAATCTAATAAATCAAAATCAAGGATATCCAATTCAATTGAAATGACAGAGATATCCTCATCTTCTAATGACGAATCAAAATCTGTTCAATCTTTTCCTATTGATAAACATAATTATAAACAATCTCATAGAGTTCATATGTCGTCTAGCAGAAGTCTTAATTTTTAACTAATTCTATTTTCAATTTCCTTTATGATTGTTTAATAAATATTAATTAAGTATATAAGAACTACTTTTATATGCAATGACTATAATATTCATGTTTTAATATAATCTTTCTATTTTGAATAAAATGAAATGATTTATTATAATGTTATAATTATTAAAAAAAACAACAATCATTTTATTTCTAGTTCTTATATACAAGTTTATTGTGTTATTTACAAAATCTACTATATTCCTAATTCTAAAAAAAAATGTTTTTAATTATGAATGACCAAGAAATCAAATTTTCATGTTCTTGTGTTAATTACTATGTGTACTTATTTTCTTTATTGTCTTAAAATAATATATGTTTCAAATGTGAATGATTTCCTAAGTTCTACTCGTTCAATTTGTTTTACTAAATCAAGTCAATTCAAGTCTTACTAAGTCAATTCAATTCTTCTAATCCAATTCAATTCGTTGCACTGAATCAATTTAATTATTTTACCATTTCAATTTAATTGAAGTCGATTTCTATTATTTTATTAATTACAATTTATTTTCATTTTAATCGACTTCGCTATATCTTAAAAAGATAAAGCTTCGTCAAAAAGGGGGAGCTGTTATAACCCAATTTAATATGGAAGTTCTGCAGAAGTAAGCAAAACGGAACTTTCCACAATGATTACTAGCTAGATCATCATTTTCATATTATTCATAATTTCTTTTAGTATTTTAAATCAGTTAGTCCCTGATCGCCGTCGCATAAAGTCATTTTCTGGATACCGTCGCGATTCCTAGACCGCGTATAGTCGAAATTAGGAAATCATAAGTAATTCTTTGCTTTATTTTTGTGGTGAACAATAAATTAGATTTCAGTGGTAAAAAGTAGTTTTTTTTAAAAAGACTGTTGGAGAAGGCCCCATAACAGCACGTAGGGTTTCGAACCATCATATAAAAAAGTCAGGTTTATTGTATGGAAGCCCCCTTTAATATTTATTGTATTCCATTTTTTTATTGTTATAGCGGCATATTATATTTTTAGAGCGAATAGAATACGACTGGCTGGCTGCAACTCTTTTTGTGTCCCACTGCTGGGCACGGGTCTCTTCCCATTATTGGGGAAGCCTGGAGCTTACTCACCCATGCTGCTCCAATGCGGGTTGGCGGAGAATACGACTACTTGTTATTAAAACGGCAGCTGCAGCAACGCGGTTAGACTGATCTTACTGACAATTCAGACCCGTATAATGTCAAAATACCTACTTATGACCGCTAGTCACATGTTTCTAGAAAACTCGTAAAATAAACCAACAAGTACAAACTTGTTTATAGTTATAGTGGCCACAACCTGAGTAAAAATATAGAAAATACCGTATTTATTGAGAAGAAAATGTAAACAAGATATTAATAACTAGCGGCCCCCGATACTTCGTCCGCGCGGACTTTAGTTTTAGAATTATTTTTAAATAAAAGTAGCTTAAGTTACTCCTCATTACATCAGTTACATTCCAGTAAAGTCCCGTCAAAATCGGTTCAGTCATTTCAGAGATTAGCCGGAACAAACAGACAGACAGATAGACAGACAGAAAGACAAACAGAAATTGTAATAAATGTTGTTTTATCATATGTGCATTCATATGCATGTAGTAAAAAGTGGTTATTATAATATTACAAACAGACACTGCAATTTCATTTATTTGTATAGATATTTGATGATTAATAATTCGATGAGTCAAAATACTGTAGAGCACTACTATATTTACCATTACACTACACATTTACTTACTTATTAAACGTTACTTATAAAAGCTTCATTATGATTGAGGTTTTGTTTTGCTCAAAATATTTTTATCTTATTCATCCTGTTTTGGCAGGGGAGATGGATTGCACACATGCCACTCCGCGTGTAGCTACGGGCAGCCGATAGCCGCGGGGCTTATACATTGTTAATCGCAATTGCATGGGAGCGACCTGGGGTCTCTATACAAGCGTGAGGTATAATAAAGTGGGACTTTAGATCTTGGAGACTTCACCTTTCCATGCAAATGACTTCAGTAGCAAAAAGAAGAGAGCTAGAACATTACAAAATTTAAGTTTGGCAACTGTTGCCATTGCTACGAAAGCAATAATTGTGTAAAATGTACATTAAAATAAATTATTGAAAAACCGTTTTAAAAAGTTAATTTTTAAATTCACTTAAAAGAATAAATTTAATCTTGGTGTATTGAAAGGAACGAGTTGAGCCTTTTTATATGATAGGTACCCATAATTCGTGGTTAGTTGCTATAAAGTCTGTGACTGACGGTGAAGTGAAGAGAGTTAGTGAAGTGGGTTTCGGGAGGGATAAAGCTAAAGGGGGTGATCCAGGGTTCAGTTTTAAAAATTGTCGTTTTATCCGTATTTTCAGCGATAATCAATATCTATTGAGAGAGTATTAATAATATTGCGTAGAACGCCGTCAAACGTCATCCGCCGTTCAAACAAATGACAAACAATATCGATTTGAAAGAGCTCTAAAGTAAGTACCTCAATCAGGCAAATTGCTTTTTTTGTTTTTTGTGACAACATTTATTTAAATTGAGAGCTATTTCTGATGGTGTTGCTGAGTAACACAAGCCAATTTTTGTTTGTTTGAATTTATACCAAGAAAATCAATCGTTTTTATCCGAGCAACGCTCGGTCGTCCAGGTCTTCTATATTTATTTACCTATTGTGTGCACAACAAAGTGTTAATTCAGAGGCACACTACGGTAAGGATTCTTTTCCTTCGTATCTTGTATCCTTGTATCTTGTATGAAATATATAAACACCAGGTGAATGAACAAAGATAGGAACACAAACACCTAGACATAGATCTTTCTATACAGCAATAAACTGAAACCAAACCCGAGACGCTTCCATACGCCATCCAGTATGATAACCACTAATCCCTAAGTACACCATGAGTACAGCCTTCCATCTCCCATGACACCGTACTCAGATATTAATGACGCCGGTCTCCTTGCACTGAATACTTTATTCGCCGTGAGCTACGAGAACATATTTCGCAGTTGAATTGAAGCACGAGCAAGAATTTCGGCGTTAATAAGATTATCGGATGTTAAATGGCTGTTATTAAAGACGTTTTTATTTCCCAGGAACGCCAGAAACTCTCCCACATGACAATCTGAAACCAGATCCAAACTTCGCAACTTTGAATAAGAATATGATTGTCATTTATTTAATCCACGGTGAAAAAAAAAATTATTTAACGTAATGCCTGAGCATTACATACATTTTCTTTAAAGTATATAGAGACTATTAACCCGCACTTTTACGGTAAGGTGGAAAATGGCTTGGTGAATTGAAAAGAGAATCTTACTTACTCGTATCAATGAGTAAATCAATAAAAATAATTAACATATAACACCTCAGCACTCTCAGGCCCCCAGTAGAATTCGCTGTGTTGTGTACTATTGACAATCAAAAATAAACTGACAAATACCAGTAGAGGAATTTTAATTCATCATTAAAATTTCTGTCTTAAAAATTTAATCTAGGACTCTTGAACGGAAATCCGGCATGTCAATGATTGCGTCATACGGTATGTTAAATGAGGATAAGTTAAGATAAATTTTATCCTTTCCTAATGTAAATTACAATGACAATCCATTTACAGTAATGCGTTAATAGTTTAACAAGATTCAGAACGGTTCATTAACTCGCTTCTTAAGCTTGTCTTGTAAGTCTACACTTCTTAAGTACGAAGTAACGTGAAACCTCGGACAAATCCTTTTAACTGTCTTAGAATAGACACGTTTTAAATGTCCTAATAGGCTTGTCTAGGATTTAGTGTATTTGAACACTAGAAAATCTCTAGCTTGTACTAAGCTAGTGCGTAAAGGGCTTCATATAACATAATAACTTACATACATATGTTACTTTAATACTATTTTTACAAAATGGAGCAGTAAACGATAATAAAGGTCGCATTGTGTTAAGTTATCGATTGAGCGGTAGTCCCACAAGGCAGATTCTACTATAATTTCTATTATAATATACAGATATTACTTCTGATGTTATATATTTTACGTATTCAAATTGCTTATGTTAGCGGATTGCTGTGGGACAACATTATTGCATACTTTAGGTGACACGTTTGTCCCTTGTCTATCCATAACTCAGAGTAGTTATAGGCCGATAAGGGGCATACAAAAAGCTCATATTAAATTGTATATTGAAGAACAGGGCTGAATTGTCCTTCTGTTATTTCTTCAGCTTAGTATTGCCTAAGCGCTCCCGCTCAAACCAAACCATATAATAAAATTCGCTAAGAGTCTACAAAAGAAACCGTACAGTGAATAAAATATTTTCGTTTTTTTTCTTATTTCTTATAGCCTTCCGCCAGCAGCTTCGCCCGCGTGGTCCGATAATGGGTCCCCGTAGTAAAAAGTAGCCTATTCGAGGTTTCATTTCTATATTAAATCATAGGCATTTAGCCAGTTGTTTCAAACGCGTTGACCCTATTACTCGTTTTCACGTAAGAATGAAGCATTTTCCCGCAGTAAAAAGTAGCCTATGTTACGCAGAGTGAATGTAGCTTTCTAATGGTGGAGAATTTTTTGAAATCGGAACAGTGGTTTTTCAGTTTATTCAGTACAAACGTACAAAAATACAAACCTTTCCTCTTTATAATATTAGTATAGATAACTGGGCTAGAATTGATTTGCTGCTTCAAGGACTTAGCTGCAATCGTTTTTGATTCCGACTGCTGCGCGTTTGTCTCTTTACATAACTGGGGAAGCCTCTAATGTAATGTATTTTGCTGAAAATGAATTCATCAACAGCATATTATTATTTATTCAAATGTCTCTTCATATTCAATTTTCCCTAAAGTCAATTCATTCAGTACTATTCTGATATAGCTGTCTCGCTCTGTCGTCGATATAAGCTCTTGATAAGCACTTATAAGTTCCTTGTAAACTTCATCTGTTTGTCATTAGGCAGCTTACTAGTTACAGTTTGCCTTTAGAGTATAAGTTTCAAGAAGTACCGGTACTAAACTCTATTAAACGTACAACTTTCAGCAGAGAAAAGAAAGGAAAGCTTATTTGTAATGAAAGAAAAGAATCTAAGATGCTTTTACAGAAATATATTTGAAATGCAGAGCAGCGATAGCCAAGTGGTAAAAACCCGCGTACTTTGCCGCGATCGATCCCGGGTTCAAATCTTTTGGAATGCTCGCATTATACTCATACGACGTTATATTTAATTGATCGCTGTGCATGACTGAGAGAAATTTCTCGAAAGCATGACGTCCACCAATCTACACTTGGCTAGCGTGGTGGACTATGGCCGAAATAACTCTTATGAGAGGAGACTTGTGCCCAGCAGTGGAACATAAAAAAGTAAAAAAAAATTGTAATAAAAAACGTGCCCAATTTTTTTCCACCGACACGCATCTTACATTCGACCGCGCTCGTTTGGCTTCACTTGACCAGATCGCATGCACACTTGTATAGCTTGCGCTTCTTTTTTAAAATCTGATATTTTTTACCTGTAGAGAGTAAACAGACAACTTTTTAGGAACAATTTCCTTGCCAACGAAAAAAATCCATTTTATAATTATTATAAACGCAAAAATAATTCTGCCTGATTGTATATGTATGTTTGTGTGTGTATGTCTATTACATTTGCACGCTTAAACTAAAAAAAATAATGAAATTTGGTACACAAATAAAGTAGGTAAATAAACTATGGAAAATAACTTAGGGCAGTTTGTATCGCGATAAATTGGCTTCCAAGAGTCGAAAAAGAGGCGGATACCTAGTTTTCTACCAAAAGTAATTGATATTATAATGTTCTTCCTTGAGGTGCCTATCACTCAAAATCCTCTTTAATGTATTTACAAATACGTAAACTCTGAGAATCCTCTACTTACTAGGTATCAATATAACATACGTAGATCAGAGGGAAGCTCTTCAAGTGTTCTTTGATACCACTGAGTGAGGAATGTAGGTTACGTCTTGTGAGAGCACCTTTACATTTGACGAGTGTACCTGCGACGTGCGACTCGAAAAAACTATCTTGGTTTATATATCAGTTTTTTTAACCTTTTTGTGATCACGGTTTTAGCTATAGTCCACCACACTGGCCAAATTCAGATCGGTGGACATCATGCCTTCGAGAAATTATGAGTTTCTCTCAGGTATGCACGTTGATGGAAAACATCGTAAATAATTAAATATCACAATATTTCTAACACTGTGGAGGAGCGATAAATACGCACATTACAATTTTTTTTGACAAAGGTGCGCGCCGAGGATTTGATCCCGGTATCTCCACCGTAGTCTTTCCCGCTTGACCATCGCTGCTCTGCCTTTTTTTTTGGTTTCGCTGGAGGAAATGCATTACGCATCCCTCCCGCGGAGGGGTATGTGGGACTCCCCAGGGACAATACCCCCTGGTATACCCACTAAAACCCCCAGCGGCACTCCGTCTTCGTCTCCTGAAGAGGGTCTGGGAATCCGGCAGAGACTTTACGTCCAGTCCCCCTCCGGCGAGTCCCGCCTATATGGCGAGCCCTTCGCGCCCCCCCCCCTTATGATGGGTAGGGCAACGGGGACGATCGCGCACTCTCGACCGTCCCCGTATCCAGTGATGGTGAGCGGTGCAATGCGGGCGGAGGAGACTCTGCACCTGTCGCCCGCTGCTCACCATCGGGAAGGTGAAGACGGTCATACGCCCGCCTCCTCCGTCCCCTTCGCTGCTTCCGGAGCGCCGGCGCAAGAGGGTCTTCCTCTCGCGCGCGCTCCGCTGCCTCCTTCTGCAACATGACCATCGCTGCTCTGCCTACTTAACTGCCTTTAACTAGCTTAAACAATTGCATCATTTTTGTGTCCCGATATCAAGCTTGTAATTGGGAAGAGCTTACTCCACCAAGCGTAGTGGTGGTTTAAAATATCAGTAAAGCAGCGGCTTTACTGAATATTTTTAAACCGCATCTAAGGCCTTCGAACAGTTTTAATATTACCAACTGTCTACACGAATTGGGACAGACCGGACACATTATGTATCCTCAGAAGCACAAAAAATACGCATAAAAGCTAACATTCACCCATCTGGCTTCTGACCACATCAGACACTAGCGGTTGGCTTAAGTTTTTACATCAGAAAAAAAATTACACAAGTATTATTTATGTACGTTTTAGTGCAATTCCATTTAACTAAAACATTAACTACAATATACGGTTTATTAAGGGTTCCATGTTGATGTCTGCAACAGTAAAATATACTTTTCATATTTGACAATATTCGACATCCGAATAAGTACTTACGAATACAATCAACAAGCAACATCTTATACAAATATCTCCAGCTTCCATTAGCAAATGACCAGTTTTTCGAGCAGAGATTAAAAAGTCAACAGCTAATTTCTTAGCAAACAATGCGGGCCGCCGACTGAGTTTCATCCAGTAAAATCTCTGAAGAACCGGTGTGAAGCGGATAAAACCGGTTTAAAGCGGTCCCAACCGCTTCGTGCAAAGTTATGGAGCAATATTCTTTGTTCTAAGACACGAAGCGCGGAGCAGTTCATCTGGATTTGCGCGGGCTGTATATAAATTTGCTGAGTTTCACTCCTAGTTTGTCTCCGCATTATGTTAGTTTTGCTCCAGTTCTTTTTACAACCACCATATTTTCGACGGAGCGTGTGAACGCGTTAGGGAAATAAGGACAAACGCTTGTAGGGTGTCTTACATTATCATTTGCGTTTTAGAGCTGCTGTACTACAATATTTTTTGTTAAGTAATCTATTAGGGTAAATAGATAGTATGAAATGATATCAACTTAAATATAAAGTACTTATCTAACGTTCATCTTTCAAACGTATGAAAAGGTCATAATAATAATAATGTTTAGAAGATGAAAAACACATTTAATCAGAAATAAATTCTTGATTTTCCCAATTATAATTTTTAATCCACTATTAAGGATTGGGCTACTAAGATGGTAGCAATAATTTGTTTGTGTTACTACCAAAGCTGTCTCAGAATTAACTTAACAACTGACGCTTAAGATTCTTATATGAAGAGTTTAGTTATCTTATTCCTAAGTACGATAAGCATGCAAGTATTACTATTATTTATTATGCAAGTATTATTATCCGGAACACAAAGTCTACGCGGATAAGACTCGGTCCTACGCAGGCAGTAATATAAGGTCCTTCGTTACATTATGAAATTGCCGTTCGGTGTCAAAACATTTGCCCTTGGTTTCGGCACCATACGAGACCATTAACCCAGCCTCAGGGAGAACAGAGCCACCTTTTCTGTTTTTCCACTGTGGTAACTCCTGTACGGCGCGTCCTCGTCGCGGGGGTGGGCGCCCCACACTTCAGTAGGCCGGAGTGTGTGTGGTGGCAAAGTTCGGACAGGGACCTAGTTTTGCGAGGTATAACGCGAAACCCATACCCAGGGTTACGGGTGAAGATCTCAACGGTGACAACGGCGGAGACTTAGAAAGTCGGAACGGCGGTGTCGGCGGAGGAGACAGGCCACAGGGGCATAGATCCTGGATCCTGATGGAGGGCAGCGGTACCCATCAGTACTGTAGCAAGGCTTAAGGAGGTGTCATCCGGCCAGGCTTGCTTACAGACTTCTACCTTCATTGAGATGGTAGAACCGCGATGTAGAAAGCAACGGGAAACTACTACATTATAATATCCCATGAGAGTCTTATGATGATAATACAAGATGAATTCAATGAGATAATGCCTGGCAATCCGAGTAGCGACCGGCGCCCTAGGTTTTCCGGGAATCAGGGTGTGAAATGTGCTACCGGCCATGGGAGTGCAGGCAACCAGGCGTCCCATGGAAAATATGCGACTGGACGAAGTATAAAACTGCGCAAGAACACCCGCATAGGCACGTGGAACGTTCGTGGACTCCTTGAGAAAGGAAAATTACATATTTTAGATCGTGAGCTCGAGCGATGCAATAACACCATCACCGGCATAAGTGAGACTCACTGGAAGAATTATGGCCACTGTGACTTAGAGAAACATACCATCTATTTCTCGGGTGATGATTCAAGCTATGCAGGAGTGGCTATAGCAATTCCCAAGAAATTAAACAAGTCAGTCCTAGGATACAACCCAATCAGCAATAGAATTATCAGCATGAAACTTAGTGCTTCCCCAACTCCACTTAATATCATCCAGGTATATGCTCCCACAAGCACAGCTAAAGAGCAAGACATAGAAGACTTCTACAACCAACTAGAATCGTCGATTAAACTGGTGCCAAATAAAGAACTTCTGATTGTACTTGGCGATTTCAATGCTAAAGTTGGTGAAACAACTCAAGATGTTGGACTTAGAAACATTGTTGGTAGCTATGGACTCGGTCAAAGGAATGAGCGTGGTGAAAGACTTTTGCAATTTGCAGCCGACAATAGTCTTACTATAATGAACACAGTCTTTCAACATCATGCAAGAAGGCTTTATACCTGGACATCGCCAGACGGCAAATATCGGAATCAAATTGACTACATACTAATAAGATCTAGATGGCGTAGTTCAATCAAGAATGCTCACACATTACCCGGAGCTGACTGTCATTCGGACCACCAGCTTCTTGTATGCAACCTTAGAATAAAATTACGTAACACTGTGACGAGAAAAGTGAGTAAGCGACTGGAAGTTCATGATCCAACTGCACTCCTTGAAAAACTTTGTAAAGAAGGCCATGAATGGCAAACAAGAAACATGAAAGATGACCCTGACTCACTTTGGATAAACGCAAAGGCACAAATTCTAGAAACAATTCACCTAACACAGCCTAAGCCAGTCACTAAACACCAACACTGGATGTCCGACGAAACCTGGAAACTTGTCGAACGCCGCAGAGTAGAGAAAAGGAGGGGTGTATCTGTTCAGGAACTTAACTCACTGAGTGCAGACATACAGGCTGGATGTAGAAGGGACCTGAATGAACACATTAAATCAGTTTGCCTAGAACTTGAGAAAAACGCAGATCGCTACCAAACGAAAGACCTTTTTAACAAGATTCGATATTTGACCCGTCAATTCAAGCCACGATCCTGGGCTATTCAGCGGTCTGATGGAGGAACAGTAACTGAAATCAGGGAGATAGTCGAAGTGTGGAGGGATTACTGCAGTTCTGTTTTTTCAAACAGTCCGCTTGCACCTGAAGTAAAGAACTCATTTGAACCGAACTCATCTAAAGAACCTCCCATACTAAAGGATGAAATTCGTGCTGCCATTCGACATTTAAAGTGCAATAAAGCTGTAGGATCGGACGATATTCCCATTGAAGTGTTCAAATCGATGGAGGAATTTGGAGTCGACATGCTACACACCATCTGCAATCGTGTTTGGGAGACTGAACAGTGGCCACAAGACTGGGCACACTCCGTTTTCATAACCCTACACAAAAAAGGGTCGACTAAGATATGCAGTAATTACAGACTCATATCCTTGATTTCCCACGCTAGTAAAGTACTGTTACATATCATTAACACCCGCCTGCAAAGCTTTCTATTACCGGAAATAGCTCCTGAACAGACTGGATTCGTCAAAGGAAAAGGAACAAGAGAACAAATACTTACTCTTCGACAAATTATCGAGAAAGGCAGAGAATTCAACACTCCTCTGTACATTTGTTTTGTTGACTTTCAAAAGGCCTTCGACACAGTAAAGTGGCACCAGTTATGGGAAGTACTTTCAGAAATGGGAGTACCTGAGCACCTTATTAGGCTAATACGAAGCCTCTATGAAGAAGGTACCGCTACTGTGAGAATTGACGGGGTCCAGTCCAAGAAGTTTAAAACACAAGCAGGAGTACGCCAGGGGTGCATATTATCTCCGCTTCTGTTTAACATCTACACAGAATACATTATGCGGATAGTGTTGCAAAAATGGGATAGAGGGATCGCGATCGGCGGATATAAAATAAACAACCTACGTTACGCTGATGATACAACTCTTCTTGCTCAATCAAAAGAAGATATTGAAAAATTGCTGTACTTTCTAGAGACGACAAGCCTCTCCTATGGTCTCGCTATAAACAGACAAAAAACCAAAATCATGATAGTGGACCGAGCTGCACATAATAAACCAGAGTTAACTTCAATCGCAAATTGCGAAGTAGTTCAGAACTACGTATACCTTGGTTCCACTATCTCCAATCTCGGTGGATGTGAAGACGAAATCCGTAGGAGATGTGCGTTAACAAGAACCGCAGTGAGCAAGCTTGAAAGGATCTGGAAAAACAAGAATATCACAAAGAACACAAAAGTTAGGTTAATGAGAAGCCTTGTTTTTCCCGTTTTCCTCTATGCTGCGGAAACCTGGACGATTCGGCTTATGGACCAAAGGAAAATAGATGCTTTTTGAAATAGATGTTGGCGCCGGTTACTTGGAATACCGTGGACGGCACATCGCACTAATGTCTCTATTCTTAAAGAGCTTAATATAAAAGAGAGATTGTCGTCCACGATACGCATGAGAATACTAAAGTACTTTGGTCATGTCATCCGTAACGAGGAATCTATTGTACGTCTTGTAGTCCAAGGGTCAGTAGAAGGGAAGCGATCACGAGGCAGATCACCGACTCGTTGGACGGATGCTGTAAAAAGCCTAACAAAATGTTCCATCGTCGATTGTTCCCGCAATGCCACTAACAGAAGCCGCTGGAAATGCATTGCTAGAGCCGCTATATCCAGGGAGAGTGAAGACCTATCACGACAAGGATCATCATAAGACCACGACCACTCTGTCAAGAGTGAACGACTGAAGAAAAAGTCAAAACATTGAAACAAGTTTTTTATTAAATTCTGATTTAATCAATCTACAATCACTTCCGCCATTTTATAGGTAGATAGATCATTGATCCTTTTGGAAAAAAATCCTGGGAACGAGAGTCTATGAACTGTTTGAAGGTGGTCAGATTTGGTTTTTATTCTTTGCAAAAAATTTACCCAAATTTTGAATATGGTTATTTTCCTGGAATTGCGACCTCATTTTGGTAAAAGGAGCACAGGCCGCCCTCCAACCAAGTGGACTAGTTACTCGAAGAAGACTGTAGGAAGCTACCGTGATTCAGAGTACGCAGGACTGGACGGAGTCACGAATTGTATCGGAGGCCAACAGTGGACTTCTAAAGGTTGAATCGTGGATGGATAGATGGGTATTTCTACTAATATAAATTCGTCCCTATTTCTGAGAGTAACACAAACATTTTTCGAAGGCAGAAGTGTACTATAGTTAGATTCCCTCTTAATGCCGAGATTAGACCGGTATCCCAGCAATGTGATTTTAAAAATAGTACAATAAATAACAATAATTTGTTTCTACTATTGCAAAACTGACTGACACAGTGTTATTCATGTTTTTGGACATAAAGTATATTTTATCTTTTACCACCAAAGCTTCTGAGGAATTTACGAACTGATGCTTAAGATTTTAATATGAAGGGTTTAGTTGTCTTACACATCGCTAAGTATGATAAGCGTGCAAGTATTATCCGGAACACAAAGTCTACGCGGATATGACTCTGTCCCAGGCAAGAAGTAATATGAGCTTGAAGTTAGGCTTTTGTAACAAGAAACTATTTTGCTATTATGAGTTTAATATGTGTTTTATATTAAAGAGTAGTCGCCCATCATAGATTCAAATTTACTTTTTCATTACAGGTATTTTTCCTGGATGGCGACCATGCCTCGATAAAAGGAGCACAGGCCGCCAAACAACCAGATGGGCTGACGACCTGGACAAGACAGCGGGAAGATTCAAAGGGGACAGGACCGAAAGGTGGCGAATATCAGAAGGGGCTTACATCCAACAGTGGACTATTAAAGGCCAATGGATTGATGGATAGATAAGTAATTTTAATGGGAATAGATATTATTCCTGGAATGGCGAAACGTCTCGACAAAAGGAGCGCAAGCCGCTCTTCAATCAGGTTGACTGACGACCTGAAGAAGACAGCGGGAAGCCGCTGAATTCAGAGGGAGCAGAATCGTATGGAGTGGTAAATATTAGAGGAAGCCTACGTTTAACAGTGGACTTTTAAATAAACATAAAAACACAAGTACAGAGACAAGTACACAAACACCCAGACCCGAATAGACCTCTAAGAAGGTGACCACTGTGCCATACGGGTCATGATGAGCTCTTGGTCTATACCAAATGCATGCATCTACATATGCAAGCTCTACAACAGCAAAAGTAAGTAGGTTAATTAATTAAAACTAATAAACTAATAAATGTAGGTTAAAAATTACTTTGCAACAATCTGTAATCAGAACCAACACGTCTTTCACCCCAAAACAGAGCATCATCAGGGTTATTACTTTACGAGTGAGTCAATAACCCTGATGATGCTCTGTTTTGGCGTGAAACACGTGTCGGTGGTGGTACGTATGTTGGTGTATATTTTTTATTGTTGCATGTGCATAATTATATTCTATGTGGAAGGGAGGCAGGTGCTATTGCATGAAAAAAGTATACACCATCATAGGTTCTGATTGCGGATTTTTGCAAAGTAGTTTTTAAACTATCTTTATAACAATGGAGTTCCGCAAAGTTACTAAAACTAAAACAAATTTTTTACGTAAATATAAACAGACTAGAAGTCCCGTACGCTCATTGTAACGTTACGTTGAGGCTTGAGCGTTCGGCTTGCATCTTTCATCGACTTTTTATAAAGTAAAGTGAAAAGTTGAGGTGATTTTCATTGTTTTGTTATGACGTTGTCAAGTTTAACTATCGTCCGTAAATCGACTTTACAGACAACCATTTTTTTTATAACAGAGTGGTATTTTTTTACTGATTATGAGTCGGGCAATAAAACGAAATTTATTCAACACCGCATATCCATCTCTTGAGCGAACGTGACCATAAGCGCAAACAGCAGCTAAGCGAAACGAGCGTGGTCGTGGTAGTGGCAAATTTCTTACGCATTTCCGTGCTTGGGAGAGTACATAAGGCGGTCGCTCTAGTTTATTATGGACAGATAGCGGTCAATAAACCTTGTCAAAGGCTTTAAGAGCGCTTTATTTCAAACTAGCCTTCCGCCAACGACTTCGCCTGGGTAGACCCTTTTTAAAGGTTCCCGTAGGATAAAAACCATTCCATTTCACCACTCTATCTCTGTTCCAAATTTTATTAAAATTGGTTCAGTAGTTAAAGCGGGAAAGCGTAGCAGACAGACAGACAGACAGAGTTACTTTCGAATTTATAGTTTTATTAAATGGAGAAGCGTAGAAGAGTAAGCTCCAGGCCATCCCAATGATGGGACAAGCCTACTAGTGTGACGCAAAAAAGGGATTGCAGCCATCTATCCCTTATTTCATTCTTATTTTTGAAAGTAAGAATATTTATGACTCAATTATACGACACGTAGAAGCAGGTTATTCAAAATGGCCACTGTATTCCAATCGGCGACAAAATGGAAGTCGCATACGCAATAACGCATGCATCTTGCACAAACTATCCTTACGAGAGACATTTTAACGAACACCCATAGACAGCAGCCCCTTCCAATAAATTGCCAAGACTACGACAGCTGTTTTATTTTGCACCCCCTACCACCCCAACTATCCCCCGGGTATGTGTTTAGTTCATGCAAATTTAAACGGCTGCATTTTATTACCTCAATTTTCGCTCGGCTGCACGGAAACTATCCTCCATTTGATGTATTTTAAGATATTTACAAAATGCATAATGAGGTAGGAAGTGTTGGTTGTGTTTTGTTAAATTGCTTTCAGCTACAAAAAAATCATACTACTAAAAATACTACTAAAAATCATACTAAGCGAATCGTGGTAAATATCCCGTAAGTAATAATTCAGATATTGTTTATTTTTATTTAAATAATAATTATTTTGACAGGTAACAATAACTTGCTTTTATTTACAATAAATATGCTATATACATACTTATATATATAAAAAAACTTAACATTAATCTTAAATATATATACAAAACTTAAAGTTAACATAAAAAACATATAAAAAGGCTTATAAATAAAATATTTCATCTAAAAAGTCCGTGTGAGGCATGGTACACTGGAGGCATTGCCCTTTTGTATGGCTAGACTAAGCCGTTGAGCAAAGTAACCGCCAGCCCTTAGGTCACCACAGGCAAGGATAAGTCTGGTCAACATTTCTGACATGAATTTCTTCATGTCAGAAGACCATGGTCGCATCGTCTCTACCGCTAGCGCCGCAAATAGATAATTATTCGATAAATTACTATATTTGCGGTGCTTGAGAGACTGTGCATGGTCGGCAGCGGACCCCACCCTCTCTGCAGTATCGCTTATGTGCGATGGGGCTAAGGTGTCCGCACATGTTACGTCCCATACCAGTGGCCGACCTAGACTCCACGGCACCAGCGTAACTCCATCAGGCCTCGTGCCATCGCTTCTGGAAAGTCCAGATGGTTCCAGAGTTGCTGGAATAGAAGCGGTGGCAAGAGCCCGACGAACCAAATCGTTCAAGGTACCGTGGCGGAAAAGTCTGCCGGCACTCCTGATACAGGACAGGCCATGTCGACCAAAGCTGTCCACCTTTTGCCCACACGGACAAACATGAGGCTCGCACACCCTTACACTGAGCCGGAGACCTACTGCAATACGCAGAGCTACAGGATCCAGCACGGTGCCAATGTTCTTAGATGGGAGAGCGTGAAACCAATGCCCCGAGTCACTTTGTGCTACTGCCAATAATCGAGCCCTATCTGTGCTGTCAGAGCATCGCTCGAGGAGGCTAGCATAAGATGCTTTTAGTGCTGGTATATCCCAAGTGGACTGTCTATCTTTTGATACACTTGGGATGTCCTCAGACGGAACACACTCCTATAGCCTCCATCATGTACGCAACCCAAACATCATCAACATTTGTATTTAATATTTCTGTGATGAGGGTTAACGTACTATGACATGAAGCCAAGAAAGCCGGAAGAGCCAAACTTACCGTCGTGCGGATGCCTAAACCACCAAACTTAACTGGCAGTGTTGCTTGCATCCAGGAGCGATCATCAAAATTCAAATTTAAAATTTTGGATAAACAATTTTGTAACGATAAATCTAAACTCTTTGTTATTAAAGGAAATTTCCAAAAAGGACAGCATCTAAGTAAGTACAAAAATTTTGGAGCGAATAAGCAAAGGCGCAAAATGTAGGTAGCCATGTGAGGTTTTATATCGAAAAGGCGATCTGAAATCAGTTTGAATTTATCTAGGTAATTTTGAATTTATGATGGGAACAAAAGCATCATCAAATATTGGAGCACCTAGTAAAGATAAATTTTCTTTTTTTTGTAATATTAATATTTGGTGTAATAATATTGAACTTATTAGTAAGAGATAAAATGAGATGTTTCAATCTTGGCTAGGTATTGTACACTATCTCAAAAATTCGAGAAAAAACTCAAGACTCCGAAAAAAATACTTAAAATTTGTTAAAACATGTAATTTTTCGGTACAAAACCAATTTAAATCAACTATTTTCAACAATTTTCAATATGGCGGTACAACTGATTTCACTGTTAACTGTTTGTCACAGATTAATAATTTCAATTGTCAAAATGACATATTACCGCCATTATGTTTTTCTAGTATATTGTGTTGCAATTCTGACTTGAAATTATTGTTTTGTACCAAAAATCCCAGTCGTTTATAACAAAACGCTTAATATAAAACAGCTCTTTACTATATTTGCAATTTATTAGTACGGTGTACAAATACCTGGCCAAAGGTCCATACATTTTGAAACATCTCCTTTGGTCTTCTGTTAAGTGGTCTGAAAAAAAAAGTTCACATTTATCAAAGTTAAGGCTAAGACCAATTTGTTCAAAACGCCGAATTATTGTTTCTAGGTCCTCCAATACTGTTGATGCAGTTCCTCCCAAAGAACCGTCATCTAGGTATTAAATTCAGAATTTAGTTGGTTTATTATTGGCTGAATGACCAAACTAAAAATAACGGGGCCAAGAGGGTCGCCTTGCTGACATCCCACGCAAGACTCAATAACGTTATCACCATACATTAATTTTGATAAATCTTGATAAAATTTTGAAAAAATATAATCTAAAATTTCAGGTATTTATTTTTGAATTACAGTTAAAATTGCACCCTTATCTACCGAATTAAAAGCATTTTTTACGTCGATTTTTACAAAAACGTCAAAATTTTGTTTCATCAAAAATGAAAGTGCCGAATGAACTGCTGCCTCACACCCACCTTTGACTCCAAAGCCAAGCTGTCGTGGTCTAAGTTTTACAGTCATCATTATTTTGATGACTGTAGACCTAGCAGAAAACATTTATTTATATTGTGACTTAGTTATTATAATGATACTCTATTCTCACAATCATTATTATATCGATGCTCACAATGCATTATTTTATGAACCATTTTTAAATAGTTTATTTTAAGAAAAGCAGATTAAAAATGTTTTTAGTAGTATTAGTAGAACCTAAGACACAGGACGAATATACAGCTTATTTTTTCGGTCCAAAGACCGTCAAATGAAGACCCGCGTGGCGCAATGGTTACCACGCTGATCTGCCAATCGAGGGGTCCCAGGTTCAATTCCGGCGAAACAGAAATTTGAATGACTTTAAATTTCTGTTCTCGGTCTGGGTGTTTGTGTCTTTGTATGTGTCCGTGGTACCCACAACACAGGGTATTTATTAATTACCTTACTATGGGGCTATGAGTGTGTAAAGTTAAAAAAGACTCTTGAGAGCAAAAGAGTTTTTAAATATGGGGCTATAACCCTTTTTGCGTCCCATTGCTGGGCACGGGTCTCTCCCCATTATTGGGGAGGCCTGGAGCTTACTCCACCACGCTGCTCCAATACGGGTTGGCGGGTTAGTGGCAACCCGCTGTCGGATGTTTTCAAACCGCCCATAAGGGTTTAACGACTATTATCTATCGACAACAACCGGGACCGACGGCTTAGCGCGCCCTCCGAAGCACGGAAACGCGCATGATTTTTTTTTTGCCACTAGCGGTCACCCTTCTCACACCCGACCGCGCCCGTTTGGTTTAGTTACATAGATCGTTTGCGTTCTACGCTAACCGCCGGGCCATGCGGGCTTCGAATATTCTATTTCTAATTATTCCACCAGATTACCACTAGATTTATTTGAAAGCCCGCATAAGGCTTCAAAGCTCGAATTATGTTTACATTATTTTACTTATTTTATTTGATGATATTATTATAATGTCAACAAACAATGACCTTATCGCTTAATGACTGTCAGCCGAATATTATTTATACTTCAGAGCCTAGTACGTATTTTTTAATGTCTCTGAAATAGACGATCTTATTACTAACATTATATGATTGGTTTATTTTTTTATTACAAAGTGGGACAAACAACATTATAAATATATTATTAGGCGGACACACCCCTACGACTGGTGAAGGAACGCAAGTAATCAGTAAGTATAGTTTTAAGAAATACGCATGAGAGGGAGTAATGAAATATGATTTTAGTGGTTCTGTAGTGTAGTTCTGTTATATGAAGGATAGGATGTTGTTAATCTATGGACGTTACAGCCGTTAAACCTTGTCGGAGGCCTTATTCGGTTTTATAACATTTGATAGCAGCTTGTTGGAGTAAGATCAAGCCTACCTGATCATGGAGACACGAGCCCAGCAGTGGGACGCAAAAAGTATTTTAGCTAAAAAAGTGTAACAGAAAACAAATTATATTTTTTCAAAAAACTGAACCTTGTATAGAACGTACGAGCACGCAGCATTTAGTATTCAGAGAGCTTTGCGTGTAGGTGGCTGCAGGAAATTGCTGGTTACGTCGCTTGTACACCATGTTTTGCAAAACACCCATTGAACAAATTGGTATTTCGCAGGATAATCATCTTGCTATCTATATATAGTCAATGATGATATTACGTAAAAAAGAAGATATATTTTAGGTGCTCTTACCGTATAATTATAATAATATATAATAATAATATACCACTTGAAATGTTAGGTATATTGGCATGGCGAATTTACCTTCTTATTTGCAGTTCTTACAAATTTTGTTGGAAATATATAAGTACTATTAATATAAAAATATATGGGAGTGTTTGCAAACACAAAGACAAAATGATTTATTTGCGCAAATATGGGTATTACAAAAGTTGTTTTATACATATAATAATCCGCCATATTTACCTCAGTAAGGTATGCAAATATTATATTATTAAAAAATAAAAGTACTGATTAAAATCTAACTTAGAAATTTCTTCCTTTACGTTGCCTAAGAATTGACCTGATTTTTTGTACAGAGATATTTGGGGGGCTAGAGAGAGATATCGACTTTTTTAACAAGAGCAAGGTATCTCATTCCTATTGGAAAATTATGTGGTCCACGCTGTCGTCTAAGTCCACGGGTGAAAAGTTTGTGTTTACATGTAATTTAGTATGAGTATAATATTTCAAAGCAAACACGGAAAGGAGCAACACTACATCAAAAATCAGTGAGAAAACCGTGCAGAGAAGTCGCTTTACCACCATTATAACATCGCTTATAATACACTATGATGACCTGCCATGACAATGGTTACCATATCGGACTGCCAATCGAGGGGTCCCAGGTTCGAATCTCGGCGAAACAGAACTATTCTCGGTCTGGGTGTTTGTATTCATGTCTTTGAATGTGTCCATGGTACCCACAACACAGGGTATTAATTACCTTACTGTGGGGCTATGAGTGTGTTAAGTTTTTTTATTTATTATTATTTTATACCAGTAGAATAAAACAACCCCAACCTAAATTATAACGGGTAATGTTCTCAAGAATCTTTGTCCCGAAGTAAATACAATTAAAAGCCAATATTTAGGACGCTAAACTCCAATTTCGACCCAACTGAATAAGAAATGAGATTCCGAATAAAGTTCCAAATAAATTTCTTAGTGAATATTTGAGAAAAAATAAACTGTCCGACGGAGGCTTCTAGCCAAATTCTTCGGCGTAAGCAAATTACGTCAAAATTGGAAAAACAAGATAGGCATGAAAATAATTCCCATTGTCAGGGGAATCAACTTATTGAGGGCAACCAATTTGTACTGGGAGGACTCCATTTTTTTTCAGCGCCCTTGAGGAGCGTTTTTGATAACTCTCGTCTCGGGAAAAGATGATTCGCAGGAATCTATTTGCATACCATCATGTCCTGTCATAAAGTTTGAATGGATTTTTTGTTTACGATAGCAGGCCTAGGTTTTCGATATTTCTTATGAATTTATTGAAAGGTATTGATGAAGCAATTAAAACTGACAGATCAATAATATGCCGATTCGAAAGGAATTATATTTAAAACGTTAGATGACACTCATTCCCAACCCAATAGCAATAACGCTCTTACTCATAGACCTACATTCCATAATAAGACTTCCGATGTTTTAAGTACCAAATCCACCCAAAGACAGACACACCCCAAATGAGAACAGAAATTTAAACTATTTATTTTAAAAAACTTAGTACCCGGGAATCGAACCCGAGAACTTATCGAGAAATTGTCGTAGTAGTATCCTACAAACCCCCTTACTAATAAACGATGTGTAAGTATTATTGTAAATGACCAATTTTTATATTTTATGTATCATTTTGTGCACTTCAGAGTAAGACAGAACAATAAATCACTAACAAAACAGTATATATAATTATTACAAGCGTAAACACAGTTTAGTAAGAAGAAAAATGTACAATCAAACAGTACAGGGCTTATCACCGAAATATCTCCAAAGTATATACATAAACTCAGAGAGTACTTCACGTGTAATTATTATTACTTAGTACCTGGACGCCCGAGCGTTGCTCCGATAAAAACTATTGATTTTATTGGTTTATTTTTAAGCGAAACATTCATTGGCTTAGTGTTACTTAACAAAGCCTTTTGAAATACCTAGCTCGCATTTTTTTAATTGTCTCAAAAAATTAAAAACGCAACTTGCCTACTTGAGGTTTGAATGCAGGTCTCTAGCTCCGTAGTCAGCTTTCGTAACCATTCGACCAAGAAAGCTTTAACTCCACTGACGAATTTTTTATAGAGGTCGTTCATATCGACATTGTCATTTGTTCTAAGGGCGGATTGACGGTCAACATTTGACGGCTTTCTACGCCACAATATTATTAATATTCTCCAATAGATGTCAGTAAGAGTAATTTTATATTTAATGGCATAAACATTAAATAAAACGACAATTTCTATCAATAAAAATTTGCTGGATCGATTTATCATCCCCGAAACCAGGGTACTAAATTTCATCAAAATCTTGGAGCCGTTTCCGAGATTCAAAAAATATATTTAGATATATACAAGAATTGCTCGTTTAAAGGTATTAGATTATTGTTATTTTATTCACATATTACATATAATACTAAATGTTTGAACATTGTTTCCGTAGCAAATGTAATAAAACATTGCACGGTCTCAGAGGACCAATCTCCAATGTAAACATAATGTATGCGATCCCCTGTCATAACATCTTATTATAATGTTTCGGGAATGTACGTTTACTCTGAAATATTTATAGCAATGTGTTTTCGTGTAATGGCAAATAGTTCTTTGACACAATACTAGTAGTATTCTGGTAACAAATCATGATTCTGTTATCTTTATTTTTCTTTTTACGTAACATTCATTTTAAAGCATTATGTGATATATTACATATCTGTGTCTAACTTGAATTTTTCATTGGTCCTTAATGAGTATTTAAAGTTTTTAAATTACTCCGACGTTTCAAAGTCGGTCAAAGTCACGTCAAGCTAATAAAAGCTTGTTAAAAAATTCTTTGTTTCTACTTTTTTCACATTTATAATATTAAGTATGGATTTTGCGTGTGAAAACTTGCACAAAAACTATGATGCGTGTCAATCAGTATATCGATAGTACCGAATGAGATTAAAAACAGAGTTAATCAGATAAACAATCCCATCAACTGACACGATACTGCACCAACATCGTTAATCGTAATAATTTCGTTCATTCATTCGTTGAACTTCAACCGGTCGCTTATCGGGGAATTTATAATCACTCACTCATGCGTGTTTTTGTTTCGTGGACATGAACAAAAAAGTACGAAATTTTTTGTTGATGTCTAATGTAAAAGAGCGGTTTGGTTGGATGAATTAATTAAATAGGATTATATAAAATTAATAGAACCAGGCGTTACTTTGCGGAACTCCATTGTTATAAAGTTAGGTAAAAACTACTTTGCAACAATTCGCAATCAGAACGTATGATCGTGTATATTTTTTTCATGCAATAGCACCTCCCTCCTTCCCACATAGGACACATGCACATGCAACGATAAAAAATATACACGATCATACGTACCACCACCAACACGTGTTTCGCCCCAAAACTGAGCTTCATCAGGGTTATTGACTCTACGACGGTTACTCGCATAGATTTTACGTGGTACGTACATAAATGTTGATGTACACATATTTTTTATTGTTGCATGTGCATGTGTCCTATGTGTGAGGGAGGTGCTATTGCATGAAAAAAGTATACACCATCATACGTCCTGATTGCGGATTGTTGCAAAGTAGTTTTTACCTAACTTAAATACGATTTTTAACGTTTGTAGGATACATACGACGAGTACTTTTTACTCCTTTATCATCTCGCGGTCTACACTGTTAAAAGCATGGAACTGTGATATCATTATTTAAAGATTGATTTTAAAATTGATTTAAAAAAGTATGTAGTAATTTTGATCAACATTATTTAACATTTTGATTAACCTATTTGTAAAGGCGCCAGACTCCCATGCCGGGTGTCTGTATTTAAATTCCGGCAACCAGTAAAATTTGTTTTCTGCTTATTAATTACTAATGCCACGAATAAGGTATATTATATGAAGTAATAATTTATCCTTATTGAATTCATTAAAGTATTTTCTTTCAATGAGCGTAGCTAAGAGCAACAGAATGAAATATTTTACTATTTTACTATTACTATTTTAACGTCCACCAATATGATCATGACTTCTGATGGGCTATGGCTTCTAATAAGAGGAGACCTGTGCCCAGCAGTGAAATAAATGCTTGAAAAAAAGTACAAAATAATCAAGCTTTTTTACATCGTTAGATTGCCTCGACAGAGGTTTAAAGAGAAATTAAACAGATAATTTCGTTCATTCACTCATTCATCGAACATTGTCCGGTGTCGTTTATCGCGGGCTTCATAATTACTCACTCATACGAGTTTTTGTTCCGTTAAAAAAGCAATTTGTAAGGAAATTGAGTGGATAATCGATGTTTTAATTGTTCTTCTCTTATAAATAAAAAATTAAATTGGAATCTCTTACATGTTGTAGAACTCTCATCGACGGAGTACCACTGTTGCGCCAACTGCCATGCAAACCGTGTATAAATTATTTTGTGTTCTGGGAAAGATTCCTCTGGCGGATAGGTCACTGAATTTTATAAATAAAAATACATTATCCTACTACTATTATAAAGGCGAAAGTTTGTAAGTATGGATGTATGGATGTTTGTTACTCTTTCACGTAAAAACTACTGAATGGATTTGAATGAAACTTTACCACAATATAGCTTATACATCAGAATAACATATAGGCTACAATTTATAAAGATATTGTGTGAATTGTCCAAAATATGACGATAAGTGTCAAGTAAGTAGGAAAAAATCTACCATCTGCGAGCTATTCTGGCATGCGCCGCCAAAACCGCTAGAGGTACACCTATGTAATGTATGATGTTAATGTTTATCTTATATAGTCCTACAAAAAAGCCGGTCCACGGTACTTCAGAAGGGACTTCACTTTATGCTGATGATCCTCTCTAACGCGGGTGAAACCGCGGGGCACAGCTAGTAGATACAATATTTCGACAACATTTTTTCTTATTAACTATTGATAATGACGATCGATATTCGAAGGAGTTTTACTTTCAGAATGCATAGGTTAGCTCGAACTACAGACACGCGAAACGATTACTCTGCCACCCTCCTCAAACGGTACGTTTATTGAGGAAGAAGTTAATTTTACCAAAAATGCGAATCACAATAATATAATTATTGAAATGGCGTGCACAGTTCCGGTCAGGCTTATGCGAGTTGACAACCTTCCTCTAGAGTAGCACTCGACTACTTTACACCACGTGGCCTACATGCTCTTCTATTACTCTATTGAGATTTAAGTAATGTTTAACGAGCTTACGTTTTAAGTACCTAGATATAAAAAAGTATGGTATAGAGTAGTGTACATATTATGTACAATAAAGCAACCCACTACACTATCTAAGTTCTAGTGGGCCGAGCCCAGTAGTGGGGTAAAATAAGAGGAGAGGATGCATTCACAAAAATCCACTGTTATGATAATTAGAGGAGATTCAGAAAGATGCTCCAAATAATAAAACTCATTTTATTCTTATCTTAATTAAATCAACACTAACATTTATTACTTTAAGGATCGATTTTTCCTCGGATTTAGTTAATATTATCTCTATCCTTATTATATGTCGTAAGAATAACGATGAAAGAGCTAACATTTAATCGATGAATAATTTTATCCAAAGATGGATAAATCGTCTCTGTAATATTACGTTAGTCTTGATTGAGAACGGCCTCTTAAATAGTCCTACAATGAAATAAGGCAAGAATAACTTTTTAGAACCTTAACGATTTTTAACGAAAGGTTATCTGTTAGGTTAGCTGATAATTCTTTGGCAAGAAGTTTCCAGTCTTTACGACGTCGTTTCCCATAATATGGTACATAAAAATCAGTTGGCGGCCATCTTGAAGTTCGTTCCTTGGCAGTTAGCGTCTTGTATGAGCGATGTAAGAGGGAGCCCGCGCTTAAAGAATTCAAATTACGAATTTTATGACGAAATCCGGTTAGTGTCCGTCCGCATAAAGGGGATGTTTTATGCATTTTCCTAATGATATTAATATCTCAGCGCGATATCAAATTGACGAGGGGATGATATTTTATTTTAAATAATGTTATTTGGGTTTATCAATAACGATTTTTGACAGTTTTAATCAATCATCTTTAAGTTCTGATTATTGGGAACAGAATATATTCTCTTGAAATTGAAAGAGATTCTACGGGGTTGGCTATAGTCCACAACGCTGGCCAAGTGCAGGTTGGTAGCCATGACGAGTTTGAGAGAAATTTGCAGCGATAACTTCACAAATGCGCGTGACGAAATTTGAACTGGGGACCACCGATACAGAGGTCCTGCATTTACCGCTCTACTATCGAAACTTATCACGATAATGCTTTCACGTCATTTCACGGACATCGGCCATCTTGAACTAATTCGGCGGCAGTTAGCGTCTTATATGAGCGATGTAAGAGGGAGCCCGCGCTTAAAGAATTCAAATTACGAATTTTATGACAAAATCCGGTTAGTATCCGTCTGCATGAAGGGGACATTTTATGCATTTTTCAAATGATATTGATGTTTTAGCGTGATATAAAATTAATGAGAGGATTATATTTTACATTGTGATGAATAGCGCTACATTGTATTTTTTGCACGAATGAAGAAGGAATGCAATGTTATTAGGGTTTATCACCGTTTCGTTATTTCTTATAAGATAGTTGTAGCAACAATTTTCGGGTGTAGATAGAGTTATTTTACCCAGGTAAAAGTAGTATATGTCACTCTCCAGTACCCCAATTATTTCCATTCAAAAAACAGTTCAATCTGTAGTACCTTTCCGACATTGAAGAAAAAGAAACAAACAAACACGCTTTCAAATTTACAATATTAGTATGGATCAAAATGGATAGATTAAATGACAACGATATGATAATGAGTTAACAGAAAGACAATTTGCCTTTCAAACTATCTTGTTTTATTTCTAAGACAGCAGCTAACTATAGTAACTGAAGACTGATTGACAGCTTCTCACGTTGTTACGTGAGAAGCTGTCAATCAGTCTGGATTAAGAATAGACCTACGGTATCCCCGTACTGATCGTAAGAGGCGACTAAAAAGGGGTGTCTGGGGTTGCGGATGATGTGGAGTGGGAGCTCGATCCGTCCAGCCAGCAGCCCCGGGAAGGACGGCGGTGTGGACGTGGCCGCATATAAGCGCATCTGCTCTCCCGAAGATGGGCCCGTTCTGGGGCGCCGCGCGTGGAGGACATAGGTGCGTTCCAACGGAGATCCCGGAGTCCTCCCCAAGCGCAGAGGCAGGCCACCGAGGGGGTTTTAGTGCGGTCAAATCCCAAATAACCCGGTATCCTCTCCAAAGGAGCCCCTTTTATACCACCCCCCCTCCGATACCAAACTATGACCAAACCAAAAGGTAATATACACAGACACAATGTGCACGTGCATGTACTCTTACAAACACCGTAAACCATTTTATTTCAATTATGGCATCGTAAATTCTGGCCAGCATCACGTATAACTTTTGCATCACTTTTTGCCAGTATTTTTAAAACTGGCGAGTATCAATATATAAAGTCAGTAAATCGTTAGTCATCAGTCTGTCAAGCCCGTCAGATATTCAAGTAAAGCCATGGCTACTTTACCAGAACGTGACCGAAGTAATTTTGAAGGCAAGCTGTGAAAAATATTTTCGCACTATTATATTATATCACAACACTCGTGCACTGTAATTGACCTTTATTGAAATGCCATGAACTTTATTCCATATCACTCAAAAATAGCCCAAGAAAATGAAAATATCGTAAAACAGGAGCACAATTCATTTTTTGTGACTTCCCGACCAAAATCTAAACTCACATTCAAAATAACTGTACCTGATAGACATAATATATTATCCGTTTAACACAACTTCTCCCCGAAGAACATTATCTTCAGTCAATTAACACAATTCAGACTATATAGTCCCATTACCAAGTACTTAACACTCAGTAAAGAATTACAAATGTAATACAAGATTAACACAAAAGGTTATCACACCCTTTTAATGTCCGACAAAATTTTCACGGAAGAGAAAATATTTCACGAAAAGTCAGGATCGAAGCGTTGTTAGGGGGGCCGAAAGAACTATATTACTTTCGTATGGTCTATGATGCAAGATTTTGTGCATTAAAAAACAAAAGCTGAGAGAAAAATATTATTATTATTTAATACTATCAGTATTAAATTGTAAGTGCAGCAGCGCGATATCCAAACTAAGCGCTGCGCACGTCTCACATGAAATGCTGACCACGCATGATGGCACAAACAGCGAATATAGTAAATGATACGTCACAAGCTCATATTAAAATACAAAGAGCTTCTTTCTACTGACACTGTCCAAACGCGCAAACTCAAAGTTTCGTAGAATTTGAGCACTACATAAAAATAGCCAAAGTAAGCTTTTAGTTAGTTAGCTAGATCAGGTGATCTCTCCTTTTTCTACACAATGCTTTATAAAAAAAATAGTAAGCTTTTTGATGTAGAATTAAGAAGAAAAAGCGAGTATTAGTAACTAATGGACTCCATTTTCTAATGACTTCCGGAGCAGGGTTATTGTTTATTAGTTATTTCTATAGGTCCTTCTGATAATACTCGTAATGTACTAAGGAAAATTGAGTGTAAGAAAGGGATCTGTCATGTATTTTCTACGAAATATATATATCAAAACTACTATTTCGAGAAATATAAGGAAAAGTAATTGTGCTAGCGAGACGCGATAAAACTTACTTTATAAAACTTCTTCTTAAAATAATAACAAACACCAAGTTTTTTACTTTTTCCAGTATTTTGTGTCTGATTTTCTTTTAATAATATATACATATATACTTTGCAACTAAATTAGCATTTAATAAATCAAAATATTGACCTGATTTCTATAACCTACTTTTCACTAAAATTCCCGCTGTTTCTTACAACTTATACCAACCACAATTTCCTATCTACCCTCAATCTACGATCCAACACGGAACACTTAATGTTGCTTAAATGCGGGCTGCGATTTAAGTTTTTGTACATTATCGTACGATTTATTGCCGGTAAAATTAATTGTGAGGACGATTAATGACCTGTTATCGGATATTCGTTGTTTTTTGTATGCCTGTCGACCAATGCGGTAATCGGCTTAAGAAAAGAAGTCTAAATTTAGACGTTTTGTTATTGTTTTTTTATTTAAGTCTTGCGGACATAATTAGGGCTGCTTGAATAAGAAAATGAAACAATTTAACTGATTTACAAGAAAACATTTTTTATAGCCACACACTATTTTTTTCTTTTTTCTATATCTATATCTTATGGAGTTATTTGATTGTTCCTATAGTTAACCTTCGGACAGAAAACTTATTATTGTGACCTATAAAATCAAACATTAGTAACGAATCAATATTGGAAGTAGTTGTATTAATATCCATATAATTTGACCTAGTATTATGTATTTATTAAACAAAACTTAAGACTTACCTGCAGCAGGTGACAATTTCGTGACGACGCCCCACCGCGACTTCCACTGAAACAAGAAAAACATATTATTTATTATATTTTTTGTAGTATTACTATTATAATAATTATTAATTTACAGCTCTTTGAGATTTCGCGGGCAAGTGAGAATCCAAAGTCCTTTCCCAAGGTCCATTCTATCTGTGTTCCAAATTTCTTTTAAACTGGTTCAGTAGTTTAAGAGGGAAAGCGTAACAGACAGACTACTACTCTCGATTGATCGAGAGCTACTTTCGATTTTAAAATATTAAGTACCTATGGATAATTTGATGGCGGTTTCTTTCCAATATACGTTAATTAGGTACAGTGCACTAGTTGTTGTGAACTAATATAACAGTGCGAAACTACGTTTTTCCAGCTTGCCTCAAAAACTCCTTGGACACGTTTTATATATGTACTTTTTTTTTTTAAAAGAGTGCTGCTGGGAATTTTTTTCCGCCGCCTTTTTTCTCTCAGCTCAACATCTAGCCCAAACGGGCACCTAAGGGCGATGACCGGGAAAAAATGACATTCATTAAGCGAATATTTTGTATTCCTATCATCATATCTATAAAAGAGAAAGTGTGTATGTATGTTCCTTATGGACTCCGAAACGGCTGGACCGATTTCAATGAAATTCTCGGAGAATCTTCAGATTGGTCCAACGAGTAATCCTGTAAAGTTTGGTTCACTTCTCTTTCTAACGCGGGTGAAACCGCGGGGCACAGCTAGTATGAAATAACTATTTTTGATTTTGATTTGATTTTAAACGTTAAGTAGCGACTTTACTTAAACTGATTTCAATTTGATTATTACTATTTAACATAACATTTAACATAATTTATTTCTCTATAACAATGTGGTTTTTCCCCTCTCCCAAATCCCTCCCACTAGTGAGAGGAGACCTGTGCCCAGCAGTGGGACATAAAAAAGATTGAAAAAAAATGTGGTTTTTTACAGTTAATAACACAATGTTAGGGCCTTCTTTAAAGCACGTAGTGCCTAAAAAGGCCGATATTATATCACCCGATTTCTACGAAATGGGCAAATTCTGGATACAAATTTTCCATTCTCATTCGCAATACACATAGATGCGATACCATTACTGAAAGAAGAAAAAAAAATTACGGGTTGCACTCCGGGAGTGCCGGCAGAAGTGAAAACTTGATTATTAACGTTGTGCATTTTTGATTTATTGGAATACTTAGGGAATAATTTTGGACGAATTGCTTTTATTATCAATATAAAAGTGCTATTATTTATGTCGTAGAATACAATATTTATTTATTGCGCTATCGTACACAAACATTACAATTTATATTTCATTTTCTAATTCTTTTCAATTTTTTTTCATACTTTAAAAAAAATTTAACCCATTTTTTATGAAAACAGATTTAAAAAAAAAATCGATTTTTTTAATTAATCGAAACCCGTACGATCGATTAAAAAATAAACAATCGATTGTTCGATTAATCGATTTCGATGTTACAACACTACTCTCCAACCATCTTACGGTTTTTCGATCAGCACACGTGACCTGACGCGAGTTTAACAGTTTTTACCCATCCCACAAAAGTGCTCAACGCCGCTAAAGAAGTTTTCACTTCAAAAATTGTATATATACTTTTAAATCATTTTAATTACTATAAAAGTAAGTAGGAGGACAGTACGACTCGAACGAAAAATACTCTGAAACAAAGATGCTACTTGGCAGTAAATTTTGAAAACACATAAACTTTAACAATGGTCTGTTTAAGAGAGTAATAAAATTTAAAATTGCTGTGGGCACGCCATTCTACCAATAGGTTAGCTTCTCTATACCATTCCAAATTTACGACATTATTGCTGTTTACGTTTAGTAAAAGTCTTAATGTGTACTTCCGTTACATTTTATATGTTACGAAGTATCACGAATATTGCATTCAAAAAGTTTAATTTAATGAGCAGACAAGAGTGAAAACCGAGTGGTGTCAAGTGGTCGTGCAGCCCATGGACGTACACACAACCTGAACCAAGTCAGTGCCTTGCCTCTTTTGCACCTGTGCTACTACTCCGAACGCTAATGGATGGTCACCAGCAACATTTCAATAAATCACGATATAGAATAGAATTGATTCATGACAGAAATGGGTGCAGAGAAGGGTGGTATTTCTCCGGTCGAACCATGAAAATACTACCTTTTGGTATCGGTACTTTGGGAGAGGTATCGGTACCTGCTGGAAAGCTGGAAGAAGAGATAGACAAGTTAAACTGGAGCATCATAGGATTATCCGAAGTCCGAAGACAGGGCGAGGACACGGTAATCCTCAAATCCGGCAACTTGTTCTATCACCGGGAGAGCGAACATCTGTCCCAAGGTGGTGTCGGGTTTCTCGTACACAGGTCCCTCGTCAACAACGTGACGCAAGTCGAAAGTGTGTCAGCAAGGGTAGCGTACCTTATACTCAGAATATCTAAACGGTATTCGCTGAAGGTCATACAGGTATCCGCACCGACCGCAACACACCCAGACGAAGAGGTTCAGGCTATGTATGAGGACGTCAGTAGAGCCATACATACCTCAAAGACTCATTTCACGGTGGTGATGGGGGACTTCAACGCTAGACTGGGCACGCGAGACGGCGACGAGCAGAAAGTAGGGCCCTTTGGGTTTGGACAACGGAACCACCGAGGCCGCTTGCTCGCTAACTTCTTGGAGAAGGAGAACTTCTTCATGATGAACTCCTTCTTCAAGAAGAAGCCACAGCGCAAGTGGACTTGGATAAGTCCAAATGGTTCCACAAAAAGCGAGATAGACTTCATTTTGGCCGACAAACGGCACATATTTAATGATGTCTCCGTGATCAACAGGGTGAAAACCGGAAGTGATCACCGAATGGTACGAGGCACATTAAATATCAACATTAAGCTGGAAAGGTCACGCCTAATGAAGTCTACGCTCCGACCAACACCTGTCCAAATCCAGGGCTCCGAAAACTTTCAGCTGGAGTTGCGAAATCGTTTCGCGGGCCTAGAAGAATGCGAATCTGTGGACGAAATTAACACCAGGATGGTACAAACCGTCCACGAGGTAGGGTCAAAGTTCTTTAAGACCCCCTCCAGTAGTAAACCTCAAGTGCTCTCTGAACATACCCTCGGTCTCATGAAGGAAAGGCGTGAACTATGTGTCCGGTCCCCGGCTTCAATGTCGAAATACAGGCAGCTAAATAAACAGATCTCTTGCTGCAGACGACGTGATCTGCGTGCTCACAACACACAGCGCGTCAAAAACACTATTGAGCGGAACCAAGGCTCCAAAGTGTTCGCAAGGGATTTGATTATTGGGCGAAGCCAGTTGACGAGATTGAAGACGGAGTCTGGCGCTATGGTTACGTCTAAGCCTGAAGTTCAGAGAGAAATTGAGAGTTTCTACGGACGGTTGTACACCTCCTCACAGGCTCCCGTTCCCAATATGGCGAACGACAAGAGAGCCAAATTAACCCGATACTATACCGAAGATATCCCGGACGTCAGCCTGTACGAAATTAGAGGGGCCCTAAGTCAGCTAAAAAACAACAAAGCACCGGGAGATGACGGTATCACATCAGAGCTACTAAAAGCTGGAGGCAAACCCCTCCTAGTGGCGCTCCAAAGACTGTTCGATACCGTCATCAGAAACGGAACTACCCCGGAGGCGTGGAGCAGAAGCGTGGTGGTTCTGTTCTTCAAGAAGGGTGATAGAGCCCTTTTGAAGAACTATAGACCCATCGCGCTTCTGAGCCACGTCTATAAGCTGTTCTCAAGGGTCCTTACTAATCGTATTGCGCGCAGGCTCGACGACTTCCAGCCTCCCGAACAAGCCGGATTCCGAAAAGGCTACAGTACCATAGACCACATACATACGCTGCGACAGGTTATACAAAAGACCGAGGAGTATAATCTGCCGCTATGTTTTGCGTATGTGGACTATGAGAAAGCCTTCGATTCTATCGAGAGCTGGGCGGTGCTAGAGTCTCTCCAACGGTGCCAGATAGACTATCGGTACATCGAGGTGTTGAAGTGTTTATACAAAGCCGCAACCATGACAGTCCGAGTCCACGACGGAAGCACTGAACCTATTCCACTGCAGCGCGGAGTGCGACAAGGGGATGTTATATCCCCGAAACTGTTTACCGCTGCACTGGAAGACGTGTTTAAGCTGATGGAGTGGAAAGGGCTTGGTATTAACATCAATGGCGAACACCTCACACACCTTCGATTTGCCGATGATATAGTCATCTTGGCGGAGTCCCTGGAAGAACTCAGCACAATGCTAGGTGACCTCCATAGCGCCTCCCAACGGGTGGGTCTTAAGATGAACATGGACAAGACGAAGATCATGTCTAATGTCCATGTCACACCCATACCGGTCGTTGTTGATGGCGCTACTCTCGAAGTTGTCGACGAGTATATTTACCTGGGTCAAGCGATCCGTATGGATAAGTCCAACTTCGAGAGAGAGGTAACTCGTAGAATCCAACTCGGTTGGGCAGCGTTCGGGAAATTACAAAATATCTTCTCGTCCAGAATACCGCAGTGCCTGAAGTCGAAAGTTTTCGAGCAGTGTGTGTTGCCAGTGATGACCTACGGCGCTGAGACGTGGTCTTTTACAGTTAGCCTTTTCCACAGGCTCAAGGTCGCTCAGCAAGCGATGGAGAGGGCTATGCTTGGTATTTCTCTACGCGACAGAATCCGTAACGATGAAATCCGTAGACGAACGAAGATTACCGACATAGCTCTCAAAATTTGCAAGCTGAAGTGGCAATGGGCAGGCCACATAGTTAGGAGGACTGACAACCGATGGGGAAGAAAGGTCCTCGAATGGCGACCACGTCTCGGCAAAAGGAGCACAGGCCGCCCTCCAACCAGGTGGACTGACGACCTGAAGAAGATAGCGGGAAACCGCTGGATTCAGAGGGCGCAGGACCGGACGGAGTGGCGAACATTAGGGTAGGCCTATGTCCAGCAGTGGACTTTAAAAGGCTGATGGATGGATGGATGGATCGGTACCTGGGGGAGGGGATACCGGTTATATAGGATTTATACCGCACTAAGCCCCTTTGGTGGCCTGCCTCTGCGCTAGGGGTGGACTCCGGGATCTCCAGTGGAACGCACCCGCGTCCTCCGAGCGCGGCGCCCAGAACGGGCCCATATTGGGCAGAGCACCTTCTCCTGCACCTTCAGCTACTTATGCAACATGCGGCCACGAACACACCGCTGTCCTTCCTGGGGCCGCTGGCTGGACAGATCGAGCTCCCACTCTCTCTGCCCGCAACCCAGGAAGCCCCCTTTTAGTCACCTCTTACAATCAGGCAGGGTATAGCGTAGCTCTATTCTTAATCCCGAAGCTACCATCTAGAAATCAGCAATCATAAATCATTTTAAATGTTACTCTTAAACGTGATAAAATAATTATTATCTTTATATATTACTAGCTAACCCGGCAGACGTTCTCCTGCCTCAAAGTATCAGTAATAAAATACCTAATATTACGATTATAAATTGAAATGTAAGCTATCTCTATCTTTCAAGTTGGATCAAACTGCACACGGTGTGCAAATTTTATTAAAATCGGTTAAACACGTGACACGTAATTTATATATATTAAGATACACTGACTGACTGCACGTCTGGTAGACAAGAAGGCTGTGACATAATTTAAAATATCTCGCTGGCGTTTCTGTTTACGTTTTAAATCAAGTTATAAATGCAAGTTAAAGAAGCGTCGTGTCTAGGCGTAACGTAAAATGTACACTTGGCCTTAGTTTAATTTTCAATCTCAATACATTGCTACGGTCGTAGCTCACTAATATAGTAGTATTACTCAGATCTACTACGCAAGTGCATTATTAAGAATTCACACGTAGCGTATCTATTTCAGACGTGTAATATACATTGGCTCGTAGCAGTGTGGCAATCAATTTCTAGTTAACTCTATATCTGCTTAGAACTAGTATATTTCATGATTGGTGATAGTTCACTGTATTTTTAAAGTACTTAAGAATGGCTGCAACCCTTTTTGCATCCCACTGCTGGGCACGGGTCTCTCCTCATTATTGGGGAGGCCTGGAGCTTACTCCACCACGCTGCTCCAATGCGGGTTGGTGGAGATGCGGGTTAGTGGCCAACCCGATGTCGGATGTTTTCAAACCGCCCATAAGGCCTTCGACAAGGCTTAACGACTGTTATCTATCGACAACAACCGGGACCGGCGGCTTAACGTGCCCTCCGAAGCACGGAAACGCGCATGAATTTTTTTTACCACTAGCGGTCACCCATCTCACACCCGACCGCGCCCGTTTAGCTTAACTGCATAGACTGCTTGCGTTCTACGCTAGCTGCCGAGCCATGCGCGCTTCGTTTCATTCACTTATGAATATTAAGAAATATTTTTTTTGACGTGTATGAAGAAAAATTTAATGAATTTCATTTTTTTAATTATTTATTGAATTTTGTACATAAGTGTAGTGAATTCAGGTGTAAAGTTAAAATGGTAAAATATCATGTTTGACTCCATACAAATAGACGGAACGAGAAAAGAGTGATGCCTCTTTACTTGTAAGGTGCGGAATCCTAAAAATTGATTTAATTTCATAACTACATAATATTAATATCATTACTATCCCTTGTTGTTATATTTTGGGATAAGTATAATTATTTTGTCCACCAATCCGCACTTGGCCAGCGTGGTGGACTATGGCCTAAATCGCTCTCACTTGTGAGGAGACCAGTGCCCAGCAGTGGGACATAAAAAAGGTTGAAAAAAATATTTAGCCTATAATATTATAATGAATTTATTGTTATTCCTAGTTATTATATATTATTATATATTCATTATTTAGCCTATAATTACATGCATTTTTTGAACTAAAATAGAAAACTTCAAACTGCAATTTTAATAGCTAAAGGTATTTATTACAGCTGGCAACCAACTCTTAATTTTCAACTTCAATAAACAGCTCCAATCGTATCTTACGTGCACGGCAACATAGGTGTGCTACGAAAATTGATATTAAGAATTCACACGTGGCGTATCTATTCCGAACGCATACTACACACATATTGACTACGCGTCGTAGCAGCGTAGCAATCAATTTCTTGTTAACTTCAGTAGCTGCATGGAACTACGAGTAGTGTATTTAACACGATTGATATATTTACTAACTGTATCTAGAGTACGAAAATATTGAATAAATTTCTAATGTTTCAATAGAAACAGTTTTAATACGCTTAGTTTATCACAAACAGATTTAACAAAAACTTTCTTCTTCTTCTTCTTATCCGTTAAGCTCTTGACAGAGCTGTCGTGGTCGTCATGTAGTAGAGGAGTTGGGGACAGATGAAATTCGCCTCACGACGTCCCGCCATCTCTATCTATTGACCGTCATTCTGGTACAATCATTTATAGGGCCACCCACTGCGTTTTTTATTTGATCAGTCCATCGCATAGGTGACCGACCGCGAGGTTTGTACCATCAACTCTACCTTGCACAACCAGCCGCTCAATGGATCCCTCGTTTCTTCGCGATACGTAACCAAAGAATGTCAGAATGCGCTTCTGCACTGTTATCGATAGACGCTCTTTGATGTTAAGTTCGTCAAGTATTGAGACGTTAGACCTAAATTCGGTCCAGGATACTCTAAGCATCCGTCTCCAACACCACATCACCAGGGCGTCTATCTTTTAACAAAAACTTATAAACACAATATTTTAGATACTTCTGTATATCGCCTAATATATTAGTCATACCACTGTAGCAATAAATTTCTAGGTAACTTTAGTAGCTGTATAGAACTACGGGTAGTTTAACATGATCGGTATTCTCACAAAATTCAGAGTATTACTCTACAACACAAAGCTATATAATTGACTGACTTTATTATGTTTTGAAATAAAACTATACAAATTTCATAAATGTGAAAGTTTGAAAGGTCGATGTTTGTTGCTCAATCACGCGAAAACTGCTGAATGGATCAGGATGAAATTTTGGTAAAGAGATGGAATATAGTTTCAAATACCACATAAGTTTCTTTGTATCACAAATAAATCTACTGTTCCCGTAGGATAGATAGGTATGATCATATAAACTCTAATCAGTTGCCAAATCACTATCACTAAATATTCGTGTTCATTAAATATCAATCATACAAGCTTCTGCTTAAAATAACTTTTACATCACTAGAATCACATTGCATTAATAACAGAACGCATTGTTTATATACTAGAGGCTTTAGTGTAAGTCTGCAAACGCGAAAACGTTACTATTGCGTTTGCGTTAAGAATTTGACTATCGACCTTATTCCTTTCAGGTTAAGATCTATCTGTTCAATTTTAACTCGGACGCAGTAGTGACATTTGCACAATTACAAACTTACGCTAAGGGCTCAGATTAAATTCCGTGCATTGTTATAATTGTTTTCGTTACAGCCCTTAGAATAGTTAACTTGAACTTTATATTTATTCACTTTTAAATGGACCTTGTAATTTGATCATAGAATGATAGTGAGTTGCAAACTTCGGGTATTTTTGTAGGCTACCACACAAGTAATGGCGTTATAAATAAAAACAATCCTAAACATATAAATATGGTTTAAAAACTGAGCCTCGAATGATATGAACGATAAAACTATTATTTAAATTGAATTAGAATTGCATTTGAGAATTTAAATTTGAATGAATATGAGGAGCAGCGATGGCCGAGTGTTAATAAGGACCGCGGCCTAAGACGCGGTAAATACCGGGTTCAAATCCTCGGCGCGCACCTCTGACAAAAAGACATTTGTAATGCGCGCATTTCATCTCTGCTCCACGGTGATGGAAAATATTGTGATATTTAATTCATTGATGTTTTCCAGCGCCGTGCATGCCTGAGAGAAACTCATAAGTTCTCGAAGGTATAACGTCCACCAATACGCAATAGGCAAGCGTGGTGGACTAGGTCAGTGGGTGGGATTGCCTGAATCCCTCTCACTTGTTAGAGGAGACCTGTGCCCAGCAGTGGGACACAAAAAAGGTTGATTTTTTTTAATTGACAAAGACAAAGACAAATGATTTATTTGCACAAATATGGGTATTACAAAAGTTGTTTTATACATTTAATAATCCGCCATATTTACCTCAGTAAGGTATGCAAATATTATATTATATTATTAATAAATAAAAGTACTGACTAAAATCTAACTTAGAAATTTAGAAATTTTAATTTATTTAAGTATTAAATTAACTAATCATATTATTGATTTATATTTAAGTATCCCATATTTGCGATTTTTTTAATTATTAAATTTATTAAATTTATTTAAATAAAATTATTAAATTGAACTTGTTTTTCTAAATTTTTGCTTTAACAAAATATAGAAATATGGTTTTAGACCAGTGTCGCGTATAAACAACTTTTAATAACAAAGCCATCTTCCTCAAATTCTAAAACTCTAAACTAAGCTCGCTTACAAACAATAATAAATAAGATATCGCATACATATTTCACCTTACGTTGCTCTACGATCGAACGTTATAAATTTGTTACTTTCCAGCCGACTGGAAGGGTGAAGCCAAGCCCATAAAGCGCCAAATTGATCCTTATTGCCACGGAATAAGGATCTGAAACTCCGAGTTCAAAGATAGTCATTCCCCAGTGGTACACACAGCTCATTAATTTTTTAATCTGGTTAGATAATGTGTAAGCTATCGTGCGTTGAATGGAAAAATGAGATAATCTTATGCGTAACGAACAGAATTCGTTGTGATTTCGCGAATAACGTCGGAACGTAAATATTTTATGTGTCACTTGATTTTCATTTTGCCAATCGGTAATTTTTATTTGTACTTTCTGTTATCTTCCTTAATTTCGTAAGGCCTACGATATGGGCTGTTAAGCGAAGTTTTGATTTAATTGTGAAATGTTTTTGCAAATTTATGTCCACTGCCAAACGATTCAAATCATAACCTATCTAGAATAAGTAGAAGTGAATAAGATATAATATATAATAAGAAGTAAATAAAAATAATATCAACGACCCGCGTGGCGTAATGGTTACCATGCCCGACTGCCGATCGGAGGATCCCGGGTTCGATTCCCGGCGAAGCAGACATTTGAATGATGAGTTTGAAATTTTTGTTTTGTGGTATTTGTGTTTCTGTCTTTGTGTGTATCCATGACACCCACGACACAGGGTATACCCTACCGTGGGGGCTATGCGCGTGAAGCGTTATTATTATTATACAGAATAAATAAACAAAAAAATAAAGTAACATTAACCATAGACAGCACAGATCCAACGGAAAAGTACGAATTCGTGCGTACAAATCTATTCTTTTTTCAATTTCGATCGTGATGTATTTCGATCGTCTCCTCTTCGTTTTTTTACAGCTGTGTACTATCTTTGATGTCTGGTATAGTTAAGTTTATTAGTAACTTCCTGATTAAAAAAAATCAAAACATAAAAAAAAATACTTTAGGTAGTAACTGGATGTTGTTCAGTCTGTTGTCAAAGTGAATGAATTTGATAAGAGCCAAAGAGGGAAATTGGCGTTTAAATCTAACGACAAGAGTTTTACAATTCGTTTGGTTGCAACCCTTTTTGCGTCCCTTATTATTGCGGAGTTTTTGTGTAGTTAACAATAAAAACGACCATCTTAATTCGGAGATAGTTTATTGTCAACTGACTCGTACGGTACGCGAACGTACACATCATTACTCCGACATCATTTAGAAATGTTAAAGACTCATACCAGGTGCGGTCGCAGCCTAAATTTGGGGGGGGGGTCACCAAGAAATTTGGGGGGAGTCACTAAGAAATTTGGGGAAAGAGGTGTCCCAAATTGGCTTATTATTGGCGCCTTCCGTCTACGCATGACTGATGGATTTGGGGGTGGGGGGGGTCATGTCCCCTGTGACCCCTCACACAATTTAAGTTAACACAATTGCTCACTTATAATTTATTAGCCTTCCGCCAGCGGTTTCGCCAGCGTGGACCCGTTTTAATGGGTCCCCGTAGGATTAAAAATTGCCTATGCGCTATTCTAGGCTTCATTGCTATATTAAAATCATAGGCGTTTAGCCAGTTGCTTCAACCGCCTTGAATCTATTATCCGTTTTCTCTCTCTCAGGGTGAATGCAGCTTTCTAGTGGTGTAAAAACTTTTGAAATCGGAACAGTAGTTTTTGAGTTTATTAATTACTTACAAACTCTTTCTTATAATACTTTTCTTTTAATACTTTTTCATTCTTCTCTTTTAAATAATATTAGTATAGATAAAAAACGGCAAATTCTTTGTAAAGTAGGTTTACGATCGAGATGTTTACGTGATAACGTCCGCACGAGAAAATCTCCATTCGTTTGTATGCCGCTAGAGTGAGAGAGACGGAAGATCGATCCACTCACTCGAACGCTATGCCAGCCTCCGCTCGTGAGAATTCCGCGTGACAAGTTTCACGGAATGACTGGCAGCGCTCGAGATGAGACGGGAGATCGGTCCCTCTCTCTCTCGTTATACCTGCGATCGCGCTCGTGAGGTTTTGGTGTGACACAAGTTTCTGAACATGTCACCCGACTAAAACGATTTTAAAGACGTTATCAGCACGTCAAAAAATCTTATAAAACCTGATTTTAAAATAAATGTTGTATTAACCAATTACAGCAATGTCATATTTAAAATCTGTTAAATGTCAACACAATATTTAGTTCATGACAACATTGTTTTCGGCACACAATAAAAATCAAAACAAAAACAAAAATCGCAAAGCTTCAACTCTTCCACAGATATTTTTTCAGTGAAGCCGATTGTGTTTATTTAACGAGTTGTAGCTGTAAAAAACATACAACGAATTCAATGTGAACATCAATTTGGGATTTAAAAACCTGGAATGTTGACAAAGGCATAAAGTCCTTCTTCCTACTTTTGGTATAGATTTTTCTAAATTTGTTCCAGTACTAAGCGCGCATAGCATTGTGACTGGCATAAAACGCAAGCGATTTTGTAGGTGGTAGAACTATTATGGTTCGCCGGGGAAGTACCACCGCTGCACCCGCTTTTGCCGTGAACCAATTCTATTGTGTTTCGGTGGAAAGGTGCAGTTGCCGGCCACACTTACGACCACCAGCCTCCGGAGTAGCAGCGCAACTGCATATGACCTCAGACAAGACTTCTATGCTTGCTTGAGGTTGTATGTAGATGTCCATGGGCTGCAGCGACCACTTAACACCACCTGGCCTGCATGCTCGTCTGCTACTCCATTAAAAAAAAGCGATCTACGCAGCCTAGCCAGAAGATGTTGGTCGAGTGTGAGATGGGTAACCGATAGTGGGTATAAATGATGCTTTAGTAGGCATTATAAGCCATAGGTTCTGGTTGTTATCGATAGATAACAGTCGTTAAACCTATGCCTAGGTTTGAAAACATCCGATAGCGGGTTGGCCACTGGCCGTGCTCAGGACTGGGATGCTAAAAATAATTGCAATTAATAAATAACATTTCACATTCATAGACCCACTGTAAGCTAGATATACCCTGTGGCGTGGGTAACATGAACACACACAAAGACAGAAACACACAAACCCAGACCGACAATAGAAATATAAACTCATCAACAAAAAAACATCATTCAAATTTCTGTTTCGCCGGGAATCGAACCTGGGACCTTTCGATTGACAGACCTGGCAGCATGGTAACCACTGCGCCACGCAGGTCGTCATAAAAAGAGATATCACTATACTTGATCATGGCAGTTATCGAAGCGCATCGCGGATTCTCTTTTTATTGACTTTACCGTTCAATCCATAAAAGTGTCAGAGCCATGCCCCATGAGTGAGTGACTGGCGATTTTTTTTTGACTTAAATTGTTTTTGCATATAAAACCTGCTGCAACTTTAGGGTTCCGTAATAGAAAAAAAAATGCTTTAGAATTCACTTCTTTTTAAGTTTGTTTGTCAATACTTTTTATCAAATACACTTTTATGACGTATTATCCAATAAATCGATGAACGCACGAAAAAGGATGACTCATCGTAACGTTACGCTTGTAACGTTACGTTGGGGCTTAAGCGTTCGTTCGGTGGTTTTCATTGTTTTGTTATGTCGTTGTCACGTTAAATTGTTGTCCGCAAATCGACTTTTTTAGACAACCAATTTTTTTATCTATCATTAATTTAAATGACACTAATAAAGAGAGCAAATATGTTGTACACTTACAAAATACCACGTAAAATGTAAGTTTTAATTGAATTGGTAGAAATAGGTACCTTGGTTCCATCGTTTAAGTACCAACGCTGTATCCACACATCCGCTAAATTGTGCTTCGGTGGGAAATTGTAGTCACAAGAGCTAACCAGAATAGGGAACTTGCATGATTTTTTTATGATATCAATCGAGGATCGATATTTGTCATAAGGATCAAGTTTTCTTAAAGAACCACCAAAAACTTGAAAATGGCCTATACTAACGAAATGAGAGCTACGACGTCACCATCTGAGCACGCAGAGCAATTTTCACCGTTAAAAACTGCGTTTAAGTATATAGTTGTCAAATATTTTTTCTTGTTACGTTTAAGGATTCTAAAAATACAATATTGGATGAAATAAAAAAAATCATATATCACTTTTCCATATTTCCTAAAGTTTTTGGAGAAAAACCTTTTTTCCATTTTGTCATTATTATTTGCAATTTCGCAAGTAAAATAAATACATTTTACACAAAAATAAATAAAATTTATGCATTACTTGAATTTGAAAGAGTCGATGAAACGTAAAACGGAAAAATAACACTAATCAATGGAATAGTGTCATATAAGTTCAGCACGTGGTTTTCGTCGAACCATAAAATCTAGCCACCTTCCAAGTTCTGAACTTGAAATATTTTTAATATTAAAATTTAGATACTTCTATACTCAAGGAAGGTAACACTGGAAGGTTGTAAGTACTACACTAGTTTACTTTTCCCATATAAACAGGGCCGGATTTATTGGTCTGGAGGCCTCGGGGCAACAAAGGGGTGGAGGCCTCTTAGCCCCAAACTATATTCCATTTTTTTTTTCTGTAAGTGATATTTTACTGAATGCCTGATTGGAATAAACAAATATTATTATAGATCGATGATTTCTGTTAATATTTAACGTAATCATGTTTGTACAAAGTACCGTAAAACGCTAAAATAATATGAAAAAAAGTTTTTACTAGTGTGTACTAGTCTGAATTTCATTTTTTTCGAAGTCTCTGTTGTGGGGGCCCCTCTTTTGTGGAGGCCCCGGGGCTGTAGCCCCGGTTGCCCTCCCCTAAGTCCGACCCTGCATATAAAAAACAAAATAAAATTCCCTATAAAATTCCTTATTGCTCGCTACTCAAAATAAATTTCCACATATCCACGTGCCTCTTTCTTGTACAGATAAACAGGAGGATTACCCCGTTTTTATCCCGGGTTTATTTCAAAGACATTTGGTTTTTACTGCGAAACATTTTGTTTGCGGTTAACCCTTTTCGCACCCCGTCCTTCTAGCTTTGTTCGACGATAATGATATTCTGTGCTTGAAAGCTCATTAGGGGATGACAGATTTAGTTTTTGACTTCGTAGTGATGATTTTTAAGATCTGTCTATATTTTTTTTCTGTTGCATATTTAAGGGAAAATAATTGGCTGTTAATATGATATACAATTTATGTATGTTTGTTACAATGTAGTGTGGCCAAACGTGTAGGACGTTGGCACATAGGCGGGCGCCACATTGGTGGGTGGTTTAGTGATTAAATTTGTTAAAAAATTCGAAAATAAACTTAATGGGTTTCTATCGTTAATAAATAATGCTTTACACTCATAGCTCCACAGTAGCGTAGATATACCCTGTGTCGTGGGTGCCATGCACACACTCAAGACAGAAACACAAATACCCAGACCGAGAACAGAAATTTTAAACTCATCATTCAAACTTCTGCTTCGCCGGGAATCGAGCCTGGGACCCACTGATCGGCAATCCGGCATGGTAACCATTTTCCATTCGAACTGTGTAATATAATTAATAGGTAAACAAATAAATAATACTACACATTAATCCCACAGTATCCCACACAAAAATTTCCGGTGTCGTGGGTACCAGGAACACACGAAAGGTTAGGAACACAAACACCCAGACCTAGAACAAACTCTTAAAGTTTCAATTTCTAAAATCCGAGAATCGAATCTAAGACACTGGATTGACAGTCCGGCATGGTAGCCATTACAGCACGCATTTTTATGTGTGTAGCGACAAACCTTATAAAAGCGACCACACAATGTTCCATTGTCCAGTGTTACTACTGTCAACACCAATGCCGGCTATAGAAACCGGGGGTGAACGTGATAGATAAATAAAATGTATTGATATTTTATTTGTCTTCTACATGTAATAAAACTTGTAAATATCAGTTTATATTAAATAAGTTTTCAAAACCAATATTAACAGATGAAATATACAGAGTAAACACAGATAACAAAATACAGATAAAAATAGTGTAGTCAATGGACAAGTGAGATGTGTAATATTCTGTTAATATAATTAATTAAAATGCACATGATTTCAGTAAGCGTTAAGCTAGTTTAGATTATATTTTATGTTTCTTATAATTCATATTATCATACATGATTATTTCAAAATGTCGGCACATTGTCACTTGTCTCATTGACGTTGCCTGAGGATAGGATATAAAAAGGCGGTAGGAGCCTGTCTCGCTCTCGTTCCTCTGTGAAGATTCATTTGTAATTGAAGTATTACTCTGTTAGTCTGAGACGAAACTACTAAGGAAAGAACCTAGAATGTGAATTAAGTGTAGTTACTCTGAGAAGGAAAGCCGTTGATAATTAATTAAGGTACGATCATATCCTAATTATTTGTACTAAGTATAACTTATTTTATTATTGTACTATTTTGTGGTTTGAATATTATGCTGATATTGATGGATCATATATTTTAAAACGTATTACTTTATACTTTACATGTTGATAAAGTTATTACGCCTCGCAGAGCAAACGATCATTAGGTAATCATTAAAAACAACTAAAATCATTAAAATACAAACAAATGAGTTTAAAACATCATGTGATCCTTTTATTTTACCTTTGCATTTATTATTAGCTACATTTTAGGGCGTTAGTTCAGAATTATCTTACAATTACATTGAGAATTAATATTTCAGTAATAATTTATACAATAGTTGAAATTCAATACTTTAAGCTAACAGGAGTAAAAATTAATAAAAGAAGAGGTTTTCTTATCCTAACTTTTAATTACCCACTTAAACATGGAATTTACATCGATAAAATGAACCAAAAAGAAATACGAATCTAAGTTCTCTCATTGACCCAGCGGTGGGTAGGCATCAAAAGCCGATGATCCGTTAAGATTATTCTTATCGGATCTTAAAACAAAATATTTTTTAGTTAATTTTAAGTAATAATATTGTATGCCAGAACATGGTAGACTGTTTAAAACTCCAATTATAATTTTAAACATCTTATTTTATGTGTGTAAACAGTCAACAATAAAGTATTTTCATTTCATTTCATTTCAAGTTCTACCCTCGAAAAATCACCTTGAATGCAACAAAACGAATTAACACTGCTCATTTAATAATTTCACAAAATAACAAAGGGAAAATAAAAATAAATGATTCACGTGACCTATACAGACTGATCGGCACAGACACGGATTCCAATTTTGATCTTTACGGCACGACGACTCGGGAAAAAGTGACCGCGCGCTGTGCCAGCCCGCCTTGTATAGACCACGTGCGGGGTGGTCAGGTTTAGGTGGAGAAAATTCCTTAAACGGCCTCTCCTGACGCCTGGTCGTCCTCGACCGGGGCATTCTGAGCTCCGTAGCTGGTTCCAGGAATTGTCGCCTGCTCTTCTGCTTCCACACCCAAGAGGGGCATCGACAGTCTTGGATCGGAGGAGGGTCCGGGTAAAGCTGCATCATCAGCGTCCTCATCTGAAAATACAGTAAAAGCTTAAATTCATGTAATGTAAAAAAAAATGAAAAAACAACAAAGCGTGCCCGACCAGTGAGTTACACTACGGGAAACTTGGTGACTTGACATAAAATTGTCAACACCCGGACGACTTGGTGCCTCACACCAACGTCCGCGAACGACTTGACGATAACCGTCAACGCCCGAGACATCTACCAACATCAATAGTATAGGCGACTTTGATGCACTTGCTTCAACGCCTTGGACGACTTGATGTATCCACATCAACGTCCCGGACGACTTGACGACAAACGCCAACGTCCACGTCACGCCTAGCAGGCGACAGACGCTACAGAACAGGTCTACGACAGGGAGCCAATACTTACTTTCGAAGAACGCGGCGCATGACTCGGGGCACCATTCACCACGCCACAACACCATGTGCTGTGCAGCGGCCTGCGTCGTCTTGCCGTAGCCACCACTGAGCAGCTTCAGTCCATAACGGCCACTCGGCAGGACTCGGATGACTTTATAGGGGCCACGCATCCCTGGATCGAGTTTTCCGGTTGCCTGTGAAAACTTGATAACAAACACAAGGTCGCCCACATTAAATTGTCGAGGAGGTCGTCTATTTCGATTAACCGTTTCGTCTTGTCTTGTCCTATTTTCGGCAAGTAGTTGACGAGCTTGACTTCGAGAAAGCTCACGTAAGCTCTCGCGGTTAGGTGATGTGGGTTCGAGTGCTATGTCACGCACCAAATTGCGCAAGACTGGAGTGGTCGCCTCGATACCAATTAAGATGTTCATTGGTGAAGTCTGGATTGTCTTTTGCTTTGTAATATTTAGCACGAGCTGTAACTTCCATAAGGTATCCGACCATGATGCCTTTTTGTGGTTAGTCTCAATCCTGATCATGTTCAGTACAGTCCGCACGTACCTCTCTACTTGCCCATTGGCATGGTGCATTTCCGGCGTTATACTGTGTAGGTCACAACCGAGGTCATTGATCCAGGTGGTAAACTCGTTTGATTCGAACATCCGTCCTTTATCCGTTATCATAAGTTTGGGCACGCCAAACAAAGAGATGCATGATGTTACGACCCGCTTCAATTCGCCGACATCTTGTCTCACTATTGGGTACAGCAGGCAGTATTTTGAGAAAGCGTCAACTATGATAAGGACAAACTTGTAACCCCCAGACTGCGGTAAAGGACCAAGTGCATCTAAATGCACAGTATGAAACGGCTCATTTGGTTTCTCCCAAGACGTTATATTCTACAGTGGCGCACGTGGTACCCTTTTCTTGGACACACAAACCAGGCAGTGAGCTATGTATTTCTTGACAAAATGTCGAAGGCCCGGAAACCAGAAGTGACGCAAGATGAGGTCGAGTGTTTTGTCAGGTCCAATGTGCTCATGCTCGTCGTGAAATACCCGGAGCAGACTCAGACGATGCCCTTTAGGAATGTAGCAGAGGAGACGAGGTTCTTGGCCGACAGGAGTGTACTTGTAGTAGAGCATGTCGTTTTGGGCTACATACCGGTTTGCATCCAGGCTGCCCTCTTGAAGTTTCTGAAGCAGATTCTGCGTCTCGTTATCAGCTGACTGAGCAATTTGGGCCCAATTTCGTGGTTTAGATACCTGATTGACATAGACAGCTGGGTTTCGACTTAGGTAGTCTGCATGTGGCATCAGGACTCCCTTTCGGTACTCGATGGTGAAGTGGAAATCTTGTAGGTAGATCCACCAGCGCGCTACTCTGGGCAAGAGATCCTTTTTACGCTCTGTAGATTTTAGAGCGTTGCAGTCCGTGACGACTACAAACTCAATTCCCACGAGGTAATGTCGAAAATGCTGGAGTGCCTTCACTACGGCTAGCGTTTCTAGCTCGTAGGAATGATATTTAACTTCTGCTCCTTGAGTCACCTTGCTCCGTAGTAGGCTACAACGTGCTTCTTACCATCAGGGTGAGTCTGTAGCAGTACCGCCCCGTACCCGGCGCTGCTGGCGTCCGTATGGACTTCAGTTGGAAGTTGTGGGTTGAAGATAGCTAGTACTGGTACGCTAGTCAGCTGTCTGATCAGGTCCTGTCTTATAGCCTCGCACTCAGGAGACCAATTGAATTCAACACCTTTCCTTGTGAGGTGTGCAATAGGTGCCGTTTTTGTGGCGTAATTCTTAATGTAGCGGCGAAAGTACCCCGCCAAGCCAAGGAGTTGAAGAACCTGGCGCACGTTTTCAGGAGGAGAAGTATTAACTAGGGCTTCCACCTTTCGCGGACTCGGCTTCACCTGACCCTGACTTACTAGCCTACCTAAATATTCGATCTCAATGGCAAGAAAAGAACATTTCTTAAGATTTATAGAAAACCCAGAGTCAGTGAGAGTTTGCAAAACCCTGCGTAATAATTCAATTCCCTCATCCACACTATTACTTAAGAGTAGCACGTCATCAACGTAAACTAAAACTGACCCGGCATCTATGAAGTCACGCAACGTTTCATTAATAATTCTCTGGTACACGATAGGTGAGTTTGTGAGCCCAAAGGGCATTTTTACGTACTCGAAATGGTCTTCAGGTGTTACGAATCCGGTTAAATGAATGCATTCTTCCTTAATTGGGATTTGATGGAAACCGGTGGCCATATCGAGGCTGGAGAAGTACTTGTGACTTCCCAACCGATCGATATGGTCATCGATTAGTGGCATTGGGTATCGATCCTTAACGGTGATGCGATTTAATGCCCTGAAGTCCACGCAAAGCCTATCTGTACCGTCACGCTTCTTAACGAGTATGATGGGGCTAGCATACTCAGATTTAGATTTTCTGATGATGCCTTTATCTAACAGATCTTTCGTGATCTCGCGCACTTTAATCTTCTCTTGATAAGAAAGTTTGTAAGGCCGGTATACGACAGGAGCATTGCTAGTGAGCTTAATATCCATTTCTCCCGTCTTGACGGTAGTAGATGCTGTACCAGTGATTAAATACGGCTTAAATTCATGAATAACTTGAAGCAGAGCCTTAAGTTGTTCACCTTGAAGAGGTGAATTAATTTCAGTGCTATCTATTTCCGCATGTGCTGAATTTACAAGATTTTGTGATCGCGACTCCTTTGAATGCATAAGATACTGGTTATCCCTGGTCCTGACGTACATGACCCCATCTCGATTAAGTACGTCAGTACCAATGATGATAGGAGCATTCATACAGGCTGTTGGTACAACAACTAAATCCGCCTCGATCGAAATATGGCTGAACTCGATAGTTACTGTCACGTAAGAGGATGAAATAATTTCTTTTTCGCTGATACCTTTAAGAGTGCAAATTCTAGTTTTCGGATGACACGATAGCCGACCGACAACGTCAGATGAAATCAGAGAAATATTTAGAGCACCGCTATCTATTTACGGCCGTTTTCAATAACCTATCGAAGTTTATGGATAGATCGCTATCTCCGATAATCAGTAGCAGCGTATCTATCCTTAGTTTCAATTTCACAATCATGGATAAGAGCTATCTATCTTTTATCAACGATAGATAGTAGTTTCCCTCTCATCTGTCAAAGCTTCTTGTGACGTTTCGTTCCTAGGTATCGACGGAAAAACAAATTTTTTTTTTGTTTTTTTATTTATTTAATTATTGTATACTATTTTTCTTGTAAATTATTATCTGCATAAAAATGTATCTAAACATAAACAGAATTATTTTATTCTTTAAATATCCATAATTAACGGACGTCGAGAATGAAACAGAATGTTTTAAAAACTTGGACTATTCTTTTATTCTTATTATTTCTTTTATCTGTGGCAGGCATCTCTTGAAGTTTGGACGCGAATTATTGTTATTTTCAAGTTTCAGCTTTTTTAGTGTGTTTCAAAGCGAAATAAAATGGCTCATGTAAGAAGTCGGCATCACTGTTACTATCTGTATCACAATCTAAAATCTTCCCAATAATTACATAGACATAGGTATCACTGACTTCACTGCTTAAATAATCCATTATATTATAATACAGGCGTTGTTTTTCAAAATTATTCAAAGCTATCGGCCAAGTTTGACAGATAACAGAATTACATTACTAGAGATAGCTTCATCTATCCGACAGTAAGTTGAAACTTATATTGAAACGCAGGTAAGCGTAACTTGTATGGCGTCTTTATCTTTTGTACGTTATCCGTCCTCCCAACGATAGATAGATAACTTCGATAGAAAATTGTATCTGTGGATAGGTTATTGAAACGAAAGTTATGACGAAAAGATAGATTTGTCTATCTTTAGTAGGTGAAATGACAGATAGATAGGTTATTGAAAACGGCCGTAAGACGTCAATGGGAACTCCATTAACGACCGCGATGGTTATATCGCGATTGTCATCGGTACTACCGGTCCGGTCTGTGCATAGGTTAACCTTTCGCTGATTATTAGTATTTCGCGATTCCGACCTCGCCTTAGCAAAGCAAGTCTTTTCATCGTGACCTAATTTTTTACAGAACGTACATGTTACGATGTTCAACGGTTTCGGATTAGCAGGCGGATCTGGTACGGGTAAAGCTTTCGGTTTCTCCGGGCAGTTCCGATTAACGTGACCGCGTCGATTGCAACCATAGCACTTGATGTCATTTCGACTATTATGTTTTTGCGGAAGCGATTTCCTATTGGCTGCAACTGAGCGGTTATCTGGCCTACAGTGACTAGGTTTTACATAAATGGACAAGAAAGAAACTAAGTCATCGGTAGTTAAGTTCGCGTTGGTAGCAGCGGCGCGAATCTGTGGGTTGTCTATACCGCGGATAACAATTAAAGTTCTTAGTTCGTCCGACAGACCTTCGATCATTCGCAAGCGTAATAAAGTTCGGCGTGCGTATTCTGCATATGTCGGATACTTATCGGACGTAGTGTTCATGGTATCGAACAGAATATTCGCGTAATCTAACTTACTGGGACACAACGACTTGAATTCCGTTTTAAAATTTGACCAAGTTCGATCACTAGTGACCCATTCGCTGAGCCATACTTTAGCGTCACCTTTAAGACATAACCCTACTCGTGATAAACATTCAAGGTCGCTCCAGCCGTTGGTTTCCTTAGCGCGATCTACTTCCTGGCACCAGACTTCGATGTTATGAATCGATGGATCGAAATTAGACATAAAATAATTTTGAGATCTCGTTGGCAAGGCTGATTTGACTGCCTCCATGAATGCCTGTGCCAGCGTGTGCGCGTCGGAAAAACGACCAGCCGAATCGACGGATCCATCTTGGAGGGTAGGCGGTGCCGGCTCGGAGCACGGCTCCGTACGTTTAAAAATGCGCGATAACGGGCTAGGCGTCCTAGCCAAACGAGACTTAGCACGACGACGGCGTCCGTCACGCCTAACTCTGTGACGTGAGATACTTCGCGAACGACATCGGCGAGGGGGTGAGCTGTTATCGTCACTAGTGGAATCGGTAGAAACGTGGCGGCGACGCGACCGGCGACGCGACGGGGTGTAGGAACGCCGGTGACGATGGTGACGTTTAGGGCGACGCTCCCTACTACGCGAACGTTCACTCTCACTTTCAGATACCGGTGGCGGTGATCTATGCGCAACCCTAGACCGTGATTTAACCCGTGATACGGACTTGTCTCGACCGGATTTATAATTAGCGTTATGGTTTTTATCGTTACGCGAGCGCGGATGGTGCACAGGGACACGTGAACCACTTCTAGAACGATCGCGAGATTACTTCGTTTTTTTTTATACTAGTGGGCGCTATTGGGATTTTTATCCCACGCCTGATTTAAGCTAACAGGAGTAAAAATTAATAAAAGAAGAGGTTTTCTTATCCTAACTTTTAATTACTTACTTAAACATGGAATTTACATCGATAAAATGAACCAAAAAGAAATACGAATCTAAGTTCTACCCTCGAAAAATCACCTTGAATGCAACAAAACGAATTAACACTGCTCATTTAATAATTTTACAAAATAACAAAGGGAAAATAAAAATAAATGATTCACGTGACCTATACAGACTGATCGGCACAGACACGGATTCCAATTTTGATCTTTACGGCACGACGACTCGGGAAAAAGTGACCGCGCGCTGTGCCAGCCCGCCTTGTATAGACCACGTGCGGGGTGGTCAGGTTTAGGTGGAGAAAATTCCTTAAAATACATTATATTTGGTAGGTCATTAGCTAACAGTCAGTACACCCACTCTAGTTTACATATGTATTTAACAAACGCAAGAGTAACTATTCAGGATATATGTGATAACTGACCGGTGGTCATCATAAATCCACTCGAAGAGTCATTTTCATTTCATTTTTAATAATGGCATCGCAAACTGTATGCATATCTTAATATATATAAATCTCGTGTCACAATGTTTGTCCTCAATGGACTCCTAAACCACTTAACCGATTATAATAAAATTCGCACACCATGTGCAGTTCGATCCAACTTGAGAGATAGGATAGCTTACATCTCAATTAATAGTCGCAATATTATTTTATTTCTGATATTTTAAGGCAGAACAACGTCTGCCGGATTCGCTCTGTTAGTAACTGTCAAACATTGATTTTGCGCCATCGTCCAGAAGTTTGACATTGTCTGAATAACAATACATCTGTCACTATTTGTTTTATATTTTTTACTCTTTGAGATGATAAAGAAACTAATCCTCTTTCAATATATTTAAGGCAGGACAATGTCTGCCTGGTTCACTAGTATAATACATATGCGTCAAGCGTCAAGTAAAATGTTTGCATCACATAGTAGTCATAGAAAAATTCAGTAAGTCGTCAGTCACTCTTGTCAGTCAGATGTTCAAATAAAACTATGGCTACTTTACCAGAACGTGTCCGATGGAATTTTGGAGGTAAGCTGAAAACCGCACTGTTCATTTTATTTCACAACACTCTTGCATTAACCTATATCGAACAAAATTCCAACAACTTTATCCGATATAACTCAAAAATACAGCAAGAAAATTAAAATAATACAAGAGAGTATAGATTTCAAACGTATTTTAGCTGTACATTTGTCATAACATAACATTTCACACTCATGTCCCACAGTAGGGTGTCGTTGGTACTGTGGACACACACAAAGACAGAATCGCAAATACCCAGACCTAGAACAGAAATTTTAAAATCATCATTAAAATTTCTCTTCGCTCGGAATCAAACCCGGAACCTTCCGATGGGCACACGGGTCATCAAAAGTTCTGAAGTTCTTAATTTAGAACCGGTCTAAATTACTGGGATTGTATTTTTCTTTAATCTATGACAACAATAACAACAAGTAGTTATTCAACCGAAGCGCGCATGGCCCAGCGGTCAATGTAGAACGCAAAAAGATTTATGCAACTAAGCCAAACGGGCGCGGTCGGGTGTGAGATGGGTGACCGCTAGTGGTAAAAATATAATGCGCGTTTCCGTGCTTCGGAGAGCACGTTTAGCCGTCGGCCCCGGTTGTTGTCGATAAATAACAGTCGTTAAACCTTGTCGGAGACCTTATGGGCGGTTTGAAGACATCCAACCCTGGGTTAGCCACTAACCCACATCTTCACCAACCCGCATTGGAGGAGTGGTGGAGTAAGCTCCAGGCCTCACCAATAATGGGAAGAGACCCGTGGCCAGGAGTGGGACGCAAAAAGGGTTGCAGCCAGCCATTTGTTCAACCTATATTTAGCGGTCATCGAGTAGTTATGAGAGCTCCACCTAATTTATAAGCACGTAGGTACAGCGTCGCCACGCACGAACGCATACTCATAGAGGGTTCTTTTATTGCATTAAAGGGGTGAACGGGCTCGTATTAGGGTTGTGAAGCGGTCAATACATCTTCAGCCGGTATTATGTTCGTTTAAAACCGGAATAATACGCTAGGTATAAACAGTAATATTATGTAAATACTGTTTATTTAATGTAGTGTAATGTGAGTAATCGCTTACGGTTAGGATCTTGTTATTTAATTTTGGAGGACCGATTTGAATTTCAATTCTGTGATGACTTGGGAAATATTTTAAATTAGTTGTGAACGAATGGTTGAACGAATTTCATGACTTCTTAAAATATATAACTTGATAGCCGCACGGTAAAGACCACAGTCTCTGACACGCAAATAAGGAGTTCGGTCCCCGGTGCGCACCTCTGACAAAGAAATTTGTTTATTCCACGGCGAGGGACGTTATATTAAATTAATTTCGATGTTTTTTATCATGTGCATGCCAGACAGTATTTCATAATTTCTCGAGTGCATGATATCCACCCATCTGCATTTGTCCACACAGCCAAACCGATTCAAGTTTTTGCTCCGCCGGAAATCGAACCTGAGACCCTTCGATCAGCAGTTTGGCGTGGTAATCATTTCGCCACGCGGATCGTCAATACATAAAAAAATTATAATGGGCTTATATATCAATTAGTTATTTTAAGAACGTGATTCATAGTCTTTTTTATTTGAATGGTGTAGCAGACGAGCAGGCCACGTGGTGTTAAGTGGTCGCTGCAGCCCATGACATCTACATACAACCTCAAGCTTGTCTGAGGTCGTATGCAGTTGCGCTCTTACTCCGGAGGCTGGTGGTCGCCTCACGTAAGTGTGGCCGGCAACTGTACCTTTCCATTGAAACACAATAGAATTGGTTCACGTCAGAAGTGGGTGCAGCGGTGGTACTTCCTCGGGCGAACCATTATAGTTCTACCACCTACAAAATGATGTACCTACCTACCTACCTACCACCTACAAATGTCTAACAATGTTCAAGTATGTGAACTTTACAAACATACATACCTTCGAGAAAATATTTGTATCAAACACAGGTTTGCATCACACTGTACTTGTAAAATTCGTTTATATCAAGTATTTAAAATATGGACATTGAATATATTGATATTAATGAAAAAAGTGACGAAGAATTAGTGAAAGAAAATTAGTGAATAAAAATACTATATGAAAACCTACTGAAAATACTAGATGAAATATAATGCTTATAATAAAAACAATTCGTTCGAAATTATTCCCTAACCATTCCAAAATATCAAAAATGCACAACGTTAATGTTCAAGTTTTCACTTCTGCCGGCACTACCGGAGTTCAATCCATTTTTTGTTTTTCTGCTATTAAAGCCAAAATTGTGTGTAAATCAATATAATATCTTGTCCAAACATTAATAGCACGCGTAATGCCTACAAAAGATCAAGAGCTTACTAGTAATTAGCCCTAGGGTCCTTGCATACGGGTGATGCCAAACTAGTAAAAGGCCAAACGTGATATTTTTTTCAACCTTTTTTATGTCCCACTACTGGGCACAGGTCTCCTCTTACAAGTGAAACGGATTTAGGCCATAGTCCACCACGCTGGCCAAGTGCGGTTTGGTGGACGTCATGCTTTTGAGAAATTATATATTTCTCTCAGGTATGCACGGCGAAGGAGAACATCGTAATTAATTAAATATTACGGTATTTCCTATCAGACGAGTAGCGATAAACGATATTTATATACATAAAAATACTTGTTTTATGGCTGCTTACTTCTATTTGCAACTTTTTTACATCCCACTATTAGATATGGGTCGGTACCTTCAAATAAAATGAAGGCCTCAGGAAATAAATGAAGGTGGTGCATACTCTACCACGTTTCTATTTCAAAACGACTACATGACCTCCTTCAAAATTTAAATTTATTTTTTTATATGTTAACGACTTTTATGTATCGATAACAGCATCAAAATACAGCTTGACATGCCAAAGCACGGAACGCGAGTGAGATTTGCTACTAGCGGTAGGTACGACTGCACCCGTTTCACTTAATTTTGAAGATCTCTAACGCTCTACGCAAGCTATAGGGATAAACATGCCACAGATATTTTATAACCAAAGCTTCTATGTGTGATTGTGTGTCTATTTCAATCTCTTTCCCTTTTTTCTCCGTTTCTTTTTCACGTAATTGTAACATGGCACTATCAGTGATGACATAAAATATGACGTATTCAATAAATCGAGCCTTAAGGACAGTTTGACAACATCGTACTGAAAGGACTGTTTATCAGTACATTAAATCAGCAGATGGCAGTGAAGTCTCGTCATGGGATGCAAATTGTTACAATTCCATGCGACCGTGCACTATCTCCCGTCAGATTTCGAGATCTACCATTTATTTTTTCCGATATTAGTGTGGTAGGTACCTACTTGATCTTGTTTTATTTCAAGAATATAATTCTCATATAAAATTGTAATATTAATAATGTAAAATTTAGGGATTAAACTGTTTGACCTAGCGTGGTTATGTACCTCTGTCTGGCATTAGTTGAGAGTAACGAGCCGCCATCCGTCTCGCTAACGACGATGCTTCAATTAGATAATCGAGGAATTTGGTTTACTGAGGATATACATACATTAAGTGTATTTGATTGAGTATATTATGATAACTCACTGAATACCTATTTCCTCAAAGTTTCAAATTATAAGTAGGTAATAGATCGAGCTGATTTAAAATAATAAAAAAATAACACTAATACTTAGAGAGGCGAGGCAACAGCAATAATAATTGGAGAGGCGAGCGACCAAACATTGCAAGATTTTTTAAGATGAGGTCTATATAGAGTCTTATAGACTCACTATACACTGAACACTATCCTGCTATTTCCATCCATCCATCCATTAGCCTTTTAGAGTCCACTGCTGGACATAGGCCTCCCCTAATGTTCGCCACTCCGTCCGGTCCTGCGCCCTCTGAATCCAGCGGTTTCCCGCTATCTTCTTCAGGTCGTCAGTCCACCTGGTTGAAGGGCGCCCTGTGCTCCTTTTGCCGAGACTGCTATTTAAATAAAATAAATTACCAAAACGGTCCAAAGTTATGGGTACGAGCGACAGAAAAAAGTTGGACAAAACACTAAAATTTATGAAAACTTTAAATACATCGCAAAAGCTTTTTAACGTAGGACTGTAAATCAAAATACCATCCAAAACTTTGTAAAAAAACGTTAGTTCGTACTAACGTTCTTTTACTAACATTTGTGCTTGAAATACTCATAAATTTTATAACAACGCCAAATTCCCTTAAATCATTCCCACACTCCGTGAATACAAACAATGGTTTTCGGTTACTGCATGGGATGTAATGGTTGGAAATGTATAATAGCAAATTTAATTTAATTTTGCAAAACCCAAATTGAATTTGTATTTTACTGCTCTTTATGGTAAATTCCCGGATATACAAAGTCAATATTAACTAATTTTAAATATTTATATTAAGACTGTTTTTTAATTTCCACTGCTGGAAACGGGTCAGAAAATTATTAGGGCAGGTAACAATTGGCCAAACCGCTGTCGGGTACTGTACAACCTATTAACGGCTGCTATCTTTCGATAGTTACTCATACGATCAGCTGGCATGTGAGATCATTATCGACCCCATAGTCATACTGCTATCCCAAACAAATTATTAACCTTTTTTTTAAAGTGTGGCACTAGGAGTTTTTACCGCCGCCTTTTATCTCTTGGCTCAACATCTAGGCCAAACGGGTCAAATCATATAAGCGAATATTTTGTATTCTTAACATGAAATAAATATTTTGTCAGTCACGAAAACGCGCACGGAATTAGCTACTAGTGGTCACCCATCTTACACCCGAGCGCGTCCATTTGGCTAAGTTACGTAGAGTGACTGCATTTTACACAGGGTCATGCGCATTTGAACCAACAATAACTTCGGTTACAATACTTTATGAATAACGTTGGGAATGATAGTTGAACTATACGAGTAAGTTCCTCTATGGGTCGTTAGGAAGTAACGAATGATCATTATCACGTGTTTTTTGTCCATCTTAATTATAACTTGTGTAACAAATGCTTAGCGAAAGTTTGTTTTACTTATTTTCCTTACTGTTTTTAACTACGCGATAGATCCTACTCCGAAGTAATTTTAGCAAGTAATGACCAAAATATTCGCGTTTTACATGCGAGCGATTATCGTAAGTGCTAAATCTTCTTCATTGGAATAGCACGTACAGTGGATCAAGTTTCAGACGGTCACGGGGTAATAACATGTCCAACAATTAATAATGACACAGTAGTTTTTTTGGTACCAAGACAGCAAGAAAAACTAAATTTGTGGCATTTTGGTTGATAAAATTAAAATATGAATTTCTTAAAGCTTGTTAGTTTTTTTAGAGTATTGAATTGTAGAGGTCTAGAGGTCATAGGGGAGGGGGGGGGGAAGTAAAAATTTAATAGCTTACTGGCTGCAAAATTTTAAATCCCGTCACTGCTTCAATATGATAATGCGTTAATAAAGTGCTCCTCATAATGGTCTTTCTCAAAAAGAAGGAACTTTAAAAAATCGGACTGGAGTAATGTATACTCCTACTGGGGTGTTCTGATTTCAGTTATATCCTTGTAGATGGTGACGACATTAACCATCGTCATCGAAATATGAAAATTTATAAAAATAAACCTTTTTTCTATTTTTAGTTGATTTAGTTAGTGAAATGAAATGATATATTATTTATTCACTGTACGGTTCCTTTACAAACTCTTTGTGACGTTATTTTTTGTTCTGTCTGCTCTGGGTGCGCTTAGGCAATGCTGAGCTGAAGAAAAGAGCAGACGGAGAAAACTTCAGCCCTGTTTTAAAATATGGGGTATACAATAGCTAGCTTTCTTACAGAGTAGCTATGGGCCGATAAGGAACATACGTGACAGCTACAGTACTAGACTTAGTGTAATATTTTATCGCAAACAACTTGCATTCAGTTAGTATTTTTACTAAAACTGCTAAGCGTCCAGTAATAAGGACAATCCGAGACAAAACTCATGTCGATAGATAAGATTTATTTATTCTCCCCAACAAGTCTCGCAGATCGCCCCTATAATCCTCTCACTCCTAATGAAGAGTTTTGGAGTTTTGCGCTATTACTTGTTTGTTAATCCTCTTTGCTTTATTTATTGCTTTTTTCTTTTTCATACTGGATGTTTGTAAAATTTATTCGTACTTAGCTGTTTTCTTTTACTTTTAGTAATGGCATCGCAGCTATACATGTTGTCAATGTCAACTAATATTTATATCCAGTTTCGTTGAAACCGGGCTTAGAGCATTAAAGTTACTCACTCACTCTTCAGTAGAGACGGCATAGCGCCTCGCTTCGATACATAATGTTTGTGCCAAATCTGATGCGGGGGGAAGAACGCACATATTTTAATTTTGTCACACATTCACAAATATGCTTTCAAGGCTACAGACGCATACGTTTCTAAAATTATGTCAATTTCAATTAACAATGTAATTTTCTATGCACCGACAACAATGACACCGACACATATACACACTAGTTGTTAACTAGAAGGCACCTTGTGCATGGACGTTGAGATGAGGGTTTCGCCCGTAAAGGCCACTCCTCTGACGGGTATCACACCTGTCATACCGTGATGCTCTAAGAAACTGGGTAGGTAACAAAATAGTCATCAGTGACACAATACAAAGAGAGCGCCTGCAAAGAGAGCGCATTGTGTCAGTGATCAGTCAGTTAAGTCAGTGTGGCATCCGAGTAATGAGATGGCGACTTTACCAGAATTTTCCGCATGGAGTACTGGAAGCAACCCGAAAAATCATGTTTTCGCACTGTTATTTTGTTTTACAACACCAGCATAGGAATTAAACTACATCAAACAATATACCATACACTTAATCCGATATGACTTACGATTTGAAGACCCGCGTGGCGTAATGGTTCCGGGTTCGATTCCCGGCAAAACAGAAATTTGACTGATAAGTTTAAAATTTCTGTTCTCGGTCTGGGTGTTTGTGTTTCTGTCTTTGTGTTTGTCCATGGTACCCACGACATAGGGTATATCTACCCTACTGTGGGGCTATGATTGTGAAACGTTTATGTTTATTTATTATATATTATACCTAACTCAAAAATACTCAAAGATAATAAAAACAAAACACAAGTACGACGTCTTTTTTAATTGCTTTAATCCAACAGCTAGGATTTAAGTTAATTAAATAACATCTTAGTTCAATAAACCTTTGTTCTTACCTCAACACTATACTGAATAGACACCACCATACAAAAGAACCTTAAATAGAAATCCAGCTTAAAAACACTTGCAATTACACCAGCTAAGTAGAAAACACCATACATTTGTCACGACAAGGTAAATTAGACTTTATCCTATGGTCATAAGGTGTGGTATTGAAGAGTGATGGTCACAATCAACGTTCCCGACCGCACATTCACAATTGTTACAATAAACTCGCCTCCACTCTCTCTTGCCGCCGGGATAAGTATGCGGCTAATCCTATCCAGAGCCCTTAACTAAACTACCTTTTTGACCTTACGACTACGATGGAATTATCTAAAATGTAGGCAATAAAGCTTTTTTTCAAAGCCTCAGCTGGAAGGTTGCCCATAACCTACACGTCCGTGGTAAAAAGGAGCGTGCAAAGCGGACTGTGGAGGACTGCCACGAGTCCAGATGGTGTCGGTGGAACTTTAACCTTCGCCTGGTGGTATAATCATAGAATGGTGATGTAGGCATGAGTTTGAAAAGTTCCTCGGAGCACTCACCAAAGTAAAGTCGGTAGAACACGCAGAGCGAGCCTATGTCTCTTCGCAAGCTGAGCGGTTCTAGCCTGTCAGTCAATCTTGGGTCGTTGACGATTCGGACTACGCGCTTTTCAACGGAGTCAAATAGGTGAAGCTGGTATTTTGGTGCTCCTGCCCAGAGATGAGAGCAGTACCTACTCCAATTTTTTTTAGAAATGGTTTATAAAGACCAACCGAGACAGGAATATATTATTGCTTCCATAGATAAATCGAGAAACACTTTTCCTATTCTTATTTACAAGGAATTTTGAAGAAAATGTAGATTGTTAAAGACCTAGCAGTAATTTTTTAGCTTTGTTATTTTTTTACTCTTTTGACGAAGCTATAAATCAAAACAAAATAGTGCAAAATTAGGGCAGGTCTACATTTTTAAATTTCTTTCTAAGGATTGTTATGTATCGTGTGTACGTTTTTTTTATAAACTTTTTTATATGACTCAATAATACAGTTTATCATTTAAAAAATAGGCTACTATTTATTCCTAAGAAGCATTTTTTGTTAAAACTTTTCGTCGACCACGACCTTTTTATCGTAATCCCGTCGTCGGATGTAAACGAAGCACTCCCTCAAACCAGAGCTGCGTTAATGGGTGAATTTCAACAGGTTCAATAAAATCTTCATTTCCGTGGATTTTTTAATCCTTCAATTTTAGAACAAGCAAAAATAGTTTTTACTCAAGTTTTTGATAATATATGTATTCTTACTTAATATCTAGCAGGCAGCTTAAAAAACTATTGAGATATACAAGATTAAAAATTTCGTGCCACGGCGATGAAAGATGCGTGCACGGCAATGAATAATGCGTCCACGGCAATGAATGAACTGTGCCACGGGAATGATAGAATCAATCCACGGTAATGAAAAGAATTACTTACCTGAAATAGATACAGTCCTATCTCTAAAAAGGAAAAGGCATACACAACACACACATACACTCTTTTTACCCTCTACTCAATAACATTCTCGCATCGATGTAAAATTATGTAATCGATGTAAAAGTTAATAGAATCAAAGCAACACAATCATTTATTAAATTTGTTCACATAAAAAATTACAGAATAGAAATTAACAAAATGAATATTAAGATACTTTTCTAAAGTATGCAATAGCTATTGCTACCAATATTTATGTACTTAACATAATGTTATTTTAATATTTGCGTATAAACAAAAGGTATCATTCATAAAAATCTAGGCCTGTTGTGATTAGGTAGGCCCTACGCTTTGTTGGGCCTACCTTATAACAGCCTTATTATCAAAATTATGTTTTTTTAATCTTTTCCCTATTAAATCTTGTAATACAGAGTTACAGTAATGGCTTCACAAGCTTACAGCTACCCTTTGTCTATGGTTCGTTCTTAAATATGTCCTATAGCAAGAAACATAAACCATATAAAAGGGTGTAAACTTGGTAAATAGAATTTAGACTGTAGTATATGTGAGTGAGTGCGTGTGTGTGTGTGGTCTGTGTGCGTATGTATGTGGGTGTGTGTTTGTGTTTCGTGCGGTGTGATAGAGTACCAAATGTATAATCATTTTGTAAGGTTAACGTGGAATTTTTTTTTTGTAGTTGACTGTACAGTACTGACTGTTTTTTTTCTTAATCATGCCGTGGCGATGAAAACATAAGTTACGGAAATGAAACAACTGGTCATGGCAATGAAACTAAATTGTTTTAAAAGGCATGGCAATGAAATTTTGTTTCATCGCCGTGTCTTTTTTTCATTGCCATAGCAAATTTTGGCCACGGAAACCACGGCAATGAGAGCACGGCTATGAAAATCGAGGCAAAAACATCAAGTATCCAAAAATCTTATAATAATTCACAGTAATTAACACGTCACAAATAAACATAAGATAAACGCCATTCTATCAAAAGCCTAATCAAGAGGACAAACTTATTCAAATAGAAGTTAGACCTATCCACGGCGATGAAAGAAAAAATGTCCAGTGATATAAAAATCGAATAATTATATTTATGGCTCGAAAACGCAGGCACGTATAGACCTCCTTCCACGTCGAGCACCAAGCGGCACTAATAAGCAACGTTTAGCACATATGTGTGAGGGACGCAAGTCCTTAGATAAAACAATATTCTTAAATGTGTTTAGGACATGGCGATGAAAGGTAGTTCTAGGACAAATGCATTTTGATTAGCCATTCGTTGTATTATTTAAATATATGAATAATTTTGTTCCGTAACAATACTTTAACTATTCACGTATAAAATAAGACTAGGTTTTAATATAAATAACCAATACATTTTTATGAATGACATATAATACACATCAAGGTGATCTGTGGACAAACATGGCAATGAAAGATTTTGAGGCTTAATTATTTTTTTTGAGCAACTATTAATCCTATTTAATTAAATATTTAGTGCTCCACATAGGTTACTACTTCACCTAACCGGAAAAAAAACTTATAACATTATAACTATGTTTTATAGTACCGATTTTATTGATGCCACGTAATTTTTGTTCCCGGGAAATTCACCCTAATATTTTATTGAAAAACCTTCTCACTGCGGGTCGCAAGAGGCTCCGGACCGAGGGAATGGCGCTAAGCTTGAGGAGGTTTAATTGAATGTATGGATCGCTTTAAGGCGATTACGGAGGCTCAGTTGTGTATGGACTTTAGTCATCCGAGGATTGGAGCGGCATATTTATGTTATTATTGCGAACAGAACATACTAATAGAATTGATTGATAGAAACTTAAAAAAATGTGTAATGCTCTTTGAGTCCGAATAGCAATTCGGGTTAGTAGCCAACCCGCTGTCGTATATTTACAAACCCTATCGGGCACAAAGCCTCTGACAAGATTTAATAACTGTTATCTATCGATATCCTTTCTTACTCGTTTGCCGTTCAAGCCGCACGACTTTGGGACGCGCTCCCTGAACAGTTACGTAAACCCTACAGTAAATTTGTATTTAAAAAGAATCTTCACTCATACCTTCCTGATGAAATCCCCTAATTGTATTGTATTCTCCATTGTGATGGAGAAACTTAAGATATTCTCCATTATAATACAAGTTAAAAGTGTGTCTTAACACACTTTTAAGTTTCACCTCCTATAAGGATGTATGAATATATATATATATATATATATATATATATATATATATATATATATATATATATATATATTAGTATTATATAGTCATGTATTATGTTTATGTTTTTATATTTATGTATGTATGTATAATATATGTTTGTATGTATGTAAGTATTATAAGAGTACATATATACATATTTCATCTATTTGTGTGTATATATTTCCCGTAGTCTTCTAATTTTTAGTACCTACTAAAATAGTTGTCGATTAATTTTATTAAAACTTCGATATTGTACAATACCACCGTTTTACCAACGTTCGTTGCATCTCATACCACCCCAGGTCGACTGGTAGAGAATGCTCATAGCATTAAGTCCGCCTATGTACATCTATATTTTGGTACATGAAGAATAAATAAATAAATATCCACTGGACCAAAAGGCTTATGCACTTCAAAGCACAAAAACGCCCATGCATGCACATGATGGAAAACATCGCAAGAAAGAAAGAAAGAAAAAATATTTATTTCATATTAGGAATACAAAATATTCGCTTAATGAATGTCATTTTTTCCCGGTCATCCTTCCTACCGGGTCAGGCCTTTAAGTGCCCGTTTGGGCTAGATGTTGAGCTGAGAGAAAAAAGGCGGCGGAAAAAAACTCCCAGCACTCTTTTAGAAAAAAGTACATAATAACATATTTGAGATAACAGAATGGCTATGGGTTGATAATGGTCACACGTGACAGCTGATCGTGTGAGACTCCATCTCAGAAGCTTTATAATCTCAGTAAAGATTAAGCAATACGCATACTCGTAGATCGTGCCATTTTTTTCCAACCTTTTTTATGTCCCACTGCTGGGTTCAGGTCTCCTTCTCACAAGTGAGAGGGATTTAGGCCATAGTCCACCACGCTGTCCAAGTGTGGATTGGTGGACGTCATGCTTTCGAGAAATTATGAATTTCTCTCCGGCATGCACGGAGATGGAGAACATCGTAATCATTTAAATATCACAATATTTTCCATCACTGTGGAACAGCGATAAATGCGCACATTACAAAATTTCTTTGTCAGAGGTGCGCGCCGAGGATTTGAACCCGGGATCAGTCGCATCGAAGATCGCGGTTTTTTAAAACTCGGCCATCGCTGCTCGCTAATCGTGCGATTACTTAAACACAAATTAAGAGTACAAGACGTGATATATTTATCTAAACAACAAAACGCGTCACGATGTCAACTTCAAGAAGTATTTCTTCAGAGCGATAACTCAACTTCCAGAGCAATTCTTCTGACAAGTATACTCGTCTCGTAACCGGTGGGAGGGCCTTAGAGCAACGATGGCATTGACGTCCGTCAGTGGAGTAGCCTTTGCGCTCTGTTTCGGTACATGGGCTACAACGCTTTTTGAGTTCTATTGCTGGGTGTTTTCACATTATTGAAGAAACCTGGACCATACTCCACCACGTCGATACAATGCAGGTTGGTGAAGTAGAGAAATTACTATTCGGCAAAATTAATGCAGTGGAAAGGATGTACTTACTCATTCTATTTTTTCACACAATAACGTGGTTTTTTATTCCCTGTTAACAGACACATTTACAAAAAAGTAAAACGTAATTTTCTGTGCATCTTGTTTTACATAACGGTGGCACTTCAGATTACTTTTTCTATTGGGAGTGTTTTTACATTTAGCAAAATTTATAACTTACAAGCAAACATCCAAATACAGGCAAATACAACCCACAAGGCAGTCAAATAACGGTTTATTCAGATATCAGCCTATTTCATCAAAGTGATGTCACAAATGTGCCTCGATAAATTGACAAGCACGGTAACGCGTATTTAGTATTGGCCTTGTTTGTCAAATAGGCAAATAAGGACAATACTTTGTCAAATATAATGTCCACGCATCATTGTAGATTTTTGCCATATATGCCAAATACGCAAATAAAAATAGCCATGTATACTTTTAGGGTTGCAATTCTAGATATTCTATCATTTGTTTCTTTTTCCAGAGGGTGAGGTTAGTAAGGTTGGCATACGTCGTTGCTCTAAGGAGAGACCGATTCCAGATAACAAATTGGTGTCCCCTTCGAGTGTCGGCGAAAAATAAAACTTGTCACCTTCGGTGCGAATCGTAGATTTACTACGGAGGGGAGCCGCACTTGTAGAAATGCGAATGCGGGAAAATTTTACGGAATAGTGTGGTAATAACTCTATTTTTGTGTCGTAAAGAACATTTCGTTATTCCCAGAATTCACGGTAAAAACTGTCCATAAGCTGTGACAACGGGCATTGTAGAGAAACTGAAAACATATAAAGACCAGCTGACCTCCTAATACTTCTATTACTTTCCCTCAGGAAACCCTATTTTTTTTAAATACATAAGTAAGTCCTTGGGTTATTTTAAATAGTTGACGTCCAGAGTCCTTAGTGTAAGTTTGTAAACGCGCAAACGTTACTACTGCGTCCGTGTTAAAATTGAACAGATAAATCTTAACCTGAAAGGAATAAGGTCGATAATTAAATTCTTAACGCAAACGCGTTAGTAACGTTTTCTCGTGTGCAGAATACAAAATTTCATAAGAATCAATGTTTCGGAGGAATTTTGTTACAAATACTCGAATTACTGAATACACGAGAATTTTATATTTTATAAGAGATAAAGTTTTTATTTTAATGCATGGAACTATAAAAAACAAACGACAAAAGAAAAAATTCCAAAAGATCCAAAATATATTTTAAACACAAACAATGTCGTCGTTTTGTACATATATTATAAAAATGATGTTAAGTCGATTTGTTATCTTATTATTAAAGATAAAAAAGAGTACGTTATGATAAAGATCACGACCAAAAACTCTAAGAAGTCACAACACAGATTATAATTTTATTTTAACAAACATTTAATTAAATTTGATAGAGGAAATACATTAAACTGAAATGAATACATTCAAAAATTTGTCACGTCAAAAAAGTCGTTAACGAAGTGAAAACAAATAACAATCGAACCGAATCAATCATTGATTAAATTGACAAACAAAATTTTGTTAAGGCGTGATTGGACAATCACGTATAGAAAACTATTGAATTTTTGTTTCAAACAAATTACGACTATAATGTCTCGTGGACTGTATTTAATGCAAAAGTTTTACTCCATACCTACAACGTTTCACGTACGTACGAAATGGCTGGCTGGCTGCAAACCTTTTTGCGTCCCATTGCTGGTCACGGGTCTCTGCCCATTATTGGGGAGGCCTGGAGCTTACTCCACCACGCTGCTCCAATGCGGGTTGGTGGAGTACAAAATATTGTTACAAATCTCCTTAAATTGCTTTAAACATGCAACCCACGTGGGTTCGGGAGTTAGATTGGTAATCGCTATACTAAAAACTACATTCACTTGCTCTTAGAAAAAAATGAGTCTTAAAACCTCTGTTATTTTCCGATTTTAAGCTTTACAATAAGTTGTTAGTATAATGATTTTCAAAATGATTTCAATTCAAGACCCGTGTGGTGCAATGGTTACCATGCTGGACTGCCGATTGGAGGGTCCCAGGTTCGATTCCCGGCGAAACAGTTTGAATGATGACTTTAAAATTTCTGTTCTCGGTCTGGGTCTTTGTCTTTCTGTCTCTGTGTGTGTCCATGACACCCACAACACAGGGTACCCTTGGCCTTACTGTGGGGTTATAAGTGTGAAACGTTATATTTTTATATAGTGGGGTTAATTTGAGACAAAAATAAAATCTTGTCTTTTAATAGTAAAAGTCACTGTACCGTTATATAGACATTTCTATTTTTCACAATAGTTCCATTATCATTTTTATTGCATTCTTCCCGCAATAAAAAAAAAACATTGAAACATCTACCAATATGGCGCCACTCAATTAGATCCACAAAGCCCGCCTCAAACCAAACTATTTCCTTTCTCCCGTGATTAAATCCGCAAGCACCATCGAAGACTCCATATTACGGCATAGAGCAATTTAGCGGTACATGGCCACCCCTAAAGAGTCACCCTCCAATTTATTGAGCTCGTCCGTCTTTGCCCGAAAAAGGACTTAACATTCCGTCAGATTTTACCGGTGGATCTCCGAATTGGGATCTATATAGAGCTGATGTTTCTGTTTTTGGTTTGTTTTGTTAACGGAATCAAAATTAAGTTTTGGATGCAGAAGAATTGATAAAAAAAAATTAATGAAAAAAAAATTTGAATTGCTCAAGAATTGATGTGGTTTGCTTTCAATTTCAATATGAGTTTTGATAATTTATTTAGACTTTTGTACAGAAAAAATCTTTTATAATTGTGTTGAACGTCCGTCACAGCACTACGTCACCGATAAAATGTAAGGTTATTTTACACACGTATTTTTGGCATATCATGAAGAAACCGTCTTACACTTGGTTTAAAGTAAAAATTTGTTTAGATTACCTAATAAAAAAATCTTAATATAAAAAAAAATCTCATAAAAGTGTTAAATTATTATGCAAGATTAACGATCGCGTTTCCTTTACCATCTTTATGCTCGTAATTTCGTAGAAAAAGTTTTACTTTTCATCTATAAAAATCTTACTTTTTTCTATGAAATAACTTTGAGTTATAACTGTTACTAAAAGGTGATGAAGTTTATTTATTTTATTATACATTAACATCGTTTAAAAGCTCAGTGACTAAAGAGAATGTTTTTTAAGTACCTATATAAAAAATACATAATAATATCTAGGAAGTAATATCAACTCTAATAATGTACACGACAGCTCAAGCACTACGCACTCTCACTTAAAGTTCCCAAGTTCCTGTTTAGCTGTTATCGGGAACCAAGAATTGTCGGGAATAAAGATTTTGTTCCCAAATACTAGAAAAACGTACTCGTTCACAAGCTCGAAACTAGATTGAACATGGATATCGTTCTGCGAGGTTTTTAGGAAAATCGAGCAAAAATGCCTAGTAAGATTTGTTTAGGATAGCAAAATGTTCCTAGCAGTGACAGGCTGAGTACTTGGAAAGAAGTTCTCTTGTCTGCTTAGGGCTAGAATACATGTTTTTGAACAAAACGATAAAGTAAACTTTTATTGTTGCTCCACGTTATAATGTTTGTCTAACCGTGCCACCTGAAAGTTGCACAATTTTTGAAGTGAAAACTTCTTTAGCGGCGTTGTGCACTTTTTTGGGATGGGTTAAAAATGTTAAACTCGCGTCAGGACACGTGGCCTGATCGACTATTCATAAGACGGAGGGGTGACAGCTGATGATAGCTCGACTGTCTATACTTGTAAATTTCGTTTATATCAAGTATTTAAAATATGGACATTGAATAAAGTGCATCTATTAATGAAAAAAGTGACGAAGAAATAGTGAAACAAAATGAATGAGTACTTTATAAAAATACTAGATGAAAACCTACTGAAAATATTAGATGAAAAATAATACTAATAATAAAAGCAATTCGTGTGAAATTATTCCCTAACCAATCCAAAATATCAAAAATGCACAACGTTAATGTTCAAGTTTTCACTTCTGCCGGCATGCGACACTACCGGAGTGCAACCCGTTGTTTTTTTTAAGACATGGTGTTCACTATACCCTTGAACAACTAAGCTCCAAGATTTTGACAGATCGTTTGAAAGATGTAACAGGTTCACTGTGAATAGAATTATTGCTATACCTATAACGAGGATGAATTACAAATAAAATAGAATTTGGAAATTTTGCTACCGACTTTGTATTTTATTTTATTGTATGTTTGACATGAATTGAATTAATTGTTTCATTTAAAAAATGTTTTAAAATGAAACAACATGCTTGTTATATTGTTCAATAAATAAATAAATGAAATGAATTGTCAGCGGAGCATCTTTGACAATCGCATTTTACAAGTTTTATTTCCATGTTAATAAGAGAACGCATTTCCATTTAGTTTAGCAAAGAATTTAGTAAATTAAATCAATTATTACTGAAATGGTATCGTTAAGTTATAACACAATTAAAAATAATGCTTACCATTCTGTTACTTTTATCCCAAACCTGTGAATAGGCCATCGCGTATTACTTTTCGCGAACTTTGAAGGCAAGGCTAAGGAACGTTTAGGTGTCTAAATTTCATGTAGTTGAGAACAATTGAAATTGTAATGAGTTATATTTCTAGTGCATTTGAAACATTTGTAATATCGAGATTATTTTGGTCGCTGTGTCAAAGTCACGTCATCCGAAAATATGTCATCTGCCAAAATCCTGGAGCTATGTTGTACGAAGTATAATCCAACGATTACCATGCCTGACTGCCAATCGGGGGTCCCAGGTTCGATTGCTGCCTAACAGAGATTGAAATTAATATTATGAGTTTCAGAGTTTCTGTTTCTGTTCTAGATCTGGGTGTTTATGTCCATGTAGTACGGTACAAGTATTCGTCATTTTACAATGAATTTAAAATTAATACAAGACCACAATATCATTTTTAAAATAAAATAATAATAATTAACATGCGAGAATTAGGTTACAATAAAATGTCAAAATTTACATAAAAATAAAATACGAATAATTGGGACATTAAAAAGGATTTCAAAAAATTACTACTACATCAAACGTAATTAATCCGATTTCCATAAGCTTTCAAAGCCCAAGAGACATAAAATTCCCATTAAACAGTATCTCCCGTATATTAATTAAGCCAAACTGAACGCAAGGGGTACCGAGGAGTTTCGTAATAGTTGACGATTTTCTTGAAAGAGGGAAAGCTTTCAGAGAGCTCTCAGGGAGGATTATTAAATTGGAAAAAGCAAAACATCTTGTAGTACTAGGAGAGGGCAGTCATTTAGTTTTGAAGATTCGGATGAGAAGCGGTAAATAGGCAAGTTAAACTGTTTATAATGAAATACTTACAAAGATTTATTTTCCTAAAATTATTATAATTACCTAATTGAGGTAAGTTTAAAAGGCAATGACAATTTTATTTTTAGTTTAGAATGTCTATAGTATTACAGATATAGTGGTATGCAAATGTTATAAATAAGTTGTTAAAATTTGTAGAAATGTTGTAAAAATGTAAATAGAAAAATTCAGGTATGGGAGAGCGGGGTAGTTCTAACACAGGCACTGCAATGCTTAAAAAGGCCCTGACATTGTGAAATTTACTGTAACAAACCACATTGTATTAATGATTGATATGTATATTACACCCATTGTTACCCAAAAGTAATACCAAATAAATGATTTATGATTGTAATAGAGAAATAAGGCGGGGTGAAAGGCGGCACCCCAGAACGGGCCCATCTTCGAGAGAGCAGATGTGCTCTCCTGCATCTTCCGATGCTTACGGCGGCATGCGGCTACGCACACGCCGCCGTCCTTCCCGGGACTGCTGGCTGGACGGATCGAGCTCCCACTTTTACCGCCCGCAACACTGGGAGTCCCCTTATAGTCGCCTCTTACGATCAGGCAGGGGATACCGTAGCTCTTTTGTTAATTCTACAGTTTGTACCACCTATTATAATATTTCTGAATAAACAACTTTAGTTTTTTTTTTTGAATGGAGTAGCAGACGAACATGCAGGCCACGTGGTGTTAAGTGGTCGCTGCATCCCATGGACATCTACATACAACCTCAAGCAAGCATAGGTAAGTCATGTGGTCGCCTTATGTAAGTGTGGCCGGCATTTGCACCTTTCCACCGAAACACAATAGAATTGGTTCACGGCAGAAGTGGGTGCAGCGGTGGTACTTCGCCGGGCGAACGATAATAGTTCTACCACCTACAGTTAGTTATTGAAATGCTTAATAATGAAAGTACCTACTGATAGTGATTATGACTGTGACAATAAAATATTCTTACTACCGAACAAGTAGTGTTGTCATACTCCGTGCTACCGAAGCACCTTAATGTATCTTTAATAAAGTTGGATATTCTGACAGAATTGGTTGCAACCCTTTTTACGCCCCACTGCCGGGCACGTTTCTCCCCAATATTGGGGAAGCTAAAATAAATTCTGGATTAATGATAATATTGAGCAACGATGGCCGAGCGGTAGAACCCGCGATTTCTGAAACATAGATACCGCGTTCAAACCTGCGGTGTGCACCTCTGACAAAAAAAATTGTTAATTGCTGCTCCACGGTGAGGTAAAAATTGTAATAATTTAATTATTTACGAGGTTTTCCACCACCGTGCATGCCTGAAAGAAACTCTGGAAGAAAGAAAGTTTTTTTTAAATCATGATATCCATTATCGCTCAGCGGAAACAGAGGTTTGATTATGGAACAAATCCAAATGTGCCATGTTTCTTTTGAAGTTTTCTCCCCCAAAGCTTTACTTGTTGTAGTTATGACTAGGGATGTTATGGATATGAAATTTCGGATACGGATTGGTTACGGATGTAGGAATGATTATTATACTGGATACGGATACGGATATGAAATTATATCGGATTATCCGTTAGTTTCGGATAATTACGGTTACGGATATTATTTTTTTAAGGATTTCAAAAGTAAAATACAAATAGCTAATAAAATGGTTTTATTTATATGTCACCATTTGGTAGGAATTACAATCAGTCTGTGAGTAATTATTACAGCTATTTAAAATAAAAGTGATTATAAATTTATATTGAGTGTTACCTAGTCTACCTAAAATGAAAATTTATTTATTTATTTAATTAATTAGAACGGGTACAAAGCCCAATTACACTAATTAATACAATTTATATATTACATAATATGATAGTGTACAATACCAGGGTGTTACAAATTTTCTTGAATTATTCAATAGCAATGGTAATGATCATTAACAATATAATATAATTAATTTAATGTCAATAAAGTTTGTCAAAGGAATAAAAATTAGAATAATATTAGTCAATGGTATGATTGAAATAAATTTTGCACATTTTCATTGTCACATCATAGTAATTTAAATAACAAATATTTACAAAACAATTGCGCAGTCATACATCACACTCACAAAACATCGCGCTCACAAAACTTCTGACATACCGCCAAAATTTTACTATGTCCATCCGCAAACAAATCGCACTCAGGGTTGGCTTCCAGGAGAGCGTTGAGGGTTTTAAGAATGCGAGGAATGGGTGAGTGCGCGCGGGCGACTGTTCGCGCGGGGTACGTTGCAAACAGATCATGCCGACGGCCTCGCCTGAAGTTGTCCGGGACAAAAAGGCGGCATAGGTTATGACTTATTTCGGGAGCATCTATTTTCCCGTGGAATATTTTAAGTGCCATGGTTAACTGTTGGCATTCCCGTCTGACCTCCAAGGAGTTATAATTAAGGGACCCTAAAAGAAATTTTGTGGGATATAAGTAGGGATAAAAACCGTAAACGCGTTTATAGAGGTAGCGTAAAAAGACTTTTTGCACTTTTTCTAGTACGGTTACGTAGGTTTTTTCATATGGGTTCCACACACAAGAGCTTGTTTCTAGCTTGCTTCTTATCAATGTATTAAATATGATACGAATGGCGTTAGTGCAATTAAAGTCCCTTACATTTCGAAGGACGAATCCAAGGCGCTTATGTGTTTCTTTGGCCAGCGACAATATGTGCTCGTGGAAAGTGAGTTTGGAATCAAATGTGACCCCCAGGTCTTTAATAGTGTAAGATCGTGAGACCACTTGGTTATCGATTTTGTACTCGAAATTAATCGGGTGCCACATTCGTCCAAAGCTCATCAAATAGCATTTTTTCTGGTTGAACTCCATTCCGTTATCCACACTCCATTTGCATACAGCATTGATGTCACCTTGCAGCGCCTTGCAGTCATCCTCTGAGCGGACCTCACAAAAGACTTTCAAGTCATCTGCATAGAGTAAACATTTGGAATTAGTCTTACACTATTAAGTACACTATTAAACAACAGCCGGGAGATCATTAACCATTAGTAAGAATAGCAAGGGGCCCAGAATTGAACCCTGGCTAACTGCGGAACGCGTATGATAGGGTTGAGACTCATATATGCCGAGTCTGACGTATTGCTGCCGATCCCGAAGATAATCAGCGATCAGACGCAGGAGGCCTGGTGCGAAGCCGATGGAATGTCGTTATTGACCCTATCAAACGCCTTCCGGAAGTCAAAATAAAGAACATCTACCTGGCTACCCCTGTCCATACGTGCCGAGATATAATCCACAAGTGTCAACAGATTGCTATCTACCGATCTTTTGCGACGGAAACCGTGTTGCTCGTCACAAAGATACCTATCCACTTGCGCGTAAATGTATCCATGCAAAATGTTCTCGAAGATTTTTGCATGTGATGACAGTATAGCAATCGGTCTATATTCTTCGACTTCCGATCTATTCGAACCTTTAGGTATAGGGGTCACCCTCGAGACTTTCCACTGGGACGGATAAATGCCGGTTCTTATAGCCAGATTAATTATGTGGCAAAGGGGAACACATAGTGATTTTTTTGCGCCTTTGATTATGTTGGGCGGCAAGTTATCAGGACCCATAGAACTTCGCGGTTTTAGTTTATTTATTGCGGCAGAAACGTCTGCGGGAGTGACTTTAACCAGATTGACATGGTTGCTATTGTTGCAGGTATCTAAGATTTTAATACTATCTGCGTTTAATACGGGTTCTTCTGGCAAAAAGACACTCGCAAAGTAGTTTGCAAATACTTCCGCAGCTTGTGGGCCGCGGTAAGTAGTATTCTGAAAACTCACGGTAGGCTCGAAGCCGCCATTTGAGCGCAATCTCGAGAGGTGCTGCCAAAACCTAATCGGATCAACTTTAAGATCACGCTCAATATCAGATATATAATTGCGGTAGGATAAGCCTATACGAAGTTAAAGATCTGCCCTAAGTTCTGAAAATTGGCGATATGCTTCGTCGGATTTTGTAAGCTTCCAATCCGCGTGTAACTTTATTTTACGTTTGCAATCTTGTATGATTTCAAATGTAAACCAAACTGGATATCGTCTAGTTTTTCCAGCCATACGATTCTTTTTTGGCATACAGATATTAAAAATACTATAAATGGTGTCATAAAAAATTTGGCATGCTGCATTTACGCTTTGAGCATTAATTACTTCTTGCCACGTGAGTTCGGACAACAAGTTCATCAGCAGATTGTAGTCTAGCTTCTTGAAGTTCCAATCTCTAACTGGATCGATATTACTAAGCTCTATGCAGTCATTGGAGTGAGTTGATCGAAAGACGATCTGAATATCTAGAGGCGGATGATAAGCATCTGGAGGTACTAAACCCTCAGTGGCATTAACAGAAACATAATGTATGTTCTCGCTCTCCTGGAGCAGCACTACATCGAGCATACCTCCATGCAAATTAAGCACATTGTTCTTATCATAGATATTACAAAATGCAATAAAGTAACAATAGTAGTTTTTGATATTTACAGACGCACTGTTAAGGTTAAGATCACCTAATATTATCAAGTTGCCTTTAATAAGGTGTATAAAACTTTCAACTTTAGCAAACCAGTTCATATAATCACTATCGTTGGAACGCGGTTTCATATATATAACGCACACGAACATTTGCCGACCTTTCCACGTGAAGCTTGCCCAGAAATCCTCTCCGTTGCTTGTTTCAAGATCGCACCGGCGGTGCAAGGTGATGGGAGATCGTGTTGCCAATAGAACTCCCCCGCATGGTGTTGGTCTATCGCGACGCAAGATTTTCCAGTCTCCGCTTATGAGTTCACCATCCATTATAGAGTTATCGAGAAAAGTTTCAGTTACAGCTATAATATGGTGCGGCAATGAGCTTGTACTGTCTCGCCATGTTCTAAGTTTCGATTTCAGGCCACGAACATTTTGGTAGAAAACGTTAAGGGCGCTAGCAGCAAGGCGTTTACCCTGTGCCCCATGGGAATTAATCTCTTTGTGGGGCTGCGCTCTTCGGAAAGGGCTGGTTCCTTCTTTCAGTTCCGTGGGATTCCGGTGATCTTCTGTAGGTTATCCACTGTTTTATTCTAGCATTGATCGGCCAGACGCTGGTAGATAGACATCTTTCAGAATATTCGAGTGGAACGCCTATTTTGTACGATTTGTAGTCTCCTTTTGGTGTAAGTTCCTCTACTGTGCACCTGCCATTGGGGCATAACTGCCGTAGGTACTGGCGGATTTCATCAGCGCTGGACGCCATGTTCCAAAGGTGAATGAATTTCTTGGCTTCGACAGCGCGTAGGGTAGTAACATCAGGGCCAGCAGTGCCAGACAGTGAAGGTGGTCGGCGGCTTTGCTTTCTCAATTCAACCCTTTCTCGTAGGTTGGTCCTCGAGCAAAGTTCAGAGGGAGGAGGCAGTGATTCAAGCACTGGCTCAGAATTTACGTGCAGATTGTTTACGACCTGGGCTTTCATTAGTCTTGCCTCAGCAACAGAAGTAGAGCAGTTGGAGTGGGTAATAGGTTCACTAGTAGGGTGATGTTTTTTTATATCAGGCGTTTTCTTGATTAGCTGCTGTGTGGTCTTTATTTCTACGCTATTTTTGGGGGAGATTATTGCAGGTTTGGCCACTGGTACTGTTTGTGAGACATGAAGGAAATTCAGCTCTTGTGGTTTGCATTTTGCGGCGGTGCAATGTTCTCTAACCTCATATGCCTTGAGTTTTTCCTGAAGAGAGTCCATTTGGGCCATAAAAGTCTCAAACTTATTTTCGTACTTGGCTATGAGAGTTATGGCACTGCTAAGTTGGTTTTTCAGATCCATCATTTCTTCGCGAAGACTACGCATTTCAGAAGAGATGTTGGCTTGAATATCGCGGTCTTCGACGTTGATGGTGGGGATATTCTTTTTGCGATATGTTATATTTTGGTCGCGAGATTTTCTGGACGCGCCTACAGGGGTGGAAGTATTGTCACCGCCTCTTTTGTTTGCACAGGAGCATTCAGGACAGGTCCATGTATTTTCGGCGTCTATAGGCTTTTTTCCACCAGTGCATAGAAGATGGTATATTTTACTGCAATGCTCTAATGTACAGCGTAAATATTCCTCATTGTCGAGTATCGCACAACAACAAGTGGCACAACTCATGTTCGAAGGACAGCGCAAGCCAAGAGCGACAAAGCAAAAACAGTCTTATATGGCTGCAGCGAAGCTGTATTGTTCTAGCGCAAGAGGCCGGTGACTCACCTGAGACTGTAGGCGATAACGTCGATGCCGTGCACTGCGAGTTGTCGTAGGTCAGGGATGCCGAACGTTATTAAAATTTTTAAACAGTTATTTGTGGATATCTTCGGAGTTTTAGCACATAATCGTCTCAAACAACGGTTAAATTATACACTGTTCTGTAGCTCACAACACTGTGTATCGTTAATTGCGATTAAAGAACTATTGTCACTATGGGATTAAAAGAATCACGGAGCGAACAAACGAGATGCACCTCGCTACGATGCCGGTGCCGGTGTACAATGTAAAGTAAAGTGTAAAATGTAATAAAAAAATTATTACTTATACAATATTAATTAAAACAACTAGTCATAACGTGTCTCAATTAGGCTCCGCCCCTATCCGATACTATCCGAAACTTTTATTTCGGATTCGGTTACGGTTTACGTATATGTTTTATATCGGATATCTGATATAAAAAAATAAAAGTAAATTACGGTTATGGAGCTCCCTAACACCCCTGTATATGACTATTTACTCAAGTATTTGTATTTAACACTAGTCACTCTTTGTATTATGACTAGTCACTCAGGTTGTCAATAAATCTTTCACTTACTCTTCAAGCAGGCAGACTGTAAGAGATTAGCATATAAAGTAACAGCGACAGTGTTCGTGAGGCGGGGCATGCATTGAGTAATGTACTCGCGTCCTGCCCACATCTCGTCGACTGGATTGCATATGTTGCTGATGATATAGCTATTTTGCCTTCATAAAGTAGCTACTGAGGTCGTAAAGATGACAAAGAAGCCAAACACATAGGAGATTAAACCGCGTATTGAAGGTTTCGTAGATTGAATATAGACTCGTAAATCCATTAAAAAGTTTTAATCAAAATGAAATTATTTTCAGATTTTTCCTTTCTTATTACTTTTTCATATGACATGACAACTGTTTACCTTTTTAATGTACTTCTACTATTGTGATTGTAAACGAGCACTAAAAACGTTCTTATTTACAAAAGCGTACTACAAGGTTTCTGAATTTCTAAACGATGAACTTTAATTTCGTGAGGGATTACGGGATTAAAAACCTGGGAGGTTTTTTTTCGCCGGCTTTTTTTCCTCTCAGTGTATAAAAACCCAGTTAATTTAGTGACCAAAGCCGATAACGCTGATAAAATACCGTATAAATAATTACCAAAAACAATGAAGTACAAAAATCGCAAATATGGGATAAATATAATTCAATAATAAGATTAGTAAATTTATTACTTGAATAAATTTCTAAGTTAGATTTTAGTCAGTACTTTTATTTAATAATATTTGCATACCTTACTGAGGTAAATATGGCGGACTATTAAATGTATAAAACAACTTTTATACATTTAATAGTCCGCCATATTTACCTCAGTAATACCCATATTTGTGCAAATGAAAGTCTTTGTTTTTGTCTTTGATATTTTAAGTAATATCTTGAAATAAATAGTTAAGTCTTAGACCGGTTTTAAACAAGCGTATTTTTGGCGCGTATACGGTCGTTTGTATATTTTTTGTAGTGCGTGTATGCGCGAAACAGCGACATTTTCCAGTACACAGGCGATAGCCGAGTGGTGAAAAACCGCGGTCTTCGACGCGACCGATCCCGGGTTCAAATCCTCGGCGCACACCTCCGACAAATAAATTTGTAATGTGCGCATTTATCGCTGCTCTACGTTTACAAAAGGTATTTTTATACATTTGGTTCGCCATAATTACCTTCGTGGTATGCAAATATTAAAATAATTAAAATTTAACTAATTACATATTAAAATGTACATTGAAACAAATTTCTTTATTATTATTTATTTTTTTATTTTTATATTTCGGAACGGATTCGTTCGTCGGCTTTGGGCACCCATATTGCAAGATTTTTGTACACTAAGAGGAAAAAAAGCCAGCGGAAAAAAAACCTCCCAGGTTTTCAACCATTTCAACCATTTATAACAATGACACAACTTTTCTCTCCTCTAACGGATCCTAACCTTTCGCAATATTCATGAAGAAGGGTCCTTGAATAAATAGAATCATTGAGAAAATTGCTTTATTAATGGAACTATTGCGAACGGTTCTCAATTTTATAGCTTTACAAGAACGAGGCACCACTGTTCTCAAAAGGAAAGGTCAATGATTCCATTTTACAGAATTTCTGTATGAGTGCTTCTGACAACTGACAAAATACTCGAAGACGCGAAAATGTTTGGGAAAACTGCTTAGTGGATAAACATGATTGTGATACGAAATATCTATCTGAATTTTTCGTATCACATTACGCGTTTTCCTACGTAAATATTTTTCTTAAGTAAACTACAAATTTGTTGGAATTGAGAGGGATTTATGTAGGTCATGGGCTCAATTCTGAGCAGCGGAACATTGAAGGAGTAAAAAATACTGAGTATCTCATATCATACGTTTTGATAGTTCTCCCTTAGGAGACTCAAATTAAAGCAATATTGGGAGAAAATAAATAAATAAAATCGGGCAATACGAGTCACACTGGCGCACAACAATTCTGTACTATTATTTATAAAACGGCAAAAAATACATTTGTTGGATGCGATCCCCCATACATAGTTATATTGTTCAATTTATTTGTTATTATAATGGCAAATTAAATACATCATCTATGAAAATTTCAACTGTTTAACTATCACGGTTCATGAGGTGCAGTCTGGTAACAAACGGACAGACAGACAGATGGACGTACACCCGAGTATTTGTAATAGGCATCCTGAAAACTACATAAGATAAAAATAAAAAGTTTTGTACCAAGTGAGTTGGAACGAAAACGTCGTAATACTCAATCAAACGTTTATCTTAATAGTTACTTTCAAAACAAACATTGAAGTTCAAGTTCACACTCAACTGCGAGGTTTGTTAATTTTTCAGTTATAGCATCGCAAAATTGGTGCATATTGCCTTCGTCAAATATAGTTTTTACATAATACTTTCGTTGAAATTGGACGAGTGAATAGATAAAGCCATTAAGTCGGAGTAATGAGTCAGTCAAGTCAGTCAGATATTCGAGTAAAGCGATGGCTACTTTACCAGAACGTGACCGATGGAATTTTGGAGGCAAGCTGAAAAACATATTATTATTTTTGCACTGTCATTTTATTTCAACTCTCGTGCACTGTTTTTAATCTATATCTAACAAAATGCCATTAACTATATCCGATACAACTCAAAAATATATCAAGAAAATTAAAATAAAACAAGAGCATAATATGTCTTTTCCGACTTCCCACCAAAACACCCAACTGCGAGGTTCAGGGTCAAAACAGGTATTACATAACACACACAAGTCACCGACAACGATTCAGAAGTACAGTCTTCGATTTTAATTTTCGTAACGTCACAGTGACGGTTATTGCGTCACGTTTTTGCTGCAATTCCTTCCATTAGTGGGGAATGGGAAATAGGGAGAAACGGGGAGGAGGTAAGATTGATTACGTCCTCACGCACAACTCGACATGAAAGGTTGTAATTAAATATCGTGTTTCTGGAAAAATCGCATGATTACTTGAGTGATTGTGTGCGATTGTGTTGAGGGGGTATATGAATGTAGTTTTATGAAAACAATTATAGATACGGTTTTTATAGCAATTTTTAAGTGTAACGGATTCAGCTTTATGCTTTAGCTTTATGAGCAGAATAAACAAGTATATTTTTATGTACATAATCTATACTAATATTATAAAGAGGAAAGATTTGTATTTTTGTATGTTTGTGATGAATAAACTCAAAAACTACTGTTCCGATTTCAAAAATTCTTTCACCATTAGAAAGCTACATTCACCCTGAGTAACATAGGCTACTTTTTACCGCGGGAAAAGTCTTCATTCCTACGTGAAAACGGGTAATAGGGTCTACGCGGTTGAAGCAACTGGCTAAACGCCTATGATTTTAATATAGCCATGAAACCGGGAATAGCACATAGGCTATTTCTTATCCTACGGTGACCTATTAAACGGGTCCACGCGGGCGAAGCCGCAGGCGGAAGGCTAGTTATAATATAATTTGATAAAGACGCAAGCCTTAATTCTATTGCAATGATGAATTATCAAAGCAGCATATAGAATGTAGTGTTATCTATACATCTATACAAGTAAATAAAATTGGAGTGTCTTTTTGTAACATTAAAATAACCGCTTTTTAATACATGCATGTGAATGTATAATATTGTATATAACAAAATAAAAAAAATACAATTTTCGTCTGTCTGTCTGTCTGTCTGTCTGTCTATCTATCTATCTGTTTTGGCTAATCTGATGAAATAAGGAGTAACTTGTGCTGCTTTTATTTTAGAAAAAATCAAAAACTAAATCGCGGTAAAACTAAGTCGACGAAGTCGCGGGCGGCTACTACTTTTTTTATATAAATACACGGTATAAAGCGTTTTGCTATTATATATTAAATTTAAATTAAAAATAAATTGGTATATCCACCACAACTGTCAGTTATAATATGTCAGTCAGCTGTGTGAAAGAAAGACAGAAAGAATGAAGAAAGAAAGAAAGAAGGATTGGCAGCTGAAACAAATGCACACGAATTCCATTGACTGCAGCGACCTCTTAACACCACGTGGTCTGCATGATGGTCAGCTACTCCATTCTAATAAAAAGTCACACTAATAGGCTTCTAAGCCCTAAAAACTTTTTAATACTTATATTGACTGTGTCTTAAAAATAAACTAAGGTGTACTTTTTCGTATAGTCTAGCCATTTATTTCACTTAAAGCGACAAACAAAGATATCAAACAGACAATGAGACTACTGTTGTATATCGACGTATACAAGAATTTAAAGTTGATAAGAAAGACGGAATTGAACGGGGAGTACAATAAGGCGAGACGATCCGAAAGTAAAACTTATTGCAGTGGATTTTCTTTGAAATAAACTCCGGAACATTATTTCTTAGTGTCCAAACGAATTTCTAAAAGCGACGATGTCAGCGGTATTTATGAGTTGAAATATACAAGTTCAATATTATTCTAAACAGTGCATGGCCTTACGTCTGGCGTTCAAAGAAAGCGATCTACGCAGCTAAGCAAAGTGAGTGTGGTCAGATGTGAGATTGGCGACCGCTAGTCGCAAATTTCACGCACGTTTACGGAGGCACGTTATCGGAGGGCGCGTATAACTCCGGTTGACACCCCTATTGATAAATAACGTTCGATGGACGCTTAGTTGGCCACTTACGTTGTAGCCACATAAGTTGTACTAAAACCAACAAGCCTTACAAGATTTTTCTATATAGCTTGATATAGACCTTCAGTTTTAACTTTTTTTAACTGTACAGTTAAAACTGCCACTTTTATATTGTCAGATAAATTGTGCAGCCCTCATTTTTGCCTACACATGATATGATTTAACTGTGATGTTAAAACTGTGCTGATAAAACTCAATGTCTGTAGTGGGCCTAAAATAAACAATCTAAATGAACTTAAAAATATCTTGAAAATCTTGAAAAAAAAATATGTTTGTTTTCCTAAACTGAACCTTGATAATGAAAGATATTGCCTTTCTGAAAAAGCTTTTTTATCAAGCTAAAGCTTACCAGTTATCTTTTAAAATTGGCCTTGAAAATACTTATTAAATAATAATAATAATAACGCTTCACACTCATAGCCCCACAGTAGGGTAGATATACCCTGTGTGGGTACCATGGACACAAACAAAGACAGGAACACAAACACCCAGACCGAGAACAGAAATTTGAACTCATCATTCAAATTTCTGTTTCGCCGGGAATCGAACCCGATAGAGGGGTCTCCCTCTATTGGCAGTCCTGCATGGTAACCATTGCACCACGCAGGTCGTCTTAGAATGTGCCTTATAATAAATACAATTACATTAAAGAAACCAAGTTCGCGCGCCCAAATTGAAGCATGTTGATTGGTGCCATTAATGGCACCAAACACCGGGTCTTCTTTTTAAAAACAAAAGAAATCTAATAAAATAACTTTTCACAGTGTTTTCAATATTTTGTAGTATTTTATAGTTAATTTGAACAAAATAAAAATATTTTGTTTGAAACTTTAAATCAAAGAGCACATCTGTGTTAATTATGCCTTTAATATTTAATGCAGGTCAATTTATGCCTTTTCAAGTAAATAAATTATATTTATCGTGATAAAACTAAAAGCCGCATATGTGAATTTTGACTTACTACAGGTCAGATGTGCTCTTTTTACGTACAAATTTTTTTAAAGTGGCTCAGTTGTGCCTTTTAAGCTTACGGTATTTTTGTTTATCTTGTTCCTAAAATTGTACAAAAAATATTGGCAGATGGGCCTTTTTTTCTGATTCCGAATATCTATATATAACTCAATTTCGGAAAAAATGTTAGTTGTGCCCTTTTTCTTTATGACGGCAGTATTTAGTGCTTCAATTTTGACAACGCGCTTGTATGAAGACACTCATTCTACTTATACGTATTTATTCTAAGTTATGTGAGTAATTTGCCAGTGCTACCAACATTAAAGTCAACCCGAGGTACTTATTGGCTATTATAAGTGAGATTATTTATTTTAGGACCCCTACCTGTAAATCCTAAGCAGAATTGTTTATTCCGCGTACCCTGCCAGTCCCTATCTCCATCACCAATACGGAGATTTAATGTCCCCCTGCTTGCTCTAAGTGCCAAATAAAGCCTTTATCTATCGACACTCACTGCTTTTATTCCAACATACGATAAAGGAAGTGTTACCGCTAAACCTATGATTTGTTTTCGTATTATTGTAATGTATTTCTAACCCTTGTTTTTTGTGGGTTGTTTGTAAATATATGTTTTTTACTATTTCTTTTCAGAGATTATTATATATTGTATTACGTAATGAATCGTTATTTGTTGTCTACGCTCTATTATTTATATTATTTGAGAAATAAAAATTAACAAAATTTATTAAACTCTATAATTTTAATACCATGCACCAATTCACAAATACATTAATAATGTTTGTTTAAATAATAAATTAGGTAGCTAATTTAACTACTACGATATTTTCGTTCGGATATAATAATATGATGTATTTAAAATTACTCTACCGATTATACATTTATTCGTGTCTTATATTTCTTTATTTTAAATTTTTAAATTGTTTTAAAAAAAATTTAAATTGTTTATAAAAGAAATTAATTCTAAAACTTTTAGATAAGAGGAGAATAGATAAGAGAGAGATAAGATTTTAGATAAGAGAACAAATAGCAGACTTCTCGTAAAACAACTATTTTTCCAGGCAACCACAGATCAGAAGTAAGGAGTTTTATGAATGGAGTAGCAGCCAGTAGTGAGCATACCAGCTACATGATTTTCAGTGGACGCTTCAGCCCGTGGACACCCGATACACAAAATAAAGCAAACTTGAGTCTTCATATGCAGTTGGGTTGCAACAATTTTTTTATGAAAATGCAATAGGATATTGCTGTACAGCGAAAGTGTGTGCACATAACACTTAACATGTTGATACTAGAACCAGCTAAATTTGTCCATAAACCATGACAAATGTTTAGTAAAGTGAATATGACTGTTATTCTTTTTCCTTATCCTAACCTTTAGCTAAAACGCTGATTAGCATAAATAGTAGAGTTTCGTTATTTATTGTCCTGTTTTTCCTCTCACACGCTCCCCTTTAGGACAAATAGTCGTTATCAACGTTCGCCACCCGTCGAATTGTGCGGCCCTTACGATTGTTGATTTTCTTTGTTTGCCGTGTAAAGAATTGATTTGTCCGGTTTTCTTTTTATCAACCTACACAAAGAGAGATGTTTTTAAAAATAAATAATAAAAAATCATTTATTGCCTAATATCTAAAAATACAAATGTGCAAGGAGAATACCATAAACAATTTAATTAGTAGTAAGGTAAGATAATGTTACTCAGCCTCAGTAACAGGACTGACATCCCGCGCAGCGCGGTTTTTCAGCTGAAAAACTGTAAAAAATTACTGCTGGGCACAGGACTCCTCTCATAATTGATTAGATTAAGGCTATAGACTACTGTAAACTGCAAGATTGTGGACACATTAGGCCTTTGAAAAGGGTAAATTGTCTGGCTTCCACGTGGTTTGAAAATTAGAGGTATTGTAACGTTTTTCTCACCGTAGCAAGTGATTTGTACATAATATAACTTTTATTTGTTAGGACTTCTGGGATTGTTCCCGAGATTTTCTTTACAAAAAACCAATAAATTAAGGTTTAAAATTTTTGTAACTACATAATATTTAAGTCGTTCACTAATTGCAACCCGCAATTTCAATAAAATAAAATAAAACTTCTTCTGTAAATTCCTGTATTGGATCAGATTGCATCTTGCCTAGCTTCAAGGAGTCCAAATCACTGAGGATATTTCTCTATTCCACCACCCAATGTAATGTGAATTGAAAAATACTAAACTTAAGAAAATGGTTACAACTTTTGGCCGTTCCTCTTGGTTTATAAATATAATATGTAGAAAAAAAAACGGGTTGCACTCCGGTAGTGCTGGCAGAAGTGAAAACTTGAACATTAACGTTGTGTGTTTTTGATATTTTGGAATGGTTAGGGAATAATTTCACACGAATTGCTTTTATTATCAGTATTATTTTTCATCTAGTTTTTCAGTAGGTTTTCATCTAGAATTTTTATAAAGTACTCACTCATTCTCTTTCACTATTTCTTCGTCACTTTTTTCATTGATAGACGCATTTTGTTCAATGTCCATATTTTAAATACTTGATATAAACGAATTTTACAAGTATAGACAGTCGAGCCATCAGCTGTCACCCCTCCGTCTTACGAATATTCGATCAGGCCACGTGTCCTGACGCGGGTTTAACATTTTTTACCCATCACAAAAGAAGTGCACAACGCCGCTAAAGAAATTTTCACTTCAAAAACATAACTTTTAAAATGGAAATTTTATGCCAAAGGCAAAATTTAAATATGATGATTACAACTGCAAACAGACAAACTATTGAACATTTTGAAAATTCAAATTATACGAGGAAAACCTAAAACAGTATTCTGCCACAAAAAAGGTTGTAAAACACAACATTACTCTGACCAACAAAGCAGTCAGTACTAATGGAACAAGACGCGGGTAAATTATCCGAGACGGACGAATAAAGAAATATCTCCGGAGTTATTTCCAGATGCTGGGCGGGGAGGAAATTTTAACATGGACGTATAAAATCGGCACAAATTTCACTGTGTACTTTAAGGGCATAGTATTTGTATTAAAATAAATATTATTACGTAATGGTCACCATGCCGGACTACCGATGGATCATCCCGGTTTCGATAACCATAAAGCAGAAATTTGATGATTTCGGTTCTCGTACTGGATGTTTAGATGACTGTCTTGTATGTGTTTGTGTTTTGTGTGTTTGTGTGTGGGTAATAGAGAGAAGAATTATTGGAATACGTGAAGCAAATTAACTCGAGAAGAGTCTTACTAACCTCATTTTGCATGCAGGGAATAAATTTGTGTGTGTGGTCACTGCAGCCCATAGGCACATTATCAAGCAAGTCTTATCTGACGTCGTATACAATTCGCAGCAAGTTTGCAGTTGCAGAAGCAAAGCCTGAAAGCCTTTTTTGTATCGGGGAGAAAACCTTCCAGAGGTACCCAGCAACTTGGGAGCGCTTGGGGAGGACTCCGGGATCTCCAGTGGAACGCACCGGTGTACTCCACGCGTGGCGCCTCAGAACGGGCCCACTTCGGGAGACCAGATGCGCTCTCCTGAACCCTCAGGCGCTCACAGCGGCATTGGCCATGCACATACCGCCGTCCTTTCCGGGAGTGCTGGCAACCCCGAAAGCCCCCTTTTAGTCGCCTCTTACGATCAGGCAGGGGATACCGTAGCTCTATTCTTAATCCCGAAGCTACAGGGACTGCCTGATTGTCACCTAATGTAAGTCTATCAGGCAACCGCACTTTTTTACCGACTTCCAAAAGAAGGAGGTACTGTATTCGGCTGTATGTTTTTTTTTAATATATGTTCACCGATTACTCCGCCGTTTATGGACCGATTTTCAAAATTCTTTTTTTGTTCGTATGCTTATACTCCCGAGGTGGTCCCATTGTCAGCAAATCAGAATCTGATGATGGGATCCCAGGAAAATCGAGGGGAACTCTCAAATTTTATAGGCACACACATTGATTTTCTTATACTTTAAGATACATAAGAGATATGTGTGCATAGTAATCATCATTTCATGTTGCTGAGCTGATGATGGAAGGTACTGCGACGGTTAGGAGTTGAGAGCAAATTCTTTCAATAAATGGGTTTTTGTTCGAAATCTTACATTCCTGAGGTGGTCCAGCTGTCACCAAGTCAAAGTCTGATGATGGGATCCCAGAGAAATCGAAGGGAACATACAAATTTATAGCACAACAATTGATTTTCATATTTTTACTAAAGCAAAACAGGAATTTGTGTATAAATATCATCATATCATGTTGCTGAGCTGATGATGGAAGGTACTACAATGGTTAGGAGTTGAAAGAAAATTCTTTCAATAAATGTTTTTTTGTTCAAAAACTTATCCTACCGAGGTGGTCCAACTGTCACCAAATCAAAGCCTGATGATGGAATCCCAGAGAAATCGAGGGAAACATTTAAATTTTATAGCACATCAATTGATTTTTATATTCTTACTAAAGCAAAAAGACATTTGTGTTTAATTACCATCATGTGATGTTCCTGAGCTGATGATGGAAGGTACTACGATGGTTAGGAGTTGAGAGCAAATTCTTTCAATAAATGGTTTTTTGTTGGAAATCTTACATTCCTGAGGTGGCCCAACCGTCACCATGGCAAAATTTGATGATGTGATACTAGGGAAATCGAGGGAAACACTGAAACTTAATAGGCACACACATTCTTTTAGTCATATTTTTTAACATAATACCCCTTAATTGATCTGTTAGGTCCCAGGGACTCCACAGAATTTTCAAAGCGTTGTAAAAATATTGTTATTTCACATAAAAGTTCATGCGTCTCAGTACCTTACTCCAATAGCGCACGGCGTGCGGGAGCGGAAAAACGTGCGTGTGCGCTCATTTATTGGTGAGTTATTACGTTCATGGAGTCCACGGGACTCCACCAGAGCGTTTGTGTTACTTTTTTACTAATTCCATAACTTTGTATTTTTGTAGTTTTAATAGAGAATTTCTTCTTTTTAGGCTTCAAAATGGCGTCCAGTAGACAGATAGTGAATTTAGATCATCTAGATGCTGAATCTATTGTAATATTGCGTCTATACAATGATATACTTCCTCGTCAGCTGCGCGAGTTGATATCTGACATCGCAAAAGTACCTTTGGTGAACGAAGAACAAGATGATGATGACAAATTGCCTACAAACCAAAGAAAATATTGTCACATAATTATGTCTTTCACGCCTAAAGAGAAAGACTGTATATTTATGTCATAACTGTAAAAGCCCGTATATATAAGCTGTACTAGAAAAATTTGTACCCATTGTCGCCTCAACTAAAGACTAACAGCTGCACGTTTTTTATTTTTATATAAAAACTTATCTTTTTTTATAATTTTCCCAAAATTATACTATATTGTTATTATTATTCATAAGTGAAAAGTTAAAATATACTTAAGTTTATATTTTTTATGATAGCCAGAAGTTGGCACTACTTTTTGATAGTTAAATTTAGAAGATAATTTTGTTTGTATTTTTAAAAACTTAAGTGATTATAAATACCAAAGTCTGATTTAAAATTCTGATAGTGTATTTGATACTCAAATAAAATACCTAATTTTGTTACTATTTGTAAATGTGTTTTTATTTAAACCAAAAAAATGTTGGTAGAGTCCCTTGGACTCCACCAGATAAATTAGAGTATATTTAGGCACCAGATTAACTGAGGGATACAAATATTTATGTCCGGTAATTATCACCTCATGTTGCTAAGCTGATGATTGAAGGTACAACTCCTCAACGGTTAGGAGCTGAGAGCAAATTCTTTCATTGTACGTTTAGGTGGACTGATAGTAGTATTCTTTCAGGCTATAAGATGGCTATTAGATAAACATGATTATAAAAGGTATCTCTTTAACGTTTAGAAGTTAAGTGAAAAAATTCCAACTATGCTTATGTGTGCAGAATTATTAAAATTACTAAAAAGAATGAAATAAATTAAGTTTTTAACAAAAAAATAGAACCGACTTCAAACGGTAAAAAATAAAATTGTTCAGTACCTACTTCTTCTTGCTTATGGTAATGACTCTTAAAACTATTTTTGAAGTCGGGCCCTTAGTAAAATGTCCTGTCTTAGTAAATATAGTGTACCTTTCGATCTGAATGGGCACCGACTCCAATATAGTTTTAACAGTCATTATCATAAGCAAGAAGAAGTAGGTACCGTCCCACTGTCTGTACTGTCGGTGCCCATTTAGTACGAATGGTACGACATTTTAGTAAGGGCCCGACTCCAAAAATAGTTTTAAGAGTCATTACCATCAGCAAGAAGAAGTAGATACTGAACAATTTTATTTTTTACCGTTTGAAGTCGGTTCTATTTTTTTGTTAAAAACTTAATTTATAATTATTACCAAAATGCAATAAAATTCCTATAAATCGTAAACATGTTGTTTATTATATTTTATACAATAAAAGACAACAACAATTTCGGGAAATTACAAATTGTCTTCTCGTCCAGAGTACCGCAGTGCCTGAAGTCGAAAGTTTTCGAGCAGTGTGTGTTGCCAGTGATGATCTACGGCGCGAGGTGGTCTTTTACAGTTAGCCTTTTCCACAGGCTCAAGGTCGCTCAGCGAGCGATGGAGAGGGCTATGATTGGTAATTCTCTACGCGACAGAATCTGTAATGATGAAATCCGTAGACGAACGAAGGTTACCGACATAGCTCTCAAAATCTGCAAGCTGAAGTGGCAATGGGCAGGCCATATAGTTAGGAGGACTGACAACCGGTGGGGAAGAAAGGTCCTCGAATGGCGACCACGTCTCGGCAAAAGGAGCACAGGCCGCCCTCCAACCAGGTGAACTGACGACCTGAAGAAGATAGCGGGAAACCGCTGGATTCAGAGGGCGCAGGACCGGACGGAGTGGCGAACATTAGGGGAGACCTATGTCCAGCAGTGGACTTTAAAAGGCTGATGGATGGATGGATGGTTAGGATATTTTATACATAAGTTCAGCCGTGATAAATCCCTGTTCTATCTGCAGGTAGGGAAATTTTCACAAATATCCTACTATTCATATATTATTATTACACAGATTAATCACACACCAATTACAGAGAGAATAATGGAATAAGACAAACCAATTACGGAAACGAGAAGTTTTCCTGGCTGTCGACCGCAAGAATTGGTCCTTCATCTTCACATCACATGAACCACCTTGTAAATAAACAAAGTTAATACTCATTTACAAGCGCGTACAGCTTGGCGCGGTGACTGACGTAGAATGCAAGTGATCAAGTCAGCTAAGCAAACCGGGCGCGGTCGGGTGTGAGATTGATGACCGCTAGTGGCAAAAATTTCATGCGGGTTTCTGTGCTTCGGAAGGCATTTTAAGTAGTATGTATTGATTGTTAGCGATAGATCGAAGTATCGGAGACCTTATGGGCGATTTAAACATCAGATAGTAGGCTGGCCACTAATATCCAACAACCCGTATTGGAGTTATGTGGAGGAGTAAGCTCCAGACTCCATAAAAAAGGGTTGCAGCTAATACTCATTTAGTAGAAGCCTCAAAGAGAATGTGTTTTCTAATCCATACTTAATATTATAAATTCTCTTCTCTAAAGTAACTCTGCTGTCTATCTGTCTGTAACGGTTTCTCGCTTTAACTACTGAACCAATTTTAATGACATTTGGACACAACGGGTCCACGCGGGCGAAGCCGCTGGCGGAAGGCTATTATTTAATTATATAGTATTTAGTAGGCTCATTTTGCAATGAGGTTATGGACCTCTTTTAAACTTTTATGTTTTAGACAGTAATACGAAACTGTATGAAAGATGATGTATTGATGAAAATTTTTCTTTAAACATTTTAATATAAAATGGAGTAGTCGAGTCACCTGCATGGTACAATGTAGGGAAATTGAGACAATTATACACTCCCCTGACTATAAGGGAAATGACGCTACATCCTAAATATTGGTTATAATCTTTCAGCATATTCCCATAAATATAAAAACAACCGATAAAAGAGAATAATACAACAAGGCGAAGACAAACCTTCGTCGGTCGAAATACCCAAGAGCTCAGATCAAATAAAAAAGTGTAGATAGAACTCTGCGAACAGCGAATTGTGACCAGCAGTTTAAACTGCACTAAGCCGTGTACATACAAACGACACGCAAACACGTACAACGTACACGAAGCTAAACCTGGCTTTGCCAGTCTAATTTCGCAGCGTTTGGAGTAAAACGTTATCAAAAATATAAAAATTTACAAAAATAAATGTCAAAATTGTGTTGTGTAAAGTTGTAATGGTAATAGTATTATTAAATAATAATTATAATAATGACGTGTGTTGGTCGGTCACGCACGTGTTAAATACTTATGTAAACTATAGTGGGTGTACTGACTGTTAGCTAATGACCTACCAAATATAATGTATTGAATTTTAACTATTGTATAAATTAATACTGAAATATTTATTGTCAATGTAATTGTAAGATAATTCAGAACTAATGTCCTAAAATATAGCTAATATGAAATGGAAAGGTAAAATAAAAGGGTCACATGATGTTTTAAACTCATTTATTTGTATTTTAATGATTTTAGTTGTTTTTAATGATTACCTAACGATCGTTTGCTCTGCGAGGCGTAATAACTTAACATGTAAAGTATAAAGTAATACGTTTTAAAATATATGACCCATCAATATCAGCATAATATTCAAACCACACAATAGTACAATAATAGGTTATACTTAGTACAAAAAATAAGAATATGATCGTACCTTAATTATCAACGGCTTTCCTTCTCAGATTATTCACATTCTAGGTTCTTTCCTTAGTAGTTTCGTCTCAGACTAACAGAGTAACACTTTAATTACATTACAAATCTTTCTTGAATCTTCCCAGACGAATGAGACTGGGATAGGCTCCTACCGCCTTTTTATATCCTATCCTCAGGCAAAGACAATGAGACAAGTGACAATGTGCCGACATTTTGAAATAATCATGTAAGATAATATGAATTATAAGAAACATAAAATATAATCTAAACTAGCTTAACGCTTACTGAAATCATGTGCATTTTAATTAATTATATCAACAGAATATTACACATCTCACTTGTCCATTGACTACACTATTTTATCTGTATTTTGTTATCTGTGTTTACTCTGTATATTTCATCTGTTAATATTGGTTTTGAAAACTTATTTAATATACACTGATATTTACAAGTTTTATTACATGTAGAAGATAAATAAAATATCAATATATTTTATTTATCTATCACGGCCATACTGACAAGTACTGCGTTCTCGAAGTACATAAAACAATTTATTTATTTTATCTAAAAAAAAAGACAGAATTTACTTTATTATAAATAAGCTATAACTTGTAAATATTTCGTTTTACATTATGGATTTTATTTGTGTAATTTTATTGACCAAGTGCTAGTCATGCTAGGCCCGGTCCACCCGCTGCCGATGACATAGACCTGCACCCAGGGAACGGTCACGCAGCGGCACTTATTTTTAGAATTATAACATATCTGTATTTTATTTTTCACACAATATTGTTAAGATGAGAATAAATTGGCTTTATATTACACGATCAAGAAGAGATAATCAACAACAATTCGACTTCAATGGCCATCAAAATAATGTTTAAATTAAATTATTCAAAATAAAATAAAATTATTTTCATTTTCATTTTATAATTGACATGACATTCGTATTTTTTGACATACAAATTTAGTCAATAGTAAAATAAAATGTGTTTTCGTTTTGACCTATGAGGACGACCCGCGTGGCGTAATGGTTACCACGCCGGACCGCCAATCGAAGGGTCCCAGGTTCGATTCCCGGCGAAGCAGAAATTTGAATGAGAGTTTAAATTTCTGTTCTCAGTCTGGGTGTTTGTGTTTCTGTCTCTGAGTGTGTCCGTGGTACCCACAGTATGAGTGTGAAACGTTATAATTTAACAATTTTGACATTACTTTATGTTCCTTTGTCATTTTATTTAAATTTAAATTTGACATGAATCAATATTTTTAATTTATCTAACGAAGTTAAGGTATGTGCCAATTAGAAAATGTGATCAAAACCCCTAGTTTTTTTTTTCAAGATCAAAATTATTTTAACGCGCTAACGCAAACTGTAATGTTTAGCTGTAAGTTTTATTAAATAAAGGAATAAATCTTTGAAAATGGGTAGTGAAGGCAAAATAAAAGAAAAATATAACAGAGAGGACATCAAGATTTTAAGTATGTAAGAAATACATATATAAAACGTTGGCATGGATAGTCAAGCATTTAGGATGATGTGGTGTTTATTTCTGTAAATGTCGAGTCTAACAGTGTTAAACAAATAACTAAAGCATTTAATAGACGTCATAATATTATACTGTTTACATTATTTAGGCCAATTATCTACCATTATTGTACTTCTCCTTCTTTTCACACGATTTTTTTTTTGCAGTGTCAAGTTCGATCCACCCGCTGGCGTGGCTTAAACCTGCACCGTTCATTCAAAGAACAAAGGCAGAATTTTGACTGGGTTTATGTTAGCGACCGCAGATACGAGTATCACAAAAACTAAACAAGTTGAATTATTTTGTACGATTGTTACCGGAGTTTATTTATGATGTAAAAAGCATATCAACCAATTTAGAATTAGTACAATAAACTAGAATTATTAACAGTGATGTGACAGGACAAATACTTTGTATGAATGTCATTTATTTGTATCGATTATGAAATTATATGAAATGAATGATCGATACAATTAGGCATTGGTTGTGTTTTTAAAATGCGGTTGTTTGTAGTAAATTATTTGATATCTTTAATAAACTGATATCAATTAGCTATATCTGTAAAGTGATACAAAATTTACATTCAATAAAATGGAATAAATTAAATTCAATAAAATAAAATGCTATGATAAGCATCGTTTCAATGTTGTATCGATTTTAAATTAAACTAGTTTACGCCGCAGTTCTAATATCGACCGCAGTGACTTGACACTTGACAGTAATTTATGCAAAATGCCGAATACAAAACCTGCGTTTATCCTTTCGGTTATGTTTTGGGCATGTATTCGGTTTTCTATTTATTTCTACTCGATCTGGACTTTTTATGGACTGATTAATACTGCCCCGTGTGAAACTGCAACATATGCGTAATATTAATGAGTCAAACGATAATATAACATTGAAAACTGCGATATCTTTTTTTTTTCGGCCTTTCCCGAATAAAAATAAACTAGCCTGTAGACTCCGGTATTATCGCCGAATCTTATGCATATTTTTCTTATAACGCGATGCTTCAATTTAATTACAGACAACTCTAGGTTTGACGATCTGCCATTGTTCTTTAATGACCAGCGGACACAACTGAATTTTGTTTTCATACCATCGTAACTTATTTTCTAAGCCAACTTTTCTGTAATTTCTCATTTCACACAAGGTTTTTCTTAAAAATTAACTTTATTATTTTTTCTTTATTTTTTTTTTCTTATTTCACACAATCATGCGTCAATTATTTGACACATAGTTTTTCTTTATTTTTATTTCACACAATCATAAGTCAATTATTTGACATAAGTAAATATTTTTTATTATAGTTATTTATTTTATTAGCGAATTCAATAATATATTATAATCATCAAGCTTGTCAAAGACAAATTAGTGTATAAATATAATTCAACATCACAATATCAGTAATTTTCATCGAATAATTTACTGGGTCAACAGACACCAACTTTCATATTTTCTTAATACGCCATAACTACCCTAAGCCAAGCAGAGCAGAACGAAACGATCATTATAAAATCAATCGATTAATGAATAATTTTATACTTTTATATATTTTAGTATTGTTTATTTATTTTATGCAATAATTTTAATGTTAATATTTGAATATTTTAAGTTTTTAAAATCCGATAAGAGCGGTCTTAAAGGATCTTCGGCTTTTGATGCCTACCCACCGCTGGGTCAATGAGAGAAAAAAAAGCCGGGGAAAAAAAACTCTCAGGCACTGTTTAATTTAACTTAAGTTCAAGTTTAATAACAAATCGCGATAATTTTAACAAAACAATTTTAGTATAAACAATTTAATTGCTTTTATTTCTTATTAATTTTAATTACAAAGCCTACCACACATTTTCATCGTCACCCAGGGTTGACAGCAAGACAATGCCTCTAAGCATAAGGTTTAACCCTTTGTAACTTTTAATAAAATTTATTAAATACACATGTCGCACATCGGCAAGAAGAGAGTCACAACACATAAAAATACGAAATTGAGATAAGTATGCTATGAGAAAGGCAATCTCAAACTTTATCTGCTACAAAAACGTCATAAGTATAGCGCGATTCCTCGTCAAGAGATGGCATTTAATACCCTTTTTCACCGAGCCACTTTCCTACCTTTTGTAGCGTAAACAGTGTCACATCACAGTTGATACAGAACGGACGTGCATCTAGTGTGTGTAATACTGTCATAACATGTGTAACGACCCTATTACGGTAAGTAATTTTCATATATTTGCTTTGATTTCGACAAAAAGACAGTCACATCATGTTTAGTGACCATATTTTTGAGTTATTCTCACTAAGTATTTTAAAATTAGAGAATAGAACTGTCACATCATGTGAAATGACTGTATTGTTGAGTTATTCTCATTAAGTATTTTCAAATTGGAGAATAGAACTGTCACATAATGTGAAATGAAAGTTTTTTTACGCCAAAGAAAGACCGCTGTGAACTTTGTGCAAGTTATGAAAATGCCGAAGGTAGTGCGAAAGAAAACTTAAAGCTGAAATATTTGAAACATTTGGAAGAAAAAGAAGAATCAAGAAGAGAAAAAGAGCGTGATAAAGGAAATATCAGACCAGATAATGTAGTAGCTGTTTATGACTTACAAGCTGTCTTGCAGCTACCTCGTGGAAATACCTCAGTATTTTATTATAAGTCAAAATTAAATAATTTTAACCTAACGATTTCAGAATTGAGCACTGATAGGAACGAATGTTATTTTTGGCATGAAGGGGAAGCTAATCGTGGGGCTGATGAAATTGGCTCATGTGTATTCAAAAGCATACAAAGCAAAATGCAGTCTTATGAAGGCCCAGGTCTTGATTTCACATTTTATTCGGATAACTGCTGTGGCCAAAACAAAAATAGGTTTATTTTATCGTTATATTCATTTTGCCTACGTAAATATTCAAAAATTTAAAGTATATCTCATAATTTTCTGATACTTTATTTGTTTCTACCCTCAAAGATATTTAATAGTACCTGATTAATCTTAAAAAACAATAAATATTAGTAACTAATAAAAGTGTTTCATTTCATGAAATCCATGATAATTTTGTCGAAAAAAGTGACACATTAAGAGGAATTTAAATGTAAAAAAAATAATATAAAATGGAAAAAATATCTTTAGATTCTAATTTCCAGAAAAATATATTAGAGCATTAAATAATCTTCTGAAATATATTTTAAGTTCTTCGATATACTCTCTCAGAAAATTATTAATGGAATTATAATTTCTAAAAAAAAGGAAATCGTGATTTCCCAAAAACTGCATTTATTGTGTTGTGACACTCTTCTTGCCGATGTGCGATGTATACTACACATGGCCATCTACCATTTCATTAAGGTTCGGCCAATCTGACACAACACAAATATGTCATAGTATTAGTCAAATAATTGTATCAATATGCAATAGGTTCAAGCAGGGTAACTAAACAGGGGCCATTGGAAAAGTTGATAATAAAAATCGTAGTTATGCAACCTTAAAAATATAACATAATTAGGTTTTATGTCATCTAATAATAAATTTGAATTTTGGAATTTCTAATAAATTTGAATTTTGGAATTTCAAATAAATACTAACCGAAAAAGCAGAAGTTTTTAAGATTATAAGATATAATAGACGAGCAATTCTTGTATAATAGATACATACGATATATAGAATCTCGAAAACTCCTCCGACGATCCCTATGAAATTTAGTAAGTATGATTTCGGAAGCCATAAATCGATCCAGCTAGGTTTCCTTTTTAGAAAACGCCGTTTTATACCTGTTTAAACTAAAATATAAATTAAGAAAATATCACGTACATCTATTAGCGAAGTGTGTATTGATGTTTATAAAGTCGTAATATTGGACACAATTTTGTATTTTACAATTAATATGGATAGGGACAAAAGTAAATGAATATTTTTTGTTTGGTACCGTTTTGATGCCAAAAAGGTTTCCAAAGTCGAGAAGAAAAAATAGAAGGAAAAAAAAGCTCAGGAAAAAAAAAGTTTTAAAAAACTACTACGACAATATGATGACAATGTAAACTTGTATCTATATTATGTAGATCAGTGGCAGATTATAATTTTATTGATTGTGATGGCACTTATATAAAATAACTCATTATTTTGTAAGTTGGAGCAAACAAGATATTTGGACACTTTGCCCAAAATAAACTTGAATTTATAGCTTAAAAAAAGGTTGCACAAAACTACGCTTGGAAATTAGAATAACTGTTAACCAATCATCGCCCTCTCATATATCGCAAAAAGTCTATGGACTTCACGAATCATTTTATCACACAAAATGTATTAGTATGTTACGTTTTTGACAGTTCATTAAAGTATCTCAATTGATTCGGCAGTCCAAGACGATATTCATTACAAAATTCACGATTACGATTTAGTTCGCATTTTATTTTTACAGAAAATTTTCAATTTACCCTAATTGACCCTAGGCATAAAAAATTATAATTAGTTGAAACGAGGGTAGATTCTTTTTTTACTTTTCAGGTAGTTGTGAATTGTGTTACTTGGGATTCTCACCTTGAGCATATTCCAGATAGATATCTCTTAAAACTATAATTATGTAGGTACTTAGAAATATGCCAATTGAAAATAGTAAAATCGTAAAATTTAAAAAATAAAGTATCAGTCCAACTAAAAATAATAGCCTCTTAGGGCCTCACCGACTTTTTCAAATATAACCACGTAACTGTTGCTGGCTCGAATAATGTCAGTATCCCAACGTCCTCCGTAAATTCTTTCTTTCAGCTGTTCCAGCAGCAATCCACAAAGTTGTTGCATACTCGCAGATTGCGACCAGACCTTCTAAAGTGGCAGGATTCATTCTGAAACTCAAAACAATTGGTATTAGTATTTCCGTCGTCAGGGCCGATCCCACTTCTGATGTTAAATACTTATGTAAACTAGAGTGGGTGTACTGACTGTTAGCTAATGACCTACCAAATATAATGTATTGAATTTTAACTATTGTATAAATTAATACTGAAATATTTATTGTCAATGTAATTGTAAGATAATTCAGAACTAATGTCCTAAAATATAGCTAATATGAAATGGAAAGGTAAAATAAAAGGGTCACATGATGTTTTAAACTCATTTATTTGTATTTTAATGATTTTAGTTGTTTTTAATGATTACCTAACGATCGTTTGCTCTGCGAGGCGTAATAACTTAACATGTAAAGTATAAAGTAATACGTTTTAAAATATATGACCCATCAATATCAGCATAATATTCAAACCACACAATAGTACAATAATAGGTTATACTTAGTACAAAAAATAAGAATATGATCGTACCTTAATTATCAACGGCTTTCCTTCTCAGATTATTCACATTCTAGGTTCTTTCCTTAGTAGTTTCGTCTCAGACTAACAGAGTAACACTTTAATTACATTACAAATCTTTCTTGAATCTTCCCAGACGAATGAGACTGGGATAGGCTCCTACCGCCTTTTTATATCCTATCCTCAGGCAAAGACAATGAGACAAGTGACAATGTGCCGACATTTTGAAATAATCATGTAAGATAATATGAATTATAAGAAACATAAAATATAATCTAAACTAGCTTAACGCTTACTGAAATCATGTGCATTTTAATTAATTATATCAACAGAATATTACACATCTCACTTGTCCATTGACTACACTATTTTATCTGTATTTTGTTATCTGTGTTTACTCTGTATATTTCATCTGTTAATATTGGTTTTGAAAACTTATTTAATATACACTGATATTTACAAGTTTTATTACATGTAGAAGATAAATAAAATATCAATATATTTTATTTATCTATCACACGCATATTTTCAAAACCGGCCTCACAGAATTGTTCGCGGAGTTCTATCTATACTTTTTTATCTGATCTGAGTCTACGAGTAAGGAAAAATCATGTTCCTGACGGCCAGAGGAAATTGTGCTGCGTCTTCGTGTGAAATGAAATAATAATGGACATCTCAAATATTATGGTAATGCGGAGTAATTTGCTCGAGAAACCGGCATGTTTTGAGTTCGGGGACCGCCGAATGGACAGATATTCTAAACAATATTTTAAGAATGCCTGAGATATATTGTATTGTAAGAATTCTCTGAACAACGACAATTATTATTCTAAAATTGAATCTGTCTGGTAAGTATTAATGTAAATGTTAAATGGAATAAGTACCTAGTTAGTATAAAATAAAATAAAAAGTCTCACTCAAACCAAATAAATCAAAATGACACTTAAAGACTTACTGCTTAAGTATTTGCTTATAAATACTAACTAAACAGGTTACGTATCTACGTATACGGTATTCATAAAAAATGTCTATGATTGCTGATATAATATGTATAACAAACTCACACAGAAAGGTTTTTATTTTACTGTAAACATTTAAGTAGAAATAAGATAAAATAAATTCTTTAAATAATAATTAAAATCCCCGTTGATGAAACCCATCTCAAGATTCCAGGAATTGCCAAGACGGAAATATATTTTATTAAAAAAATGTATATTGACGTTCGATCATCATCAATATTGGTTGACAATCAAGATTTTCAACTTTCCACGAGATAGGGTAAGTTAAAATTAATATATTGATAATTATTAATCATCTTCAGCTATTCTTAACGGCAAATTGATTTTTTCTACCGAAACAAAAAACAGCATAATTTAGTAGTAGAAAGTACAAAGTGGGGGCTGATAACATAAGTTTTCACAGCCTTTAATTGATGTTTATCCACTAAAGACACTTTTTATTACTATTTACTTACGTGACAAACCTAACATCCAGCCTGACGAAAACTTGTTCACAGATACCAAAAACCTGCCGAATAAATTTTGTATTCATCGAGATCTTGGATCAAGTTCTAAGTAAGATCTCTAATAGGCAAATAAATACAAAAAGCATTACTACTCGATTGATATGTTCAACCATTATTTTCCTTTTTGATATTATTAAAATAAATACAATCGGCATAATATTCTACAACACGTTTACGTAATTCACAATACATTAACTTCAATACAATTTGCAGAATTTCATAAAATCTGAAGCCCAAAAATTATTAGACTTGAAAAATACCCTCCGTCGGTTCACTCGCCATTAATTTCGAAAGTCGTAAAAGTCCGTCCCATCCTCGTATCACATCTTCCAAATTTTAGAATCCGCTAAGTGGAAGTATTTTAAGTATATTAAAGTTAAGAGTTTCACGAGACACAGACGCTCAAAAATTACTATCTTTTTTAATAATGTGATTCATAGGTAAAAAAGAATAATGATAGTACCGTCGGCCAGCTAACCAGTCAACCGCAGTCATACAGAAAATAAAATACACCCATCCATATGTCCATAGGCAACGGTGACCACTCACTATCAGGTGGCCCGTATGCCTATTTGCTGGTGTTTTTTACATAAAAAAATCCATCCCTTAATCTTTGAAATTACATTGCTTGAAATTGGCCTTCCGTAATTTACTGTTATAAAGAAGTTGCTTGGTATATTTATATATATATATATATATATATATATATATATATATATATATATATTGAAAATCTCGCTTAAAAATGTGCCGTATTTTTTTAATATGCCCTACGAAAATTGTTGCAGTTTTTCATAGTTCATCTCTCGGAATATTGGTAAGTTGATGTCTGAACTCGGGCCTAACTTAGTAAGTTATGAGAAGCACTCAGCGAATTTAAAGGAAATGCGAATCTCTGTATTAATGCTTTATAGAACTTCAGTTGTGAATGTTGTTCTTTAAATTTCTTTTTTGACGTGAATTCGTCTAATAAATCGATGAACGCCGGCTTACATCGAGACATGTTTGTAAGAAATCGATGGTATACTAAAACGTAAGAAATTATCCATTTCAGGATAGATAAATAGAAATTGGTTATTCGAGTAGTATGTAAGTTTACTTTCGCCTACGACAATTTATCGCCATCGTCAAGGATTAACTGGCAGAGAATACCATTAGGCATTAAGAGGCCGTATACGAAATTTTGCCGATTTCGCTGATTTAGCTTATTTAACACATGAAATCCTTAGGTACCTCGAGAGACATCGGTTGATCAGCGATCGTCAGTATGGCTTTCGCCAGGGCCGGTCGGCCGGTGATCTCTTGGTGTACCTCACACACCGCTGGGCTGAAGCCATCGAGGGTAACGGGGAGGCTTTGGCAGTCAGCCTGGATATCGCAAAGGCCTTTGACCGGGTCTGGCACAAGGCCCTTCTCGCGAAGCTACCATCTTACGGTCTTCCCTTGAGGATATGCAACTGGGTGGCTAGCTTTTTATCTGAGCGGCAGATTAAGGTCGTTGTTGAAGGATGCTGCTCAGATATGAAGCCCATTAACGCCGGTGTTCCCCAAGGCTCAGTGCTGTCCCCTACACTATTCATTCTGCATATCAATGACATGCTGCAACAATCACGCAGTATACATTGCTATGCAGATGATAGTACGGTGGACGCACTATACACCTGTCGAGCCAATGCCTCTAGGTCACAAGTGGAGGAAAGCAGAATCAAACGTGTGTCTGAAGTCGAGAACTCTCTGGAGCGGGTCTCGGAATGGGGTCGACTTAACCTTGTCGAGTTTAACCTCACGAAGACACAAGTTTGCGCGTTTACCGCTAAAAAAGCCCCATTTGTTATAGCGCCCCAGTTCAAGGGCACCGCGCTCACCATCGGTGAAAGTGTCAGTATCTTGGGAGTTGACATTACGAGTAAAGTGCAGTTCTGGAGTCATTTGGAGTACAAAGCCAAATTGGCATCAAAAAAGCTTGGTGTCCTCAACAGAACGAGGCAGTACATCACTGCGGGGCAACTCCTGACGCTGTATAAGGCCCAGGTCAGACCCCACATGGAGTACTGCTCCCATCGCTGGGCAGGAGCACCGAAGTACCAGCTACACCCATTTGACTCCGTTGAAAAGCGCGCAGTCCGAATCGTCAACGACCCAAGATTGACTGACAGGCTAGAGCCGCTTAGCTTGCGAAGAGACATAGGCTCGCTCTGCGTGTTCTACCGACTTTACTATGGTGAGTGCTCCGAGGAACTCTTCAAATTGATGCCTACATCACCATTCCATGATTATACCACCAGACGAAGGTTAAAGTTCCACCGGCACCATCTGGACTCGTGGCGGTCCTCCACAGTCCGCTTTGCACGCTCCTTTTTACCACGGACGTGTAGATTATGGGACAACCTTCCAGCTGAGGCATTCCCAGTGGACTATTACATGGGGTTCTTCAAGAAAGCTGTAAAAAAAGTTCTCCTCCAAAGCCGGCAATGCTCGGGCGGCTCCCCTAGGGTTGCCCGTGTCCATAGGCGACGGTGATCGCTTAACATCACGCGGCCCGTCTGCCTTATTGTTAGGTTTATTTATAAAAATAAAAAAAAAAGAAATTTTGCAGTCAAAATACAGTATATCCATAAGTTTTATTGCAAAATATAACTGATCATTTCAATAATAAACTATTAAATAAAAGCCACTTTTCGATTTTTATTACGTTGTTTTGCTTATTAGACATGAATACGGTGATGGTTTTGTGAATTTTACTGTTATAGGTACAGAATGTTACATATTTCCGCATCATTGTAAAATCTAAACAGATTGAAAAAAATGCCACGTATTGCTGTAAAAATTACATACATAGTAAATAAGCCACTTTTGCCAGTCTTATATAAAAAATATTAGCTAAAAACATTGAAATTAGCCAATTTTGAGAGAAAATGGGCCAGAAATTGCATTTGATTTCAGCAAATTGGATTATTCTTTCATAAAATATATATAACATAAATACACTTCAGTTCATAATCAATCCGTTTCCTGAAAAAAATTATTAAATTAACAATGAAAATTTGGCATTAAAAATCTTTTAAAGTAAGTAACCTAAATCTCGCATTATAATTCTTGACGCAAGCTAAAAAAGTGGCTAATCCATTAGATTATTACTGAAATGATCAGTTATATTGTGCAATAAAACTTATGGAAATACCGTAATTTAACTGCAAAATCTCATGTGTTAAATCAGGTAAATAAGCGAAATCGACAAAATTTCGTATACGGCCCCTTAAATTCGCCATTGTAAATAGGAGGTTTACAAAAGAGTAAATAAATAAAATACATAAATAAACCTTCTAATAGTCGGTAGCATTATAAGAAATGTAAAAAAATACATCGTAAAACCCAGTATCATTGGGTAGCAGCCAGCCGCGTATAAGAGTAAATGCGAAATTCGTCCAGAAAATACAACGTTTGAAAGAATTCCAAAAGATAGCTTTTAGCTGATTGAAGCATTTTGGCTAGTAATTAAGGATAGCTAATTCATACTGCACAAAAGATGTTTTACGAATTGGTGATGCAAATGAAGATTATTTAGAACCTTTTACTTTTCTTTTTGAATTGATGTTTTCAGATAGAACTTCTCAGATTATTTTGTGATTAAAAATGTATGCCTCTTATGTTCCTTTTTGTTTGTGTTCTGTATCTTACAGCGAAGGTAGCCTTATGAAAGAAAGAAAGCTTGGAAAGCCTAATTTTTTTTATTTAAACGAAATAGCAGACAAGCATGCAGGCCACGTGGTATTAAGTGGTCGCTGCAGCCCACGGACATCTACCCACAACCTCAAGCAAGCATAGGTAAGTCTTTTCTGAGGTCATATGCAGTTGCGCTGCTACTCCGGAGGCTGGTGGTCGCATCATGTAAGTGTGTCATGTAAGTGTGTGTGGCAGACATACCGACTAAGTCCTATCGTAAAGACTTAGTCGGTATGTCTGTCGGTAGAAATATGTAATATCAATATCGCTTTTTTACACAAACGCTGGCTACATAAAGGCATAAACGTGCCTGGCCCAGCGGCTAGCGTGGAACGCAAGCAATTTACTCAGCTAAGCAAAACGGTTTCGGTCGGGTGTGATGATGGGTGAACGCTAGTAGCAAACTCATCAGTTTCGAAGAGCACGTTAAGCAATCAGTTCTGGTTGTCCTCGACGAATAGTTGTCGTTTAACTTGTCGGAGGCCTCAACATCATACGGCAGGCTGGCCTACTCGCATTTCCACATACCCGAGCAGAGTGGAGCAGCGTGGTAGAGCCTTTTCCAGTAAAGGGGAGAGACTGGGTCCAGAAGCAAAAAGGGTATTCAATTCGATTCAATCCATTCATTTGTGAATATAGGTCAAAAAGGTCTTACATACTATGTTACAATGTTACGCTATATTCAGTCAGCCCTTCTGGGTACACAAATATTTAAAATTTAAAATTCATGCACCAATAATTTTAAATATGCAATAATAATCATTTATCATTGTTTTAGCTACGTTTACATAATATGTAAACATAAAATGGTAACAAAAGGTATATTTTATAAAAATTACTTGTACTAATTAACTGTTAACGAATCCAGCAACGGATAGGTCTTTTCAATCTCCAGTTTTAAAATCTCGCTGGAGACTGCGGAAATCTAAAATAGTGGAATATCCCGGCCGTCCAAAGCAGACGTCTCGATATTTTATGACGAATATAAAATGCTTTACTTCGAAAAGTTCTGATCCAATATTTCATTCGATAAAAACTACTTTAATAAATTGCATATCCGGATTTATAAAACCAAGTTTGACTAGCGCTCCTATATCACGGTCTGAACTCTTTAAGAGAAAAGGTGGGTATCTATTGGATTTTTTTAATTTCCACTGTTGGGCACAGCTCTCCTCTCAGAAGTGAGAGGGATTGGAGTCATACTCTTGTGGTGTATACTATTAATACTGTAAAATAATTATAATACTGTTGAATGATTTGTGGACATCGTGTCGGTGTGTAGGCAGCAATGAAACACACGCATGTTAGTTACCAAATGCTTATTAAATCATCACAATTTATTTATATACCAACCTTAGTCACTCATACATTACATACACTACTGCATCTTGCACGCGTCGTCACTCGAACACTAAAACAAACCCCACAGTCTAAAACCCTGGCCAAGTGCGGATTAATGGACATCATCGCTTCGAGAATCGATGAATTACTCTCAGGCATGTGGCTGTCCTTTTTGCGTCCCACTGCTGGGCACGGGTCTCTCCCCATTATTGGGAAGGCCTGGAGCTTACTCCACCACCCTACTCCAATGCGGGTTGGTGGAGATTACAGAATACTCTAATAATATCTGCCACCCACCGACAGCTGGCAATTAGGAAGAGCTGAAGCATATGAATCTAATACGAGTACCTATAAACGAACAATTCTTGTGTATACCTATATTATCATATTATTATATGACCTATATTATTGTATAACATATATATTATATAACATATATTATTACACTATTATTATATTTTTATATTATATAATCCGGATCGCGAAAACGGCTTCAACGATCATGAAATTTAGTATGCAGAGGGTTTTAGGGGCGATAAATCGGTCTATCTAGGTTTCATTTTTAGAAAATGTCGTTTGATCCGTGTTTAAAGAGATAATTAAACTAAACATAAACTGAAAAATATGACTCTTCCTGACACCTATTGGTGAGTAATATGTTACACATTTTTTAAAATTTGGGATCTACTTAAGTAGATGGCGCTGCAAAATCAATTGTTTTTGTCTGAGCAAGGCTTGGTTCTCCAGGTACTAAAGTTTAATGGATATTGTCGTAAAAAAAAGGACTGAGGGCTTTATGTTACGCTTAAATACTAAATCGTGCATATTACCAAGTAGGAACCTTTCATCCAACTTCTGATTATACCAATCAATGATCTATAAATATCTCACTAACATACATACATGAATAATATATTCAAATAATGCTTCAGATGTCTCATACAAGCTACAGCAACTAGCAAATGTACTCGAGGTGAGCTGGAGCGTAGCGGATTTGATTAAATGCAACTGCCGTGTCGTGCGGCGACTCGAACCGAGCAATCCGTACCACTTATCTAATCTGTGTTACATAACCTCACAAAAACAGCACTACTATTTTAATTTATAATCTAATATTGGTACTACACTGAGACACAGATCATTGGCCAATACGCTCCGATGTTCTGAATCTGAAAAAAAGTCCTTTGAATCACCTGGACAACAATACAATGATAACAGACGGGATCACTTGATGTGTCCTCCACTTACGACCCAAAAAACCTATCTTAATAGTGATTGCGTATGAGCAAAAATCACTTACGTTCTATTAAGGCAATATTCTTGAGAAACGATCTCCAAATGTTTGTGTAAGTGTAACTGTAACTGTAAATGTTCCAGTCTCGTGCGGTGACTTACAACTAGCAATTATTTACACTTAACTATAGGTACTACAATAGAGCACATGTGGCCATGACATGATGCTATTTAGGTTTATGTTTTATGCAATATGTTATATTTATTTTATGTGATTTAAAACTGATGATACCCAAAATACTAACCCTAGAGAATTTTAGATTCAATCCGCTAGTGACAAATATATTTAAGGCGAACTAGAGAGTGTCACATTTGATTAAATGCAACTGCCGTGTCGTGCGGCGACTCGCACCGAGCAATCCTCGACATTTATGTACACTGCAATAGCGCTAAAGAGCTCATGATGATTTTAAGATTATTGTATTGAGATAGCATGGAGATTGGAGAGTGGCTAGCTACTTTTTACCCTGTAAAAAATATGTTATTCCTATGGGAAAAAGGGGAACTTACGCGAGCGGAGCCGCGGTCAGAAAGCTAGTCTTCACTGTAATTCCATTTAATTACATTGTCACATTGAAAGCTAGTAGTTGCCTCAGAGGAAGCATTTTATAAACAAGCTACTAAAACAGCTGACAAATGTACTCGAAACACTGGAGCATAGCGCATTTGATTAAATGCAACTGCCGTGTCGTGAAGCGACACGCGCCGAGCAATCATGCCACTTACCTACACTACAGTAGAACCCAAGAGCTCGTGATGCTATTAAGGCTTTTGTTGTATGCCATTTATGTTATAAATATTTTAATTATTTTATACAAGGCACTTGTATATTAAACTGATGGTACTCAAGAGCTTTAATAATAATAATAATAATAATAATAATAACCCCCCCGGGGGGCCACCTTGCCGTGGTGGGGGGGCTTAAGGAAGGAATCAGCCAAAACATCTAGGCCACACCCTGCTTAATCAGAGCAGGAGGACTAAAAGTTAAATTACTAATAACATCTTTGTAAACCCTCCCGAACAAACGGCCCCAATCACAAATGCGATGCGCTTAAGAAGTAGAGTAATACCCCAGGCGGGTACCCGCGAGGGAGAATCCCGCCCCGGGCCTTCCAGCTCGGGCAGCCCTTCGTACTCTGGGGTGGGCACCGCTTCGCATTTGACTACCCAGTCTCAACCTGCTGTAGTCAGCAAACCATTGTCACCCACTACATCATCTCCTTCATCACCCATTTCATCTTTATTTCAGTCGCCATGCTCATCACCACAGTCATTCACATTCCATCAAACCTCATCGAGATCTACCACCCATTCACCCGTATCATCCCATACTGAGCTGGAAATTCAGACTTACTCCTCTGCACAAAATAATAGTAGATTGCTTCGAAATGTTGTACAGGAAACCAATTCGGTTACTAACCCTGTACCCATTCGTAGCAAAACCTTCAAGCGCAATAAGTGGAGTAATGAAATGAATGAATTCATCTTGCGCTCTTATCTTGAACTTACAAAAATAGAAACTGAGAATACTACATCGTACCTACCAGCACTTCACTCAATATTTTTAACCAAATTCCCGCAAATGAAAGTAAGCCGTCAGAGAGTAGGAGACCAAAGACGGGCAATAATTAGAAACCAATTACTGACACAACAAGACATTAATAGAATTTATCAAGAAGTAAAAAATAGTCTGCAGTTAGGAACACATACATTAAACTATACTCCAACGATTACTGTAGGACAACGAATGAGTTGGACTAACGAACTTAATGAAGCCATAATGCGCTCCTATTACCGAATAACTAAACTAGAAACAGACATGACAACCTACAGAGCTTTACTACATAAAGATTTTATCACATCTTTTCCACACCTTGCACATATCTCTGTACAGAGAATAGCGGATCAACGCCGGGTCATAATCAATAATAAGAGAATTTCTGAAGAGCGGTTATCACAAATAAAACAAGAAGTAGGCGGTGAAATTCAAATGGCACAAGTTAATAATACTAACACGGTAGCGCACAGTAGTAACGAGACTCTTCAAAGAAACACAAAGCTTACAGATAGCGAAGTACATACACATAATATCATAGATACTAGTTTCACAAATAATATTGATCTATTAGGTGATACAGAAAATACTGAGTTAGAAAACACATTTAGAATGGCCTTTGACTTTTATATAAATACAAACGCAACTAACAGACATTATATTCCGAAGCAAAAATCATCTAGAAAATTAAGTAAAATCATTCAATATATTAACATGACTATAATACCTAAATATGTTAATTTAAGTACAGATTTCAACACCGTCCAAACAGTTATATACTGTGCTGCTTGGACGGCAGCGAAGAGTAATGGAACTAAGCTTACTATACCACCTAAGGAAATCCCAAACCAGAATACTCTTGCAAGAAAACCTAAATGGATGATTAGATTGGAAAGAAAGGTAGAAGATCTTAGAGTTAAAATAGGAAGAGTGACACAGTTTACAAAAGGGAACAGAAACATAAAAATTCAGAAACAAGTAGATGCGATCATGAGACAACACAAAATTCATACTACACACGAAGAACCTAATACTCAAATAGCTCACTTTCTTGATACTCTTAAGCAAAAATTAACTGTAGCCAGTAGCCGGTTGAAGCGTTACAAAGCGTGTACACTACGTAAGACACAAAATAAGCAATTTTTTACAAATGAGAAACAATTTTACAGAACGTTGAGAAGTAGTGATAATAGACAAATTAATACACATGGTACGGACACTTCAATTACAGCTGATGAAGTCCACAAATTTTGGGCAACAATTTGGGAAAACCCTGTTACTCATAACACCGAGGCTGACTGGATAAAAAAGGAGGAATCAGATAATAATAATATTTCAGAAATGGTCTTTCAGAAAATTACCGACCAAACCTTTAAAAATGTAGTAGATAATTTACAAAATTGGAAATCCCCAGGCTCAGATAACGTCCATAACTTCTGGTATAAGAAACTCACCAATGTCCATCAGTGCCTCATACACCATATAAACAATTTCATACAAAACCCACATTTAGTTCCTAAATATGTGACAGTAGGAGTTACTTACATGATTCCAAAAAGTAAGCACCATCAAGATCCGTCGAAATATCGGCCTATAACTTGCCTCCAAAATATATATAAAATTATAACGTCATGCTTAGCTCAGTGTATCTACGAACATGTAACTACAAAAAATCAAATTTTGGCAGAGGAGCAAAAAGGGTGTAGGAAGATGAGTCAAGGTTGTAAAGAACAGCTCACTATAGACTCCATAATTATGAAACAGGTACAAAAAAATAAAAAAGACTTATTCTCAATGTATATCGATTACCAGAAAGCGTATGACTCAGTGCCTCATTCCTGGTTATTGCATATACTCCATATCTATAAAATACACCCCCAGATAATTAATTTTCTACAGAATATTATGCCTCATTGGCTCACTCAATTAAAATTAGTCACATCAAACGAAACTATGAATACAAACAGTATAAAAATCCAACGTGGAATTTTCCAAGGTGACACTCTTAGTCCGCTGTGGTTTTGCTTGGCCTTAAACCCCTTATCAAAAATTTTAAATTCTACAAAGATTGGTTATAGATTTAATTTTAAAAACGAAGCTGATCCACAAGAAACTATGCAGCAAAGGACACTAAACCACTTGCTTTACATGGACGACATTAAACTGTATGCAAACACAGAAGAAGATTTGAACCATCTTGCTAACATAACGGATCAATTTTCTCGAGACATTTGCATGCAGTTTGGTGTCGATAAATGTAAAATAAACTCAGTTATTAAAGGTCAAGTACACAAACATTCTTATCAGATTTGTACAGGTGAAGTAATACAACCACTAGAGGAAAATGAGACTTATAAATACCTCGGATATAGTCAGTCCAAATATTTACTTGCCAAAGAAATAAAGAGTACTCTCACACAACAATTTAAGAATAGAATTAACTTAATACTTAAATCAGAATTAAATGGTAAAAATATAACTAAAGCTGTAAATTCCTACTGACACATGTAGACGATGCCATAGCGCATCGGAAACAATTCAACATATTACTGGTGCTTGCAAAACTATAGCCCAGACTGATTATAAGTACCGCCATGATCAGGTAACTAAAATTATACACCAAAAACTTGCGCATAAATGCAAGCTTTTAAAACATCCTATCCAACCATATTATAATTATAATCCTGACATAGTTCTTGAAAGCAATACACACAAATTATATTTTGATCGAGCAATATTAACTGATAAGACTATACATTATAATAGGCCCGACATAACACTTTTAGACAAAGAAAATAAATCAGCATATTTAATAGATATAGCAGTTCCTAACTCACATAATTTGCAATCGACAATATCAGAAAAACTTGCCAAATACAATGAACTAAAAGACGAAATAACCAGAATGTGGCGTTTGAAAAAGGCTACAATTGTTCCGATAGTGATATCTACAACTGGAATTATACCTACAAACTTAAATCAGTCCCTAAAAGCTCTCGGTTTACCTACTCAAACTAGAATTGCATTACAGAAAGCTATAATTCTAAATACATGCCGTATAGTCAGAAAATTTTTGCAAACAGAAAATAATTAAAATCTACTTAAATCCGTAATCATAAAAAAATGAGATACTCACTTGGTTTAGGCCCGTGAATGTCTAAATATACCGGATCAATAGATTCGAGCTTTTCTAAGAAAAGAATATAAAAATAATAATAATAATTCCTTTATTTCAGGCATCGAGGCCCATACAATAAATACCTTACAGACTAACATACATACTAATTATAACTTAAAACTACGTCACACTTTTTGCGGCGATGTGAGCGCGGGTCCGGTGACTTCTGGCGGTCGCCGGCGTCCATAATATTTTCTGAACACGACCCCCTTTGGCCACAACTTCTCGTCCAGGAAGGTACCGAGAAATTCCGTTGGGACGCGCACCACAAATGAACTAAAGTTCACTGCGTTGCGTGACTCCAACTTTTCAACGCTTAGTGCGAATTTCGTTTTCACCTTCAGGTACTCCACGATATCGGAGGCCTTCGTGGTGAAGTGAAGACGAGAGACGTAGATGTACGTCGCTGGGATGGCGGGACGCAGCAGACTGTTGTGTCCAGACGGTGCAGTGCCGCATTGGTTGCGACAGGGAGGCTTCCTCTTCTTCCGCTCCACCTTGATGAAGCCATCCTTGTCGGCCTGACCCTTAGGCACTGCACTTCGAGCGGGTTCGTTGCGACTCTTTCGGCTCCCACTCTCTGTACTTGATTTCGTCCGCTTTTCGGGTTGCTGGCGGGCGGCAGCTGCGGCGTAGTCACGTTGACGTTGCTTTGCTTGGGTACCTATATTTAAAGTTTTTTCTACGACTACTTTCCGTTACATCACCTTGAAAGGTAATAGCAGTCACTTGGATAAGGCTATTATTTTAGATACAAGCCGATACAGCGCTGACTATGTACTCAGTGCAAGCTGGAGAATGTTGATTTAATGCAACTGCCGTCTCGTGCAATCTATGCCACTTACAGTACAATAAAGCCCCAATCGATCGCTCTTAATCTGTATGTTTTTTTTTTGTTTTTTTAAATATTGTTATCATAGAATAATATTATTACACATATTGAACGTCCTTACTATCTTGTTCCAATCACGGCTAATGTAGCTGAGATAATACACATTAAAAATAAAATATAAAAATCAAAAAAAACTTTTCACACTCATATTCACTAGGTTTCTCTGTGTCGTAGTACGTATAAAAACAAACACAAATACTTAGGCTAAAATTAGAAATATAATTCATTCTTCAAATGAAGACTCTCAAAAATTAAACCACAGACCCTTGATTGCGAGACTGATATGGTAACCATTGCGCCATATACCCCTATGTGGTTACCATTATACCAAATATTTCGTAGCAACCTATGTAAGAATCAAAATGTAGCTACTCAAAAAAGGCTTTGAAACCTGACACATGATACATTTTTATTTATTAAACGTGTCAGCGCCCATGCCCATCTTTATCTGTGCAGCAATTTATATCAAGACATACTATACGAGGAACAATTTTGGAACTGAAATTTCATACTTGCAACATGTCTACGTAATTTTTTATTGTCATACAACAACCGCTTGTTACCCCAATGCCGGGTACAGGTATCTCCTTGAAATTAGGGAGACCTAGAAATATATCCACCACGCTACTCCAATATGGATTGATGAAGGATTGGTTGGGGATGGAACGAAGTATCGCTAGCATGAGTGTAGGTGAGCGCGATCACACAGGGCTAACTGGCACCGCAAACTTTAAGATCTAACATAGAATATAATCTAACATAGTCTATGAAAGGGTCCAGTTCTGGTTCAAATAGTAGGTTAATGAACCTCTACTATCATCCGTTTTCTTTTCTTTGTAATTAATACATATTTTACACAATTTCATACATTCCGCCTGATTTTTCCTGCATAACTAGTTTTCAACTCCTCTCATTAATCACGCAGCCATTGCACAGAACAAAGGTGAAGTTGGAAAAATAAGTACACGTCCGTGTATTACGACGAGATTTCTCTTATTTAGGGCGGGGACACACTCGCTACACATTATAATGTACAAAAAAATATGGCTGCAAAGTGCTTAGTAGTTAAATTGCTTATTGAAACCTACGGTAGTATTGCATTTACAGTAATAATAATAGGAGTCAAATGTGAGGCAAACTCTCACTACGAAACTCGTAACAATATTGAAGAAGAATGGTCTTCAAACATTAAAAGTTGTTTTTTTTTTTTTGTTAATTTGTGCTATATTTATTTTTTGTGGTTGCAACCCTTTTTGCGTCCCACTGCTGGGCACGGGTCTCTTCCCTCCTATTGAGGAGGCCTGGAACTTACTCCACTACGCTCCAATGCGGGTTAGAACTGCCGGATGTTTTCAAACCGCCCATAAGGCCTCCAACAAGGTTTAACGACTGTTATCTATCGACAAAAACCGTGACCGGTGGCTTAACGTGCCCTCCGAGGCACGAAAACGCGCATGAAATTTTTTGCCACTAGCGGTCACCCATCTCACACCCGACCGCGCCCGTTTGCCTTAGATGCATAGATCGCTTGCATTCTACGCTAACCGCTGAGCCATGCCCGCTTACAATAATTTTTTTTGTAAATTGTAATATTCTAGTTCAACAAAAATTACCCAAATATATTCCAAAACATTAAAGTAAGAAGTTTGATTTCTTCACGTTTTCAAAAAAAAACCAGGCTTGCATATTATAGTCAATGATTTTAATTTCAATGTTTATCAACATTTTCAGTAAAATATTGTCGCATAATCGCACAAAGTCGCACAGCACACCGCGACCGGACCTTATTCTACAGGACGCAGGCACCAACAGAAAAGTTGGTTAACGTAGTTAGAGGATTTTGCTCGATTTTTACCACATTTCGCCTGCGAATTGGGAGAGACGTAATTTATTTAGTGTTGTGTTTTATTTCGGACAATAATACGACGGACTGCTTTTTCCATTTTTAACTGTCAGAGATAATGTATTTGTTTTCTTTATGGCAGCGTTAAATTAAGAGTTTTATTTCATGCTTTAAAGTATATTCTCTTTAAGCGGTTAATCTAGTTGTATTTTGCATACTGTTCTGGGTTCGATTCTCAGGGGGGGAGTTATTTTTGTTTCTATTCTCACTCTCCGTTCATTAGTGTGGACATTGTTTTCAGCTTAGTTTCAAAATTATAAAATAGTTTTACATTGACACTGTATGCTGAAATCAGCCTAATATGACTTTTCGATTTTTTCTCACATCTCTAAACATTTGACGCAATGAATCAATAAATGAAAAAAAGTATTTTGAAGAAATTTGAAAAGAGTAACATTTGTAGGTAAGGGAACTAAAATTTGCCAAAATTGAATTCAAGTTTTAGTGCCAATAAATTTGTTCTAACACAGGAATTGTCCTGACAAAGTTAGTCACATAAAGGCACTAAAAGATTACCATTCCAGAGTCATAACATAACTGAGCCACAATGGAGTCTGGAATATTACAATGTTCTCCAAAACTGAGGATTCGTTGGATTTACGATCGCCTTCAAACGTCAGGAACGGAAATCATTAGCATTTTCTGCAATGGGACGCTCTCAAGTAATAGTGACGGGCATATAGTTTACATGTGTACAAACATATCGATAGAGAAATGGTGGCACTGTATCGATAAAGTTGTCAAAAAAAAAATAAAAATCAATCAAGTTTCTCTCCACTATTAAATCGAAAGAATGTAAACGAAGATTAACATTTCGATACGTATGTATGTGATATACAATGTGCTATTAATTATTTATGTTATGGATATTATATTTCAATTACGCTTTTGGTAAAAATATTGTTTGATATTTTGTGATTTTTTAATGTCTTGTTATTTTTCTATAGCGTTTTATATAAATTTGTGTGACTCCTTGTGATGTGGGCACCATGGATACAAGTAACGACAGAACCAAAAACCGTATCGAAAACAGAAATTTAAACAGTCCAAATTTGTGCCTCACTGGGAATCGAAGCCGTGAGCCTTATCGCTTGGTTGTTATTTAGGTTGTGTGTTAATGTCCATGGGCTGCAACGACCACTTAACACCACGTGGCTTTCATGCTCGTCTGCTACTCCATTCAAATAAAAAAAATCAAATCATTCGGAATTTTTCCCCATTTTAATAAACGCAAATTTATCGACACTCGCTGTGCAAAATTAGAAAATTAATTCCAACATTGTTTATCGATATTACAATAGCATGTCAAGGTCTCACCCCTCATGCAGTAATTGTGGCCACAATTCGGGGGTAAAACACATAAATTACACCTTTTATTCGTTCGATTGTGCCGTTATTGCTATCATTAAGGCACCCTTCCGCCATATTGAAACATTCACAGTATTAATAATATCACGCTCCTAATATTAAATTATTCGGTGCGTGAATTGCGTTATAACAAAAACAAAGCCATTTTATACATAAACTATATGTAATCCTTGTTGCATAAAATATTCTGAAACACGAAGCATTCAGTTTAATTTTCCTTATTTCTTCATATTTCAGAAATTATAATCGTAATGGTAATATCAAAATAATACTGTAATGATTAATTTAAAAAAAATGTTTGATTATTTGATATTATTATTCTTATTTATATTATATTATTATTATTGATAATTATTTTTTATAGAGTTATGTTCATGTTATAATCCTAATATTATAAAATAAATAATATATAAATAAATAAAATTAATTAATTAAATAAATAATATTGTATAGCATATATACAATACAATTCATTGAAATTTATTATTGTTTTTTTTATTAAGTATTTCTTACTTTGTCAGATAACAAAGATCCATAAATGTAATAATTGTATAGCTAGAGTTAATAAAAAAACAGTTAATTTAAAAACCAAATAACAAAAGAAAATAACAATTTAGAAACTAAACTAAACTTCCTTAAGAAACTAGACTACATTAAGGGCGTACTGCCTTCCATTCAAGGTTTATAAAACTATAAATTAATATTTTAATTATTCCGTCCTGTCTTTTAATTTTTATTGATTCTGTGTCATTTAAAATTACTTACGTACATCAAAACAAGACAATGTTGTGGTATAGTATTTTCCCATAACCGATTCTCAGGAATTATTTAATTGGTTTAAAACGAAGAAATTAATTCAAAATTATTAATTATAGGTTATTATGCTTAAAATATCAGTTTTTTAAACTTAATTTCTTGAATAATTACAGTTGAACACAAAGTATTTTGAACAGCTGAACATTATTAAATATTTAATGAACTAACTACACACCCTTGTAGTTGAAGTTTCAAAAGCGCCTTATAATAGTCTTATTACTTTAATATTTTACTCCTAGTAATTGCTATCTTTTGGTTTGAATTTGTAATTCATGTACGCTTGGTATCTATAATATAACCGGGGCAAAGAACTAAGCAGAACACAATATATTTAATTAAATCTCCATGAGTAGTGAATGACTATGCAATGAAATTAATAGGACATATTAATTTGGTCCACAGAGCAACTTTTATGTGGACGGAATTTACTACTTGCTTTTGCAATTGTATACTTATTAGGTTGAATATATTGCAAAATAAAAAAAATAAAAATCAGTCTATAAACATACTAATATTATAAATTCGAAAGTAACTCTGTCTGTCTGCTACGCTTTCCCGCTTAAACTACTGAACCAATTTAAAAGAAATTTAGAACACAGATAGAGTGGACCTTGGGAAAGGACATAGGATGTTTTTTATCCTACGGGAACCTGTAAACGGGTCCACGCGGTCGAAGCCGCTGGCGGAAGGCTAGTATCCAATAAATACAGTATATTGGATATACTTCCAACCTCTTGCCAAAAGAATGCGTGTTTACAACACATTTGGACTTAATAACTTTCAATAATTACTTTACCAATGGGATCGTTGAGTAATTATATAGAAGAAAATCACTTAATTACTAATATTAGGAATAGAAGGCAATTTAGTAAATAACTATATGCGTGGGAGAGAACGAAATGGCCTGTATATTGTATTATGAAATTAGAAATTGGTAATTACAATGAACCAGTGTTACAGCGGTACTTTGGATTGACCTGATTTTTGTTTACATAGGAAATATCTCATTCCAAGTGGAAAAAATACTTGTAGCCTATATGAGCGGAGTCGCAGGCAGAAGCTAGTATTACTAGCATAATCTTTGCAAGCAATCAAAAGCCAACGCTACGATGCTGTAGTATACTCGTAATATTGTACTAACCACAGAACATATTAAAAGAGGTAGAACGGCAATAATGCGCCGTTCGTATGAAAACTGGTGTCGCCGATCAAGCCCCGCCTTTCACCTCCATTACATCTATACTTAAATAAATACGAAGCTTACGCACATATCTGCAATTTCAAATCTAGCCAATCTTAGCGCCGCACAATCACGCGATTTCAAATGAACGAATCACACCCAAGCACGCGCACAAGCACGCATATCGCAGCACGATCGCGTGTTACTGTAGAGATACGAGCGTTTGCTCATATCTTTGGTGCATCTGCCCCGCCCACATTTCCATTCTAACCTCTTTCAATATGTTCTGTGGTACTAATAATGTGTCAAACATATCATGCGTATTTGACAAGTTTTTTCAAATTCATATCACTTTATGTAATAAAAATGCTACGATTGAACCGATAAAAAATTGTTTACTCAAATAGCCAGTATGTAAATTTCCTGGATTACTATCCAAAGCCGTTCGTATTTAGTGTCGCACCAGGAGACTGTTCAAACGACTGCCACAAAGAGATTCTAATTTGGTCTATGTCCAAATTCAAGAGTAGTTTTTTTCCGAAAAAGGCGGACAGGTGCGAGTCTAAATTGTAAATCGGGGTAGCAGTACAAAATTGTATTGAGAGCTTTTGCCTTTTTTTAACTTTATAATTTTTTCAATTTTTTTTTAACTGCTGGACGCAAGTCTCCTCCCGAAACTGGCCTGGTCTGTCACGTTGGCCCAGTGTGGTTGTTAGCATGATGGTGTTCGAAAATTATCGTGACACTAACTAAGCCTACCTACCGATAAGAATATACCTAGTGTAGCAACCTTCCGCTACACATCAAGAGATGGCGCCACGGGTATTCCTGAATCACGCTATCGAAGTTTTCGGAATATCTTACCATAATATATACAATCTCCGAATTGAGTCAGTTGGAGTGCGGCCGCTCCCCGGGCATGACCACCTCGCCCGGCGGGAGATCTCCGTTTGCCAAACCTACTTTATTCCTTTTAGTTGCGACATCAAAATCTTCGCCAATTCATGATTACATTTTAATTTTATAAGCGAAATAAAAAAATTAAAAATATATGTTTTAAAAATAATGTTTTGTGAAAAGTTTGACGACCCGTGTGGCGCAATGATTACCATGCCGGACTGCCGAACGGAGGGTCCCAGGTTCGATTGTATAAACGGTACAATCTGTGTAACTCCGATGGTTCAAATGTGTGTGTTTGTATAATTTGTTTCGAATTCATTTCTTATGTCAGGCAAAGACATGGTAAGCATAGGTACATTGTCAGCATAAACAACGAAGTGAAACTATATGAGTCCCGATATTTATTATTGCGGAATCCTAAAACCACTCCGAAATCTATTCGGGGTTAAAAATGCATGTACTGCGGTACGTCGGAGGACAGAGAATTAGGAACGGCATGTTTTTAGCGTGAAATTTTTACAAGTATGTGAACAGTCCCGTTATGGGCGTAAGAATGGCTTCCGAGGTTAAAAATGCAATGGAACGAAGGAGAATGTCGTTTGCCTTGCGTAGTGGTTCTAAAATGGTATGGTATGCTCACTAAATAGTAATTGTACTAGTTTGTGCGGCATTACAAGAGAAAAATTTCGACTGAGAGAAAATTTTTGTTGTGCTTACGACTCTATAATCACCTTTTTTACCGACTTCCAAAAGGAGGAGGTACTGTATTCGGCTGTATGTATTTTTTTATATATATGTTCACCGATTACTCCGCCGTTTGTGAACCGATTTTCAAAATTGTTTTTTTGTTCGTATGCTTATACTCCCGAGGTGGTCCCATTGTCACCAAATCAGGTTCTGATGATGGGATCCCAGGGAAATCGAGGGGAACTCTCAAATTTTATAGCACAACAAATGATTTTCATATTTTGACTAAAGTAAAACAGGCATTTGTGTATAATCATCATCATATCATGTTGCTGAGCTGATGATGGAAGGTACTACGAAGGTTAGGAGTTGAGAGCAAATTCTTTCAATAAATGGTTTTTTGTTCGATATCTTACATTTCTGAGGTGGTCTAACTGTCACCAAGTCAAAGTCTGATGATGGTATCCCAGAGAAATCGAAGGGAACATTAAAATTTTATAGCACAACAAAAGATTTTTATATTTTTAATAAAGCAAAACAGTTATTTGTGTATAATTATCATCATATCATGTTGCTGAGCTGATGATGAAAGGTACTATGACGGTTAGGAGTTGAGAGCAAATTCTTTCAAAAAATGGTTTTTTGTGGGAAATCTTAAATTCCTGAGGTGGTCCAACTGTCACCATGGCAAAATCTGATGATGTGATACTAGGGAAATCGAGGGAAACACTGAAACTTAAAAGGCACACACATTCTTTTAGTCGTATTTTTTAACATAATACAAATAATTATGTCCGGTAATTATAACCTCATGTAAGCTAAGCTGATGATTGAAGGTACAACTCCTCAACGGTTAGGAGCTGAGAGCAAATTCTTTCATTAATTTATACGTTCAGGTGGACTGATAGTAGTATTTTTTCAGGCTATAAGATGGCTATTAGATAAACATGATTATAAAAGATATCTCTTTAACGTTTAGAAGTTAAGTGAAAAAAAATCCAATTATGCTTATATACATATGTGCAGAATTATTAAAATTACTAAAAAGAGTGAAATAAATAAGTTTTTAACAAAAAAATAGAATCGACTTCAAACGGTAAAAAATAAAATTGTTCAGTACCTACTTCTTCTTGCTTATGGTAATGACTCTTTAAACTATTTTTGGAGTCCGGCCCTTAGGTACTTAATGAAACAAATATAAAGTTTTATATTTTCAACACATCTAAGCGTCTTATTAACTTGAAAATTTGCACAGGGGTCAAGGGCCGATAACAATGCAATAATATGAGAATAAAAATAGTTAGTATTTTCACAAAAGCGTGTTTTTTAGTTTTTTAAACTACATTATTTATTCAAAAAGCAAAGCTTCCAATTAATATCTCTCAACACATCGATATTAGGTAGAAGGAATGCAAAGTAAACTTATCCTGACAAGTTTCAACAAAATATCACTGTCAGCTATATATCTTCCACTTCTTAAGTAAACATAAGCATAAATCATAAGTAAACATAAGCAGCTTGCAGAATAATTTCATTCAATTTGGCGCTAACTGGGCAATGCGCTCCATTATTTATTCATACCCAGAAGGGCAGTGAAACGCCGCAGTAATCAAATCACTGACCGCTGCCGCCAATTTGCGGTACATGCTACACCTATGCTGAGTTATTGCGTGGTGGGCTTAAAATTTATTGTTGTATCTTCTATAATAACAAAGTACAAAAATACGAGTGACCCAATGACGACAAAAAAATTGGTTGTCTGAAAGTCAGTTTACGGTCGAGAGTTTAACGTGAAAACGTCATAACAATTTAATGAAAACCACATTAACTTTTCTTTTTTACTTAACTTAATAAACAGTCGACAAACGGCGCAAGACGAACGCTTAAACCTCAACGTAACGTTACAAGCGCCGATCGTAACGTACAATGAGCGTAACGTTACAATGAGTCATCCTTTTTCGTGCGTGAAGCCGCCATTTCATCGATTTATTAGACTTAGTCACGTCAAAATGTCGCTTGATATGCTTATGCGACTAACGAACTGTAAAGACAAACACCTGAACCAGGCGTGGTCCCAGGGGACATGACCCTCCCACAAAATCCAACAGTCATGCGTAGATGGTGACCCCCCCCAAAAGTGAAGTCTGCGACCGCGCCTGACCTGAACCAGTAACAGTTTAAGTAACATACTGTCTTTGACATCATAAGTATAATTATTATTCTTATACACTGCAGAGAACAGTTGCTCTTAAATCGAATCACTTACGATGCACAGAAGCAATCTCCTGCAGGCACAATGGCGTCGATTGCCGCAAATTACCAGTATTGGCTCTTGATTGGATTGCAGAAGCTCCTGATTGTGGACCATACTTGTCTCAAGTGTAAACAAAGTCGCGGTTTCATCCACTCCTTTTGCTCCACAGGGATTTCCCTTGTTGGTACGATGGACAAACACAAAAACAAAAAGACAGACACCCAGAATAAGAACAGAATTTTAAAGTCAACATTCTTTGCTATATAACATTGAAGCGCCCATGACCCAGCGACTAGAGTGGAACGGAAGCGATATATGCAGCTAAGCAAGCAAGCAGCAAACGTGCGCGGTCAGGTATGAGATGGGTGACCGCTAGTGGCAAAAAATTTCATGCGCGTTTCCGTGCTTCAGAAGGCACGTTAAGTCGTCGGTCCCGGTTGTCGTCGAAAGATCAAGATTAACAGTCGTTAAATCTTGTCGGAGGCCTTATGGGCGGTTTGAAAACATGCGACAATTGGCCAATAACCCGTATCTCCACCAACCTGCATTGGAGCAGCGTGGTAGAGTAAGCTCCAGGCCTCCCCAATAATGGAGATTGCAGCCATTCAAATTTCAGAACACAGTATTTGTAGGTGACAGAACTTTGATAGTTCAGCCAGAGGATTACCACCGCTGCACCCACTTCTTCCGTAGATCCATTCTGTTGTTTCGATGGAATGATGCAGTTGCCCACCAGACCTACATGGGACAACCATCAGCGCTCAGAGTAGCAGTGCAAGTGCACACGACCACTGACAAGACTTAGGCTCGCTTGAGGTGGTGTGTAGATGTCCATGGGCTGCACCGACCACTTAACACCCCTAAAATACCCCTTGAACAGCATGTTAAATATTCAATTTTAATGGAGTCAAATCCAAATATTTGAAGGTTTAAAATAGCCTTAGAATTTAAACAATTGTTTTAAATCCTAGTCTATTAAACAATTTGTTTCGATGACATCTCGAGGCGTGACCTAAATACAATTTCCAGTTTGAAGACGTAAGCAAACAAACCAAGAACAATTTTCTGGCGTCGAGTTCTCGAGAGGCAATTGTTCTTGCTGGAGCGCTTTGATGAACAACTTGTCTAATTGAAGTGGGTTCTAGTAAAATGTACACTGAACGTGTTGCTACTTCATTTTGTAAATGTAACAGAAATGTTTAGCAACAACTGAGTTGAAGAGTTTTAAAGGAATAAAAATAAGATAATCCCACCAAAACATTTTCATGATACCAAGACGCATATTATGCCTTTTTCTGTAAAAAAAGTATCAGATCTTGAGGAGAGAAGTCGACCCGCGTGGCGCAGTGATTATCATGCAGGACTGCCAATCGAAGAGTCCCGGGTTAGATCCCCGGCGAAGCAGAAATTTACATGATGAGTTTAAAAATCTGTTCTCGGTTTGGGTGTTTGTGTTTCTGTCTCTGTGTGTGTCCGTGGTACCTACGACATAGTGTATATCTACTCTACTATGGAGCTATGAGTGTTATAAAAAAGATCTCCTACCTCCTCTCCTACCTGGATGTCCGAACTCCACCAGCTCTAAGTTCACCACAGAGTTCCAAATAACACGCAAGAACTTCACCAACTGTAAATCTATGTCAAAATGTGTGGCTTCACCGTTTTGCTACCGTCACAAAGTTCGTTACTTTTGTGTTATGCACATATCTAATAGATAAAAGTGGTATATATGGCTATATATGGTAGGATATTCCGAAAAACTTCGATAGCGTGATTCAGGAATACCCGTGGCGCCATCTCTTGATGAGTAGCGGAAGGTCGCTACAAACCAAATATTTCGCGTATTTTTTTCTCCATAGCTATTTGCATTCAACTGACAGGCACGGGTCCCACAGTTGTAACGAGCTTACCTCTCTACCACCATTTAACTTATTATAAATAACTCGCTTTAAAAACAATCACGTTATAACTGTCCGTTTATGTTCACCGCTTGTTAAAGTAATAAAAACGACAGGCAAGTAAATACCCATAAACCAGAAGCAAGTACGACCAAACATTGTAACCGAGCACTGTCACGCGCAGCGACCACTGGTTTGCGGTGTATTTGTGCCAAATGGCAGACAAAACTGTCCATTATTGTAAAACATTAACGATTATCACTTCTTTAATAACGTGATTATTACTATACTTCAGGTGCGAGTATGTACCTACTGTACTCGACGGTTCGTGAGGATTTTTTTCTTTAAGTCATACAATACACTTTGTCCTCATTTATGTCAATGTAGTATCATTGTGACATCGCAATCATTTTCAATTACGTTGTTTTCCATCTGTAAATAAAATGTTATTTCTCAAATCAACATTTGGATATATAAGCTTACGTACTAAATTGAATTCTAATTATTATACATTTTTTTGGGTATTCGTTTCAACTTCTTTTCCACACTAAAAATCCGGTTAAAAATATCGTAGCATGATCATATCCTTAGCCTACTTATTAGCACTACTTAATAGCATAATACAAAAAGTGCTAATAGTTCCTTGTCGTATTTTTGCCACCAATTTGCTTACCAACAAATCCACATTAAACAACGCCAAAAATATTCGAGCATAAACACGGCATTCGAAATACGAATTCATTTGGAACTGTCATAAAACTTTTAGCAACAAAGCTACAACGGCCATCCATTTCTACTGTATAAAATTTAAATGAATCTTCGGGCAGGGGTGTATAACGATCGGGTCGCTACAAAATGTATGCACTAAATCATTGGAAACCACGTCCGCGGTGAACGAGTGACAATGGGCGGCTCGTAATTAGTTTTTTCGAGCCCGCACAATATTTCAGCGACCGACCGCGCCTGTAATAATTTTCCAATTAAATTGTTTTTGTTTGCGAGAAACGGTTGGGAACTGAGTTGTAACTGTAACGCTGAAGCGGTATAGCAAGGCGTAGACATCAAGACTTGATACAATTTAAACGCTTACATCCGTTTTTTTTATATAAACGCTCGATACGGACTCATATTCTGGGGTAACGCAACAGGAATCCAAACGGTTTTTAAAGCTCAAAAAAATGCATTCGTTCTATATGCCAACTAAATCAAAAAGATTCTTGTAAACCGCACTTTCAAGATTTAAAAATAGTGACACTCCCATCCCTATATTATATTAACGAACTATCCTTAATGCAAAAAAAAGATATAAATAAATATAAAACCCTGAAATCAAAAATATATAATAAAAAATTGTGTGCGATTGCGTCAAAAACAAAAAAATACCATAAAAGCGTCTTTTGTATGAGACCAAAAATATACAATAATTTACTTGAATCCCTCAAATCTAAAATAAATTGTGATTTTTGTCGAGCACTTTAAATGTTCTTATTTACAAAAGCGTACTACTCGGTTTCTGAATTTCTAAGCGATGAACATGAACTTCGTAAGGGATTACGATTCGAGATTACGGCACTAAAAACCTGGGAGTTTTTTTTTCCACCGGCTTTTTTTTCTCTTAGTGTATAAAAACCCAGTGATTTGGATGTCCAAACCCGATGACGCGGATAAAAATACGAAACTATGCAAAATGTCAAAAGTGATAAGTTTCATTTTAAATACATTTGAAATTTACAGTTTGGAGATTTCTGGGTACATATTAGTAACTAGTGGCAGCCCGCGACTTCATCCGCGTGGACTTCGGTATTAGTCATAGCATGATGTTAAGCCAAAAGCCCTCGAGTTGCTCCCCTGGGGTGGCCGTGTCCATAGGCGACGGTGATCGCTTAACACCACGCGGCCCGTCTCTCTCTCTATCTCTTTTTGTTCGGTTTATTTATAAAAAAAGCCTTCCGCGATAAATGGACTATCCAACACAAAAATATTTTTTCAATTGGAACCAGTAGTTCCTGAGATTAGTGCGTTCAAACAAACATACAATTGAACGAACGAACAAACTCTTCAGCTTTATGTATAAATTAAAATATTGATAAATTATTGTCGACGTGTGAGAATGGTACGAAAAAGCGTTAACCCTATTTCGTACAGTTTACCATATTATTGCCAGCTCATCTTTTGTTTGTTTTTTTTTTTCTATGTATTATCTATTTTTCTTTTGATTTATAAGTTTCATGTTATCATTTAAGGGACTGTAAATTATAAAACTTCAATACATTCACTGAAGTTTTCGATAAATAATCAACGATACTTCCAAACACTGATCGATAAATTATTGAAATGGACGTAACTTTTTTATTTGTGAACTGATTTATATAAAACACACACTAAATGTTAATCCAAAAAAATACCAATACATCAATGAAAACCGCATCCTTCTACGTTAAGCCGTTCCTGAGATTAGCGCGCACAAACGAACAGACAAACAGACAAACAGATAAACAGACAAACAGACAAACAGACAATAATTCTAAAAAAATCATTGTTTTGGGTTCTATTACGCTAATAAATAGCCCCAGTGACAGTTTTTCTCAAATATCTTCAATGTACAGAAACTGACTTGTTACAGATTTATTATATGTATAGATATAGAATAGATATAGATAACGGTTAACTTAGCCTTAAATTTTAGGGAATTGGTACAGTCCTGAATGCAATTCAAGGATCTATCCAATGGCTACACGGATATCAGAGTTCTCGTGTGGTTAAACCATTGAAGCGAAACACGAAGCAATTGACATGAACACGATTTCGAAACAGCGTGGTTCGTACCACTTACCTCCTTAAAATTAATAAAATCAACACTTAGATGTACTTTTTTTCAGTTGGACAATTTTTATGTAATGTTTTTTTTTACTATAGACACAATTTAGTCAGCAATTTTGGCTTTAGAAACTAATATTTGATTATAAAAAGTAAATAAGATAATTCACTGTGCGAATGTTATACTACAATAAAAGTTTTATTATTAATTTTTCCCAACACTGTACAGAAAGGTGTTAAAATTAAAATACGAATAAATTAAAAAAAAAATTAGTAGACCAGTTACTGTTATCAAATAATAAATTTATTGGTTGGTTGGTTGGTAATTTAAAATGCTCGCACAACTGTTAAGGAGTCAAAAAATACACAGAAATGTTGGAATAAAGTTAGGTTATTTAATCAACCAAAGTCCACAGTTTCTCTACAATGAGATCCTACAGCCAATAAGAACATTCCAATGTGCGGCCGAATTCCTGACGAACAGACGGACAGCGCTACACAGTGAATATCTGAAGTTTTAACTCGGTGGAGCGTCTACACTTCAGGAATCCAAACACTCGGCTACCAAGATCCGGGAATTAACTTATTCCTTTGTGAAAGTGGTTTCAAAGCATCTTGAATTTGTCTTACAATACCTTGAAGGTTGGTTAACATTGATCTAGTAACAAGATCCAGCATCACTCTAATCCAGCATTGGATCGACACTGGATCAATGTCAACATGTTTTAATTCAGCACAGCTAGTATCCAGCGCTGGATCCAAATAGAATTATACCTATTTTTCAATCCAGTAACCTCTCTCCGCACGATATGCATCCTGCGTCATTGACACCGGAACCATGTAAATGTAGTGGGCCAGACTTGCCGCGTGCTCATATATAATGACCACACTGTTCGTTCTGTTTGTCTAGTATACAATAAAAGTTTTCCAAAAAAGTCTAAATCAAAGTTTTGACATTTTTTGCAGAACTCTAACACTAATCTTTTTTCTCAAATTGGCTTTTCCTTTTACCGTATCTTCCTCATATAATTCATTCTCATCGAGAAGCCATAGATTTAGATATGTTTTCGGATGAAACAGTATGACACACAGATTTTGACTGCGCTCTTCATGATGCGGAACACTCATTTTTGCTGCAAAAGTGTTGTCACCCCAACAGAGTAAGAGTGTTTTCTGGACTGAATATAAACGGCCTGATCCAGTAGCAATGCCAATCCAGCTACTAGATCAATGTTAATCAGATTAAGATTCTGCGCTTCTAGTTGTAATAATTACTAGAATCAGTATTTTTCATTACATTTACTCCGTAATGTACTATGATATAAGTTGTTCTCAAGGGTTGGGATTGTCACAGTCAAAAATAAACAACGGCTTGCACTCCGGTAGTGCCAGCTAAAGTGAAAACTTGAACATTAACGTGGTGCATTTTTGATATTTTGGAATGGTTAGGGAATCATTTTGCACGAATTGCTTTTATTATCAGTATTATTTTTCGTCTAGTATTTTCAGTAGGTTTTCATCTAGTATTTTTATAAAGTACTGACTCATTTTCTTTCACTATTTCTTCGTCACTTCATTTCATTTCTTCATTAATAGATGCACTTTGTTCAATGTCCATATTTCAAATACTTGATATAAACGAATTTTACATGTATAGACAGTCGAGCCGTTATCAGCTGTCACCCCTCCGTCTTACGAATATTCGATCAGGCCACGTTTCCTGACGTGAGTTTAACATATTTACCCATCCCAAAAAAATGCACAACGCCGCTGAAGAAGTTTTCACTTCAGTAAATAAAAAACACTTCTTGTTCGTAGATGAAAGTAATTCAGCTTATTTCAGCTAATTTTCACCTCAGGAGAGTTATTCTCCTTGGATAGAAATAGACAGAAGCCGCCGCGCATTGGTCCTCCAAACGCTTGTTCCTCTGAAGATACAGAAGCCCTCGCCAAGTGCTGAGGCAGGCCACTAAGGGTTTTAGTTCAGCGTGAATCCCACCTAACCTGGTTTATCTTCCAATGCAAAAGTATCTCAAGAAAGTCCCCATGTCCTAACATCAAAAAAGTGCACCAGTGCAACCCTTAAAACGAGAGCTTTATGACCAAGCTCGGGACGTACGTTATCATTTTAACAATAATCATTATTATAGTAAAATCAATCACTTTTATAAACATGAACACCTTACAAACCTTATTACGAAAGTAAAAAAGTGACAGGGTGTATCTTCTGTAAATATTTCAAGACCATACATTCTAAGAACATTATAAACTCCTTCGAACTCCACCAAAGCATAATATTACATAAAGTTTTTCAAGTTTAAAAAACCTTAAAACCTCTATTTTACAACGAACTTTTACCATAAAACTGTTGCGGTGTGAATAAGCATACAGGAAAATGAAGTTTTAATGAACCTTGAGTTTTTATGGTAATTTAGTCGTGTAGTTCACCTGATGTTTATCTGCATACAAAACTATCTTGATTTTAATTACTTTTTTACATCGTTTTTCACGTTTTATGGTGTGTTTTAGTAATGGGATGTTGCACTTGTTTTCTTTTATTATTTTTAATACTACAAAACTTAGTATTTTGGTTAATTTTTCTCCATTTTCACCGACTTGTAAAAGGAGGAGGTACTGTATTCGGCTGTATGTATGTTTGTTTTTATATATCCGCGGTTTGTGGACTGATTCTAAAAATTATTATTTTTTTGTTCGTATATTATGTATATATATGCGTATGTATATAGGTGGTATGGGACCACCTCGGGAGTATAAGCATACTTCCGAGGTGGTCCCATTGTCACCAAGTCAGGATCTGATGATGGGTTCAAAAGGAAATCGAGCGGAACTCTCAAAATTTATAGGCACACTCATTAATTTTCTTATATTTTCTAAAGCATAAGAGTTATTTGTGCATGGTAATCACTAATCACTAATCATCATATCATGTTGCTAAGCTGATAATGGAAGGTCCTCAACGGTTAGTAGTAGAGAGCAATTTCTTTCAATAATTTATACGTTCAGATGGACCTATAGTCATTAGTATTCTTTCAGACTATTAGATGGCTATTAGACTAATATAATTGGAAAAGGAAAATCTCATTAAGTTTTAGAAGTTAGGTGGAAAAATTTCCAATAACACTTGTACAAATGTACAAAATTATCAAATTAGGTAAATTACTAAAAAGAGTAAAGAGCTGGACGTAGGCCTCCTCTAACGTTCGTCACTCCTCCCGGTACTGCGCCTTCCGAATCCAGCGGCTTCCCGCTCTCTTCGTTAGGTCATCAGTCCACCTGGTTGGAGGGCGGCTTGTACTCCGTTTACCGAGACGTGGCCGCCATTCGAGAACCTTAATTCGCTTCCATTGGTTGTCTGTTACAGTTTTCCTAACTAAGTATGTATATGTACAGCCCATTGCCACTTCAGCTTGCAAGCTGAGTACATAATATTATGCTATCGACAGTCTTCGTAAGTGAACTATCGTAAGTTGTTTCTCAATTATCTCGTCTAGGATAATAAATGCAATATATTATGCGAATTTATGCAGTAAAACTTTAAAACCTTAAGGACCATTAACGAATGATAAAATACTTTTTGACTCGTATCTTCATCTTGAAGTTACTTGCTTCCAAAACTTTTCGATTTAGTTGATAAGTTTATTGCGTAATGGCCGCTTTAATTTATTTAAAAAGTTTTACTGGCTCAAAACTGTTATAGCATTTAAAGCAATTTTCTTTTATTTGGTAGAGAAATATGTTTATTAAGTGGTGTTAAGTTGTCTGGACAGTCCATGGACATTTTGTTGAAGTCCGGGGAATTCAACTTCCATCAGCCTATAAAAACAATAAAAGATCTACAAACCGTGTACCGAAATGATCAACAAGTTTCAGTAACTATTAAAATATTTGATTCCCGGTGAACTAGAAATTAGAAACTCTCACTGCTTGGCGTGACTGTCGTCCTCATAAAATTTGTGAGGCTGGCGCAAGCTAGGAGCCCACTGTCAAATATTTTCACACCATCCATTATGCCTCCGACAAAGCCACTAGCTGTCAACCATCCCATACCCGACTGGGCTCGTTTGACTTAGTTGCGTAGATCGCTTCCGTTCTGCGCCAGTCTCTGGGACATGTCCGCTTAAATTATTTTTTAATTAACATACCAATCTCTTTAAGTAGGCCCATTGAACTCCAAACACACACCCTTTAAATTACCGAAGCACATTCTGTATCCATCACCCACACTGTCCCACACGACCATGATTTCGAGAAAAACCTCCTTAATTCAATTAATCATGAAAGAGCCCTCATAACGGATCAACCTGCCGGTCTTATTTCAACGTCACGGTCCAAATAAAAAGTGTACGAAAGCAGTACAGGCGAAGTGGTTAACGGGAAAAGAGCGTGTTTATCTCGAATCAAGAGGATTCCGTAGTATTAAAAATCTTTTTGTTACAGTTGCTCAAAAAGTGGCGTATTGCAGGGACGTATGGCGTTCGGGAAGTGGGCTATTACACACTCGTGCTTTTTCTTTACCTTTAACACGAAGTTTTTACAAAAAAATATTCATAGAAGTTTTTATGATTCATGCAAATATTTCTAAAAAGAAGCTACTAATTTGTTTCAATATCAGATTTAATGATTTGATTTATGAGTTAGGTTAGGTTTAATTTCATTTCATTTCATTAAATTTCATTTTCATTTTATATCAATAAAAAAATTATACTGAAGACTTGGCTGTATTCCCGCATTCCTGTAGTTCCCTTTGCCTACCCAGAATGGGTGAAGAAAACAAAAAAATCTCTGCTTAAGTATATTCTTTTACGGTTGTCGCCATTTTCTAAAAATGTTATTTGCGAGTTTAGTTGTTTGTTGCACAAAATGAGTAATTTGGACTAGGTATATTTTATTTGAATTAACACCACCGGAACTCAGTTTAATTGCAAAAAATGCTTCGGAAAACATTTTACCGGAAAAGTCAAAAAGTCGCTACATATCTACATACGACGAATTTATTGCGTGGAGAGAAGAGAAAAAAGCAAATAGTTTTATTAAATTGCTTCATTTTTTCGCAACTGTATTAAAAATATTTGTTCAGTACATGTGGTGAACCGTCATTGCAAAGAGTTCCGACAAATGTCTACCCGAGCCAAGGCGCTCCCGAAGGTCAAAAGTCTTACAAGTACATACGATTTGCAACACTACGATACGGAACCCTAAAAGGGTAACCGGAGTGTGCTAAAGGCCAAGCAGCTTAAAAGGGTCTGTACATGAGCGAACAAAAACAGCTCAAAAAGAACAACAAGTCGTTCCATTCGACCATTTCCCCTGAAACCTCTCGCCCACTGCCGATTTAACCTGAATGAATGGTGCCTAAGCTCCTTTGAATGAATTAGATTAGAATGTTTGTAGAAATAAATACTTTTAGACTCATTACGGTAAGTACAAAAAACATTTATTGTATGCCAGAGCATGGTAGACTGTTTAAACTCTTATAATAATTTTAATATAATAATATACAAAATTTATAAATATGTAAACGCATTGGGTTTTAAACCTGTAATGTTTATATTATAAAGTGTCAATAAATAAATAAATAAATAAATAAACATCTAACTGTATGTATGTAAACAGTCAACAATAAAGTATTTTCATTTCATTTCATTTCATTTCATGTTGGTTCCAGATTCATCAAAATAGGTAGAGTAATTTTCAAGATACGGGTTGTTAAAGTTGCAAGACGCTAATGAAATGAAATGAAATATTCTTTATTCACTGTACGGCTCCTTTAGAAACTCTTAGTGAACGTTATTTTTTTTTGTTCTGTCTGATCTGGCTGCGCTTAGGCAATGCTGAGCTGAAGAAAAGAGCAGACGGAGAAAAACTTCAGCCCTGTTTAATTTTATAAAATTGTTTATTTTTTAATTTTGAACCACCATCTCTAAATTTAAAAAATATATAAAAAAAATATTTATCTAAAAAAAGTTCAACAATAACAAAAATATTTAAGAGTATAAAGAGATAAGATAACAGATTGAAGCGCGCATGGCCCGGCGGTTAGCCTAGAACGCAAACGATCTATGCAACTAAGCCAAACGGGCGCGGCCGGGTGTGAGATGGGTGACTGCTAGTGGCAAAAAAAATTCATGCGCGTTTCCGCGCTTCGGAGGGCACGTTAAGCCGTCGGTCCCGGTTGTTGTCGATAGATAACAGTCGTACATTATTGAAATAATTAGCTGTACAATATGTAGATACAATATGTATTACCTTTACAATTGTGACAATTTTACTTATTGCCTGACGTTATCCTGAGACTCCAGAGTGTGTGTTCAGTGTCTTAATCAAGCAGCTATGACTGTTAGAAAATACTCTATTTTCTAAAGTCTATAACCAGGTTATGAACTTTTTACATACAATAATTCATTAATAACCATAAACAGATACTAAACATAATAATTCAAAAACACTAAAAACACGCATTTGTGCAAAAACGAACGTTCGTTTCCCCGTTTTTAAACTTGTTGTTGGCTGAGCGTGTCTACGCCATCGCCATAAAGAGAAAAAAAAAACGAACGTTTAAAAAATAAATAACTTTTACTTTGAATTAAGAATAATATTGTTAAATAAAGCGTGGCTTATTAGTTTTTTATTTTCATATAATTTCGTTGACAAGGATCGATGTCCTTGATGTGTATACCAATATGTCAAAATCGAGTTAAAAAAATCCGTAATAAACATAATATATCACTACGACTGAAGCTAATAAAAGCCCCTTTAAAAATAACATTTATAATATGCATTATATTTTGACTATTCAATAAAATGCTTTAACTTTGTTTTATCATTCCATGAGAAGTAAATCCCCTATTCCCTTATTATGACACTGCAAATGTCTATGTAATCAGTTCGTCACAATAAGTGGCTAGAGCTTTTGACGCGATTATCCTCTAGGACAATACATGTCATAGAGTCTAGCCTGTGCATGCAACAATATCTCAATTTTATGTTAGCCAGCATTCAACAATCAACTTTAATGTAACCAATTAGAGTTCAGTTTCCAGTGAAGATGAAACTCACATGTCACGGAACGAAAACACATCGCACGTCTGCTTTTAAGTGCTTTCAATGATTGCTCAATTTCGAACCGTTGTGCTCACAAACAGGGTGCAAATTGCAATGGACGTGTGACAATCGTAAGTTGATTTACAAATGAATGACGTCATAAATGACAGGAACAGTCAGGGTAGCATGTGATAATAGCACCCTGATTCGCTGAGGATGGCACTCGCAAACTGAATGGATTGGTTTATACAAGTTATGGACTAGTTTGGTTACATGAATATAGTGAAACTTGATTGTGAACTATAATCGAATGAACTAAAATAAACAAGGATTTTGTACACAATTCATTGAAGTTAGATGTCAATTTTAAGTTTGAAATCACGTCATAATTATAAATGTTACTACTTGTAATTATGGTAAACGGTGGTGACAACTTCATCCTAATCATTATGAGAACCATTTATTATGTAAATAAACTATGTGTTATGCCGTGTTACATGAAAATAAAATAAATTAAGCATAAAAAGATCATATTTAAATTGGGAAAGCACAAGTATTTACTGTTCGTAAATAAGTAGTTAACCAAGAAGAAAGTCGTAAAAATTAAGAAGGTTAGTTAATAGACAAGAAAAAAGTGTTATTATCTAGTATAAAAAATCCACGGTTACACTGATTATCAACAATGCAATCAAAAAAGAAACACCCCTAGCCTAGCAGCAGTTAACAAGAAGTTTCTAAAGAGGAATTCTTAGCAGTTTTGAGAGCCAATAACTGGAAACAATTAAGCCGGTACGGTCGCTATGAATGTTTCAAATTTATATGGGACTAATTTCAAAGTTTCCAATAATTATATAACTTTTTAACAAAAAAAAATCCGCCTTCAAACGGTAAAAAATAATATTGTTCAGTACTTCGCTTTTGATAATTTTCTTACTAATGGTAGTGCCTCTTAAAACTATTTTGGAGTCGGTGCCCATTCAGAGCGAAATGTACTTCATTTTACTAAGGGCCGACCATTAGTAAGAAAATTATCAAATGCTAAGTACTGAACAATATTATTTTATACCGTTTGAAGGCGGTTTTTTTTGTTAAAAAGTTATATATTTTCACTCTTTTTAGTACCTTTAATTTAATAATTCTGTATTGCTTAAGCATAAATGGCGATATTTCCACATATTTTTGCCTATAAAATTTGAGAGTTCCCCTCGATTTCCCTGGGATCCCATCATCAGATCTTAAGTTTAAAAAAAAAACATTTATCGAAAGAATTTTCTCTCAACTCCTAACCTTCGTAGTACCTTCCATTATCAGCTCAGCAACATGAGATGATAATTACTATGCACAAATATCAATTTTGATTCAGAAAGTATAAGAAAATCAAAATGTGTGCCTATAAAATTTGAGAGTTCCCCTCGATTTCCCTGGGATCCCATCATCAGATCTTGACTTGGTGACAATTTGACCACCTCGAAAGTATAAGCTTTCGAACTAATAAAGAATCATCAAAATCGGTTCATAAACGACGAAGTTATCCGCGAACAAACATAAAAAAAAGCATTTATACGGTCGAATTGAGTAACCTCCTCCTTTTTTTGAAGTCGGTTAAAAAAAGAACTATGAAAATTGGGCTACTGTGTAAAAACTTATGCGTGGTTCATATTTAAAAGTAAACAAATATTCACGTCAAATAGAGAACCTTCTTCGTTTTTTTCGTCGATTAAAAAACGACAATTTTATCAATAAGTTTCATAAACAAATTAAGGGATTCACGCAACAAACTCAAAAATTTTTTAGTGCATTTATTTGGAATCTCTTCTTTTTGCAGTGTAAACATAAATTAAGAATAACACATTGTAAGACAGATTAAAATATATGAACAGTAACCATATTGTTGAACGAACTTTATGCTATTTATGCAAAAAAAGAAACTCAAATCGGAGACTCAAATATTTAAGATTACAGAAGGTGATTCATTGAATACAGTGTAAATTGTGAGGTTGGATGCTAAATATTGAACAGCGGCTAGATACACCAGGTAATATCACACAATCGGCCAATTTGAACGGCGCAGCATCCGTTATTGGTTTCTGACCAGCTCTCTGCGAATGTGATTGGTCTTGTACACGCCTAAGAAACAGAAACAGCCTATGAGGCCAAATGCAGATTCACTCGAGCGTCATGACATTCATTGAATTAAGTTGGAATTCTAGAATCGCGAGATGAATAGCGTGAGAATAAAGAGAATGGTAAGATTTAAAAAAATACTAAATAGGGCAGGAAAAATATTAAGCTGGACAACATTAAAGACATGCGCAGTAGTATTTCAACATTCTATTTAGTATTAACTTATTACTTTACCATTCTTTTAGCCCATATGTATTTCATTTTAATAACTACATATTTTAATTGTATCTACTCGTATATAGATAGATGCGATTAAAATATGTAGTTGCGTATCTATCTATGTAATATTATATTTTTTACGTTTCAGATTTACCACGCATGGCTTACATTTTTTAAATTTTGAATTACGTTATCCTAAAAACCACAATGCACATGACAAGCGACAGATAATTTATAAAAGACTGAAAGACCCCACGTCGCGGGGACAATAGAAAAACGCCCCATCCCCATAACTCAATCCCATGCAGCGATGTCGGTGAAATCAAACGCTAATTGCGCTGTGACGTCACAAAGGCAGTAATCGAATCATAAGATTATCGAATTATTTTTGCGTATAACCAAGGAATGGTTAGGGACCTGTTTTATGAACGACTGGTGGATGGCTAAGCGAATTTTATTTAAAATATTAAACAGAAATGAACAAGGAAAATTCTGAGATGTAAAAATATCTGTTTTCGGCACAGAGATTTGCTTAAATGTCATTTGTAACGAATAAGAAGATAATAAAGGTCCTGACTTCAATATCAGAGCGCATCTTCTCTTTATAAAACAATTGATTGACCTATAAAATAGACCATAACATACATCTTTAGACAGATTAAAGATTTTTTGTATATTTTATCGCTGCTTCATGGTTGTTGTAATTATTTCAATACCATGTTTTCCATCACCGTTCATGCTGGAGAGTTACACAATTATTTCTCGAAGGCTTTATACCCGCATTTGGCCAGCGTGTGGTCAATAGCCACCCGTTAAACTTTTGAGAATTCTTTGAAGCACTCACCATACTATTTTCAGACTTAGACTAAGAATAAAAAATTGGTCTATGATTTTCAGATGATGCATAGCGATTATAATGTCTTCGCGGACTGATCGGTACTATTCTTATAATACTATCTTGTCTACGGTAAATGGTTGACCAATAAACCTACGATTATATTAGCCATTAAATAAATGTGTGAAGATTGGCTGTATTTTAATTATTCAGATTATAATTTGATGAGATGTTTTTTTTTTCAATTATTTTATCGCTTTTCTCTTGTTCGCATACGGTGAACCAAAGTCATTGTGGTGGGTTTATTAAACGTGTACACAGAGTGGGGTGGTGGTTGACCTGCACTGGTGCATGACGCGGAACTAAACAATAGAGATCTTTCTGCCGATACCATTATGGACGGTAATCTAATTGTGAGCAAAATGTCAGTCGCGACCGCGGTTTTTATTTTCAATTTTGAAATCAAAATGTAAATGGATTTTTTGAATTGTGAAAGGATTCATTAAATTTTAAAATAATGAATAGTGAATGATAGTGGTATTGTCGTTGTTAGGACATGCACCCGTTTTATTTCATAAAGAGACTCTATTATATTATTGTAGAAAGGTGCGGTTGCTGGCCAGACTCCAGGATTGGCCTTCAAAGTAGCAGCGCAACTGCCACCTAGCACTATGGCCTGCAAATGCCTTTGCTATTCCATTTAAATAATTAAAAGTAATAAACTAAAGCAGATTAGGTTCAGTTGGCTGCAACCCTTTTTGCTTTCCACTGCTGGGCACGGGTCTCCCCTATTATTGGGGAGGCCTGGAGCTTACTCCACCACGCTGCTCCAATGCGGGTTGGTGAAGATTCGGGTTAGTAGCCAACCCGCTGTCGGATGTTTTTAAACCGCCCACAAGGCCTCCGACTAGGTTTAACGACTGTTATCTATCGATAACATCCAGAACCGACGGCCTAGCGTGTCCTCCGAAGCACGGAAACGCACATGAAATTTTTGACACTAGCGGTCACCCATCTCACACCCGACCGCGCCCATTTGGGTTAGCTGCGTAGATGGCTTGCGTTCTACGTTCGCCGCCGGGCCATTCGCGCTTCAATTAGGTTTGGTTAATAATTTTTAACAGCGCTTGAGAAAATTTTAGTAACTATCTGGCCTGCGCCGTTTTTGCCACAATCACCATGAAATACCATGGAACAATTATTAAGACATCCGCGCCGGGGTTTTGTACCTGGGCTCGCGGCTTGAAAGGCTAAACTCTAGACTACTAGGCTAACTCGGTTTTATACACTTTAATAAGTATACTAGTTATAAAAACCACCAAGAAGCTTATTTCTGTGGCCCTAGTGAAAAGGGGTACAAGTCCGATTTTGTCGAAAATTAGTTAAATATACCAAATTGATCAGAAAGAAATGCTCTATCATTTGGTGTAAACGGATCTAAGCTATCTCTAAAAACAAAGAAGTTATTTGGTGCATATGGGTTTAACTAATACAAACAAAACTACAATAATCGGATTCAAGTACTTTCGTATTGTTTTAAACTGAAAAATAAAAAAATAAAATTGTGTTTTTTAATCTAAATTAACATAAACTACCTACGTTTTTATCAAATTGGTGTTTACCAATACAACAACAGATGGTCCTTATTAAATGGCTTAGTGAGTAATGATATTACTAGACATCAATTTGTTTTCACCAAAATAAATGTCAAAAATCAAGTATAACTCTTTTGAGATCAGTATTCACATTATGCTATTGTGAAATTAATAAATGTAATATAATACAATTCTAGTTGTATCCTACGAATAGCTTTCATTTTACGTGAGAAACAATATAACTCGTCGCAGCGGGGGAGTGGTGCGGGTGAGTGGGGAGCGCATAGCGCCCGCGTCCAGTCAGTCGCTCGCGCATCCTTTTTTTTCATTTCAATTTGTGATTTTTCTGCAGATTAAGATGTGAGTTTCTCTTATTTTTATTGGTATTGTTCAAATACACACTTACAACTTCTCCTTGGCATATGGGTTGACGCAGGTGGTACACACTTTCACCAGAGTACCAGATATTGAGACCCATACTGCCTCTCTGCTGGACCTTCTGCTGACCAACCATCCATCTGACTACCGGGTGACGGTTGGGGCCCCACTTGGGACTTCTGACCATTGCCTGGTAAGTTCTGCCGTACCATTGCCGCCCCCAGAAGGTTCTCGACCCAATGGGAAGCGTCAAGTCTGGCATTACGGGTCAGCGGACTGGGATGGACTCCGGGAATTCCTGGCTTCCTACCCCTGGAGGCAGCTGTGCTTCACCTCGGGTGATCCTAGCACATGTGCGGAATCGATAGCCGATGTGATACGACAGGGCATGATTGGTTTTATTCCCAACTCTGTAGTATCCATTGGCGGGCGAAACAAGCGCTGGTTTAATGGTTCTTGCGCTAAGGCTTCTAGACTTAAGCAAGAAGCTTTTAAAACCTGGGCTGATGCGCACACGCGCAAGGACCCTGAAACGTCTAAGCAAACGTCTAAAAAATTCAACGCTGCCTCCCGTTCGGCAAAGAAGCAAATAGCCAAGGCGAAGTTTAGGCACGTCGGCAGAATTGGCCAGCGTCTATTTAGCTACCCTTGCGGGAGTCGAGCTTTTTGGTCGCTTGCCAAGGCTGTCGAAGGTAACTTCTGTCGGTCGTCTCTACCATCTTTACGCAAACCGGACGATACTCTGGCTCACACGGCAAAAGGGAAAGCCGATCTCCTGGGTACCCTGTTTGCCTCAAACTCGACTCTGGACGACGGAGGTGCCACACCGCCGACCATCAAGCAGTGTGAGACCTCGATGAAGGACGTGCGTTTCACTCAAAAGGCCGTCAGACGAGCTCTGCTAGCCCTCGATGTCAAGAAGTCGAGCGGGCCGGAAGATATCCCCGCAATCGTATTAAAGACGTGCGCTCCCGAGTTGGCTCCCGTCTTAACGCGCTTATTCTCGCTTTCCTACACCACTAGTATAGTACCGTCTTCGTGGAAGGTAGCCCTAGTACACCCAATCCCGAAAAAGGGTGACCGCAGTGACCCGTCCAACTACAGGCCCATTGCGATAACCTCCCTGCTCTCTAAGGTGATGGAGCGTGTTATAAATACGCAGCTCCTTAGATACCTCGAGAAGCACCGGTTGATCAGCGATCGTCAGTATGGCTTTCGCCAGGGCCGGTCGGCCGGTGATCTCTTGGTATACCTCACACACCGCTGGGCTGAAGCCGTCGAGGGCAACTGGGAGGCTCTGGCAGTCAGCCTGGATATCGCAAAGGCCTTCGACCGGTTCTGGCACAAGGCCCTTCTCGCGAAGCTTCCATCTTACGGTCTTCCCCTGTGGCTATGCAACTGGGTGGCAAACTTTCTGTCTGAGCGGCAGATTAAGGTCGTTGTTGACGGATGCTGCTCAGATATGAAACCCATTAATGCCGGTGTTCCCCAAGGCTCAGTACTGTCTCCTACACTATTCATTCTGCATATCAATGACATGCTGCAACAATCACGCAGTATGCATTGCTATGCAGATGATAGTACGGTGGACGCACTATACACCTGTCGAGCCAATGCCTCTCGGTCACAAGTAGAGGAAAGTAGAATCAAACTTGTGTCTGAAGTCGAGAACTCTCTGGAGCGGGTCTCGGAATGAGGTCGACTTAACCTTGTCGAGTGTAACCTCACGAAGACACAAGTTTGCGCGTTTACCGCTAAAAAACCCCCATTTGTTATAGCGCCCAAGTTCCAGGGTACCGCGCTCACCGTCGGTGAAAGTGTCGGTATCTTGGGAGTTGACATTACGAGTAAAGTGCAGTACCGGAGTCATTTGGAGCACAAAGCCAAATTGGCGTCCAAACAGCTTGGTGTCTTCAATAGGGCGAGGCAGTACTTCACTGCGGGGCAACTCCTGACGTTGTACAAAGCCCAGGTCAGACCCCATATGGAGTACTGCTCTCATCTCTGGGCAGGAGCACCAAAATACCAGCTACACCCATTTGACTCCGTTGAAAAGCGCGAATCGTCAACGACCCAAGATTGACTGACAGGCTAGAACCACTCAGCTTGCGAAGAGACATAGGCTCGCTCTGCGTGTCCTACTGACTTTACTATGGTGAATGCTCCGAGGAACTTTTCAAACTAATACCTACGTCACTATTCCATGATTATACCACTAGACGAAGGTTAAAGTTCCACAGGCATCATCTGGACTCGTGGCGGTCCTCCACAGTCCGCTTTGCACGCTCCTTTTTACCACGGGCGTGTAGGTTATGGGACAACCTTCCAGCTGAGGCATTCCCAGTGGACTATAACATGGGGTTCTTCAAGAAAGCTGTAAAAAAAGCTCTCCTCCAAATCCGGCAATGCTGCAATGCATTTTCATTTTTTTTAAAGTTGACTTAAAGTACACAGCTAAACACTATTTTCTTATAAAATGAGCTATTAAATATTTCATTTAATTACTTGGTTATCATAAAATTCATTCAAATGCGTATTCCTTTTCACATAAGCGAATTCTCAATTTACTTATGTGTGAAGGGGTATAAGTTATTTTATACCCTCGAGGAATTGAATTTGTTTTGTTATGTTGAAGGTATAAGTCATTATTTTAAAAACTATTAACTTTACATAAAAAATAACTCAATAATAATAAAGAACATACTCTGTTTACCTATAAAAAACATCACATGTATTACTTTTGCTGGCGGTTTAAATGTCATACGAGGACAAACACGCAATTTGAGCGCGCCGTGTGTTTTTTGCCTCTCCTGTAAAGTTGTAGTTTTAGACTTAAATCCCTTTTCACTAGGGCCACAGATTTATACTTACCCTAATGAGTATAAAAGCTTAAAAGGTTCCCTGCAAACATTTAAAGCCAGCTCAACGAACTCAGGCATCGTTCTTTCCGGTTAATAAAGGAGAATATGACCTAGAATCTGTGCGGTAAGAATTTGCTTACCTTACCACTCACCTATTTAGGTGAGGCAATTACGTAAATAACTAAACAAAATCATAAAAGGAATTTAAACCATGTGGAATTTTTTTAAACTGAGAAAAAATCATAAGAAACTGTGCAAGGGAAAGGGGAGATCTCCCGTCAGGTGTTGTCACTGCTTGAGGTCCGCGGTCCGAATGTTAACTTCGGAGCATTTGTATACATAATTATGCTGAATATCTATGAAACTTTAATTTATTCATTAAAAACTACATAACAGGCAAGATCACGCTAGACAAGTGGTTAAGGTACCGGTCTTCTACGCCGTAGCTTCTAATCATGTCGCATAAGGACTCGAAATTAGTTTTGCGAATAATTATGTTCTATATGAGGCTCTTCTCTCCAGCTGAGGACTATGTCTCCGAAAGGAGCCATTTTTTCCTGTCCATCATTGATGAGTTGTGTACTGTCAACCTTCCAGTTTACTTAAAATCACAACAGTTTATTAAAACAGCAAGAAATATGCCGTCAGCACAAACACGCTTACAATATCGGAGTTATTTTGACCGCACGGTATATTGGGGCGGATTGCAATCTGGAATCTATTGACGATGCGGTGAGGCGCAAATTGGGCGGTAGCAGAAACGATTCCCATGGGATTTACCCAAAATTTGAAGAGCTAAGATAGCACACAATTTCAGTAAAAGAACAATTTAGAGCGATATATATTTTTTACATACTGAGAAGTAGAAAGTCAAAAGTACAGTTCATTTTTATCCCATGGACCACCACTCATGACCACCACCACACCTTTGACTGATTTTTTAAAATATGAACACAGATTTAATTGCTTCGTGGCATACCAATTCATACTTATAAATGTTAAACAAATAAGTTAGTGTACCTGCGGATGCTATTTCTTTGGATGTTTTACTTAATATTTTATACACTTCAAATCACAACTTAAATTCTTAAAGTTTTTCTTAACACTGTATGATTTGCTTTCCAAAACGGATTCTTAAATCTTTTGGTAAGTACAATTAATGGAATTAACTTTATGGATAAATGTTTCTCTCGGTCTAAAACATTTATGCCAATATAATTCCTGAAATTTCTAGCCATTAGAATTGTTTTTAATGTTTTTTTATGTAATAATTGTAATTTAGGGACAATGTTTGCATTAAATGAATAAATTTAAAAAAACCTGACACGAATTTGTTACTCTTGCCGTATTTTCAATTGAAAATACTCAAACAAATAATAATAATGAAACAGAGACATATCAAGGCATTTTTTTTTGACAAAACCAACTAATAACTACAATGGTTTTGGGTTTACTTATCGTCATAACCACTCAGTATATACGACCAACTTAATTATGATATTATGTTGATGCAACTAAATTAAGGATGTATAACATTGGCCTCGAATGAAGCTGTCTGTAATCCAATCAGCCTACCAATTTGTGCTCACGTCAGTCCAGATTGCTATCTTCCATTCGCCACATTGTGAGGTAATGGTGCCATTCCACACTAGATATGTTGCTAGGCAACTAGGAGGGCAACACCAAGATATTATACTCTTGTACCATAAATGAACTATGCAAAAACGAAATTATTTGACAGATTCCTGAAAACCTATTTGATTTAGTTTATCCAGATTCTTCTATTTGACACACTGCAATTTAACTTCTTTTTCTACAGTTTAATAATATTCTAGGATGTATTTAAAGCTCACCTAAATTAAGTGACCGTAACTAACATAGCTGAGACTTATTCCAACATGTGCGACAAAGCGATGAAACGACACCATTGTGGAAATATCAAATGTCCATAGTTGCATTGAAAAATGGAATTTATTCAACAATAGTGGACCCCGCAGACGTTGCCTTGCCTTAAAGTATTGAAAGAGAATTAGTTTATTTATCATCTCAAAGAGTTTTTATGTTACTGTCAAATAACAATTATAAACCAGTTAGTGACAGATGAATTGTTATTCAGACTATGTCAAACTTCTGGACGATGGCGCGAAGCACCAATGTTTGACCGTTACTAACAGTTTATATAGAAGGATAAAATAAGTTTTACTGTCAATTTCGCAATTTTTCTATATTTTGTTACCGTATAAATCCTTCCCTGGGCATACACTAATATTTCAAGACTAAAATTAGCCACATCGGTTCTTGAGTTTTAGCGAGACTAGATACTTAGAGCAATTCATTTTTATATTAGTACATATTATGTCGCATTACATCATATTACGACTTATCTATCTATCTACATAGCATCGTTATAATAATATAAAATACGACATACGCATTACATCATTACAACGTATCGCATCATGTCGCTTTCCGTCGAACCAGTAAACCAGATTGCGCACACAGTAGCAGATTGTTATCTTCTACACGCCACACTGCAGCAAACCTTTACACTGACTTTATACAGTCTTACTCAGCCTTGGACGCCATTTATTCAGAGTTATTGTGTGCCGAAATTATGAACATAATAACTTCTGCTCACGAAGTTGTCAGCGTGGACCTTACATTTTAGAGAAGGGTAAAAAAAATAAAACAAATTTCTTTTGTTCCTTAGCACATCTGTTTCAGTGTTGTATATACACATACATAAATGAATGTTGAGCAGCGATGGCCGAGTGGTAAAAATCCGCGGTCTTCGACGCGGCCAATCTCAGGTTCAAATCCTCGGCTCGCACCTCTGACAAAGAAATTTTTAATGTGCGATTTTATCGCTGCTCCATGGTACTGGAAAATATCGTGATATTTCATTGATTACGATGTTCTCCATCGCCGTGCATGCCTGAGAGAAATTCATAATTTCTCGAAAGCATGACGTCCACCAATCCGCATTTGGCCAGCGTGGTGGACTATGGCCTAAATCCCTCTCAATTGTGTGAGAATGAGACTTGTGCCCAGCAGTGGGACGTAAAAAAAAAGGTTGAAAAAAAAATGACAAAGAACTCTCAAATGATTATTTTAGTGAACTGATTAGATGGCGGTCGGGTTAGCGAATCATCTACGTGGTTATGCTTGTTTTCATTTAGAAAAATATAACAACGATTTTAATATCAAAGATGTGTTTTTTGATAATCTAATAAAATATTATGGACCAGAATTAAAATAGAATTTAAACATAAATTATTAAGATATTTGATAAGCTACCACCAGTACAGATTTGAAGGTAACCCATCATCACAATCCATGACGATGAATTAAATAAAAAAGGGACATTATTATTTATGTTATCCTCCACAGCATTTTATGTAGCCATTAGTGTGAAATATAATTAGTTTTTTAAAGTAAGAACTCTAAATTTATTTTTCAGTTGTGCTCTTACACACACGTGACATCACTCGTGTATTGTTTTCAACAACAGCGACACACAAACCAAATTTATCGTTTGGTAAACACATTTTATTGGTTAAAAAATATATTATATTTTGACATTTTACGACAGCTACAAAATATCTAGTACCTAGCTTATCACTCACAAGGTGCCTGATCCTCCGTCATCACATTATTAATGTGAATATAACCACAAATCAATTTATCATTTATCATTGTGCTGCTTCGTGTATTCCAAATTTAATGCGCTATTGAACGTAACGCGGTTATTTTAATAGACCGGTTAGTGCGGTTAGATTAGCGAATCATCTACATCCCGGTCATTCCTGTAGCCTCCCCATAAGGGGAGCGTGTAGGGCCTGCCAAGATAGGCAGGCAGTCGCCGACGATGTTGTGGAAGCAAAGGCTCTGCCGATTTCCCACGACATCGTCACGATGGCGATGGAGGAGCGCAGTAGGGTTTAGTGGGTATACCCCTGCCTCGTAACGGCAGGGGGGAGTCCCACACACCTCCCTCTGTCCCCTCGACAGAGGTCGAGACGGTGCGTAATAGCATTCCCTACTAAAAAAAAAAAAAAAAAAAAAAGCGAATCATCTACATACATTAAAAATCTACATACAGTAAAAAAAGCATTTTACACGATCCAGGAGTTTTTGGACTGTAATTTTCAATCTTAACTGCGTAAACAATTGTTAATTAATAAATTACTTTGACTTGTTCTATCATATTATATTGTATGCCATGTATGGCAGGATATGGAGGTATGACATATCTTTATACAACATCTGTAATTGTACCCCTTTCCACAATAAATGACATTTGAATTTGAATTTGAATTTGAAAAATCACGAATAATTGTTGTGATGCTCGATTCAGTTAATAAGTAATGTAACAATGATTTTAGTGTCAAAGTGGGTTATCATTATGAGATTACAATAAGCTTTCCGGTCGCAATTCCGCCCACTTGGGTTACCTACATGTTTTTCCCCATCGAAATGAGATATGTAGGTATTTCCCAATCCGTAGCACCGTTTCGTCGTGAAAGATGGACAAACAAATAAAAAAACACTCGTTTGCGTCCCTAATATTAGTATGGATTTTGTCAATTGACGACGATTGACGACCCATGTGGCGCAATGGTTACTATGCCGGACTGCCAATCGGAGGGTCCCGGGTTCGATTCCCGGTGAGTTAGAAATTTAAATGATGAGTTTAAATTTCTATTCTCGGTCTGGTTGTTTGTGTTTCTGTCTTTGTGTGTGTCCATGGTATCTACGACACATGATATACCTACCTACTTAAAAGCGGTCTTATCATAAAAGGCCGCTGCACCCTTTTCTGCCAAGCAAGCAATTTCTGTTGTTTTGGTGGAAACTGCATTTTTTTGCCAGACTTACTTGAGGTGACCATCAGCTTATGTCATATTCTCAACTCATTCGTTCCCATTAGGAATATAACCACTTTGTATGTTGGACACTTTATCTTGTTTTAAAACAACAAAAAGGCCTCGGGATTATCGACCCCTGTCAGCTTATGCTACAAAAACATCGGCCCCCAACAGAATTACACTGAGACTTATTTTTATCCTTTGTTTTTAGTCGTTTGAACACGACAATAAACAAATTGTAACGGTTTTTACACATTAGGTCTATCACATAAAGCGTGCTTGGAGAATTTTATAACAAATAAATTATCCAGTCTTGAAATACCAAATCGATAGAGATAATAAAAGAAATGAGCTGTCAAAACGTGACATCTCCATACATTATGTACGAGAAAATGGATTGTGACGTCACAAACTATTTAAGTCAAATGACTAAATTTTAATTGATTTAAGCGGCAGTAAAAATCATGTATGTACAGTTAGTCCACCAATCCGCACTTGGCCAGCGTGGTGGACTATGGCCTATATCCCTCTCACTACTGAGAGGAGACCTGTGCCCAGCAGTGGGACATAAAAAAAGGTTGAAAAAATAATGAAACTGAATTAACAATAATCCTGCTTTTCAAACGTAGTTTTGTGCAACCTTTTTAAGGTATGCTTTATGATATTTTTTGTGAATAGTGTCCAAGATCCTATAGTAATTTATTTATATAAAGCAGCATACGAAAATGCAGGACATCATATCAGCCCTTGAACCTCGAGCAAACGTAACTCATGCCTGAGGTCGTATGCGCTAGTCTATGACTATGACTGATCTTCGTCGTCTTACGTAAGTCTGGCCGGCAACCACATCTATTCACAGAAACACAACTGCATTGCTTAACAGTTGATGTAGGATGCAAGAATAATACTTACTGCGGTGACTAGCGTGCTAGATTATGGCCTAAACTCTGCTTAATTCTAAAAGAATGTTTTTATTTAACAATCCTTCTTTTTCAGTTTCTTAGAATATATTTTTAATACTACTATAAGCTTCAGAAGTTGTCAGAACTAAAATAAAGTACTCGGAACCTTCGACATCAAGAACTTCTCACTTCATGTTAGACAACATATCCATTTGTTTATCAAAACAATGGCACCTGACTTAGAAATCCAGAAACCTAGTTCCGTAACCCGAATGTAGCACTGAAACTACTCTTTATTAAGGGGAAGGCCCTTACGAGAGACAATAGTTTGAAAAACGTAGTTAATCTAGAAGAATTAAAAAGTGTTTATAAAAAAACTTGCAAATAAATATTTGAATATCGTATATTTTACATTGATCTTCATTAATTCAGAAACGTTTACGAAAAATTATATAAAGTTACTGTTTATTCCTGACCAAAAAGATATCGGAGTTTTGTAGAATTACAGCCCTTAGAGAAATATTTTGTTGGCGCCAATTTCATGTCTAATTTCCGTAAAGATTTCCATTGAATCTGTCGAGTCTCTGTGTCTAGAGTAGAATTAACAAGTCGTTCAAAATTTCACCATCTGTTTCGATCATTATTTGCATTTTAAATTCGTGACCGTCGCATTCTGTAACACAAATTTACTTAACATCTACATATTTAATATCTTTCTATTATATTAAAACCTTCTTGGTTTTATAATAATTTTCTATACAATGTTCTATGAAGTAAGAACATTTCTATTAATCTCTTATTGTCAAGGAGAAAATTGCCATTTCCCGTAGAAGGTACGAAAGTAAGCTATAAAGCCCGCTATACTTGGCTGAAAAGTAGGCATAATATGAAATTCAAATTTATAACTGATGCCTTTTATCGATGTTCCAAAAGAATTAAATTATGGATGGTAAACGTTCAGATGCATTGTTCTACTGATCCTTGACTGTCTGTCTGTTGCAAAGACATGCTCTCTCCGTGTGTAATACCGACTTTGATGCGGTGATGCTACGATAAATAGCATAAATTGATGCCTACGTCCACATTTTATTACTACTGTAATGTAGGTAGAAAAATAATAAATCATGATGTACGCTCGGTGCCAGTTGTAGTCTTGCAATATACGTGTTATGGTGAAGTCGTTGTTTGATTTACAAATAATTCCTCAGTGGCGACGAGTTGGAAATACAAACTTATACGCGTGTGTAGTGCAAAATATCAAAATGTCTGTGAGTAAATCAAACCACTTTCAAGATAATAATCACTGTATTTTATAGTATATCACTACACAACATTAGAACATGTGTGACTCATACTAACTCGTTATATAACTGTGAAAAACAACTGCACTTACCCAATCTAATCTTATGACACAGAAACAATAACCTCAATCAACCACTTACTTGATACAGTTACTGAATTACACTTAACTCACTTATAATGACAACACAGTTATAAATCAATACTTATTTGAACAGAGCTTTAGCGTACTTATTTTACTACCTAATTCCTTGAAGTCTAGAACAGTAATGAATCTATCATCTCACTTTGCCGGTATTTATACAGAAACTTGAAGAAAATAGAAGGTACTTTATAAAACATGCATTAAAAACTACCCGTATTATGATTGATAAATTAACATAATTATTTTTCTACCCTAGAATGTTGCTATTTTACTAATTAAAATCGTTGGCGACAACATCCGGCCGTCCTGCATACGCATTCGTCCCCGAATGCGTCCAAGTCTGGTGGATCTGCCGAGAACAAAACACAATATTAATGTCACATAGATTAAATGCCAGTCATATGACTTCCATCTTCTGTGCCACACTGGTCAGAGACAAAGCCATACCACTGTTTAACCGTATCAGCTGAATAAAACTATCACATCGCCGTCCAGTTTTACTCAGATTACGATATTTTTCCATTCACAACACTGCCTTACTATTCCATCGGCGGCCAGCAACAACAATGTTGTAAATTGAACATATCAATGTGCAATAACAGGTCACCCAAAACCATACCATTGATTAACCCTATCAGCTGGATAAAACTATTCCGTCAGCGGCCAGTTTTATTCAGATTACGATATTTTTCCATTCACAACACTGCCCTACTATTCCGTCAGCGGCCAGCAACACAATGTTGTAAATAGAACTTATCGATGTGCAATAAACAAGTCAACTAAAAAAAAACAACTATCCCGTCGACGGCCAGCTGTTCTTAGTTGTTGACAAACATGGTTTAATAATAATAATAATAAATAAAAGGGACATGTTCGAGGCATATGCACCAGACATAGAACAGAAAGATAAATGTCAGAATACAAGAGATACATGCTGCTTATCATCTTATCGTACCTGACAACATCGGATACATGCTATCACACACAGATGTCAGAACACAAGGAATACATGCTTATCATACCCGACAACATCCGCGGTTTAACTTGTGTCTAATTCTCTTATTTTGCCAATTTGATCCATATTTTATCACATGCAAGGTGTGAAATGGATTTCTGTACTTTGGTAATGGAACTTTATTTTTTTTTTCACGCAATATACAGATAATGAATTTTTTTAAATATATTAAGAAGAATTTCATTGGGTATGTAATACGTAAGTAAGTATGTATATGTATTATCTATATAAGTATGTATGTATGTATTTATGTATACATGTAGGTCAAAATGTATGTGTGTATGTATGCAAGTATATTATCCATTTGTATTTAATTTGTAATTTATTTGTACACGCTCTACCTTGAGCTTAACCCATTTCCAGTCCTAGGGCTACTGGAAGAGATTTCCAATGGAAATAAGTAGTACCTTTGTACAAACTTTCTTGTGTATTCTTTTCTTTATATTTTTCTTTCAACTTGTGTGTACATAAATAAATAAATAAATAAATAAGAATTTTTTTTTATCGGAGAAAACCAGAACCAGAATTTGAGTAGCACAAACATAACAAAACACGACTTTAACCAGGTGATCTTCACATAGGATCGCACTAGTCGTGTATCACCGCATTTCAATATGTAACAACAGTGTTCACAGGCCCTCTTTATAGGTAACATTAAATGCGCAGCCGATTGCAGCGAATATTTTATTCTTTTCAACACCGGTAAAATTCTTAATATTATTATGGTTTGCTTTAATATAACGTAACGATAACGACGTTCCTTTTAAGTCCTACGATAAACTATTTCCAAGCTATTCACAACAATTAAATATAAACATTCTCGGCCTCACCTGACGAATATTTCTTTTAACGCACAAATTCTAATATCCTACAACCCCACAGAAAGCATTCAATCAACTTCTGTTGTCTTAATAGCCTGTAGATTTTCTTGAAGCGTAGGCAAGTAAAGTATTTGAGCGTCAACTGGATTTCGACTCAGCGCGGCAGCGTATTATAATATAGACATGTTGCATTTGCGATATATTCGAACATATATTATTATTATATTATATATAAATCTCGTGTCACAATGTTTGTCCTCAATGGACTCCTAAACCACTTAACCGATTATAATAAAATTCGCACACCATGTGCAGTTCGATCCAACTTGAGAGATAGGATAGTTTAAATCTCAAATTATAGTCGCAATATTACTTTATTTCTGATATTTAAGGCAAAACAACGTCTGCCGGATTCGCTCTGTTAGTAACTGTCAAAGTGTCAAACATTGATTCTTCGCGCCATCGTCCAGAAGTTTGACATTGTCCGAATAACAATACATCAGTCACTATTTGTTTTATATTTCTTATTTGGCAGTAACATAAAAACTCTTTGAGATGATAAAGAAACTAATCTTCTTTCAATATATTAGGACAACGTCTGCCTGGTTCACTAGTATTATATTAAAAGGATATTTCACAGCCCTATAGTGTGTAATTTTCAAATCAAATGATTTCAAATAGAAGCCAGTAAATGAAGCCTTACCAAATAACACAAATACTGTTTACGCCACCAGATCAGAATAATTATGTAAGACAATTAAGATGTCCTTGGTAAGTATCACCTTTTTTTCAGTAATTTATTTAAGTTTACAGAAAATTGCACAATGTTTATAAGATCTAAAAATTAATAGTTCTCTCCAACTTTTATGCCACAGAAAAGAAGTTACCTTAAACCTCGGTCGAATACCATCAAATTATACCTTTTTTTTTAAATAAAATTATGAATAAAGATGTTAATTTAAAATTTTAAAATTTTACAACATTATTTATATGTTACGAGCAGGGTGATATTTTTTTTAAAATTTTAATTGTAAAGTAATGTCTATCTAAAAAAAACTGTGCTACCTTATAAGTGACAAATTCATCTAGTATACATTTTATTGTTATTTATCTGTATAAAGCATTGTGAATTGTTTTTAGGTTGCCTTTATAATAAATAAATACCTAATTGGCGTGGCACCGTTCAAGTCACCAAAACGGCTTGACCGATTTCGTGAAATAAATAAACAAATTATGATTCACCCTCATGTCACTCATAGTCCCACAATAGAATGTCCTGTGTCGCACCATGGATACACGCAGGGACACACAGACATCTAGACCGAGACCGAAAATTTAAAGTCATCATTCAAATTTCTGAATCGCCGGGAATTGAACCTGGGACCATTTTCACCGTTCTATCACCAACCCATATTTTATATCCATATCTAATATCTTTAAATGACCAGCTATTGTATATAACGTCTTTATATATTATTATAATCTGAATCTCTGAAAAATATTACCGAATGGTTTTCATGAATCCGTTATATCCGTCCATAGTTTTATCAGTGTTTTCAGCGGTAATCAACTTAAATATAAAATAAAAATTATGACATTTCACGACATATATTGTATGTCGTTGTTGTTGTGTATGTAATACTATACATATACATATATATATTTAAAAATGAGTCCCAAAAGAAAACAAACTGCCTCAACCCGAGCAACGCTGGGTCATCCGGTTTAGTCATGAAAAGGTGGTACAAAGTTTGATGAGTCAGCTAGTAATAATATAGACTTATAGAGTTATTGAAAAAATATTTTTTTGTAGTCTTTTAAACTTGATCTAAAAAGTTGACATTCTCTTCCAGAAACTTCGTAGCTATTATGAGATCGTCCGTATAACAGATAGTTATCAAATCCCATATTCCCATATTTCCCAGCTCAGTAACTTTTAAAAGACTAAGTCCATTCAGAGACCGCCTGATCAGAAGGGCAGTTTTAGGAACTGAATAGGGTATTCGACACTGTGCACAAAAACAATTCAAAATTAAAAAAAAGTCAATTGACTATGAACAATAATACTAAATGTATGATAACGTCATGTTTAAAAGTGTCTCAATTAATTTGGTAGTCCAAGAACGGATTGGCATTAATTTTTGTCACGAAACTCTTCTACTAAACGCAACGAGTTGTCTGTAGACTGTAATCATACAAAATCTGTTTACCAAAAAAGTATGTGCCACGTGAGAAGTAACCTCGGAATGCCGTAATTTGGATTTTAACATCTATAGAAGAATTAATTAAACATTTTCAGTTCTGTTAGTTTTTTTTAAATTTTAGTCTTGTGAAATTCCTACCAACCAGTATAGAATATCCAGACTGTCTACAATGTAAAATAAAGTATCGAGACAAACGTCATATACTTTAAAATTTTATAAAACAGCCTTTGATCAGCCTGTAACAGAATGATAATCTAAGACTATATAAGAATAATCGAACCCAGATAATCTAAGTGAAACGGTTTAAGGAAAACGGTTATAATTTTAACTGTCAACAATTAGGGAGTAATAAGAGTACAATCACTTCCCTTGTCAAAAAACGACGTAAATTAAGCCCCATCATTCAAAAAATGTATTAAAAAAAAGTTTTTGAAGTGAATATCTTCTACTAATTTTACTTCCGCGTCCCTCTCACTTTTATTCGATATAGAAGGTTTTGACATAACTTCTGTAATTTATTACTGAAACGAAATTACGTTTTAAATTGTACGTTTTACGTTTTATATTCATTTATCACGTTTACTAAGGGGGTATAAAAAAAACAAGCTTGTTCATTGCAACCCCGAAGACTACCAGATTCTGCAGTTTTTATCACCAACAACCCTAATTTTAAATTGATATGTATGTATTTAATAGATTAAAATAAAAACGACTGACTGACGATTTCAGTATATTACTCGTACGTTATGTTTCAAAACTTGATCAGGCCCAATGCGACTATATCGCGGCTTACGTGGATTCAGCAACACTTCTGATGTGAGTAAATCAAACCACTTTCAAGATAATAATCACTGTATTTTATAGTATATCACTACACAACATTAGAACATGTGTGACTCATACTAACTCGTTATATAACTGTGAAAAACAACTGCACTTACCCAATCTAATCTTATGACACAGAAACAATAACCTCAATCAACCACTTACTTGATACAGTTACTGAATTACACTTAACTCACTTATAATGACAACACAGTTATAAATCAATACTTATTTGAACAGAGCTTTAGCGTACTTATTTGTCGATAGGTAAAATTGGCGAATTCGACATTAGGACTGATAACTGGCGCTTATATATCGACCGCTTGGAACAATATTTTGTGGTGAATAAAATAGAAAAAGATATGTATGTACCGACATTAATAACGGTCGTCGGGGCAGAATGTTACGAACTATTAGTGAACCTGTGCACACCGAAAAGACCTAGTGCTATGGGGTTTTCAGAGTTAACGTCGATTATAGAAAAACATTTGCAACCCAAACCCAGTACACTCGCAGAGCGTTATAAATTTCGATGTCGGATGCAAGACGGTAACGAGACGGTCGCGGATTACGTGGCGGTGCTAAAGAAAATGTCGACTACGTGTGACTTTGGCGGGACTTTGGAAGAAAATTTGAGAGATCAGTTTGTGTGTGGCTTACACAGCGAATCAATTCGACAAAGATTATTCGCCGAGAACGACATCGATTATAAAAAGGCGTATAGACTTGCGACTAGTTTGGAGGCAGCTGAGAAAAATGCGGCGAGTATCACGGGACGAGTGGGCACGACGACGGCGGGCACTGGCAGCGTCGCGTGTCATGCGGTGGAACGAGTAGGATCCGCCGGCACTCGTAGTAGTGAACACAAAGGGAAAAATGTCAGCGGGAATAGCAGCCGGGATGGGGCGCGAACTCTGCGCCCACAGCTGGGACAAGCACAGCGTGCGCGGCGATGGGAGCGCGGGCCCGTGCGGGGGGAGACCGGACCGGCGGCGGAGCGCCGGCAGCAACCATGTTTTGCGTGCGGAGGACCGCACAGCGCCGCTTCGTGTTCGTTCTCGAAATATGTGTGTCGAGTATGCAACCAGAAGGGTCACTTGCGGCGGATGTGCCCTAACTTGACGGATCATCATAGCATACATTCGTTGACGGTGCCTGCCGACGGCAACGAAGACTGCGAGACTCGCGAAGATAGTGACGAGGTAATAATAAACATTAATAGTGTGTGGAACAATCAGTATAAACCTATTATGATAGCAATAATTATACATAACCGGTTACTGAACATGGAGTGCGACACGGGAAGCGCGGTGTCTTGCATTAGTTATGAGATTTATAACAAACATTTTAGAGACTTGGAATTAAAACCATGTAACATTGTACTTAGATACTACACCGGGGAACTTGTGCGGCCCTTAGGAATGATAACACCTTTAGTTAAATATAAGAATAGACAAAAAAAATTAGATTTATATGTCATTGAGAATGGGAAGTCGGTGTTACTGGGCCGACAGTGGTTAGCACAGTTGGGTATAAATGTGTTTTTCGAGGAGACTAGTGATGTGCATCGTCTGGAATCGGATATTGTATTTAATTTAAATGAATTTAGTTCCAGATTCTGTAACGTGTTCTCGGACGGCTTGGGGCGGTTTACCGGCGGCACGGTGAGCATACGCGTGCGCGAGGGCGCGCGACCGGTGTTCCTGCGCGCGCGGCCCCTGGCCTACGCGCTGCGTGAGCCCGTGGAGCGCGCGCTGGATCAAATGGTAAGCGACGGCATTCTCACTCCTGTTGAACGCTCCGACTGGGCTACGCCTATCGTCCCCGTACTTAAAAAAGATGGTGATATTAGAATATGTGCAGACTATAAGTTAACTTTAAACAAGGTGTTGGAAGTGGACCGATACCCGTTACCAAAAGTTGACGATTTATTAGCACGTTTAGACGGCGGTCAACGTTTTAGCAAAATTGATTTATCACAGGCGTACGCACAATTTGAACTGGACGATTCGCGGAAATACACGGTTATTAACACTCATAAAGGTCTGTTTATGTACAATCGATTAGTTTACGGGTTGGCGTCTAGTCCGGGAATTTTTCAAAGACGTCTCGAACAATTATTCTCAGATTTGCCTTATGTGGGGGTATTTTTAGATGATGTTGTCATAACAGGTCGGGACAATAAGGAACATTTAAATAACTTAAATAAGGTATTCGAAAGATTGCAAGCCCATGGACTTAAAGTAAAAAAAGAAAAGTGTTCATTTTTTGTAGAATCTATACATTACCTTGGTCACGTGATTGATAAGCAGGGTGTACATGCTTGTCCAGAAAAAGTTAAAGCGATAGTGGGCACGCCACCGCCTACAAATGTATCGGAAGTAAGGTCTTTTCTAGGTTTAGCAAATTATTACGGTAAATTCATAAAAAATGCTAGTACAATTTTGTCACCTCTATACGACTTGTTACGAAAAGATGTTAAATTTCAGTGGAATAGCGCTTGTGATTTTGCTTTTAATAAAGTAAAAGAAATATTAGTATCAAGTGAAGTGTTGGTGCATTACTCCTTGAGACTGCCGCTGATATTGACGGTGGATGCGAGCGCAGTCGGGGTAGGCGCCGTGATATCACACAGGACGGCGTCAGGAGAGCGGCCGATCGCTTTCGCATCGCGCTCGCTGTGTACTGCGGAGCGTTCGTACTCTCAAATCGAGCGAGAGGCGCTAGCGATAATATTTGGAATTAGGAAATATCATCAATATTTGTACGGCCGTGAATTCATCCTTAGAACGGATCATAAACCGTTAACGTTTATTTTTGGGGAAAAAGTTGGTATTCCCATAATGGCAGCGTCGCGACTACAACGTTGGGCTATCTTACTATCAGGTTATAATTATAAAATTGAATATGTACCATCAGCATCAAATTGTGCTGATTCTTTATCTAGGTTGCCGCTTCCCATAAGGGAATCCGAATCTTACGAAGAAATGACATACTTAAATTTCGTTGAAACATTTTTACCTGTTACAAAAAGTCAAGTGAAGCATGAGACTTTAAAAGACCCGATCTTATGTAAGTTATTGTCTTTTATACAATCAGGTTGGCCCCTAGAATGTAACGATGACAATATTAAGCCATATTTTTGTAGGCGTAACGAAATTTATTTAGATGGCGGGTGTATTATGTGGGGATATCGGGTAGTTATTCCGTCGGCTTTGCGCTCGAGTATACTCAAGCAGCTCCACATTAGCCACATGGGCATTGTGAAAACGAAGTCGCTCGCGCGTAGTTATGTGTGGTGGCCTAACATAGACCAGGACGTCGAACACCTATGTCGTCAGTGCGTAACGTGCGCCTCAGAGGCCTCGGCGCCGCAGAGGGCAGCTCCAAAGCCCTGGCCTTATAATACCACTCCGTGGAGTAGATTGCATTTAGATTTTTTGGGGCCGATACGGGGAAAGACTTTTCTAGTTTTAGTAGATTCTAGTTCTAAATGGATTGAAATTTTCGAGGTAGCGAAAACTAACGCAAATTCTGTTATTCGAATATTAAGAAGTACTTTTGCTCGTTTCGGGTTACCAATGGAAATCGTTTCAGATCAAGGACCGCCCTTTACGAGCGCTGAATTCCGAGATTTCTTAGAGCGTAATGGTATACGGCAATCGTTATCACCGGCTTATCACCCGGCTTCGAATGGCGCAGCAGAAAACGCTGTGAAGCTTTGTAAGCAGGTCATTAACCCTAGAGTACTAACCATCGCCTGGGAGGCCGCACGCGGACAATTTTTTGGTTTTTTCTGAAATATACGCGGCCGTAAAAACTCGTGCGCCAGAGCCAATTCGGTTTCCACCGCGACGCGAAGAATAGCAGACTTGCGTCCCGCGGGCTCTTACCACAGCGAAGATATTGATATGCCGATCGCCTGGGAGGCGATCGTTAGTATTAAAGGTAAAAATAAAATTTACTAATTATTTTTTAATATTGTATATTTTAAAATTTATATCAATGTTTTGTTTATAAATCAACCTAGAAGATAGAGAAATAGAGAGGCTTTTATTAGAATGCGACTCAGGAAGTGATATAGACGATCATATAGAAACTGAAGATTACGATTCAGATGGCAGTGTTCTTGACCGAACGTTTTTACCCTCAAGCCTTGATGAAGACGAATCATGACACATAATTACATATCCGTCTCTCCGGAATGATAGCTCATCTACCAGCAGTGGACCCAGCACGTTAACTCGATCCATATCATCACCAGAAACAACAACTAAGCTCTTTTTGTTTCACCACCCACACCTTCATTCTGAGGTAAGAACAGCTACGTATGGTCAACCGAGTATTCTAGCAGATGAAGATCAAAGAGAACCGCATCAAGACACATAGTCCACATTATTCCCAGGCCAAAGGAAGATGGAAAAGAGGCAATAAAACCTTTGGAATGCTTTCAAAAGTTCTTTACACCAACCATGTTAGATGAGATACTTTTATTATCTATTTATGTTATAAAAAGGGGAAAAAAGTATGTGTAACTATTGTTTACCGAAGAAAAGGAGAATGAGCATTTATTACTGCGCAATGTGTAATAAAACTTACTGTCTGGAACAAAGATCTCCTAACTACTCCTCTTGTGATAGAAAATAAGAAGACTGATTTTGATCTCATGTGCCTTAAAAACTATTAATGATAAAGTTAGTTTAACTTTTTAATTTAAATACTTACTCATTATTCTTATAATTTGTTATATTTTTTTACCAATTGTCTTAATTTTATTTATTTTTTTCATATTAAAACCAAAAGACGATTGCGTCAAAATGCTTGTGACTAGCGTTAAGTTTGAGGCTAAATTTGATAATCTATCTATTATATTTCACATATTTTTGTTATTGATTTAAAAAGTACAGATGATGACCATTTATGTTATAACAAATTTGTTTCTGTGAAATTAAAAATATCGAAGAAAAAAAATATTTTTCTAAAAAGTAGCCTCCCAGGCGATGGTTAGTATAATGCGGTGTGAAAAAAAGGTTAGTACTCTAGGGTTAAGAAGGCTTACAGGGATTCAGTCGACATAGATGCGGCCCTACAAACATTTCTATTAGCGTATAGGAATAGTGTGCATAGTACTACCGGTGAAAGTCCAGCAATGCTACTACAGCGACGAGTGCTTAGATCGCGTCTCGATTTATTACGTAATGACGGGTCGCGGGAGGAACGCGTGCGCCACTGCCAACAACGCCAAGCGGGCGGTGGCGGCGCGCGGACGCTGTGCGAGGGGGCGCCGGTGTGGGCGCGCGATTACGGCCGCGGAGAGAAATGGGTGTCCGCCATCGTCCGTGCCGTAGACGGTACGTGACGATACTTGTTAGAAACGGGGGATGGACGTCAAATGCAAAGACATATAGATCAGATCCGCCCGCGGGCACGCATATCGGAGGTACATATGCCTATATCACCATCTTCTAATAAGCGCAATGGAGTCGAGGAGGCCGTCGAGCCATCGGCGTTGGTGGCGGACGAGATTAGGCCGTTAGAATTAGAGCGGAGGAGTATGTCAGCAGGTCATAGTTGTGAGGCTGTGGGTGGGTCAAGCCAGTTAGAATCCGACACAACATTGCAAAAAGCTTGTCCGCCACTAATTCCGCCACGTCTGTCTCAACAATCTGAGCTGACACGGTCGCCGGTAAAACGGGATAGGAGACCTCCTATACGTTATGGTATAGATGAGTAGGGCTAGAGATAGTTATTAAAATGTATAGAGTTTAATTAGTCTGTAAGTAAAGTTAATGTTAGTATTAAGTTAGTATAAGTAGATATTAGGTGTAATGTAGGTAGAAAAATAATAAATCATGATGTACGCTCGGTGCCAGTTGTAGTCTTGCAATATACGTGTTATGGTGAAGTCGTTGTTTGATTTACAAATAATTCCTCAACTACTATTACATTTTATTATTACACCACACGACCAAGGTTGAAATACTACTGGTAGACCATGGCTTATAGCGGTCTCTCATAGTCTACTTTGGACGCTCGTTCTGATTTAATGCGATATGCCTTGGTAGTTTTTAAGAAAGCAGTTAACAGGTCTCCTGTAAGCCCGAAAGCGCACAGTTCACTTCTTTGAGATTTCCCATGTCTAAAATAACAACTTCCGCCTACCAACAAATTTTTCAGCATAACCATGGGTTAACTGGAATAAAATGCCACTAGGCATTAAGTCAGCCCGTTGTTAATATATTTTTATCTGATCAATGAAGTGTTAATAAATAAATAAATATGACATGGGAAACCCCGCGAAACCATAATGCGTGTTATCGTTTGCCATTAAACAGTCCATTATCCTAATTACTACTAAAACTAAAAAACATAAATTAAAAGAAATACAATTTTTTCATATTACACGTCTAGATTATGCGACATTTATCATCTACCTATACTCAATTATAAAGCTGAAGACTCTGGTTGCTTGAAATTGAATTGAATATTTTTGTGTGGGATAGTCTACTTATCGAAGAAGGTTTTAGAGTTTAAACATCATAATATAATGCGGTTCAAACTACGGTGTACATCTAGTTCTGATAAAAGTGCAGGCACCGCGCCCACTCTACAGCTTCGTATACACATTCGAAGACATTGACTTTAATTCATCACGGTGATCGTCAGAACACAATGAAAATGTGATTGATTGTACAAAAGCCCCCTTCCGATTCCGCTGAAAGTGTGAATAAATGCAAATGTCTCAATGAATTAATTACAAAGAAGATTGGGGAAATTGGATTAATTTATAGATCAGAACGACGAGATATATTTCGGTTTTATAATCGAAAAGTGACTTGAAGTTGTTTGTGTTGTCGACCACATTTAACAATATCTCTTTGTTTCAAATAAATTTGAAATCTTATAGAAAGCTAATCAAATATGTTATTGTTGAAAACCCATCGCCCTTTAATGAGATTATTTTTCTGAAAATTTGTAGTTTTACTCATATCTAATTTCAAATTTCTTTATTTGCCAGAACACTATTTTACGATGGAGGTGTTATATCGTAATACAATACTTCTGGTATATATTCTTTAGGACCTGGTTTAGGATCCAGTTATATAAATAACACATCTACGAAATCAACTAAATGCAGGTCCTTTATTATTTGCTACAATAGCTTTGCAAAAATGACTATAGCCGATTTGGTGTTTACCTGAAACAAAGAAATACATAAATTAATAATAGTTTTTTTTTAAATTATTGTACCATATGTAACAGCTGTCATAGAAATAGGGGCACCTCTTTTTTTCAGAAGATCTCTTGAATTTGTGCAATTTTATTCCTATAGACAACGTTCTATGACGGCCGCTATACGATGGCATCGACATCTAAAGGTGGCAGTCGGTTATTTACGACCGCGACTTTATGAATTCATATTATTATGGAGCACTAAACCCATACTGCAGTAAGTCGCGCGACTCGGTCTCGGTCGCGTGATGTGGTCACTAAGAACCGACTGCCACCGTTAGTTAAGTAGAGAAGTCAAAGTTAATTCAACGCATAATTCGGAGTGCCGGATATTCGGATCTCAGTCGACGCTTGGCAGAGGTTCAACATTCAAATCTTTTCATTGCTCTACTTTGTAGTACGGCTTAATCTTGGCTAATAGTAAGCCGTGGTTAGTTGTAAGACTAACATTTAAATACAACGATGGTCTTATTCTTTGTTAAATTTTCATACATTTATTTTACATGGTACCAAAGTTTAGACAAATTTCCTAAGTGGTTATTGGCGGGAAGTCGAAAAAGACATATTGTGCTCTTGTTTTATTTTCATTTTCTTCATTTCATTTTTTTCAGAAAAGGGAATGTCGGAAGAACAATTTTTTTTATTTTTTTTCTTTTAATGCAACAGAAAATCACTGTATACACATATTCGGCTATAGGTACACTGATTGAAAACCGAAGTAACTTTGTGAGGGTGTTCTTAAAACTTGGAGCTCTATTCATAAAATATTCATCTAACAGTGAAATGCTTTCGCCGCCATCGGAAGGTTCCCACAGATTTGTGTTCGGGTTTAGTAAATTGAATTAATTACTAACTTTCATTTACTTCCCTATGTCATGTGCCATTGGAGAGGGCACATTAATACGTTATGAACCCTGTAAAGGCATGGCTATTTAAGGGTTGGCCGCAACCCTTTTTGCGTCCCACTGCTGGGCACGGGTCTCTCCCCATTATTGGGAAGGCCTGGAGCTTACTCCACCACGCTGCTCCAATGCGGGTTGGTGGAGATGCGGGTTAGTGGCCAACCCGCTGTCGGATGTTTTCAAACCGCCCATAAGACCTCCGACAAGGTTTAACTACTGTTATCTATCGACAACAACCGGGACCGACGGCATAACGTGCCCTCCGAAGCACGGAAACGCGCATGAATTTTTTTTGTCACTAGCGGTCACCCATCTCACACCCGACCGCGCCCGTTTGGCTTAGTTGCATAGATCATTTGCGTTCTACGCTAACCACCGGGCCATGCGCGCTTCGTTCAATTTAAGGGTTGGTGGCGTATTTTTCATATTTTTATGCATACATTGTCGACATTCACAAAATTAAACTCAAACCTAAAACTATTTTGAGCCATTTATTCATAACCAATAATAATATCAAGCCTTTTAAAAGAGTCTAAGAAAAGAGTTTAAGAGAGAGAAAAATTAACTGATTGATAACCCCATTGAACAGTTCTATAAATTATGTGACATTTTTTGGAAAATATATGCATCGTCTAAGAAATTCAGTAGTGTACGCGGAAATAAATCATGGATTAGTAATAAATTAATTTTAATGACTGAACATAAGGACAAACTTTTTAAGAAATGGAAGTCTAACCCTAAATCTTCGACGCTAAGACTAGAATATGCAGCGTATAGGAATAAAGTAAACCGGTCAGTAAATGTTGCTAAGAACATGCAAAGGCGTAAAACTGTAAAGGAATGTAAGGGAGATACGTAAACTTTGGAGTTGTTTAAATAATTGGCTAGGTAGGTCAGTATTGTCTACAGATAGTGTAATTGAAAAATATATGCTTAAAGATAAGGTGTCACTGGAACAAATTTGTAATAAGTTTTGCCATATATTTACAGAGGAAATACAAAAAATAAAACAAAGTCATATATGTCAGAACAATTTTTTTGATAGGAATAATTACGTTGAAAGATGCAATGTTAGTTTTAGGTTTAAAAAAATTTATGATAATCAAGTTAGTAAGGTAATAGACAGCATGGACTGCAACAAGTCTCCAGGTATTGATGGAATTAGGGTGCGAGATTTAAAATTAGTAAAAAGACAGCTCAGTCCAATTTTAGCCTCCTTAATAAATAAATGTATACAGCGGGGAATTTATCCTGATCTCTTAAAAACGGCACTAATAAGACCTATATTTAAACAGGGATCACACAAAGATTATTCAAATTACAGACCGATTGCTATATTAAGTGTAATTAATAAGATATTTGAAAAAAATATAGTTAATCAGATAACATCTTTTTTGGAACAGCATCATATTTTAACTGAATATCAGCATGGGTTGCGTGCTGGTAGAAGTACTGCAACGGCCTTGGCATCGTTCTCAGATGACGAAAATAGTGCATTAAACAGCAAAAATATAGTTGTTGTGGTATTTATTGATTTTAAAAAAACCTTCGATACTTTAGACCATGAGGGCTTGTTGCAGGCCATGGATGAGTGCGGAATAAGAGGCCCTGTTAATAATTGGTTTAGGAAATGTCTAGAAAATAGAAATATTGCTGTGAGTATTAGTGAACTGAAGAGTAGGCTTGGAAAAGTGAAGTATGGAGTACCGACCGGTTCAGTTTTCGGGCCAATAGGATACATAATGCACGTAAATAGTATGGTCAATATTATAAAAAACTGCAGGGTAAATACAATATATATTATTTTTTATTCATTCCTATTATGAAATATTCTTTTCTTTCTTCTTTCTTAACTGTTTCTATGAAGCGACTAGTAGAATGTAAGCAATCTCCGTACCTTAGCCAAAGAAACGTGGTCAGATGTGTGACTAAGTGTGTCAGTAGTAGATAGTGACTCACACGATCAGCTGTCACGTGTGGCCATTATCAACCCATAGCCATTCTGTTATCTCAAATATATTATTATGTACTTTTTTTAAAAGAGTGCTGGGAGTTTTTTTCCGCCGCCTTTTTTCTCTCAGCTCAACATCTAGCCCAAACGGGCACCTAAAGGCGATAACCGGGAAAAAATGCCATTCATAAAGCGAATATTTTGTATTCCTAATATGAAATAAATATTTTTTTCTTTATTTCTTTCTTTCAGTTCCGGTTGTTTTCGGTAGATAAAAGTTATTGGAGCATCATATGCACTTATTTGTTGCAGTCCATGTTATTGGGAATAGATGGTGCATATAACATTTTTCTGAGCATACATGGACCCTGTTGGGCACAGCAATAGGTATACAGGATCTATACAGTTTATATTAAATATTATGTTACCTATAAAATGATCTGTCTGTCATCTAAGATGTTGGTGGAGAAAGTTCCAGATCTCCCCCCCCCCTCGCAATGATGGAGAGAGAAATCATGCCCAGCAATGGGGCGCAAAAAGTGGTTGCAGCTATGTAGTTGCGCCTGGTACGCCAGGGGCAGATGGTACACTCCCACCGGAACATGAATTGTTAACCAGCAAAAATGTGAGCAGCATTGACACTAACTTGGTATCATGTAAGTTTTGCCATTTTTCGTGTTGTAGCGCGACACCACTCAGTCCGATCGACCGTGCCTTGCTCTGTGCGCAACCTTGAAATTTTTGTGTTCCGAGTCGGCCGTTACGAATGCGTTCGCGCTCCCCGATCATCAGTCCGCTTTATGCCGCGATATTGTGACCACGTACCTATGCGTTGTTACATTGGCGCTCCAACACGGGCCATCGCGTCGCTAATACGATTTCGAACCCTGTGTAATATTAAATAAACTTTCGTGCAAGTGTTTGTTCCGAGTAAATAAGTAACTGTTAACCGGCTTGTACTAGTTCGCGTGTGTATTTGTGTTTGTGCGTGGTATTCTACATCAAGCAACATGCCCCGTACACGAAGACAAACCCTCGACAGTGCTGACGACGTCGACGTTTCCGAACCGTCCTACGCGCAGCACCTGGAGCCATTGTTGTCAGCGTTCGCCAAAGCTCAAGCTCAATCAAATCGTGAGCTCATTGAGTCCATATTGTTGGCCCGTGCTACCAACCAAAGCCCAGCGTCGACACCCGGGTTGTCTAACCAGCCGTCGTCTGGAAACTTCGCGAACTGTACTGCTCGTTTCGACGGATCAAAGCGCGACTCAGAAGTTTTAGAAGCATTCATCGACGCTATATGTATATACAAAGAATGTACCAACATCGGCGACGATCATGCGTTACGGGGCCTTCCTATGCTCCTTGAGGGAGAGGCCGCCGTCTGGTTTCGGGGAGTAAAAACATCGATTACATCGTGGGACAATGCCATCCAACGTCTACGTACTATGTACGGTGTCCCAAGGCCGGCACACAAGATATTTAGAGATATCTTCGCGACCGAGCAGGATAAGGAGCGCGCCGAAGTCTTTATTACGCGTCTCCGAGCTATGTTTTCAAAACTTCCCTATACCATCGAAGAGAATATACAATTAGATATGATTTACGGCTTGCTAAGCCGCGTTTTACGTGAACGCCTAACCAGAACATCCGTACTAGAGATGGGCAGGTCCGCTGTAAATTCGGAGTGGAATCCGGATGCATGACCAGCTCTAGTGATGTACATCCAGGTCCCGTGTCCGGCGGTACTGCATGGGTCCGCCGGACTCACATTACTTAGGACCGCGGAGTCGGAATGCGTAGTACAAATTATAACGTAGTGTTTAATTTCTCTATGAGTACAATGCTATAAACTTTTAGTTACTTAAACACACAGCGCGATTAAATAGTAAAACTAATGTTGTCCTTGTATGAAATACATATACATACATATATTGACCTTACTTTCACTTCAAAAAAAAAATTGCGCTCGCATTTGTTTCCTAATGGAAATTGTTGCAGATGGCTTTAATGGCCTTTTTTGATGAATTATTTACTCACTTATATTTATTTATGTTGTGAATAAATTTTATGAAGTTGAGGTATTTATTATGTTTATAGTATTATCTAACAAAAGCTTTATTTCAACGATATAGTAGGCAAAATATAATTTATGTAATCCGTTTATGCTAAACAGACAAACAGTGATATGTAAATTACGCTTGCTACAGGGCCCAGCCTGTCAGCTTGGGCCCTGTGGCATCAAAGGTATGGACTCGCGAGAGTCAATGCCTGTGATGCGCTGATATTTTATTTAAAATAGGCTTATAGCTATTCTATCTATTGTATTTTTTATGGGTAAAAGGGAAAGTATATATCGTAAAACACTGACCACTGAGACATACATAAGTAATGCATCACAAGCTTTAGTTTTTTTGTTTCAATTTAAGTCCGTGACACGTAGCTCAAAAATTAGTACGCAAAAAAAATATTTTGATAAAAATTAATTTAAAAATATCTGTAATAAAAAAGTTAATTTAATTGAGGGTTCATATTTTATAATGATCATTGTCAATTGCCCTAATTCTTCACGGTAGAATTGCATGTTAAACAAAGAACAAAACTTATTAAAAATGCAAACACATCAAACTAAAATATTCATACTAAATATTTTCATTTAGTGGTGTATTATGTATTTTTGTGCCATCATGCCCCGAAACGGCCGTAACCCAACAACAGACAATTATGTATAAAATAGTTTATACCATCATATTAGTTAGAATTCTCTATAGCACGAAATACGTGTCACTTTTTAGGAAGTATCTGTATTTATAACAAACAATATTTTATAACAAATCTATTATAAAACTCAAATATATGTACCGAGCGGAACATACATAAGTGAACAATTTGTAATTGTAACAAACAAACGCTTAAAAAGTTCAAATATTACTAACATAAACTTTTTAAACGACCGATACGAATGAATGAAATCATTCCCGCACTGATCAGAGTTGTCATATGAAGTACGCTTCATGTTGTCAAAAATAGACATTAAAATAATAGACAGTAAAGTAATCATCGTACCATCCATCCTTTTTTTTATTTTTCTTGACATTTATTCTATTAAGTTATATGGAAAAGGAGATTTATCCTTTATTACAAAAATATACAACGTGTTATAAAAAAATCTCCCTTTTTTCCTGTTAGATGATAATTGATTTATACCTAAATAGTTCACGCTAAAAGATTTAAAAATACATGTTCGGTATCTTTTTAAATTTACTAAAAATAGGCATATTTACCCACTCTGCAATAAAAAAAAATATGATGATCACACATGACACGTATGCACTATATTATGTTTCTTATTGTTTTCTATGGTTAAACTCTGTTTCAAAAATACAAAATGATATTATGTATCGTAAAAAATATATGTAAGTAGGTATTGCTTTTTGAAATAGTAGTAAACAGTCCCAAATTGAAAAATACGTGGTCGGTCTGTCAAAGAAAAGAGAGAATCGTTGAAGTGACCAATGACTTGTCAGTATGTAAAAAAAAATTGTAACTATGTTTTCTGTTGGAAATAAAAAAATATGTTTTATACCAAACATGTATTATATTAATAAATATAATTACATATTACATTTTTACTACAAATTAAGTAATTATCCTAATTGGCGGGAAGACGACTATATTCTGGCATCATTGGCGCTTTACCGACCGAATGGAATGTACATAGGTATGAATGACATTGTACGAAGAACGTTGCACATCCACGACCACAGATCACAGATCGTACTACTGCCGCCCGCCCCCTGCGCACCGCTCCCCTCTGGACTGTATTAAATTCCACTCAAATCAGTTGCAGGTCCCCTTCTCGGCCCCCGCACACCCGCGGGTCTGTAATGCGTATCGGTTCCGAACGTTCCGTTTCGCCGTTGAGAACTGTTCTGATTCAGTACCAATCGTGTCCGAGGACTGGTATCCAAATATTTTTGGGTTGTACATCCATCAATAACCAGTGTGATGCATGTCAGTGGTTCCGTTTCCATCCGGACCTACACACCTCTAATCCGTACACACAATCGACGAACTCATCGAAAAGGCTAGATGCATCGAAGACTCATTAACGCGGTTTTAATACGATCGATGTCAATTCTATGGGTCGTCCTATTCTTTATATCGAGATTTGCGGTAAAACTGGCACAGGTTTAATTGATACGGCTGCCAAGCGTTGCATTGCCGGCGCCTCACTTTATTCACTCCTCCAAAAGTCTAACGTACCTTTTCGCGATAGTGTCATGTCAGTCAAGCTTGCGGACGGAGCAGTACAAACACTTAATGTCAAACTTGTCGATGTAAATGTAAGGCTCGATCGGACGGATTTAGTGGTGCCGACTACATTCGTTATTTTCCCTAACGCCGTTAATAACGAAACGCTCCTTGGAGTCGATTTTTTACGCAAAGCGGGTATTGTTATTAATATGTACCGGAATACTTGGTTCACAGCTGATCGACCTCACGTCATTCATAAGTTAGAAAGTGAGACCTTACGTGACTCCGTTGGGTGTGCTTCCGCGGATGTTCTGAGGGCTGACGAGGGTACGATGCTGTCACCATCTGAACGTACCGATCTAATTGTACTTCTTCAAGAATACGAAGACATTTTTAAGGAAGGGGGAGGTCCAACTCCTTTTGCCGAACACCGAATTGAAACAGGTGATCATCCTCCAATTGCTGTTCCTCCTTATCGTCTCACTCCTGCTAGGAGGGCAATTATGGAAGCCGAGTTAGAGAGAATGTTGGAACTCGACATTATTGAGGAATGCGAATCTGCTTGGGCTGCACCAGCGCTACTCGTTCCGAAGAAAGATGGTACCTTTAGATTTTGTGTGGATTACAGAAAGCTGAACGCCATCACTGAGAGTGATTCGTATCCGTTACCGGTCATCGATGATTTGTTGCAGTACACAGGTAAGAGTTGTTACATGAGCACAATAGACCTTCGTTCCGGTTATTGGCAGGTCTGTGTTCGTGAGTCTGACCGGGACAAAACAGCTTTTGTGACACCGTATGGAGTTCACCGATTTAAGCGCATGCCCTTCGGGTTGAAAAATGCGCCCGCAACTTTTCAGCGCCTCGTGGACAGATTTCGTTCCGGCTCTTCTCTTAAGGATACCACACTTTTAGGTTATATCGATGACCTTATCGTAATATCTGACAGTTACGCCAAACATCTTCAGGATCTCCGTGCTGTATTCGACCGTCTTCGAGTCTTCAACCTCCGTGCCAATCGTTTGAAGTGCGTTTTCGCCGCGGAGAGTGTGAAATATCTTGGTCACCTCATCACCCCGGAAGGCGTATCTCCCGATCCTGGTAAGATTCAGGCTATAGCTGATATGAAGGAACCTACAACTGTTAAACATCTCAAGAGTTTTCTGCAGACCTGTTCTTGGTTCAGGAAGTTCGTTCCTGAATTTTCAAAGGTTGCGCAGCCTCTTACGATGCTCACCAAAAAGGCTCAGTCTTGGATATGGGGTCAAGATCAAGCTAATGCTTTTTTAGAATTAAAAAGGTTGCTTACCTCAACGCCAATACTCGCCCAACCGAACTATAGCTTACCTTTTATTGTAAGGACGGATGCCAGTAACTACGCCATCGGTGCCGCTCTACTCCAGGGGGAGTCCCCACGTGACGAACGTCCTATTGAGTACGCGAGCCGACTTCTTACACCTGCGGAACGTAATTATTCGACCACAGAGCGCGAAGCTCTTGCTGTGGTTTGGGCTTGTGAGAAGTTCCGAGGCTATATTGATGGGCATCCCGTTCGTGTTGCCAGCGACCATCAGCCGCTTAAATGGCTACTTACCCTGAAGTCACCTTCTGGTAGATTAGTACGCTGGGCGATGAAACTGCAATCCTTTGATCTTCAGGTTGAATATACACCGGGTAAGGCAAACGTCATCGCTGACACTCTGAGTCGGCCACCCTGTGAAAGTGATACTCGCGAGTCCTGTGGAGTGTGCACCGTGATCGTGGAGATACCTCGTTGGGAAGCCTCGACCGTTCGTGATGCGCAGCTCGAAGACCTAGAAGTGTCAAAGATCATAAAAGACCTGGAAAGCAAAGATGATGTTGCTGTTAAAACATGGACCGAAAGAGGTTATCACCTTAGTAAAGGAGTGTTGTACATGTACACCGATGCTGACACGGAAGAACCGCAACTTGTCGTACCTGAAAGTCTTAGAAAGCAAGTAATGACTGAATGTCATGACTCTGCGACATCTGGGCATGGCGGTATAGAGAGAACTCTCCACCGCATCGCCGAACGTTTTTATTTTCCTGGGATGCGTCGTTATGTAACTGACTATCTCAAAACTTGCATTGAATGTCAACGTTACAAAGCATCTAACCAAAAACCTGCTGGTCTTATCCAAACACCGGTTCCAGCTCAACGGTTTGAGGTTTTGGCAGTTGACCTTTTTGGACCATTGCCTCGAGGGCCTAATGGTGAACGATGGGTGCTCATCATCGAGGATACAGCTAGCAAGTGGGTGGAGCTCTTCTCCCTTGTCAATGCTACAGCTGAAGCCTGCGCCAAAGTTCTCATCGAAGAGGTATTCCTACGGTTCGGAGTTCCACGTCGACTGATATCCGATAATGGAGTCCAGTTTGTGGCGGACCTCATGCAGCACGCCATGTTTGTCCTTGGCGTTAAACAGGATCTCATACCTCTATATCATCCTGAAGCTAATCCCGTGGAACGCAAAAATCGGGATCTCAAGACACAACTCGCAATACTGGTTGAGAAGGAACACCGGCATTGGGCCGACGCGTTGCCGCTCATCCGGTTCGCTTTAAATACGTCGCTTACGCAAGCAACGAAACACACGCCTGCCTATCTTACATTTGGCCGCGAACTGCGTTCTCCTTTTAGTGTACAAAGTGATCTTCGTGCGATTGTTGAAGCAGAGAATTATGTCCCACAGATCACGCCTTATTTGCTCAAGCTAGCCGATACCATCTCTGATGCTAAGGAAAGCATTGAGAATCAACAGGATCAAAGAAAGGTTTTCAAGAACAAGACTCGTCAGCAAGCTGAGAATTACGAACCAGGTGACTTAGTGTTGTTACGAAGTCATGTGTTAAGTTGCTCACATAAGGGAATCAGTTCCAAGCTTGCACCGCGTCAAGATGGTCCCTACGTGATCCTAAAGAAGATTAGTCCCACCACGTATATCTTAGGTCATTGTGGTAGACCTGAGGAATCTCTGGGGAAGTATCACTCAGCGGACCTCCGTCGCTATCATGCTCGTCAGGACGAGCAGCCTGAACCAGTACGTCCGAAAAGACCACGTGGTCGTCCTCGTAAGATTTGTGTGGTTTAGATTTTATTTGTGTTTGACCTGACTAGGTCAAAAGGGGGAGACTGTAGCGCGACACCACTCAGTCCGATCGACCGTGCCTTGCTCTGTGCGCAACCTTGAAATTTTTGTGTTCCGAGTCGGCCGTTACGAATGCGTTCGCGCTCCCCGATCGTCAGTCCGCTTTATGCCGCGATATTGTGACCACGTACCTATGCGTTGTTACAGTGTTTTATTTAAATAAAATTTTACTTAAATTTATTTAAATTTACTTAAATAAATTGAATTTCTTTGAATTTAACTATAATGAATTTGAAATTGATTTTAATTGATTGAATTTTATTTTTATTATTAATAATATATTTGTAATTTTTTAATCGAATTTGGTTACTAACATAGGCTATATGATGCTTACTAACACATTAATGGACTATGTCTGACTTTAAATAAATAAATTGAAATTATAATCCTAACTAAGACATATCTATGAAAATAATATCTTATTTTTTAAATAATGTGATCATACCTTGTTCGAAGATAAATGACACGAAGGAATCTAATTGCGGCTCTAATTTCGGTTTTTAGATTAAAAGTAATTTATTATCAAGACGTGGCGTCTTTATGGAGGGAAATCGCAAAAGGGGCTTTGGATTGAGAATAACTCCCCAGTAGTTTCAACTTTAATTTCAATTAATTCAAATGTCATAAAACAAAACATAAGATGGAAAAAATAGATAGATAAAATAGGATGGAAGTTGAAAATTCAGACTCCCACCATACGTACTACTACTAAGATTCCTCTACCATTTTAAATAAGGTACAAAAGCGGGATTGACAATTACCTAAACTCTTTAAGAGATCTGGAAACTATCGAAATAATATAATTGAAAAATTTCTTAGCCATCTTCAAAATCAAATACATTCCAGATTGTCTATCCAGATTTTCAATAAACACAGCTGCACACCATATAGTAAGTATTCTGAGGTTCTGTATTTGACGACCAGAGTGGCGTATGGTTACCATACCGGACTGCCGATTGAAGGGTCCCGGGTTCGATTCCCGGCCAAGCAGAAATTTGAATGATGAGTTTAAATTTTCTGTTATCGGTCTGGGTGTTTGTGTTACTGTCTTTGTGTGTGTCCATGGCAACCACGACACAGGGTATATGTACCGTACTGTGGGGCTATGAGTTTGAAGCATTATTATTATTCTGTGACTAGTCCAAGGGCTGCAGTGACTAAACCAAGCCAAGTACAAAAAAAATTAAATCTAAATTTTATAATAAAAAATGTTGTAAGACTGTTATAAACAAAAACTAGTAACCAGAAGAACTATTTCCAGTTCACAACGATTCTTACAAAACTATTGCAAATGAACAAGCAACGCTTGCACTAAAAGTGTTTTCTTGTTTCACGGATAAATTGCTTCGAGAAACGTACGTACTTCTGCGGCCATTCCCCGAGAAAATACTTCCAAGATACACCGGAGATAAATTCTATGCAGCAAATACATAATAGGTTTTCAAGTGCACTTGAATTGTCTATCTTTCTTCTAGAACTATTCGATTTTAATGCAACATTTGAATTTGTTTGTAATGCTGCGAATACCCTACAGTAAATTATGATCATAAGAATAATTTTCTCCTTTTTAAGTTCCATTGATGAGTATATTGGTCTTATCAAATCAAATCAAATCAAATCACTTTATTGTAGAATATGAGTATACAAGATCTAATATAAGTTAAAACATCCTTCATATTCTCGCCTCAAATGGGCATACAACATAACATTTAAAAAATATATATATCAAATACAATTATATATTAAATGAATTATTTAAAATTATGTACAATAGCAGTCCTAAATTAAATTTAAATTAAAATTATGAAAATTAATATACTTATAATACAATATCAGTCAAACATATGAAAATTTAATTTCCTAATACATAATTATTATTTATGTCAAGGAGATAATTAAAACAAAATTATTTTACAGAATTGTCATTTAAAAAGTCACATAATTTATAATATGTTTTATCAATGAGGAAATTGTGTAGTTTGCTTTTAAATAATGTCACCTCAGAAGTGGCACGGATCGTTGACGGCAGCTTGTTGTAAATAATGGGAGCTGCAAGGATTTCGGGATTGAGATGGATGTAGGCTCTAGTCCACTAAGTTGAGCATGAAATAGATAATAGATTTATTTGTCAGACCATCGAAGTGAGTTCCGTATCTTAGCTAATTATTACTTACACATATCACTCTGTCAGCTTAAGTTCACTTTAATACAAATACCTCAAATCTATCAGTACTAACTATGGAAAGCAAACATTCTAATAGAAATTTAATTTCGAAAACTGCTTTCAAAGTATCAATACTGCACTTATTTCAAAATCTAACTACAAAATGTTCAGTTTGAGTCATTACTACAGAATTTGAGTCAATGAAATTCTACGGTCTTTTTATAATAAGTGAATTATCTCTGAGAGAAAAAAATTGAGACGTTGTTAGAAAGTGTCAGAAATTGTTTGCACTCAAAGCAGATGTAATGATTAGAATCATGACTACCATGCGTATTTTTAAGATTGTCAAAATTAGTAGTAAGACCGTCCTAAAATACTCATAACCAACAGAAATACATATCTCTAGTTTAGAACGATTTTTCTTACAAAACTATTGCAATTGAACAAGAAACGCTTGCACTAAAAGTGTTTTCTCGTTTCATGGATAAATTGTTTTGAGATACATACGTTCTTCTGCGACCATTTCCCGAGAAAATGCTTCTAAGATACACCGGAGATAAATTCTATGCAACAAATAAGTAATAAGTTTTCAAGAGCTCTTGAAATATCTATCATTTCTCCAGAACTATTCGAGTATTTTAATAAATTTTAAAATATTGCAGATATTTTATGGTGAAATTAGTTCATAAGGATCATTTTTTTCAATTGCTTGTCACAGTACTCTCCAAAAAGAAGCAAAAAGTATGAATTGGTGATTTTTTTATGTATTTAAACCGCGCAATAACACAGAGATCGCATGATGTAAGGCCATTACCGTCGCCTATGGATACTAGCAACTCCAGGGAGTCCCTTATGCATTGCCAGTTTTGATGGACAGCTTTTTAAAACTCTTTTGAAGAACCCTTTTTCATAGTAGACGTGGAAGTTTAGTATCTTAATGAATTGCCTATCACTGTTTAAGTTCACGTCAACAACGCTGACCTATCAATAAATAATAAATTGGAGAGTGCACATAAAGTTTTGAAACTGCTTGCGCAGTATCGACACTTTGCTTATTTATTAAACTACTACAGAACGTTCGAGTCAATTTGTGTCAGTGAAAAGCGACGGTCTCTTTAAAGTAACAACTGAACTATCTTCGAGAGGGACAATAAAATTCAAGGCGTTGATACAAAGAAGAGGAATGATTTTGCTCTCAAAGCAGACGTTAGGATTAATAATTCTATTATGACTATCATGCGTACAGGGGATAGTACAGTCACAGCACAGGGGACATGAGTCATGTGAAGATAGTAGGCGAAACAAGCCAATTTGTGACACCTCTTCCCACAAATTTCTTAGTGAAACCCCCCCCCCCCGAAATTTCTTAGCGACTCTCCCCCCCCAAATTGAAGGCTGCGACCGCGCCTGCATGTGTATTGGCTAAAACTGGTTTTACTCACGGTATATTTTTGGTGGAGCCCAAACAGTTAGGACTTAATTGGTCAGCTCATGAGCCGTACCCGTTGCTCCCTAGGACGCCGTAATGAAGACTGAAACTAATCTACTGGGTCATACTCGCACCCGTTGTTATGTATTTTTAAATTAAATGGAGTGGCTGACGATCATGCAGGCCACATAGTGCCAAGTGGTCGCTGAATCCCATGGCATTCACACAACCTCACAAAAGCCAGAGATTTGTCTGCGGTCGTATGCAGTTGACCTGCTTCTGAAAAGATTGATGCCTCATGAATGGCCGGCAACTGAACCTTGTTACAAAATTTCAAAGAATTAATTTAAGGCAGAAATAAGTGGAGGTACTTCCACAAATTTCAACCTTGCAAATTGTCACCACTAAAACTCGATCATTATTCAATTGTTCTTTTATGTTCTTTTATCGATTGGCCCGGGGAACAACCTATAGAACTGTTGAGTATCGCTCTCAGATTCGCGGTGCCAACCTGGAGCTCAGTTCGTTCTGGCCGACTGCGGGTGTTTGCGATCCCAGCGACACGTACCCCTTTAGGACACTCGGCTCCCCTAACAAAGGAAGTTAGGCTAGTCAACTCGATTATTAAGAGCTATCCTAATCTGGACCTATTCGCTTGCAAACCCTCCTGTTTCCGTAAAGCTGCAAATAGCTTCATTGAGGCTATGGTCATTGAAAGCAGTATTGCATACTGATATTTATTCTAAAACATTATTATCTATTAATTATTATAATTGGGTTCAAATCCTCGGCGCGCACATCTTACAAAGAAATTTGTAATGTGCGGATTTATCGCTGCTTCACGGTGATGGAAAATATCGTGATATTTAATTGATTACGATGTTCTCCACCGCCGTGCATGCCTGAGAGAAATCCATAATTTCTCGAAAGCATGACGTCCACCAATCCGCACTTGGCCAGCGTGGTGGACTATGGCCTAAATCCTCTCACTTGTGAGGAGACATTTTTTTGTTGAAAAAAAATTTATTATAATTATTTATTTATATAATTACTGTATCTGTTTTACCTATAAAATTTATCACATATGTATCTGGTCATGTACTGTTAGCATATTGTTGACTATAAATAAATAAACAAATTGTTTTGTTTTCAATGGCCTTCAGTCAATGCAATTGCGTTATAACTTACATAAGACTCAAAGTAGCTTAAATCTTTGAAGTAAGTCACAAACTAAGTATGACAACAGTCGTGACATAAGACGTGATGTTCTGTTTCCTTCCTCGTTATTTCTTCCCGGTACAAAGCACTTTGATGCCAGTCAGCACTTTGCTCGTAACTGTTCTGCCATTTAGTGTATTTTCATCGCTGATCGTCATTGTTAAGGAGTTTTTTGTAGATATGTCGTAGTTAAAATAGTGCAATGCAATAACCTTTTTATTTATCAGCCACAATTGTGGTCAGATCTCGAGCGTAGAGAAATATACTAGGTCTGTGGAACAGATGCAAATTTTAAAATATAAAAATGAATTTTAGCATTGTTCTTATTGAAATATGCTCATATTTTATGTATTGTACAAAAAAGTTGTGAACTGATATAAGCTAAGTAATTGGCAGCAGTTTATAAAATGGTTGCAACTCCACTTTGATTACCACTACTAAGGCCCTTCTCTGAACGCATCCGTCCATAAATTCTGGAACAACTTTGGAATATTTTTGACTACATAAAATCTTTATTTTTTTTACCAATTAGTAAGATTAGTATTAGTAGTCATTAATGTCATATGGCTACTATAAATATTATTGCCATGATTTCTTCGGTCTTTTCCGAAATTGAGGCCCCGAAAATTCACAAAGTTTTGGACACGGGCGTACAGTGTAAGCTGGATGGACCTGCTGCAGTTTGGAGCATATTTAAATGTAACTTCTAACTTTTTACAAAAAGATACAAAATCTGGTCTGATTCTTTTATTATGCAGCAGTGTCCGATAATTGTCATATAAAGTTTACGAAAATCTGTAGCTTCATCCATCTTATATACCCATATCGTAACACAATCATATTCGATCATATTAGATCATGGAGTAACTAGTATAATAGTTGATGTGAAACTGTTTGACAAATGCGATGCCTTCAGTTAGATAGCTCAATCGAACTTCAGCTTTATGCAGTTGTGATAAAGAGTTAGGAATTAATATCCTCATTTCAACCCTTTACTTATTGCCTGAAATCCCTGGTGCCTTTATCCGTTCCTTAGAACAATGGGCCCCGCCAATTAGCTCGTCTTCATTATCGACCTGTTCTGATTACAATTCCAGGCCTTTCAATTGAGATCTTTGATATTATGGAATAATGAGAGGTGATGATTACTCATATTTATCACGCTTTTTCGTATTGAGCTTTTTCGTTTAATAAAACATCAAGGTATTATTGAGTAGAATTAACAAAAAACTTTAAACATAGAGGTTCTGTTCTTCGAATTTATAGGTTCTGAATTCACTGATTTTTGAAGTGAAAACTTCTTTAGCGGCGTGGTGCACTTTTTTTTGGGATGGGTAAAAAATGTTAACCTCGCGTCAGGATACGTGGCCTGATCGAAAATTCGTAAGACGGAGGGGTGACAGCTGATGGTTCGACTGTCTATACTCGTAAAATTCGTTTATATCAAGTTTTTAAAATATGGACATTGAACAAAGTGAATTTTTAATGAAAAAAGTGACGAAGAAATAGTGAAAGAGAATGAGTGAGTACTTTATAAAAATGCTAGATGAATACCTACTGAAATACTAGATGAAAAATAATACTGATAATAAAAGCAATTCGTGCGGAATTATTCCCTAACCATTCCAAATTATCAAAAATGCAAAACGTTAATATTCAAGTTTTCACTTCTGCCGGCACTAACGGAGTGCAACCTGTATTTTTTTGCGTAGTAACCTCTTAATTGTTTTTATATGTTAAAGCAATTTTGATGATTTTTTTATATTTGAAATCTAGTGCTTCTCATTTTTTCATTCAAATTTGAATTCCTCAGACATCTTTGATCCTGATTCGAGGAAAGATTTACTAAATTCTATATTGAATTTTACAACGTTGTAAATTTATATTGAATTTTACAACGATGCAAATTTTGTATCATCAAAATAGAATTTGGGTACACACTTAAATATTGAACCTTTTTAATATTATCAAAAATGTAAAATACGAAATGTTTTTCTTAAGAATTTTCTCACAGGTCTGTATACCACTGTATAGGCACGGTTTACGTGGAGCACGTCGGATCGATCACGCCTGGCGGATATTGCAATCTCGTTTGCTTCTTCCTGTGATCGGGAAAAAATCCTCAGCAGAAGCAATATCAGGAAAACACGCCTCCAGATTGGTACAGAAATAATTTCAAATGGTATTTTATATGCGAGCGATGTAATTAAATAAATTAATTAATAAATCAATAAGGTAGGAACTCGTTTAGGTCTGAAACTAGTTGAACAACAAAAATATCAATTCAATTGTTATATAATTCTACCTTTGTTCATTTTATTATTTTTACTATCTTTATTGAAATTATTAATACTGAAATTGAAATTATAACATTATAATTAAGTATAATATTTCTAATATGACTGCGAATTATGTTAATTTATATTTTTTTCCATTCTGTACCTAATTTAAAATTATATAATTTTATGATAACAAAATTGAAATCTATTCAATTTAATATTTTGTTAACTGTATATTTACTTTTAATTTTAAACATATGCACACCGATTCTACCGGTAGAGTATGTAGAAATATAAAAAAACCCTTTGTTAACTCATATGTACCCATACTTATGCAAATAAATTCATTCATTCATTCATTCATCATCAAGTATGTGAGTAGGTATTACCGGTATGAAATATGTATAAAGATGTTAACTAGATAGATAGATTCTACATTGATAAAGCTTTCAGAGAAAGAGAAACACAATCTTCATAGTATATATTCATGGAAGAAGCCAAAAACCTCATCACCAATATATAATATTATCATCTTATTCCATTATGACAAACTTTTTAACAGTTTCTTTTGTTTTGTATAAAAAATATGACCATAATCACAGCACAACACGCAAGCAGTGTTTATTCGTGGCCCTCTGCAATTTATTAAAAGCCCATGCACAAAATTAATTCATGACTAATTCCACGAAAGCCCAAAGAACTAGAAGCTTTAGACATACACGTTTGCATCGCCATATGGTCCGCTGACGACCTAGGGTTTGGACTTTGGGCTAAGTTATGAGAGACTTAAATATTAAAATTGTTTGCCATATTTTAATAATGGCAAGAAGCCAATTTGTTACATAGTAAAACAAACGCCTGACGACTCTTGTGGCGTAATGGTAACCATACCACGCTGGACTGACGGACGGCCGATCGGAGGCCTTGAATGTCAGTCCAGCCCCGTAGCCATTGTGCCATAAGGAGCATCGAATGATGTACGAGATTTAGTCTTTAATAGAATATGAATAATTAATAATAATATAATTCTAATTGCCGCTCCAAGTTTACAACTTAAGATAGTAGCGAAATGGATTATTCAATTGCTAAAGCAGTTTTTGCAGGCACTAGGCTGTGTACTGGCACTCAGGCAGTCTTTGAACGCTGCTTTACTTAGCACTACTACTTTTTTTGTTTACGATCGAGTGGAATTGATATTGGGTTCCAAAATTGGAATTTTTATTGAGCACTTAGATTGGTAATCATTGCTGGAAGTGTGAGTATTGTAATGGAACTAATAGTGGGCGACTTTATGAGCCTTATGAACAAACCTAACGGTAGTAAACCTTTTTTTTGTATCGGGGGAGAAACCTTCAAAAGGTACCCGGCACCTTGGGAGAGGATACCGGATTATGTGGGATTTGACCGCACTAAAACACCCTCGGTGGCCTGCCTCTGCGCTTGGGGAGGAATCCGGATCTCCGGTGGAACGCACCGGTGACCTTCACGCGCGGCGCCCAGAATGGGGCCATTTTCCGGAGAGCAAATATGCTCTCCTGCACCTTCCGATGCTTACGGCGATATGCGGCATGCGGCCACGCACACACCACGTCCTTCCCGGGGCTGCTGGCTGAGTGGATCGAGCTCCCACTCACACTGTCCACAACCCTGGAAGCCCCCTTTTAGTCGCCTCTTACGATCAGGCAGGGGATACCGTAGCTCTATTCTTAATCCCGAAGCTACAGAGACTAAGTGGCTTTAGAGTTATTGGGCGACAGGAGTGGGGCTCCAATCGTCCAGTTAGCAGTCCCGGGAAGGACGGCAGTGTGTGCAAGTTGCACGAGGACATCGTCGCTCTCATCGGCGGAGGACACCGGTGCTTTCCTTTGGAGAAACTGTAGTTCTCTCCAATTGCTGAGGTAGGTCACCGAGGGAGTTTTAATACAGTAAAACTTTCACATAACCTGGTGAGTCTTCCAAGGTGATGAATTTTGAAGGTTTTTCCGGTTGTGCTTTGTAATGGCACTCTTAAAACTTTTGAACGCCATTTTACTTAGTATTATTGCTCTTTTTGTTTCCGATCAAGGGAAATTGGCATTGGGTTCCGAAATTGGAATCGTTGCTGGAAGTGGTCAGTGAGCATTCGTTAGGGAATTCGTTAGGTCCTCTAATAGTGCTCCAGTATTAGAGGTCTTCCTGAACCATTTAATCGAATGCACTTGTTGGAGATATTGGGCAGGAAAATAGGTACCACTGTCGTTAAATTTAACGGCCCGTTTTGTGCAATGGTCACTATAACAGATAGAGTAGTTCGATTCCCTACAAGGCAGAAAGTGCTGTGATAAATTAGAAAATGCAGTCCTCGGTCCGGGTGTTTGATATTTTCAAATCACTCATAAGGCTTCCGAAGAGATATATCGACAGATTTTATCTATAACAATGAAAACCTACAGCTTAAAATGCTCTCGAATGCACGGAAACGCGTGCAAAATTTGGTATTAACAGTCACCCATCTTACATATTTCGATTTCTTGCTATTTGCATTACTAGCCTGCCGCCAGTGGCTTTGCGTGGACCCGTTTCATAGGTTCCCATAGGATAAAAACCATTCTATGTTCTTTCCTAAGGTCCACTCTTTCTGTGTTCCAAATTTCATTAAAATTGGTTCAGTGGTTTAAGCGAGAAAGTGTAACAGACAGAGTTAGTATGGATTATGAGCAGCGATGGCCGAGTGGTAAAAAACCGCGGTCTTCGACGCAACCGATCCCGGGTTCAAATCCTCGGCGCGCACCTCTGACAAAGAAATTTGTAATGTGCGCATTTATCGCTGCTCCACGGTGATGGAAAATATCGTGATATGTAATTGATTACGATGTTCTCCATCGCCGTGCATGCCTGAGAGAAATTCATAATTTCTCGAAAGCATGACGTCCACCAATCCGCACTTGGCCAGCGTGGTGGACTATGGCCTAAATCCCTCTCACTTGTGAGAGGAGACCTGTGCCCAGCAGTGGGACAAAAAAAAGGTTGAAAAAAAATTCAAATAAATGTTACTATATTACATTTATTTGTTCAATGAATGAATGAATGAATTAATTCATTCATTCATTCATATAACATGCTTCCTTTTATTAATTTACTTTGCACATTGTGCTGAGCTATTCAGAGTTTTTTTCGTAATCTTAACACATCGGGACTTAGAGTAATCGCCTTTGGATAAACCAATGCAATTTATTGGTTCCTTTCACAAACACTTTTACGATATTACATACAATACATATGCAGCGTAAATTGGATTATGTCTGTCTGTCTGTAGGGTGAGAGCTAACGAACGCGGTAATATTGTCAGGGCTGATTAAATTTAAACCAAATAATGGGAGGGGAACCCCAAAGTGCAAGCTTTAAGGATGTAGGGGTGAATAGAAACAGATTTTGTTTGATTTTTGTTTTGTTATTTTATTGAGCTTTTTAGATGTTTTTGATGAGGTTTTTTAAGAACCGGAGTGTGATAAGAGTAACATATAATAAAGAAAATTATATAATAATAATACATATCTATACATAATATAAGAAGATTGTGATTTTTTTTTCGTTCATCTTTTTTTAAGTTATAATGATAAAAATAAATATTTATATATTCAGGTCAAAGTTTGGAATGTACTAGTTTATTAAATATAAGTGATAACATTTATGTATAATTAAGAAAATAAATACCTATGTAAAATTTAGATAAAAATAAATATTTATATATTCAGGTCAAAGTTTGGAATGTACTAGTTTATTAAATATATGTGATAACATTTATGTGTAATTAAGAAAATAAATACCTATGTAAAATTTAGTATGTATAAGCTATATTGTGGGTGAGAAATAAAACAAATTATTATTAAAACAAAAACAAACATATCTATACAATTAATAAAATTGGAGTGTCTGTTTGTAATATTAAAATAACAGCTTTTTACTTCATGCATTTGAATGTATATACGATAAATACACCAAAGTAATATTTATTAGTTACAATTTTTTGTCTGTCTGTCTGTCGGTCTATATTTCCGAGATCAGCCGGTTTGTTCCGGCTAATCTCGGAAACAGCTGGACCGATTTTGACGTGACTTTCAAAGAATCTAGGAAGCGCGCATGGCTCGGCGGCTAGAACGTATGCGATCTATGTAGCTAGACGTAAGGCAAACGGGCGTGGTCGGGTGTGAGATGGGTCACCGCTAGTGGCAAAGCCTTCATACGGAAATTATTTCATATTATCTGTTGATTAAATAGCCGTTAAACCTTGTCGGAGGTCTTATTAGTGGCTTGAAAACAACCAACTGCGGGTTGGTCACTAACCCGCATCTCCACCAACCTGGATTGGAGCAGCGTGGTGGAGTAAGCTCTAGGTCTCCCCAATAATGGCAGGAGAGGACCTTTCCCAGTAGTGGGACGGAAAAAGTAAAGGAAAGAAAAAAGGACAGGCTTGATTTTTTTTTCAATCTTTTATTTGTCCCACTGCTGGGCACAGGTCTCCTCTCACAAGTCCCTGTAGCTTCGGGATTAAGAATAGAGCTACGGTATCCCCTGCCTGATCGTAAGAGGCGACTAAAAGGGGGCTTCCGGGGATGCAGACGGTGAGAGTGGGAGCTTGAACCGTCCAGCCAGCAACCCCGGGAGGGACGGTGGTGTATGCGTGGCCGCATGCCGCCGTGAACACCTGAAGGTGCAGGAGAGCACATCTGCTCTCCCGAAGATGGGCCCGTTATGGGGCGCCGCGCGTGGAGGACACCGGTGCGTTCCTATGGAGATCCCGGAGTCCTCACAAACGCAGAGGCAGGCCACCGAGGGGGTTTTAGTGCGGTCAAATCCCACATAACCCGGTATCCTCTCCCAAGGTGTCGGGTACCTTTTGAAGGTTTCCCCCCCGATACCAAAAAAAAAGGTCTCCTCTCACAAGTGAGAGGGATTTAGGCCATAGTCCACCACGCTGGCCAAGTGAGGATTGGTGGACGTCATGCTTTCGAGAAATTATGAATTTCTCTCAGGCATGCACGGCGATGGAGAACATCGTAATCAATTAAATATCACGATATTTTCCGTCACCGTGGGGCAGCGATAAATGCGCACATTACAAATTTCTTTGTCAGAGGTGCGCGCCGAGAATTTGAACCCGGGATCGATCGCGTCGAAGACCGCGGTTTTTTACCACTCGGCCATCGCTGCTCTTATCATCTCATCTCATCGCGGCTTGAAAATTACAAACCTGCAAACTAGAAAATTCGTCAGTTCCAATTACTGAATGGAAAAGCTATTCAGCAAAACCGGTTTGCTTTTAATTTCATTAATTGAAAACGTGCTATTCAACTATTAATTCAAGATAAGGACAATTTTTATTGATAGCAAATAAAAATACATAGTGTATTATGTAACTGGAATTGAAATTTAACCTACGTTTTGTTTTAAGAATATTTATGCAATCAAAGAACACTTAGATAAAACCACATGTAAAATAAAATAAAAACATTTTTAATTTATTTAAAAGAAGAACCCACTTTTACATTATAATATAGTAGTAGTAGTCATGTAAAAGGATATATTATAAATAAGAAATAGAAAAAATAATATTTTTTATAGTATCAACACAATATTTAAATACACATTTTACATCTGTTAACAAAAAATATTCTTTTACCTATATTTAATGACGGATCGTCAAATTATTAAATATAATTTTATATATTGTGTGGCGCAATGGTTACCATGCCGGACTGCCAATCGGAGGGTCCCGGGTTCGATTCCCGGCGAAACAGAAATTTGAATGATGAGTTTATTTTTCTGTTCTCGGTCTGGGTGTTTGTTTTTCTGTCTTTGTATGTGTCCATGGTACCCACGACACAAGGTATATCTACCCTACTGTGGGTCTATGAGTGTGAAACGAAACGTTATTAATTTTCATTCAAAGAAAATACGGATAAAGCAGATCAAATACAACTCCCCTGATCAAATTAAATAAGTCCAATTCCGATAAGCGCATATCAGCAGAATTTCACAAAATCCATGTCCAATTAACAAAGTAATGTTTTTTCAATTTTTTAACGGTTTGTAAGCAGCTGTCGGGTCAGCGGAGACCAGAAAGTTTCAGCTCTTTGAAAAAATATGAAAGGGCAAAGGGCTTTGAAAATTATTAGTCGACGGCGCAAGGGACAAGCGTTGCCTTCGAGGTTATTTCGTGGATTACAGATATTAGAAAATTTAATATATAAAACTGAAAAATAATTCTAGCATACTCTGGTTTATTTTCTGGCTTTTGAAGTGAAAAGTCTGTGAAGTTGCAAAGAAGAAATATTCGAGAAAGAGAAAAAAATGGCTCAAAAATATCTAGTAATTTAATTTTTTTTAATTTAAATACAGTTAAAATAAAGGTTGTTGATTTACATTTTATGTTCTACAGTGCTTGACTTTTGCGTTTCAAATTGTCGAATTGAAGATATCACAGTATTGTTTTAATCTAATATAATTATAAAAATTTTCTGTCACAGTTTTAGTGTTTATACTCCTCCGAAACGGCTTGACCGATTTTGATGAAATTTAATATGTATATTCAGTAGATATGGGAATAGGTTTATAACATTTTTTTTATATAAATTTACTCATTTTAATAAAGTAAGTCTTTTGGAGATCACGTTTATCTTCCAATATCAGAATTGCATATCTGGTAGTTACATACCTGATCTGTCTTTATCACATAAATTCTATCACTCAAAAACATTTCATTTAAAATATTTTATATCCACTGCCACGCTAATCTCCTCCATTTTTATTGAGACAAATATAAGCCGCCGTGATTCAACAACTTAAGCCATATTCCTGAAACGGCAAGTTTTTTCTCGACTATCGTACCGTTGGTCCTTTGGCATAATCTAGATGAATTAAACAGAAGTACACTCCAATTTTTGAGTCACAAAGGAAATTGAAACTTAAGTCGAGGAGTACAGAGTAGTGTTTGCATTGTCGGAGAATTTTCTCAGAGCGAGAAATGAGTTGTACACTTCTGCTTGACGACAAATACCGACTTGGCTGGCTTTTTTTGTGTTTCTTTGTACAATAATTTGTAATTGCTTTGAATTTACTTCATGGGTAGGAATTTTACCTTTAGTTCTGCTTTAGAAGCGCACCGGACATACTAGTTAGAATATAATTATGCGATGTAACCTAAGGATGTAACGTATTGTTCGCTATGGTCAGTATTTTATACATTGCTAGTGGTTAGATGCCCATTTATTGGTGAGTATGTTAAGCCTTTTGATCTAGCTGTTATCAGTAACTAGCCACACTTAAATGGAAGGTTGAAAAAATCCGATGCTGGATAAGGATCAATCTTCAAGGTTAAAAGTCATACATATTGCCCTGCTACTGGAATAGAACGCAGGTGATTAGCATAACTAAGAGATAACTAAGTAAGGTAAGTACTATGTTTTTTCCCTGACCAATAATCGCAGTTCTAAAGAAAATAAGTGGTTAGTTGGCATTATTGTCGCATTTAAAATAAATTTAATAATAGTAATAATTAAAAGTGAATTCATAAACTGTTAAATAACACGTATTAATTATTATTTTACGAGTTAAATGAAAAGTTCGTTACATTTAAAATTTGTCGTTGTCCAGAAGATAATATTATTGGGAATAACATATAAATTAAAAGTCGCGTCATTTATTTATGGAAGATAAATCGAAATCCATCCTAAATTAAGTGAGAATAAAGTGACGGTTTACAATTTGACTGAATTTTAAATGATTCAGAAGCCTATTTAGTTTAGTTGTCCAAGGGACTATCTTAACTAGTCATGTGGGTTTCTGAGTCAAATTTACTATTTTATTTAAATAAAATATAAATATCTAGAGAAAATGTGTTGAAATGTAAAAAAAATCGAATAAAATTAAATAACAAAATTTATCATTGATGTACACTTAAAAGTTGATTGACCCATGTACGTGCACGGACGCAGGTGTGATGCGTGACCGCTATTGGCAAGTTTCAGGCAAAGTGCTAAGTGCTAGTGCTAAATAAGAAAAAAATGTATTTTACTGTAAAAAAAAAACGTGGGATGCATGGTGTCACTAGTATTTTACAGTTAAATACATTTTCTTCTTATTTTTTACTTTTTAGTTCGTATTTTCACAAAAGCGTGTTTTTTAGTTTTTTAAACTACATAATTTATTTTTATTTTTTATTTGGAATTTTTTGGCATTGTCATCGGCCCTTGACCACTGTGCAAATTTTCAAGTTAATCAGACGCGTTACTTCTAAGTAGGTGAAAATGAAGTGAAAAGATTCCGTTACATACATACATACAGGTCAAGCTAATATAAGCATGTTAAAAACAGTGATGGATTTACCAAAAAGCTGAGTAGGCTGGAGCCTAGGGCGACAGATTTTTGAAGTTGGCAAATTTGGCCAAATTTTATTGTTTCTCAAAATGAAAGGACAACCTGACTGTATAAAAAAGACTTTCAATATGAACTTGTTAAAGTTTTTGACGTGATAACGTCTTTAAAATCGTTTTAGTCGGGTGACATGTTCAGAAACTTGTGTCACACCAAAACCTCACGAGCGCGATCGCAGGTATAACGAGAGAGAGACGGACCGATCTCCCGTCTCATCTCGAGCGCTGCCAGTCATTCCGTGAAACTTGTCACGCGGAATCCTCACGAGCGGAGGCTGGCATAGCGTTCGAGTGAGTGGACCGATCTTCCGTCTCTCACACTCTAGCGGCATACAAACGAATGGAGATTTTCTCGTGCGGACGTTATCACGTAAACATCTCGATCGTAAACCTACTTTACAAACAATTTGCCGTTTTTTTTTATTATTATTCAAGGCAGCAACTCTTTTGGCGTCTCACTGCTGGGCATATTCTTATTATAAGGAGGTCTGGACTTACTCTAACACGTCGCTCCAATACGGATGGGTTAAAATTGAAAATTATTTATGCCTTCTAATATATTATAAACGGGTTGCACTCTGGGAGTGCAAGCAAAAGTGAAAACATTAACGTTGTGCATTTTTGATATTTTGGAATGGTTAGGGAATAATTTCGCACGAATTTCATTATCAGTATTATTTTTCATCTAGTATATTCAGTAGGTTTTTATCTAGTATTTTTATAAGTACTCACTATATTTCACTATTTTTTCGTCACTTTTTACATTAATAGATGCACTTTGTTCAATTTCCATATTTTAAACACTTGATATACACGAATTTTACAAGAATACAGACAGTCGAGCCATCAGCTGTCACCCCTCCGTCTTACAAATATTCGATCAGGCCACGTGTCCTGACGCGAGTTTAACATTTTTTTTAGGAAATCGAATTTCCGAGGTTATTACAGGCTGGGGGATTCAATAATTGAACAGCATACTGGTGACAAATTCCTAAATCCCTGCTAGAAAAGCACGTAAAATTGTCGATGGATGGACCTTTAATCCTTGTTGGAGGCTTTACTTTTGTATGAAAAGATCCAGTGCATGGCTTACAAACTTACGTCTTGACAAACCTCATTGGTTTACCGTGAGGAAATGAGTTCCAGGCCTCCCAATTACAAGAAACACACCCTACTGTGAATCGCAATAAGGATTGTAGCAAATAAGCATGTAAGCAAATTGCGGTATACATCTTGCTTACTTAGAAAAGAAAAAGAAAATACTTTATTGTTGACTGTTTACATACATACTGTTAGACCTTTAAAATTATTATAAGAGTTTAAATAGTCTACCATGTTCTGGCATTCAATATTTTAATACTAATTAAAATTAAAGTAACTAAAATAGTTTTATAGTTTTATTTTATGATCCGCTAAGAATATTCTTAACGGATCATCGGCTTTTGATGCCTACCCACCACTGGTTCAATTAGAGAAAAAAAGCCGGCGGAAAAATAACTCGCAGGCATTGTTTAGAGTTAGTATTTTACGCGGAAGCTCCTCAAACCATTTAAATGCACGATTTAGAAAGTTTGGTCGTCAAAAAATTCGTTTACACTACTTAATTTTAGGCAAACACATCTAACGACATGTAAATTGACCGTGGATATATGGCAAATCACAAAACAATATTTCCGTCTCTAAACAAATTTTCCGTCTCTTTTCTAATAAGGAAAGTAATAAAAAAAACTGCAAACATCAAAGTTCAAATCAGAGCTAAAAATGCAGAATTGCTTTCGATTCATAAATCCGATTGTATAAAATTGTTATCATTTTTATATAGAGGCGACTAAATCAATTCGGCTTAAAAATCATGGTCCCCTCTTCGAAAACGAAGACCAAATAATTTGATGAAACAATTCCTTGTTAGGGTAGAGACGTACTTGGAGCAAGGCTTTGGATTAAAGTGATTTATGAATAAAGTGTGTATAAGTACATTTATTTTAATTTGTATAAGTAGATTTGAGAATGCGTATATAATCGATATGAAAACTACAAACCACAATCATCAGAGACCTACGACCGCCATAAGACGCAAAAATAATTGCATACCGACTGATAAGTTATATTATTATTTTCTTCATAATTTTCTTGATATTTTTTAAGAAGGCGGTTGTTTACTCGTATTTTATCTTATTATTGTAACTTTATATTCATGTGTACAATAAATAGGTAAATAAAAAATAGTTGTATTTTCTAAAGTTCTAAAATGTAAGGAATTTAAATGAAAAAAAATGTTTTTGAAGTGTAACCTTCTTTAGCGGTGTTGTGCACTTTTTTTGGGATGGGTAAAAAATGTTAAACTCGCGTCAGGACACGTGGCCTGATCGAATATTCGTAAGACGGAGGGGTGACAGCTGATGGCTCGACTGTCTGTATACTTGTAAAATTCGTGTATATCAAGTGTTTAAAATATGGAAATTGAACAAAGTGCATCTATTAATGTAAAAAGTGACGAAAAAATAGTGAAATATAGTGAGTACTTATAAAAATACTAGATAAAAACCTACTGAATATACTAGATGAAAAATAATACTGATTATGAAATTCGTGCGAAATTATTCCCTAACCATTCCAAAATATCAAAAATGCACAACGTTAATGTTTTCACTTTTGCTTGCACTCCCAGAGTGCAACCCGTTTATTTAGTTTTTTGTAAGTGTAAATAAATATGTATAAAGTTAATAATGCTGTAGTACGTATTCATAATTATATTAGAAGCCATAAATAATTTTCAATTTTAACCCATCCGTATTGGAGCGACGTGTTAGAGTAAGTCCAGACCTCCTTATAATAAGAATATGCCCAGCAGTGAGACGCCAAAAGAGTTGCTGCCTTGAATAATAATAAAAAAAACGGCAAATTGTTTGTAAAGTAGTAGGTTTACGATCGTGATGTTTACGTGATAACGTCCGCACGAGAAAATCTCCATTCGTTTGTATGCCGCTAGAGTGAGAGAGACGGAAGATCGGTCCACTCACTCGAACGCTATGCCAGCCTCCGCTCGTGAGGATTCCGCGTGACAAGTTTCACGGAATGACTGGCAGCGCTCGAGATGAGACGGGAGATCGGTCCGTCTCTCTCTCGTTATACCTGCGATCGCGCTCGTGAGGTTTTGGTGTGACACAAGTTTCTGAACATGTCACCCGACTAAAACGATTTTAAAGACGTTATCACGTCAAAAAAACGAGTTACACTTGACTTTAATACGTCTGTCACTTAATAATATCGATTTTCTAACTCTATTATAATTGATATTCGATTATATTGTTCCTAACGCAATAATCCCTCCAAGTGTACCCAAACCCTAGCTGTCTTCGATAATCAAAATCTTCTTACAATCCCTCAGAGGCCCTCGCAGGCCCACAACACTCCGGGAGGGGTCATTCAAATCTGTTATTAAATTTGAAGACAATCGCTTTTTGTAAAGGAGCAAATGCTCTGGAAATGTCGATGTTGAGTGTCATTAGGATGCCAGAAGTGGTGCGCAGTATTTTTGTAATGAAGCCTATTTTCGGATTTTAGATATAGATAAAGGTGAAAATACTTTTCTCCTTTCGCAATATACCTAAACGATGGATGTCTTTGATAGATCGTTGCTTTAAAGCCTTTTTTTGCGCCTGGCACCGTGGAAGAAGATATCGGGCTATTTGGGCTTTGTATCGCACTAAAACCCCCTCAGTGGCCTGCCTCTGCGCTTGGGGAGGGCAGCGTTATTTCCAGTGGAACGCACCGATGTACTTCACGTGCGGGGGCCCTCTTCGGGAGAGCAAATTTGCTCTTCTGCAGTTTCAGATGCTTACAGCTTGTAGATGCGGCCACGTACACACCGCCGTCCTTCCCGGGGCCGCTGGCTGGACAGATCGAGCTCCCACTCTCACCGCCCACAACCACGGTAGCTCCTTTTTAGTTGCCTCTTACGATTAGGATGGGGATATCGTAGCTCTATTCCCCTTCTCCATTCTTAAGCTACAAAGACTTGCTTTAAAGCCTAAACATATTTATGTTTTATGTAAGTAATTTATTTGATTTTATGTGAATCTTAAACTACATCAGTAATCTCAACACTTGTCCCAAGACCTCGTTATGAAGCAAAATATATTATTTTACTTGAATGGAGTAACAGACGGGTATGCAGGCCAAGTAGTGTTATGTGGTCGCTGCAGCCCATGGACATCTACACAAAACCTCAAGCAAGCAAGCAAATATAAGTCTTGTCTGTGGTCATATGCAGTTGCGCTGCTACTCCGGAGGTTGATGGTCGCCTCATGTAGGTCTGGCCGGTGCCTGCACGTGGGTGCAGAGGTGGCACTTCCCCGGGCAAAACATAAAGATTTTCCTACCTACGATAAATATGTCATATGGACATATATCCAGGACAAAGGGAATCTTATTGCGAGGCTGTGAGTATGCAGCGTTATTCATTTATATATTTATAACAAGTACGTAGCAAGTATACATAGAAATAAATCTGTTTCTATTTATTTAAAGAGTTCTATGTTCCATCAACTTCATTGCAAAGTATCAGGAGGGCTCGTAAGAAATCACTTAAAGTAAGACAAATTGTCGGTACCGTCAAGTATTTTAGCATGCGGTGCATTCTGTCGGGACGAAAACCCGTCACGACGTCCTCGCTAGATACAAATGTGTTTAAGGTTGAATTGTGATACACTACACATGCAAATTTTAGTATAATATTTGACTTTATAGAAAGACATTGTAGCCATTCTTATAACAAGAATAATGTTGCATACTTTTGTATTTGTTTAGTTGCTCGTAAGTTTTCCATCTACGTCTCTTAAAGTATGATAAATATTTGGTAAAGCCAAGCATTTTAACGTGCTGTGCATTCTGTCAGGACAACAATCGGTCACGATGTCTGCGTTATGCTATGTTTGAGGTTGAGCTGAGATACCTTGATTTGTATTTTAAAAATATAATTGTTAATTGGCATGCTAATGGTCGCACTAAGCTATCCCTACTTTTACTATTTATGAGGATATGCTGCAACCCCTTTTCCATCCCATTGCTGGACACGGACTGGAGCTTACTTCACTACGTAGAAGTTAAGATAAAGTTGATGACGACCTATGTGGCGCAATGTTTACCATGCCGGACTGCCAATCGGAGGGTCCCGGGTTCGATTCCCGGCGAAACAGAAATTTGAATGATGAGTTTAAATTTATGTTCTCAGTCTGGGTGTTTGTGTTTCTGTCTTTGTATGTGTCCATGGTACCCACGATACAGGGTATATCTACCCTACTGTGGGGCTATGAGTGTGAAACATTATTATTATTATTATTATTATTATTATTAGCAAGCTGCAACCCTTTCTGTATCCCACTGCTGGGCACGGATCTCTCCGCACTATTATAAGGGAAGCCTGGAGCTTACTCCACCACGCTGCTCTAATGCGGGTTCAGATGCACGTTAGTGGCCAACCCGCTGACGGACAATTTTATTCCGCCCATAAGGCCTCCGAAAAAGTTTGATGACTGTTATCTATGGATAACCGACCAGTATATTAATTTACACTGGAATACAATAGAAATTTTGACTTACGATAGAGATGAGTGCAACGGTCACGGGAGAATCATAAATATTCTACCACTTACAAAATTGTTTGTATGATGACTTTTAAATTACAAGTTTCTTCATCATTTAAAAGTGTTCATGATTGAACTACGTCAACATTTGTACCAATGTAAGACTTGGTATTGATATAGATCCGATACCATCTCAGTAGTGGAGATCGCAGTGAATATTCATGATTCATGAACAAATGCGGACGTCTTGGCCTATCCGTCGTCACACAGAGAATTGGTGATGTGGACCAAAGACATATTTGTTGTATCATCCGTACCTATATGGATAGCCTACCTAAGGTCTATAGTATTTACTAAATTTCTTTAGGAGCTTTTGAACTCACTCTACCTTTGAAATAAAAATAGACGGAGACGCTTTATAAATGTGAAAATTTAATTGACTGGATGAAAGTCGATGAATAAGTTAATTAATAAAAGTTAAAAATATATAGGGCAGAAGGGCTTAAACTACGAGTGCTTTTTAACAAAAAAAAAGTCCCCAAAAAATATATGTAATAATAAATTAATATAATACTTGGCTTATGATACTCTTTCTTACTAATGGTTATAACTCTTAGTGCGGTTTCACACGAGCGTATTTTAACGTGCTTATACGATCGTTTTAAGAAAACGCGCTTACACTCGCGGTTCCTTTTTTACTGGAGAATGTCAAATCTTGACATATTGCGGCTACTAGAATCATGATAGATCAATGCCCATTCAGAACGAAAGGTGTTTTAAAATTTTTAATAAGAAAACGCACCTCCTTTAATTTAAAATATCATTGTTTTTCTTGGTACCGATGTCGAATTTTAGGACCTTACCACTTAAAATAACAGTCCCAAACTTTACAACCGTGAATGTTTGAAGTACAATGCGTAACTTCAAGTGATATTCCGTCGGGAGGTTTCCAGTTCAAATCCGTTCATGAATATTCAGAGGTGAGGATCTCAGACAGTGTGCATAGGGACTACTCGTCAATGCCTAGACGTGAACCTTGTTTGGGAAAGTAATTTATCGGTTCGATCGAATATCAATAATAACGTTCCACACTCATAGCCCCACAATAGGGTAGATATACCCTGTGTCGTGGGTACCATGGACACACCCAAAGACAGAAACACAAAAACTCAGACCGAAATTTAAACTCATCATTCTAATTTTTACCTCGCTGGAAATCGAACCCGGGACCCTCCGTTTGGCAGTCCGGTATGGTAACCATTGCGATACACGGGTCGTTTATATTATTGAAATCATAGTTTAGTTATATCTCAGTTTAGGTGAGAGGAAGGAGTATTTTATCTGGGTTTTGCTTGCTCTGCAGTAAATACAAACGGTAGAGATATCCCCTAACTGTGGCAGCATATTACCACTGAAGTTAGTAGAATAGCTACACAGCTAATATACCTACGCGCAATCCCTAGTGTGGACACACTTAAAGATGTTAGGAACTAAGACGCAGACAAGGAATAATAATTATTATTCATTCAAATTCACGATTTATATTTCTACTAACGTTTTTTGTTGCCTTCTTCACCTCATCATTTCCAAGAGCAGAAAAAACATAAAGTAATAATACATTAAATACCTACTAGAAAGTTTGAAAAAGACCGCGCAGTTATGAAAATACTTTCGTTTTCATTATAATTTTTATGTGCTAGGAATAGTTCTGTAACTTGGCGTGGAAACAAGCAAATGGCATACAAACAAAGCTGATCAGAAAAGGTTCACAATAATTCTAGTTCAACTTATATAAATATATAGGTAATAAAAATATACTCGTGTATGGATAACATTTCACACTCATAAATAATAATAATCTGAAAGCAACAAAATGATCTCTGAAACAAAGCAATGAAGTTAGCCAAGAAAACATTAGAAACAATATCGTGTCGGGCAACTGTCAGCAAAGCTCGCGCTCCGACGGCTGACTTTGGGCAGTTCGGATTGTGGTATAGTGAGTTAGAGAAGTCAATTTTTTTTACTGTAATTTAATGGAGTTTAAACTCAATAAAAATTTTGAAACGATATCGTGTCAGGCAACTGTCTGCAAAGCTTGTGTTCTGACGACTGACTTTGGGCAGTTTTGATTGGAGTCTATTTATCTATGTATGTAAAGCTAAATAAAATATAATAGACAATATCATATCAGGCAACTATCAGCAAAGCTCGTGCTCCGATGGCTAACTTTAAGCGGTTTGGATTGTGGTGTAGTGAGTTTTAAAAGTAAATATGGCTGCAACCCTATTTGCGTCCCACTGCTGGGCACGGATCTCTCCCCATTATTGGGGAGGCCTGGAGCTTACTACACCACGCTGTTCCAATGCGGGTTGGTGGAGATGCGGGTCAGTGGCAAACCCGCTTTCGGATGTTTTCAAACCGCCCATAAGGCCTCCGACTAGATTTAACGGCTGTTATCTATCGACAACAACCAGGACCGACGGCTTAATGTGCCCTCCGAAGCACGGAAAAAAACGCGCATGAAATTTTGTGCCACTAGCGGTCACCCATCCCACACCCGACCGCTCCCGTTTGGCTTAGCTGCATAGACCGCTTGCGTTCTACGCTTGCCACCAAAAGTCAAAAGTAAATATATTTTACAGTAATATAAATTAATGGAGCTTAATCTGAAGAAAATACTTGAAATAACATCGTGTCAGGCAACTGACAGTCAAGTTTATGCTCCGACCAACTGCTGATTGAGCAGTTTGAGTTGCGTACTAGTAAGGTCGGCTGATCTCATGCTACAATATCATTGACCTTGGACAGATCAGAGGTTCTTAAAATTATTTTGGAATCGAACTGAATAAAACATTAGAAAAAGTATAGTGTCAGCCAATTTCTCATTGCCAGGCGTTGGTACCAGTTCGTGGTATGAACTTTTCCCTCATTATAGAATAAAACTACATGTGATATCGAAATTGTTTATGTTTAAAGATGATTACATGCAGTTAATTTAGAAAATAAAAGTTTCGATCCAATTTGAATGTAAATTTTAACTATAGGTTACTATGGAACAGTGAAGGAAATAGGTTTTTTAATGTTTCATAGTTTTAAGAAATATTTAGGAAGGTCTTTGTTGGGATTCCTCCCAATACGCACGGGAGGAGACGCGCGGGCGGAGGAGGCCCGCTACGTCATCGGCTGCACCGAGAGAGGCGGCGGGCCGCGGCACCACTCACCATCGCGACCGCCATCGACCACGCACGATATCAGCTCATACTCTGTTTGACCGGGTGTATCTTTGTTAATTTGATGGTGAATAAACCAGCCTTTAGAAATACAGTCCACTTTTATTTAGGTCCCAGGACCCCTTAACATTGGTCCTTTAGGATCTCGCCGTCTAAATTAGCGCGGAAACAACGGTCAGTGCATCGTAAATCTCGGAGCTCTTCGTGTGGTCTTCAGCTGCAAAGAAATCTCGAAGACTCTTCGGTATCATCGTGTCAACGAGTATATTTCTACAAGCAACCGCACACGCCCGAGCAAGCAAGCAGAGGTCATCTAATGCAACGGACTTTGAACCCGACGAATGCATACGTCGATTGTCACTCAAGACAAAGGAAATAAGCTACCATTGCAAGCCACGTGTTACTGGTTGGCGGATTGGTCATTTGTGAGTCCGTTCCGATTTATTTCTTATCTTTTCTTATAAAAATAATAATATTAAACAATTAAGCAGCTTATTTCTGCAAGACAAGCCATTTCTTCCACTTTAAATAATATACCACTTCTATTTCATACTTCTAATTTACAAACCTTAAGAGTAAACTTTAATTTCTGATTCTTATTTGCAAAGCATGCGTTAGCGCATCTATTATTTCTTATTTTTATGCGTCCGGTTAGCGGGACATCGGTTAGTGGCACGTGTTTGCTAGTACCTACCTATCTATCGCTGCCGCATATTTTCTTTTTTACGGCTTTCGAGCACTGCACTCCTTTTTTCGTATGATATCAACGCACTTTTATTTAATTTAATCTTTTTGCAATTAATTTAAATTAATATTTTTGCAATGGCTACTGAATTAAAATCACTTATTAGAAAGCGTAGTTGTATGAAGGGCAAGATGACTATATTTGATAAATACATTGAAGAATTTAAAACAATAGCCCGGCCTACCAGCATACAACTCTTAGATTTAGAAAGCCGCTTTAATAAATTCGATGCCCTATACACAGAATTCGACCAATTACAGGATACAATTGATACTCTGTCCGAGTTGTCTGAAGACGAGAACAAGGAGCGAGAGGAATTTGAGACGCAGTATCACCAGCTGGTGGCAGAGGCGCGCAGCCTGCTGGGCGCGCGACCCAGCTACGCCGCTGAGGCAGCGCGGGATGGCTCCGTGTCGGGCTTCGAGGATGCACAGGCAGGTGGTCTTAAATCCCATTGCGTCAGATTGCCTAAAATTGATTTACCTGTTTTCCATGGTCACTATCAACACTGGCTCGAGTTTAGGGACACATTTATTTCTTTAATTCATTCAAGGTCAGATATGGATAACATTAATAAATTACATTATTTACGCGCATCTCTTAAAGGTAGTGCATTGTTGGTTATAGACAATTTAGATTTTAAAGCCGAGAATTACGAGGCCGCTTTTAAATTATTGTGCGATCGATACGATAATAAAAGATTACTCGTAAATAATCACGTCAGGGAACTTTTCAATGTTGAGCATATGCGAAGCGAGTCTTTTTTTGGTATTCGTCGCCTTATTGATGTTACTAATAAAAACCTTCGCGCACTTTCAACTTTAGACCAACCGACTCAATATTGGGATACTTTAATTATCCATATGATGTCGGAGAAACTTGACAGTGTTACTCACAGGGTCTGGGAGGAATACAGAAATACTTTGTCAATGCCACCTTCTTTAGCAACATTTATTACCTTTCTTAGCAATAGGGCTGATTTATTAGAGACATTGCAGGAAAGTAAAGGTAAAAGTTATAAATCGGAACCTCATAAACTTAATAATAATCTTTTAATAGCTACTAATAATAATAATTTAAGTTATAGTAAATCATTCAACAAATCATCGAGTAAATTTCATAAAAAATCAATTAAATGTCCAATTTGTAGTGAAAATCATTATCTTTTTACCTGTGAAACATTCAGAGCCCTTCCTATAGAAAGCCGTATACAAAAGGCCAAAGAAGCAAAGGTCTGTCTTAATTGTTTACGTTCAGGGCACTTAGAAAATAATTGTAATCTTGTTCCTTGCAAATATTGTAAGAAAAGACACAATACGTTATTACACATACATGAACCTATAGTGCATTCTGAGCTGCCAATGCCTACTGTTAGTAATTTTGTAAATTCAAATATAGTTAAACAGCATACTACTCCGGCGCACATTTTACTGTCCACAGCTATCGTGGAGGTGGTCGGCGGCGCGGGCGACGTGCGCTCGGCCCGGCTGCTTCTTGATAATGGCAGCACGGCTAACTTCGTAACGCAATCACTCTGCGGTAAGCTGGGTTTGTCGCGGCGCGCTACGAGCTCCACGGTAACAGGTATCAACAATAATACCTCTTCTATTACACAGTCTTGCAGCCTAACTATAAAGTCGCGTTATAATGACTACCGCGTAACTATTGATTGTTTTGTTTTATCACACATAACCAAATCGTTGCCAGCTTCATTTATTGATATAGACCATATTCCTCTTCCAATGGGAATAAGTCTAGCTGACCCTTCTTTTAATGTCCCGTCAGAAATTGACATCTTAGTAGGGGCTGAAGTATTTTGGTCAGTCTTATGCAATAACTGCATCGATTTGGGTAAAAATCAACCTAAACTTTATGAAACGAAATTGGGTTGGCTGGTGTCTGGGTATGTATCCCGTCTTAAGTCATCGTCTTCTCCTGCAGTTTGCAATTTTGTAAACGAGGAAGCCAATCCAGACTTAACTCGTTTTTGGGAATTAGACACCATAGCAGCCAAGCACTCTTTATCTCCAGAAGAACGTGCCTGTGAACAGAGCTTCATAGAAACGACTACTCGTAACGAAGATGGCCGTTTTGTCGTAACGATGCCGCTGAAGGAGGACCCTTCGGTCTTGGGCGATTCGTTTCAAAGGGCTAAATGTCGTTTCCTTTCTTTGGAGCGTAAGTTTTCGCGAGAACCTGTCTTTAAAGAAAGGTACATTGAGTTCATGCACGAATATGAACGCTTAGGTCATATGACTGAAAATAAGGAGTCTTCGCCTGGCTGTCTTAAAAATAAAATTAATTATTTTCTCCCTCATCATGGCGTGCTTCGTGAATCGAGCCTTACAACGAAGCTAAGAACTGTTTTTGACGCTTCGGCGCCTTCCAGTACAGGTGTGTCTCTTAACGACATTCAAATGGTCGGACCAGTTGTACAGGAAGACCTTTATTCAATTTTATTACGTTTTCGACAGCACAAATACGTCATTACAGGGGACGTCGAAAAAATGTACCGAGCGATTGAACTTAATCCGTCTCAACGCTCTCTTCAACAAATAATATTTAGGTATGACTCAGCACAGCCTTTAAAAACCTATACATTAAATACTTTAAGTTTTGGTACCGCTTCAGCGCCATATTTGGCTACTAAATGTTTAGTTTCTTTAGCATCCAGTACTTCCGATAGCGATGTGAAGCAGTCCATTCAACGCGATTTTTATGTCGACGATTATATAAGCGGAGCATCGACTATCGAAGATACTATAAGAATTTGTGAAGGTGTCATATCAACTTTAAAATCAGGAAAATTCAACTTACGAAAATTTCAATCAAATAATAAATATATTCTCAATCGAATTTCACCTTGTACTGAACCAAATAATATTTTAAACCTTTCGAGTACTGAAAACACACCTTCTAAAACATTAGGTCTTCATTGGATTTGTGATACTGATACACTTTCGTTTTCCATAAATATTGAAAATCGTAATAAAATTACAAAACGTTATATATTATCAGTAATAAGTCAAATTTTTGACCCCTTAGGACTTGTAAGCCCTTGTATTGTCGAAGCAAAAATTGTAATGCAACGACTATGGGTTGAAAAGTGTTCGTGGGATGAAGAGGTTCCATTAGACATAAGAGACATGTGGTTTTCATTCGTCAATACTATGCCTCTTTTAAACGATTTGAAGGTTCCTCGCTATGTTCTCTCAGAAAGCTCGATAATTCATGACATTCATGTTTTTTCAGATGCGTCAGAGCGGGCTTATGGGGCTTGCCTGTATGTGCGTTCAGTTGATAGCTCAGGGTCAATTCATGTACGACTCTTAACATCAAAGAGTAAAATTGTACCCATTAAACCCACAACTACACCGCGTCTCGAGCTATGCGGGGCGTTAGTAGCTGCAAGGTTGTGTAATAAAGTTTTAAGTTCATTGACCATACCTATCAACACGTGTAAATTCTGGTGTGATTCCACCATAGTTCTGGGGTGGTTAAATACATCACCAGTACATCTCAAAAACTTTGTTCGAAACAGAGTGCACGAAATTAAAGAGAGCACCGAAAGTTACACGTGGAGCTACGTACCGTCGAAAGATAATCCGGCGGATCTTGTTTCTCGCGGGCTGAAGGCTGACCAAATCAGCAGTTCATCTCTTTGGTGGTCAGGACCGTCTTTTCTGACTAAAGATGAATCTGAGTGGCCTAAAATGCCTAACGTGAAGCACGATCTACCTGAGGTGATTATGTGTTCATTCGCGCTTGACAATCACTCTAACGCAGATCCCATAACTAACCTTATAAAAAATAAATCAAAATTCACTAACTTACAAAATATAATAGCATATTTACAGAGATTTATTTACAACTGTCGAAATAAGAATAATAAATTGACTGGTCATCTATCAGTTCATGAGCTTCAAAATTCATTAAATTTAATAACGCATAAAGCACAGCTTGAAATGTTTCCTGACGAATATGCTATTCTTAAAGCTGGGAAATCATTACCTCATAAAAATCGATTGCTTTCATTAACTCCATTCTTAGATGCAAATAATATCATGCGAGTTGGTGGCAGATTAGATAATTCACCGTATAGTTATAACGTAAAGCATCCCATCATTATTTGTAGTAAACATCATTTCACAAAAATTCTATTTCATCATTTTCATTTAAAATATTTACATGCCCCACCTCAACTTCTCCTAGGAACTATAAAACAGACTTATTGGCCCTTAGGTGGCACTAATCTTTCAAAACAAATTGTTCATAAATGTATTCGTTGCTTCAGATTTAAAACTGCAACAGTTCAACCCATCATGGGGCAATTGCCTACATCAAGAACGGATTTAGAATATCCATTTCTTCATTGTTCCGTTGACTACGGGGGACCGGTGTTGATAGCAGACCGCAAGGGTAGAGGTTGCAAACTCATTAAATCTTTTTTAGCAATCTTCATTTGCAATTCGACCAAGGCCTGTCACATCGAGCTCGTCACGGCGCTATCCAGCGACGCATTCATAGCTGCATTAAAACGTTTCGCGTCACGCCGTGGAGTACCACTGTCCATCACATCAGATAATGGTACCAATTTCGTAGGTGCTAGCAATGAGCTGGCTCAGTTCCTCTTGAACTCCGAGCTTGAAGGTCATGCGGCGCGAGAAGGCATCGAGTTTAAATTTGTGCCGGCCTACACCCCCCACTTTAATGGTTTGGCTGAAGCTGCTGTTCGTTCCACGAAATATCACCTTAAGCGTTTATTGCAAACCACTCATTTCACATACGAGGAAATGGCAACTTGTCTCGCCGAAATAGAGGCCATCTTAAATTCTCGTCCACTTACTCCATTCGCTACTGATTCTTCTGATTATACGGCTCTGACTCCTAGTCATTTTTTGATCGGTCGCTCACTTCTGGCCATTCCACAGCCACCAGTACCAGACACCAACATCATTCATCTTGAGCGATATAAGCGAATTCAGCTCATAAAGCAGCACTTTTGGAACCGGTTTTCCACGGAATATGTCAGCTTGCTGCAGAAGAAAGTCAAGTGGCAAACGTCCAATAACGAGCTCAAACTTGGATCGCTCGTCTTAATAAAAGACAAAAATCTTCCACCCCTGTTGTGGGCCTTGGGGCGCGTCATCCAGCTCTATCCTGGGAGCGACGGCATCAGTCGCGTCGCGGAATTAAGAACAAGGAGAGGCACCATTCGTAGGGCCTTTAATAATATTTGCCCACTTCCAGACTTTTGAAGCCTTCTTCATCGCTTCAACCCGGGGAGCATGTTGGGATTCCTCCCAATACGCACGGGAGGAGACGCGCGGGCGGAGGAGGCCCGCTACGTCATCGGCTGCACCGAGAGAGGCGGCGGGCCGCGGCACCACTCACCATCGCGACCGCCATCGACCACGCACGATATCAGCTCATACTCTGTTTGACCGGGTGTATCTTTGTTAATTTGATGGTGAATAAACCAGCCTTTAGAAATACAGTCCACTTTTATTTAGGTCCCAGGACCCCTTAACAGTCTTACTGTACCACCAGCCTTACATAATCCAGTTTGTTTGTTTAATTCCTCGGAAGTCGAGGAGTTATTAATTTTAATCAACAACTCGCGGATAAACAGTCTGTTCGTGTGTGTTTGTATCATCAACTTTGCGCGGTTTGATTATAAGTTGATTAATTGCAGGAGTTTCGAAGAGTGGCTTGTGTATCTTATTTTAGAAATGATAGCTTACGATGAACTTTGGGTGACTTAATGTTTCGGGTTTGATCTCCAATGTAGTAAGATTAGAAAAATTATGATGTAGTAAATTTATGATGGCGGTTTGATGACAACATCATAATATAATATTTGGAATGCAAAATACAACAAAAACTCCATGTACCTAATGAAAATTAAAAAACTCAATGGTAAATTAAGCATCATTCTTGCTTTTTCTACTTTAGCTATTGGCACAGCCATGTTTTGTGTACACATTTTTAAGAGCTTAAAGAGGTTTAACAATCTAAACATTCAAATAGACTTTGTATAAAGATGTTTAGTTATTTCCTTTTAATTTTAAGATTTTGTGATTTAGCTGTTTGTACTGCACTGAAATATGTTTTAATAACGTTGTGACATTATTGATAACTGAATAGTTCGGCATATTATGTTTTTCATTTCTTAATATCAATATGTTAATTATGTTGCCTTAAATTTAAAAAAAATATCTCAATCATAATTTAAAGTGAAGTAAAAACTACTTTGCAACAATCCGCAATCAGAACGTATGATGGTACACAATATACTCGTACACCAACATACGAACCACCACCAATACGTGTTTCGCCCCAAAACAGAGCATCATCAGGTTTATTGACTCTACGACGCTTACTCGCAAATTTTATTTTTTATTGTTGCATGTGCATGTATCCTATGTCCGTGAGAGGGAGCTATTGCATGAAAAAGGTATACACCATCATACGTTCTGATTGCGGATTGTTGCAAAGTAGTTTTTACATAACGTTATAATAACGGAGTTCCGCAAAGTAACGCCCGATTCTATTAATTATACTCAAACGTAATAATTAAAATAAATTGTTCATAATGTCCACAAAGCCGTAGTTAATCAATCGCTCATAAATTGTAAGGAACACCTGTGCCCAGCAGTGGTATATGAAAACGGAAATGAAAATTAGAAGTATAAACATATCCTAACTCAAAAATATTTGCCAAAACTGACCAGCCACCTCGCGTCCCCTAAGATCTATCAATGACAGAACCCACGAGAAGATTGAACGCAAATAGGGGCATCTTAAATTAATACATACAAGTACATTACATATACACAGACTGATCACATTACTAATGCGTGTGGTAAACATTCGTTCGTAACTTTGAGGGGAATACACACTTGGCATGATTTTTAAAGTTTGTCACAAATTATAAAGGCATTAAATAGTTATTGATGGATGTACCTTTTCTGTGGGTAATAATTGTAGTTCCAACAACCCGCATTAGAACAGCGTGGTGGAGTATGCTCAGGTTTCTCCCTATTCTCCCCGTGCCTAGCAGTGGAATGCAAAAAGGGTTACAGCCGATTAACCAAAGCTTTTTTGTATCGGGGGAAACCTTCAAAAGGTATCCGGCACCTTGGGAGAGGATAAGGGGTTATGTGGGATTTGTACCGCACTAAAACCCCCTCGGTTGCTAGCCTCTGTGCTTAGGGGGACTTCGGGATCTCCAGTGGAACGCACCGGTGTCCTCTACGGGCGGCGGCCCAGAACGGGCCCATCCTCGGGAGAGCAGATGTGCTCTCCTGCACATTCCGATGCTTACGGCGGCATGCGGCTACGCACACTGCACCGTCCTTCCCGGGGCTGCTGGCTAGATGGAAGGAGCTCCCACTCCCACCGCTTACAACCCCGGAAACCCCCTTTTAGTTGCCTCTTACGATCAGGTAGGGGATACCGCAGCTCTATTCTTAATCCCATTGCATACATCACGTAATAAAATTCATTTCCATACTTCCCATGCCAATATTAGTCGTATAAATGTGAGACGATATTTATTTGTTTGTTTCTCCTTATTTTATGTCGCAACAGTGCTACGAATGGTCCTGATTTTTCGTATGACGATAGTGGAGCAGCTGGAGACTGGTACTTTTTACGGAGCGGAGCCGTAGGCGGAATACTAGTTTTGTATAACTTAACGTAACATAGACACATACAAACACAGGACCACAAACACTAAGACTGAGAACATCGTATTGTATAACTCGTCATTCAAATTCCCGCCTCACCGGGAGCCTCGGTAGTCATTGCGTCATTTCTTTCAACTCTTTTTATGCCCCACTTCTGGGTACAGGTCTTTTCTCGGAAGCGTAAGAGCTTCAAGTAGGCCACCACGATGGCCAAGTGTGGATATGATGCCTTCGAGAAAATATGGCAACTCTAACGCGTGCAGGGTGATGAAAAACATCGTAATTCAATATAACGATTTGCATAACCGTAGAGCATTGATAAATACTTAACAAATTTCTTTGTCAGAGGTTTGAACTCCGTTTCTCCGTGTCGATAAATGAATATTTATATCCATTTCACCCATTACCATAAACCCATACAACGCCCAGTTTCCACCCTACCTTCAGCCCAATCCCTCACACCCAGTGAACCGCATCAAAAACAACGCGAGTGTGTCCTCACCCTTACAGATTAAGATCGATGAGCACGCCGAGCAAATAAATAGTCCTGTCTCCTGCGATCTATTTGTAATTATACACAAATGGAATCCCATTTGTGGGATCGGTCCCTAATACAATCGATACCTTAAGACTTATTATTAAGATTTCTTAAGCTATCTCTAATCAGATTTACTGTATTGTTAATAATCGAATTGTGAGTGTAAGCTGACCTTATAGGTAGGTATCTCGATTATGCTATCGGTAGTTTTAAGAATTCCCAATCTCAAAAATATCGACGTGGGTAAAGACGTAAAATAAACATATACTTAGTACTTAATATTGTAAAGAGGAAAGATTTTAATTTTTGGATTTTTTTAATGAATATATGTAGGAATTGAACTTAATAATCGATTGCAGTAACTCTGCCCGTTTGCGTACTGAAATTCTGTATTAGTGCTTACTTAGAATTTATTTGTAGTCATATACTGAAAAGTTCATACTAAAATGTTAATTAACCTTAAATCGTAATTTTTGGATTGCAAAAAGGCTTTGTGAATTGAATTGTGATTTAAATATTCCGCTTCTGGTTGTTATTTCTAACAATATATAATCGAGCAGATAAATAACTCAATTTAAATAAAATAAATATAGAGATGAAGCTATCAAAAGGACGTTAGTAAGTTAAACTCTGAATACACAACCTAATCCAAGTGAATAGTAGGAGAGAGAAGGGACTCAAGCCGCATTAACACGACGACTAGCCGGGAACAAGTGAGATTAACATCTGTGAATCCAAAAGAGATTAGTCTAGCTGAATAAACTGTGAATCTTATATTTCTTAGTTATTTATTTAACAGAAAAATCTGATATACTTGAAGTGTTATTGAATATTGAATGGAGAAAAGAGAAAGATACAAGTATCCATTTGATTACCCATGGGAATAGTTCTTTGAAGGAACTTTTTTTGGTTCCAACTGGCAAATACAGTTTCAAAAAAATATTGCGTCAACTGTTCAGTCACATTTTTTTCTACCTTTTTATGTCCCACTGCTGGACAGAGGTCTCCTCTAATAAGTGAGAGGGATTTAGGTCAAAGTCCACCACGCTGGCATAGTACGGATTCAATCCGTACCTCTCCTTAAGGATCACGGGTGGAAGATTATATTTGACCCGACAATATGAGAGGCTTATTATTACAGATACTTATTCACTTAGTTTTACGGCAAAAGTGGAGTTTCTACTTTCCTGATCAAACCTGTAAGATCAACCATCTCTTAAATGGGACCTCAGCAAGTATCTTCATACATGCAGTAAGCTTATTGCTCTGTTCAATTCCTTTGCCTCCAATAAAACTTTTCCTTAAAACGAATCAAGTTTCTATAAATAATCCAAAGATCAATAGACTCAATGGCTCATTACGGGTCATTATCGGTCATTATCACCTCACCGGACTATACCAAAACCTCGGTAACGGCTCCCGGCACGCAACGTTGCTATGTTTCTGATCGCCGTAAATTCATTTTATGGGAAGTCATTGACCTATTATTACCTTATTAGGATTTCAGTAAACACCTTTCATATTGCTCAAGAGAGTAGTTTTGATTAGACATTCCTCATAGATACTGTATCATAGTAAATGAATAAAACTTTTATCCTCTCAATAATGCTTCTTCCTGCTTTGGTGCTAAGACAAAGTACGATTTTCATAGGTACTTGCTTTCGACAAAGCCAACCTCATTTACAACATAACTAGCCTTCTACCAGCGGCTTCGCCTGCGTGGACCCGTTTTATAGGTTCCCGTAGGATAAAAACCATCCTATGTCCAAGGTCCACTTTGTGTGCCAAATTCCATAAAATTAGTACAGTAGTATAAGCGGGAAAGTGTAGCAGACAGACAGAGTTACTTTTGAATTTATAATATTAGTATGGATTACTGAGTAAGTATGATATTAGACATGTTTGAGGCGGCGTTTTATTTACGAGTATATATCTTTGTCCCTGTGCACATGCATGTGTGTGTTCGTTTCGATAAGAAACTAAAAAAGATTTGTCGAAAACTAACACATAAAGAGCCGAAAAGCAACCCCAAACATTTCGAAAAAAACCCTTCTTGCCTTAATGGCTTTTCGTCCCAGAAACTTGAAATTAGATGTCTTTCCTTTTTCTATTTATTTACACGTTAAGTTAACCCGTCTCACGCTGACAGCGGCTGATTGCGCCAGGTGGGTTTGAGGCGATGACGTCACTATCCACTAGTGACGCGAATAAATTGTTTTCCGACCGTCCGGCCGTTTGTGGGTCTATAATGGGATTTCGGATAAAAGGTTTAATTGTATGGCTGAAGTTTTCTCAAGTAGATTTTTTAGATATTTGGAAACTTTATATTCTGTTATGTATCTCTATGATTACAGTTACTGTGACCTGTACCTTACCTTATACTATTACTTAACCATTACGTACACCCTTTTTCATAATTATAATGTCATACTTACAAGGTGATTTTAATGCAATCGTGGGGTCAAATAAAAAAGTTGGTATTCATAAAATTATATAATTCATAAAATATGTAGCTGTTGACGCTTCTGATTTTATGTATATTCTTTTTTAACTTTAGCTTTAATTTGTTTGTTAATTTAATTACATTCAGATTTTATTTTTTTTTCAATAAAACTAGAAATTTTAAAAGCAATCTTTTTATTTAGCCACCAAATATTCCGCTCAAGACAGTAGTTTAATCAAAGCCAGCATAAATGGTTTTGAAATAGAATCAATCTATAGAACTGAAGTGATTTCAATAAAATATTTATATTATAACAGTTAACAATCGACACAAATAATTCAATTGTCACAACACAGATACAAAACTGATTCTAAATTGAAATCATCCAAGTGAAACTAAAATACCCAACGCAACTAAAACAATTCGATTTGCAATCATCCAGATATTGACACATGTCTCCACACCACTATTTTCACGCAAAAAAATATAATTGCGGAACACTGAACGCGAAATTCAGGAAAATCCCCATCAATTGGTCGTACATAAAAACAAGCATTTGGCAGCGGGAAGCGAGTAGATAAACTATGGCATTTCCCTACCAAATACAGTGAATGTTTATTGTGAAAATACTGCCGCTTGGTTGGGTGTTAGTCTCCGCGATTGTCGCTGAGTGCTTTGTCAATATTTGAGCTTGCCCTTCTTACTGACGCCTTTCCATTTGCTCGAGACTTAGCAATTGGTCTTATCGACTTTGCTCTGGCAGCTAAAGGGTTGGGCAAATAGAGGAATGTCGGATTATGCGTGTTGTATTCTTTATTTTTCAGTGTTTCAGTTGCTACCTCGTCAAGAATCGAATCCGGGACTCCAATCAGTAAAAAGTACAAGTTTGTTTAACCTTTTCTTATGGACATAAACAAATTGCTGCTAGGCACTGGTCTTTTCTCAGACCTGAGAGGTCCATAGTTCACCACGTTGGCCAAGTGGAACAATCCAGTGGTGCACATCATTCTTTCGAGGTGACGAAAAACAGCGTAATGAATTTAATATCACAATATTATCCCTCAACGTGGAGCAGGGATGTACGCACTTAGTAGGTCAATTTATTTATCAGAGGTGCGCACCAGTAATATGAACTCGCTATCTCCATGATGGAGGCTGCAGTCTTTCCTGCTCGATCATCGCTGCTCTTATTAATTTATCTTTATCTTTACTTAATAGTTATTTTTTTATTTGACAGCCTCCGTGGCGTAGTGGGTGATGAGCCGACTGCGAAACGTGAGGTCGTGGGTTCGATTCCCACCCAGGACAAATATTTGTATGATGAACATAACTATTTGTTCTGTGTCTGGGTGTTAATTCATCTATTTAAGTATGTATTTAGAATTATATAAGTATGTTTATCAGCTTACTGATTACCATAGCACAAGCTCTGCTTAGTTTGGAATCAGATGACGTTTTGTGAAGCGCCCAAAGATATTTAAAAAAAATCCTAACGTATTTACTTAGTTCACTTTTGTTATATCAAGTACAGTGTTACTGTCGCAGCTCATTAATTACGTAGTTCATAGGGGTCGTAGTTTAATATAAATCATTAGAGTAAAATCATTTATCTCCTTGTCTCCGCTATTGATCGGCCCTACCCAAACAATGCGTATATGTAGATATGTGAATCAAGACCCAGCACCTCGCTATTTATCTTCATTGGCGAGTAGATTAATTAACCAATGGCTAATTAATGAGTGCACTGACTAATTGCCGATTGATCTGATAGATTGCTTTAGTGCAAGATTCAACTTTGAATTTTATTTTATTTCAATGCTTGTTTGCTACTAGAATATGCAGGCCATGTGGAGTTTCAGGCAGGCCTGCAGAAACTGAGGATCGGTGGTTGTGAGTAGCTAATAATCCTATATGTATTAATAGCGCAAGTAAAAATATGATTAAGTACTATTTATTTGTTTTCATTTTCCGAAACCTTTTCAGAAACACAGAAAGTTTTAATAGGAATTGGTAGCTAATTTTTTACTCCCCTCTTTTGATGATCCGTCAGAGAACCATGAAATAGCATTGTTCAATTTATCTTTCAAGTCGAACGAATACATTAGTAAGACGTTTCGCACAGGTAGGGTGTAGTGATTAGTCATCTGTGAACGTTGATAGAAGAATGGGGTCTGAAAGACCCGAGCGGAAAAATCAATAAAGCTATGAGATAAAAATACTTTTACATTCACCCTTCATTATTAAAGCTTTTACTTAACAACGTTTAAGTTGTGAATTAGCGCAGAAAACATAAGATAACCTCACATATAAGAACCGTATGTTTTAAACGAAAAAAAAATGGTGCTTCAACGAAGACTAGGATAGAAGTAGTCGAATCATACAAATATAACTGTGTTAATTGTAATAATTAGATAAACAGTCAATGTCAACAAACTGAATTGCAAAAGTATATGGCACGAATTATTAAAATAAACCCGTTATGCCATAATTCAAAATTAAAAACCTAAATGTGTTATTGAAGTCAAAACACAATTTATAAAAGAACATAAAATATAAACGTATTTAAAAAAAGATACAATAAAGATTTGATAAATATAAATAAAAGTATGATATAATCAAAATACCGTTTTACGATGGCAGATTCACGAATTGCAAATGGTTCAGAACCAGTCCAATTACTGGAGCTGAATATTGCCAAGACGTTGTAATACTTAAATTCGATAGAGACTGTCTGCACGATAACATGATAAGATCACGATTGAAGTAAAAGAAGATTTTATATGCACAATTGCACATGTTTGAATGGGTTTTATTATGAAAGATGTAGTATTTCTGGTTCTATAGCAGTATTTGTTGTGTGATAGTATTAGAATGGCGCAAATAATAATGATGAATAATAAATCAACAGCAGATAAATCATTACCAATAACAAATTGAGGAGCAATAGCCAAAAGTTTCAACCTAAGAAATTTGTTTTGTGCGTTTTTATATCTGCTCTGCGGTGAGGAAAAAAATATTGTACTTTATCAAATACATATACTGTATCAATATGGCCTATCATTATTGTACCTGAAAGTCACATAAAAGTTTTCGAAGGCTTGTTACGCCACTAACTCGCAATTGGCCAGCGTAATGGACTATGATTTAAATCACTCTCAATTCCGAGAAGATAATGGATTAAAAAACAGTCGTAGATATAAAATCAGACATAAAGAAATACATATTGTCCTTCAAATTCATTAAAAACGACTTACCATTCATTTCAGTTAAATGTATCAAAATTTTAATACTGTTCCTCAGACCCATAACTTATAGGATTAGACGCATAATTAAGAATGATCATGGCGCAAAACTTTGATCTCCCTTCCAAATTGACTTAAGCCTAAGACGGCACAGTCTGTTTGTCTGTAGGGGAGACACCACGTTTGCATAGTATTAGCATGTTTGCAGGGGCATAAACAGTCTTTGAAGGGACTTTTGTTTCAATTGTTTAAGGAAGTCATTTTATCTCATTTCTTTGAATTTGCATTTCTATGGATAAAATTAAAACAAAGGTTACGCAAAGCTATTCTTAACCTAACATTTAGAATAAATATACGGTAAAAATGCTGGAGAGAGGATATATAAAACTTAAATTTAAAATCTAATTATATAGTAAGCTAAGTTCAAAGTAAGAACAGCAAATAGTACAGTTGACATTATACGCTCTCTCTACATTAAGGTAATAGACTATTCTACTAATATTAGTGTATCTGAAACAAAGATATAAACGAAAAATTACAAATAGGCCAATATTGAAATGTATAAAAAAGAAATAAGAATATAGAAAACTAGCCTTCCGCCAGCGGCTTCGCCTAAGTGCTATTCCAGGCTTCATTGCTATATTAAAATCATAAGCGTTTAGCCAGTTGCTTCAACCGTTGACCCTAGAAATTCAATTCATAAAGGTTTCACGTAGGAATGAAGCATTTTTCCGCGATAAAAAGTAGCCTGTGTTACTAAGGGTGAATGTAACTTTCTAATTGTGAAAGAATTTTTGAAATTGGAACAGCAGTTTTTGAGTTTATTCATTACAGAAATTCAAAATACAAATCTTTCCTGTTTATAATATTAGTATAAATAAAATAATGAAAGACCCGGCAATGTTTATATCAGAATCAGTTACAGTAAATACATGTCATTATAGAAAGCACTAATAAATCGAAAAGTAAAATATTTGAAAGGTGCTACCATAAACAAAAAATACAATGGTAGCTGCTTGATAAATAGGCAAAGAATATATCAATACATAAAACAGCATTTAAAGCATTTACAATTCAAACAAACTTTTATGGCGTCATTAAACAGCTCAAACCAGCCCCCGGCTTTCCCCGATCACGTCAGCTATTAAGACAAAATGGCCGACAAACGTCAAATAAAGAGTAGTCAAGTTGATAACGGAGAGTTTAAGACAATTGATTCGTTGCACCTGTTCCACTCTTGACGAGTAACGAATAATAGTTAGAACAAGTAAACTCATCAACATCAATGAATTGACGTTGATAATACCTACTTCTAAAGAGAATGAAACAATTTTAGATGAAGACGATAGTGATACTTGAGAAGCGACAGCTTTTGATATTGTTCAATATAAGAAACTGAAGATTTTAAGTGAATCGTCTCGTTATAGTGAAGAATATACACATTAGTTTTGAATGGAAAGGAAATGGATTCAAAGAGGATTCAAAAAAAGAGAATTCAATCTCACAAAATAGGTTCAGATTTTGTTATTAACATTTTTCGTCTCCGAATCAGCGTAATCAGTGTTTTTAAATTACAAGATTGATTTATAATGTACAATCCTGCGTTGTTATTCTAGTGATTATTATATTATATCCTAGTTATTATGTTTTTTTTATTCTTGTATAAGTTTCTCAATTTTAAATTCTTTCGAATTTATCCAAACAATACCTTAACTTTAAAATGCAGTGTTATGATATCTAGACTATTAATTTTACAACTATGCAACCAATGCCATCATTCATCGTTTGGCCCCACCCCGTCAGACACGACAGCTGACAGCTGACATCCGCCAATAGAGTAAGCTTTTAAATTTACTAATTAAGAGTGGGGATTTATTCAAACCGTTAAATCCAGGAACGGCCGGGAAACAAAACGTGATTGCTCGTCGACTTATAATTTAATGCAATTTCCTCTTTTAAGATATGGTGCAAGTTGCTGTAGAAAGCGTTTATATTACGATGACGACGATTTGATTTTGGTAAAAATTAAAATATCTTAGCTTGAAAATAAATTAAATATTCAAAGCCCCACAGTGGATAGACCCTGTGTCGTGAGTACTATGGACATAGACTAATACATCAACACAAAAACTCAAGTCAGAGAACAGAATCTGAAACTTGTCATTTCAATTTCTGTTTCGCTGGGGATCGAGCCCGGGACCCTTGATTGGCAATTTGGCATGGTAACCATTGCGCCACAAAGATCGTCAATTTCAAAGAAACAATCAAAGTTACAATTCCCAATACCAAACCAAAAACTGAATCAACAGCATCGTGAATCGATCGTGTTAGATGTCGACACGGCTCCGTGGAAGCAATTAGGCAGTTTGCCAGTACTGTGATACAGCGCCTTCTAATGCAGTCGCCGGCTAATGAAAACAGCCGTGTGATGGTGTAATAAGGTGATTAAGACGTTCTGTTTCTATGCGCCATGTGGCGTTGTCGGTAGCTGAGAGATAATTAAATTTTTGCTGCATTATATTGTAAAAATGAGAAGTTACAAGTACCTTCTACAATCCCCTCAGAGGCCTTTATCTTGTCTTTGTTTTTGAATTATTTATTTACTTTTTATTTCGTTTTTTTACAAAAGCGTGTTTTAGTCTTTTTATATTATTTACTTCCAAAGTTATTCGTTTGAAATATGGACACTTCCAAAATGTTAAAATTTCTTTTTCTTTTTTTTTTACTGCAAATTCTGTCTTGTTTTCACAAATACTCTGTTTCAACTTTTTCTTTTTCACAAAAATGCTCAATACCGTAACTTAACGCTTAGCTAACGCGACTTGTTCCACACATAAAACAGGGGCGCAGAATCGTGTTATTGCAGCTCAGTGGCGAGGCGCAGGGACAGCGTGGAGGGCGTCGTTAACGAGGGCTACCACCACTATCCTCTTAGAGGCTTCTGTCCAAGTTTTTACTTGCATATACTTTATTTTACCAAGCAATTCATTTGGTGCTGATGGAAATCAGCTGATTAAATTTTTAAGGGTTCTGAAGCCGAATGGCAAAAAACGTAACCTTTCTATCTCCTTCATGGTTGTTATATTTGTAGGAGCTACCGATAAATAGAACAGAGACTGAAAAAAAATCATCAAACCAACTCCCCTAACTTTGAGCTGATCATAGTTCCTGATAACCTGTGCCTATAAGAAATATCACCTACTACAAAATTTACAGTATTTCATTTATGAGTAAACGGTTTTTACTTGCTTGATATGAGAAAGTGGGCGTCTCTATGTATTGAAATGTTTTTTTTTTTTTATAAATAGCAAAATTGCTACGACAAACCTTTCTGCAGACCTCTTACAGTCAAAACTTGTAACACACGCAGGGGTGCAGAATCGTGTTATTGCAGTTCAGTAGCGATGCGCAGGGACAGCGTGGAGGGCGTCATTAGCGAGGGCTACCACCACTATCCTCTTAGAGAACTCTGTCCAAGCTTTTACTTGAACATATTTTGTGTTATTAGCTTAATAATATATAAGTTATTTAGTTCAGATGCGAGCGTTGATGCTTCTTATTGCGGATTAGTGTCCATGAAAATAAGCTTTATAATAATTACGCTTATGTATAAAATAATTTATATAATTTATTTACGCAAATATGGGTATTACAAAAGTTGTTTTATGTACATTTATTAGATCGCCATATTTACGTCAGCGAGGTATGCAAATTTGGAAGACAGAAAATGTTTATAGTATTCTTATTATAAAAAATAGAAGAAAATAGAAAATATTCTTTTAATAAATAGTCATTTTTTTCCGGTCTTCGACTTAAGATCATCGATCAATTTATGTGTAGAGAGCAAAATGGTGGCGAAAAAACTCAACAGTACTATTTTCCCGTAAAATAATAAAAAAATCTGAATCCCATAAGAAGAACGCCTCACCAAAAAATATGTTTTTGAGTATTTTCAGCATCATTCTGCTTAAGTTGGGTTCATGCTTGGCCTATTTTTTTTTAAGTTTAAATTTTTATTCACAGTTTCAAAAACCTTCGAATCTTATTTCCCAATAATAAAAATAATAAAGTAAGAAAACATTAAATAGGGCATAATAACAGCAGGTAGGTATGATAAGACTTTGTTTTATAATTATATCTTGTAGATATTCTGTTAGGTATCTTGAAATATTTTTTGATGCAAGAATTTGTCTTTCGTTTAAGACGTTTGAGTAAATTAATTATGCAATTTGTTCTCGTTCTGACAATCAAACAATTTATCTCAGAAATTCCAATTCTAATCTCTTCATGCGTAAAGAAGGGTAGAGAAAAATGGTATGCAGTTCATTGCCCCACAATTCCCTTATAACTATCTGCCTTATAGTTAATACGACTTTTCAAACTTTAAGAACCGTTTTAAGTTCGGACACTGGAAAGTTGGGTTGAAACTGTATTTAGTTCCAACTTGATTCTGTCTTTTGGCGACTCTTGATGGTATTTTATTGATACCTTCTTTCTACCATGAAATCCGATTTTGTTTTTGAATATTATGAATTTAATTAAAATTAATAATTGTGACTCTTAATAGAAAAGCTGCTGTACAATACGTTGGGAATTTCATCATAATAATTAAAAGTTCAAAATTATGAATTCAATTTTACTACCTATTAAATAAAAATAACATAATATCTTTATTTTCGGTCAGTTAAAATGTAAATTTGATAATTATTAATCAATTTTTTTATTGGCGTATATCATTTTTTATTTTAATTTTACACTTAGTTTTCTTTTTTTTTAGGTTCTATCCTACCCGATAGAGGAAGGAACCAGAAGGTGGTACATATTGTACCTACTATTTGAGTTTCGTTATGCTACTTTGTAAACGTTCTACTGATACTTGTCTACGGATTTCAGCGACGACTTCATACAAGCTGGTAATTCGTATATTATATTCATCTTAAAAGTTATTTTGAAGAATTAAGTAAGAGTAGATAAAAGTTGTGTTCACTTTAAAGTTATATTTAGCGATTTTTTAGCACTTTTATTTTAAGTATGTAGTTTAGATTTCATATTCAATATTCTGTTCAGGACATAAAAGTTGGAATTACACCTATAAATAACTCGTCACGTGTTGAACACAAGTTTGATCTTACAATTAGCATTCTCCGTAGCGTGCCGCGAGAAAAATCTCATCCAACTTCCTAATAAGAAATACCTTCGCCCCATCTGTATGGGCGTCACGGCTCCAATTTCCCTTGTTTTAAACGTTCGAGACAATAATCAACATTGTTATTATATCGTTTAATATTCATGACGGGTTTGAGGGGTGATCTCTTAGCAAATGGTGGTCGGTAAAGTTCAAGTAGCTTCTGTTTCGGGTATTATGTTTATTTATGATCGAACTGCAGTGTTTTACGTTTAACGGTGTGTACTTATTGTTTGATTTTATTGTTTTAAAATCGGAATAATTATTTCAGAATTGTTCTGCTTTGATCAATCAATGATTGGTACTACCGACTATAGAATTGTTAGTCTCATAGCTTTCTGGTAGTCATGTGATTCATTTTATTTCTGCTCATGGTTATTAAAAATTAAAATGCCTGCCTTGTTTGATATTATCCACCTCAGAACAAAAAATAACATTACCTTCTGTATTATCTATCATCAAGAGACATTAGGATGATAAAAAATAGGTGTCAAATATCATAATAGTGTCTTTTGCATGGGACCAAAAATATACAATAACCTACCGGAATTCCACAAAATAAAAGCAGGCAATGAGTTTAAAAAGGAACTTAAAACGTATTTACTGGAAAAGGCATATTACTCAGTCACTGATTTTCCAAACGATAAAGCGGCATAAAGGAATTCTAAAACCTGAGAGGTTTTTTTCCGCCGGCTTTTTTTCCTCTCATTGTACAAAAACCCTGCAATATGGGTACCCAAAGCCGACGATCGGATCCGATCCGAAAAGTAAAAATAAATAAAATAAAAGGCACAATATGGGTAAAAATAAAGATAAAAGTAGTAAACACATAATAAAATAAATGACACTATTTTAATGTACATTTTTTTATTTGTAATTAGTTAAGTTTTTAATTATTGTAATATTTGCATACCTCATGAAGGTAAATATGGCGAACCAAATGTATAAAAACACCTTTTGTAAACACACATATTTGTGCAAATAAAAGTCTTTTTCTTTGTCAAAGGCCCATAATCATTCAAATATACGAATAAAAAGTAATTTTAATCTTAAAACTCTTGAGAAAATCCGTAATGAAGTCCAAAAACGACCATTACTTTAAATCGTAATTACAAATTTAAGCTCGAATAATCTGAATTTCTCTTTGTAAAACCTAGATTAGCTCTTTTTGCCCATCTCATTAGAATAATTCGTGAAAAAGGAAGGGAGCTTAACTGCTGGAAGGAAGAAAGGATAATGCCTCCGATGGACCACAGAGAATAGTTTAAAAGATTATCTACTTTGAACACACTGCAACTTTGGTATTTGCAAATTTTCGATTGTAATCTGATCCTTTGAACATTCTGATCCCACCTAAACTTTCTCATTTATTTATTTAAAAGGCGTAGCAGGCGTACATGCGGTGTCAGATGATCGCTGCAGCCCATGGAACTCAACTGTATCTTGACTGAAGGTGTGGTTTATTGTGGTATATTAACAGCATCAGGCGTTACTTTGCGTAACGCCATTGTTATAAAGTTAGATAAAAACTACTTTGCGACAATCCGCAATCAGAACGTATGATGGTGTATACTTGTTCATATCCATTTCATGTGCATGTATCCTATGTGGGAGAGAGGGAGGTACTATTGCATGAAAAAGTATACACCATTATACGTTCTGTTTGGGATTGTTGCAAAGTAGTTTTTACCTAACTTTATAAAAGTAGAGATGCCTATGGTGCTACTTCCGCAGTTTAACCATGACTGTAGAACTTGTCCCTCTTTTCCAACCACTTGTAGTACTTATTGAATCATACAGTCTTTATGGCTATAAAAATTATAGTGGCTATAGCTCGCAATTATTTTAATCAAACTCTATAGTTTTAATTCATCCCTCAAGCTTATTCATCGCATTAATAGATGTTTTTACTGAATATTTTTATTTCGATACTAATATTATAAAGAGGAAAGATTTGTATTTTTGTATGTTTGTAATGAATAAACTCAAAAACTAATATGCCGATTTCAAAAATTCTTTTACCATTAGAAAGCTATATTCACCCTAAGTAACATAGGCTACTTTTTACCGCGGGAAAAATGCTTCATTCCTACGTGAAAACGGGTAATAGGGTCAACACGGTTCAAGCAACTGGCTAAACGCCTATGATTTAATATAGAAATGAAGCCTGGAATAGGCTATTTTTACACGGACCCGGAATAGGTCCCCGTAGGGGGGTCATACGTGAGTCAACGCGGGCGAACCGGATAGCTTTAGTCCATTAAATAACTTAAACCATTGCCTTTATTTTTTTCAAAAACCAAACATTTTAACGGGTACCTAACAAGAATGTTTTTCCCATTAATATGTTTTATACTGCGGACGTTTTCACGCTTCCACAATATCCTTGTTTAAGAATTCCTAACGCGACATCTTTCGCTTTTTCTTGGATCCAAAGCCCTTTCAAGCCTGTCTTAGTAAAAATGTTTTAACCATCTTGAAAGAAAAAACAAGCTTAGAGATAAGCAATATATTTTCATTTCCTTTCTTATTCATACGTTTACATACTTTTAGACTAAAAAAGCTACTTTCAAAGACTCCGTTATATCGCTAAGTAAACATAGTCTTTACTGTAATTTTATTTGAACCTTGCTTCTTAATTTGTGATTTTGTGTTGTTATAACTTTATTTACGTACTCGTCTACGTTAAAATAAGGCGGATAAGACAGGTGTACTCATAACTCAAATAAAATTTTTGAACAACTTTTTAATGGTTAGTTTAATTTACTTTAGAGCAGATAAAACCGTAAAAACATAGAATTAGAAATTTATATACATGTCGGCAGCACGACAGTACAACATGCTGTGTCAACGGCACGACAGTATAACGGTGGCGCTAGGGTCGAGAGTGACCATAGAGAGTTGCTCTAGCGGAGCGTCGTATCGATGGTAGCGTGACAGCCACAGTGTCATTCCTTGATTCTTATTAAAGGAGACATGGTGGACGGGTTGCGCACCACGTAACCGACGAATCGCTACCGATCCAGGCTATCCCCAAAAATTATTAAGTGATAGCTTTCCAAATTATAGAATCATACTCATTTTTAAGTGTGAGTAAGTAAATTTTCGAAATAATAATGATTATTATAATTTTCTGTCAACCGTCTTTTAATTGTCAATTTCCTCACCCACATGAATAACTCTGATGTGTGACCACCGCTCGCCTACATACATATAAATTATATACACTACTAACCTTCCGCCAGCGGCTTTGCCTGCGTGGACTCGTTTTATAGGTTCCCGTAGGATAAAAACCATCATATGTCCTTTGGTTCGGTTGGACCAAAATTAGTTCAGTAGTGTAAGCGGGAATGCGTAGCAGACAGACAGATAGACAGAGCTACTTTCGAATTAATAATATTAGTAGGAATTAATTATACAAAACTTTATTATATCAAGGCATTTTAAAATTTTAACCCAAAAACATAAATCAATAACATATACCATACGATCAATAATAACAACGGAAAATTTGCAAATCTTGCAACAAAGTGTTTGCCCATCATCAAGACACCTAGCATAAACATGGTTACCATTTTTTTTTGGTATCGGGGGGGAAACCTTCAAAAGGTACCCAGCACCTTGGGAGAGGACACCGGGTTATGTGGGATTTGAACCTCACTAAAACCCCCTCGGTGGCCTTCCTCTGCGTTTGGGGATCCCCATGGAACGCACCGGTGTCCTCCATACGCGACGCCCTGGAACGGGCCCATCTTTGGGAGAGCAGATGTGATCTCCTGCACCTTCCGATGCTTTCGGCGGCATGCGGCCACGCACACACCGCCGTCCTTCCCGGGGCTGCTGACTGGACGGGTCGAGATCCCACTCTCACCGCCCGCAGCCCCGAAGCCCCCTTTTAGTCGCCTCTTACGATCAGGCACGTACCGTAGCTCTATTCTTACTCCCGAAGCTACATGGACTAAACATGGTTACCATAGATAAAAAAGCTCAATCATAATAGAATGGACAAGAAACACCCCAATCTGCTGGTTATTATGTAATTATTGTTTTAATATGTAAAATAAATAGTGCTGCAAAGATTCGTTACTCCTTCAGACAAAACGTACCTAATAATGTAAAGTTTTACTGTAACTTGACAAGCAATACAACAGTCAACGAAAAAAAATCCTGCATTTGGCTTATGAAATTATTTTAAAATGTAGTGCCGAAAGCTTTCATATATATAATAACTTTAAACGAGCAATTCTTGTATATATCTAAATATATTTTTTGAATCTTGGAAACGGCTCCAAAGATTTTGATGAAATTTAGTACCCTGGTTTCGGGTGTGATAAATCAATCCAGCAAATTTTTTTCATAGAAATTGTCGTTTTATTTAATGTTTATGCCGTTAAATACAAAATAACTCTTATTGATATCTATTGGAAAATATTAATAATATTGTGGCGTAGAAAGCCGTCAAATGTCGACCGTAAATTCGCCCTTCAAACAAATGACAATGTCGATATGAAAGACCTCTATAAAAATTTCGTCATTGAAATTAAAGCTTTCTTGTTCGAATGGTTACGAAAGCTGACTACGGAGCTAGAGACCCGGATTCAAACCTCAAGTAGACAAGTTGTGTTTTTTATTTTTTACATTTTTTTTTAAATTGGGAGCTAGGTATTTCAAAAGGCTTTGTTAAGTAACACTAAGCCAATTAAAATTTGGCTTAAAAATAAACCAAGAAAATCAATTGTTTTTATCCGAGCAACGCTCGGGCGTCGTGCCTGTACTCTCGACATTCGTTACTTATCGATTGATAGTGAATCGCTAAGCTTACGACAATCATCGGAAGTTTGACGTTTAAATTCGTAAATAAACTATTGATTGGCGACATTTTAGACAGTCGAGACTACCAATTTTCGTTAAACAGCTATCGATATCGAGTTAACGACCGATTTCGGTCGCTAAGCCGCCTTAGCGATTGTCGAGACTGCCGCTGCAGGTACTTATAATAATACCGCAACACTTGCAACAGATTTATATCGCACCAAAACATCGAGTATGAACAAGCAGGCTGTAGATAAACACGCTCAATCATAAGACAAGAATGGAGGAAGATCCCAATCTGCTCGTTGGCGCACACCCAAAGAGCCAGCTTGGGAGCGAAGATGCACTCGTTATGAAAACAAACGCCTCGCCAGCCAAATCCAAATGTGGCTTAATTTTTTATATTATGCAGTGGTTCAAAGATTAAATCTGAGAATATGAGCCTGGAAATAAAACCTAAAGTAGTGCCTAAACTATTCCTACTAATATTATAAATTCGAAAGTAACTCTGTCTGCTACGCTTTCCCGCTTAAACTACTGAACCAATTTTAATTAAGTTTAGAACACAGATAGAGTTGACTTTAGGAAAGGACATAGGATGGTCTTTATTCTACGGGAACCTATAAAACGGGTTCACGCGGGCGATGCCGCTGGCGAAAGGCTAGTTGTTTTAAATTTGAAATTTAGAATCCACAATCTTTAAATGTTAATATTTAATTTTGAAAGAATAGATTATGAAGTAGTTTGTTCTACACAAAGAACGAAATAATTTTCATGATTTTCGTCGTATAGACTGAGACAAATGAGTATGACTGATGAAAATGACACGTATATGAAAGCCTCCGTGGCGTAGTGGGTGATGAGCCGACTGTGAAGCGTGAGGTCGTGGGTTCGATTCCCACCCAAGACAAATATTTGTGTGATGAACATGACTATTTGTTGTGTGTCTGGGTGTTAATTTATCTATTTAAGTATGTATTTAGAGTTATATAAGTATGTTTATCAGCTTTCTGATTACCATAATACAAGCTCTGCTTAGTTTGGAATCAGATGGTGTTGTGTGAATTGTCCAAAAGATATTAAAAAAAAAGATATTTATTTATAGGACGAAAGTATGTTTTGTGATATTTTTACAATGTGTAGTGGTAAAGCACGCAGGTCACAAAATGTGGATATTACAGTAAATGTACATCTACTAGTACGTGTACAACAAAATTTTGATGGCACTTTTAACATCTGTAATTTTGGATCTGTAATTAAATCAACTTATAAATATTTTCTACTTCATTTCCAATTCTTAAATGCCTAATCATTCATTCAAACACTTCATGACAAGTCAACAGTATTTACAAAGTTCATCGTAACAGGAACCACTAGGCAAAGTTGTCTGCCAGTTCGGGATTCGCTAGCATCGCTCAGGGCAATCACCCCACAATTATAGACGTTTCCTGAACTGCAGTAATGGTAGTTATAATTAACTTGCCTCAATCGCGTTAGATGGGATACTAAGTAAACTTATGGTATTTACTCCCTTTGTTTTAAATACTCTTTCAAATACGATAGCCATATCTAATGTAGTAAACTAACAACTCCAATCAATCAATCAACAATGTCTAAGCTAACATGGACTGAGTCTGGCATAGAAGCAATCGATATACGTTTCTAAGTGAAACGGGCGCTGTCGTTTGTGCGATCAGTCACTTGTGGTAAATTTGATGTGCTTTTTCAGTGTTTCGGAGGGCACGTTAAGGCGTCGGTCCCGCTATTATCGATAGATGGCAGTCGTTTAACCTTATCAGAGGCCTTATGTGCAATTTGAAATATCCGATAGCGGCTTGACCACTAAACCACATTGAAGTCATGTGAGTAAGGTTTAGGCCTGCCTATAATGGGAACAGACCCGGGCCTAGAAGCGGGACGCAAAAAGGGATTGCATCGAGATTAAAAGTATTTACAACGTTTATAGGACATTCCGCAATCGCATTAGAGAGGTCGATCCGGATACTGGTGTAACTATAATACTTACTCCCTTTGCCTTATCTGTGCTTCTAATGTCCTTGAAAGAGTTTTAAAACTTAATCTAAAACCAAAAGAACTTAAACAACATTTCGGGTAAAATCATCAACCAATCAGTTTTGGATGATAATGTTAATAAAGTTTTTGGATAGAAATGTTATCGTGTATTTTTTTAATTTTACACTCAAATTTAGAAGGATGAGAGTCACTCAAGCCACGCAGACTAGGACAACAACACCCAGAACAAGAAGATGAAAATCATTGATATTTCTAGCGCAGTTGTAATTAAACCTTTCCCTTTAAATGGCATTCTGGCATGGCATAAGCAAAATTATGTCATCCATATAACACCCCACGGCCCCATGGTCTGCATGTAAGTTTTTAAAGTGCCTGCATAACAAAACATTTAGAGAAATTTTACGCCATTATGAAAACAAATTTACATATATCTATTTACACCCTATCATTGACTCTGCAATATACATTATTAAGCCGCTTTATTATAGACAAATATTAGTTATCTTTGGTTGCACCCATGATTAAGGCAAAACTGTTAAGTATTAACGCTCCTTTTACAAAATTGCCTTCCAGTACGCTTAGTTTCAAAATGATGGTAGGTAGGTATCAATTAAATGTTTCCATTGAAGTTATTTTTAAAAAAATAGCTCTAACATTTAACAAAAATTTACAGCTGAAGGATTGTCTTCAGTCAGATCCTAAATATATCAAAAGGTATTCTTAAAATATAAAGGCATATTTCCAGAGCGACTTCTCATCTAAGATAATTGGGTCGTCCTAAAACAACAAAAAGTTATTGTAACAACATAACATTGTCTTACTGATGATTTAAATCTACCCTTAATTAACTTTATGGAAGAAGATAATAATATATCCAGTAGATCACGTGGTATCTAAATATTTTTATACAATTCATAAAATCAAACCTTAGTTCTGAATAATTAGAATTTGAAGTTATTAGTTACAGCATAATTTCTCCACCCGCACTTAAATCGATTTTATAAAGAAATAAGTAGATACGATTGAAGAAGAAAAACTTCGGAAGCAAAACCAATATCTATAGACACCGGGAAGATAAATTTTTTAAAGAGTTGGTTTCGCATTTTAAAATAAATAGCAAGCATCTATCTTACGCCTTCGAAGCACTGTTGCATGTATCAAAGTTTTTCATCAAACTTTAGGGAGCAACTTTCGTTATAGGCAAAGTTTCCGGCGTGATTGGTAGTACTTCCACCACGCATCCTCCAAATATATTCAACTTATCGTACATCTCTGCAACTGTAATGAGATTGATCAGCTCACTGCTTTTGAACAGGAAATGGATATTGCTCATTATGACTTCGGTAGAGTTTAAAGGAGTTTTAATTGTGATCAATGCTATATCCTGTCTGACTGTTGCCGATAAAGGAGAAGACGGCTTCTGTATTTTTATCGGTAACTGATTTATGAAGTGTTCTGATGCCAAGATTGATAGCGTCAAAGCTTTTAATTCATGTAACAATAAATAAAAGGAGATGTAAGAGCAACAACATATGAATATGTTTCGGTACAGATGCAATTTCTTTGCCAAAACTTATGTGACGAAAATTTTTAAATTAAATAAAATGAAATTAATAAAGTTTGTATTCAATTCGATTTCTTTGGATCTTCGGTTTTGATGACTATGCCCCTTTAGGGCAATGAGAAAAAAGTCTAAGAAAAAACTCTCAGCCTTGGTTTAATATAGATACAAGTATTTAGCCGCGGCAAGTTTGACGAGTATCGATGGCCGAACAGTAAAAACCGAAGCCTCTGACATAGAGATATATGTCAGAGGCTTCGGTATATAAATAAACTAGTACATACATACATAGAGATATATAAATAAACTAGTACTAAATAATAATAATAATAAGCTATAACTAAAAATAAAAGTATAAACTAATTGATGTAAAAAACCGCATCCAAATTACAGTCCTGAGGGTGTGTGCCCAGAATGCTGGCAACATTACCTCTTTGAATAGCCAAAGCTATTCTTTGACCGAGGTAAGTGCCAGCCCTCTGGTCACCTGTTGCCTGGATCAATCGTCTGGATAAATGCTTAATAAAAACTTTAGCATCTGAGCCCCATGGTCCTATCGTTTCAACGCCAAAGGGCAGAAAATATTATTATTATTATTATTATTACGATATTATTATGATATAATAAATTACGAAATTTCTATCGCTGTCGATGCCTGAGAGAAACTCATAATATCTTGACGGCATGATGTCCAACAATTCGCACTTGACCTGGGCCTGGTGGGCTATGGCTTAAATCCCTCTCACTTGTGACAGCAGTTGGCGCAGCAATGGAACATAAAAAAGTTTCACAAACCTTAGTTTTCATCGCTTGCATTCTACATCTAAACGATAGAAAGAAGAAAGAAAGAAAGAAAAAATATTTATTTCATATTAGGAATACAAAATATTCGCTTATTGAATGTCATTTTTTCCCGGTCATCGCCTTTAAGTGCCCGTTTGGCGGAAAAAAACTCACAGCACTCTTTTAAAAAAACCTAATAATAATATATTTGAGATAACAGAATGGCTATGAGTTGATAATGGTCACACGTGACAGTTGATCGTGTGAGACACCATCAACCCACTTCCACCTGCTCACAGATGCGATAAGATACAGAAAGTCTTCTTAGGCAAGATCGATGTAATTTAATTATATAAAATGAAGGTTCAAAGTATCAAGCCGGTCTAGACATAGATACCAACTTGGACTATAAATTCAACGGCTTATTGCGGTGAAAGTTTCTGATACAATGTTTTCAAAACTAAGCAAGTTGCATCCGTTTTTCGCATAATGAAATAAAGTTGAAGCTATTGCCTCTCTAGCTGTAAATTAAGTTAGTGTTAACAAGTTTAGTAAGGTCATTACTTTGGTTTATAATAAAGTTTAGCCTTAATGCCGCCGCTGATAATCTTAGACAGTCGATATCCCTGTATTTTTTTTATTAATTTACTATAAACAAAAGTTTTTCTACTACATTACGATAGTAAAATTAAGCTAGATAGGTATTACTTGGCAGGATACTTAACTTATTACTTATACAATTAAGTACAATTTGAAACACTTTGAAAGAGTTGTATACGTAGTTTTGCGAGATTTAAAAATTTATTAGCAAATCTGTAATACATTATGAAGTATATTAATTTTTATATGAAAAGAAACAAAATTTAAAGTATGCAAGTATAGAATGTACTCGTAAATGTATCGAAATACTATTTTCTGCATGTGTTTCAAACATAGATAGCGAAATAATTTTCATAAGCAAAGTAACACCATGACCATAATATTATCAAAATGAAATAAACTTTTTCTGATACAGTGCGGTTCCAAAACATCAACACATCACATCATAGTGTGATGCCTAATTTTGTCCCCATCAATTCCCATTGGATCAGCGTGGAAGGACAGCGTGGATCTATGAAAATAAACAAGTCAATACAAAAAAATATGAGATGCGAAAATCCCTCGCCTCCCGAATGCGGTCCAGAACGACCATGAAAATGAGCCCGAATAGTTGAAGTTGCTGTTTGAACTGAGACATCAACTATGTCATTTGAATTAGACATAGGTATCTTAGACATCTTAGAGTAGCAGACGAGGATGCAGGCCACGTGGTGTTTAGTAGTCGCTGCAGCCCATAGACATCTACATACAACCTCAAGCAAGCATAGGTAAGTCTTGTCTGAGATCGTATGCAGTTGCGCTGCTACTCCGGAGGCTGGTGGTCGCCTCATGTAAGTGTGGCCGGCAACTGCACCTTTCCACCGAAAAACAAGAGAATTGGTTCACGGCAGAAATGGGTGCAGCGGTGGTACTTCTCCGGACGAACGGTAATAATTCTACCAGCTACCAAAAATAATACGCATACTTTTAGTCATGCCGTAATCATTTTAATGCTAAGCGATTAGAATAATTACAATTACATTATAGAAACTGTACAGCTGTCTTACCAGTGTGTGCGGTCTGTGAATTCTAATGTCTTGTAATGTAGTCGCGAACGGTGTGTGTGTATTATTTATCTTATAATGTCGTCGCGACTAGTGTGCTATGTCGTGTATAGTGTCAGTGTTGGTTTCGAACAGCTGTACATGAAATTATATTGCCTAAGTGTGAACGTCTACCACCCTAGCAACCCTACGGTCCCTAGCTTCCCTGTGGATGTGTCGTGTTTATGTATGTGTGAGTGAGTGAGGAACTCGCCGCCAGTCAAGCAAGCTCACAAGACTGATTCATACGGAACGGCCGGCAAGGTGCCTTGGGCCACGGCGAGGGGATGGCGAAAAGGAATGTTGGGAATGGTTAGGAAAGGATCTCACTGTCAGTCAAGCAGGCTCACAAGACTGATTCAGAAGGAACGGCCAGCAAGGTGTCTTGGGCCACAGTGAGGGGTTGTGAAGGGGGAGGAAGGGGTAGTTAGGATAGGGATCTCACTGTCAGTCAAGCAGGCTCACATGACTGATTCAAAAAGAACGGCCTGCAAAGTGTCTTGGGCCACAGTGAGTAGTAGGGTGGAAATGAGACTTGCACTGAGATAGTAACAAATCTGATTTATTTCTAATTATTTACATTATTTATACTAGCTTAACCTAATGCACACATTCATACAGATTTATCTGTATTACATCGGTGTAAGTTGCGACGCCGCAGAATCCGTGAACTAGATCATTCATGTATGTTGTTTACGCGCGGAGGTGTTTTGCTGCGTCGGCGCCCCAGATCAGCGCTCCAGATGCAAGTCGATTTGCGTCATCTTATGTTCGCTTGAACAGAAACCAAGTTCGCGCACCCACATTGAAGCATGTTGATTGGTGCCATTAATGGCACCAAACACCGGGTCGCTCCGTAAGACTTAAGGTTAAATTTTATCACAACACTTGTTAAAAACAAAAGAAATCTAATAAAATAACTTTTCACAATGTTTTCAATATTTTTTAGTATTTTATAGTTAATTTGGTCAAAATAAAAATATTTTGTTTGTCAGATGTGACAGCTGTACGAATCTATTTAGTGCTTCAATTTTGACAGCGCGCTTGTATGAAGAGATTCATTCTATACGTATTTATTCTAAGGCTTAGCGCTTTTTATTTGCTTATAATCCTTTCCATTGGTTGAATCAAAGGCCATTATTACGCTAAAATGATGACGAAGGTCTCATTAAAAAAGGATAATTCCAATTCCGTGGAGAACAATGGGATTCACAAGACGATGAGTTAACGCTTCGTTGGACGACTTTTTTGGTTTTTTGTTTTTTGTTCAAGGCTTCGGAGATTAAGCTAATTTTGATTAGTAAACAATGGAACGATTAGACGCTAAGGGACGATGAGGCGATTGTGTTGAAGGCTTAAGAAAAAAAAAAGTTGAGCGCCTTATAATTGCGAAGAACGCGTATAGCCCTGTAGTTCTGTGTTGCCTTTGAGTGACACTGAGTTGGTTAGAAGCTATACTTCGTTTTTAACACGCTTATTTTATCTTCACCTGTATGTTTGTGAGTTTGTTTGTAACCCTACTTTGGACTAAAAGCATAGCATATGAAATTTAAAAGTGAAAAATAAATATATTTAAAAAAAACTTTAAAAAAAAACACGATTTTAACGTGGGCGCTTTGTGCCATATTTTACGTATATCGAGCGTCCGACGCTTTATTCACAATAAAATATAATAATATTTTCATTCATAAAATTGTTTTAAGCTTATTTTACAAATTAGTTTTAGCTTTTTAGTTTCTGCATCTTTTTTAGTTTTTGAAACTATATTTATTTTCTTAGATCTACTAATGTAGTTATTGTAAATGATCTTATTGCTACTTTTTATTGAGATAAAGATATTAATATAAATGGCTGCAACCCATTTTGCAGGGCAGGGTCTCTCCCCATTATTAGTGAGGCCTGGAGCTTACTCCACCACGCTGCTCCAATGCGGGTTGGTGGAGATACGGGTTAGTGGCCAACCCGCTGTCGGATGTTTTCAAATCGCCCATAAGGCCTCCGACAAGGTTGAACGACTGTTATCTATCGACAATAATCCGGACCGACGGCTTGACGTGCCCTACGAAGCACGGAAACGCGCATGAAATTTTTTGACACTAGCGGTCACCCATCTCACACCCGACCGCGCCCGTTTGGCTTAGTTGCATAGATCGTTTACGTTCTACGCTAACCACCGGGCCATGCGCGCCTTAATTAATATAAATAATCAGACATAAATAAAATTAGTTTAGTTAAAGAGTAATTACCATACAAATAGAAATAAACCGACAGAAAAAATACATTCATTGCACCGCACCGTACAAAAAAATTCAACCCCAACATTGCTCGGCACAGGTTTCTTTTCAGAATTGAGTGGTAATTAAGTCATATTCTAAGGTGTACAATTTATTACGAGTAACATACAGACGACGGTTAACAGATTAAAGCACTATATGTGTGCTATATTTAATGATAATCAATAATCTGTATGTTTTTTTTTCAAACTTTTTCGTCCCGCTGCTGGGCACACAGGGCCCACTCTGTAAGCATCCGTCCGTAAGTTCGGAATCATTTTTAGCATACTCAGATCGCTTCTTTTTCATGAATTATTAAGATAAGCGTTGTCATTGATGACATTAAGTTATTGAATGAATAATATTGCTAGAATTTCTTTAGAAAAATAAGGCCCGAAAATTCACTTAGTTTCTGATACGGGCGTACAGAGTGGGCCCTCACAAGTGAGAAGGAATCAGTTAAATATCCATCACCGAGGAGCAGCGGATAGTGCGCACATTACAAATTTCTTTATCAGAGGTGCGGACCGTTTGGACCCGGGATCGGTCGCGTCGAAGGCGTATTTTACCACTATGCCATCGCTGCTCTATTATTTAAGATTAAGTTGATACTAAAGATATTGTAGCAAAACATAGGAGACTTTGTTATCAAGATATATGTATCGAAAGATACGTACATAAAGAGTATCTTACCCAACAAACCTTACATTTATGATTGCTTCAAACTGACCACCATTTTCAATTTAAAGCGAAGCGAATGCCGCGGCGCGTAAACTAATTTCAAAATAGTTTAACGACGCGCGAACTGTTTACAATACAGAAACTAGCTGAAGTATGCGTTTAAATTATGCCTACAGTGAGGGTTGATATCTGTTTATTAAAAATATATTTTATGCTCAACGTATAAGGTTAGGGAACCATTGGTTGTAGCTAGGCAGCTACAACCCATTTTGCATCTCACAGCTGGGCACGATGTTTCCCCATTAATAAGGTGCGAAGAGAGGAAAGGCCTAGGAACTTACTCTAAAACGCTGGCCCAATGCAGATGCAATTGTGTCTCATACGATCAGCTGTCACGTGTGCCCATTATCGACCCATAGCCATATTGTTATCTCAAATAAACAGGATGATTTGTAATAGAATGTTACAGAATAGACAGTTTAATATTTTTGAAATAAAAGACCAAAAAGTTGGAATATAAAAGCTTTTTTACGAAATCAAAATTTTCATTTTTTTCCTTAATTTTTTACTACGAAATTATTTTGCAAACTACGTAAATAAATTCTCCGTTTTCTGAGCTTTAAATAATTTTAATATATTTTTAGAACTTTTTAATATATTTTTAAAACTTTAACAAATTACCAATAAAATTAAATTGTCGTGTCAGGTAGTACGCCAACTATGCGTTACCTAGTTTGAGTACGTAATTCCTTGCTGGAAATTATTTCTTTTTACGAGCACATAAAAGCGATGGCTAGGATAAAATTTAAATTCAGTAAGCGAATATTTTGTATTCCTAATATGAAATAAATATTTTCTCTTTGTCTTTGGTTACCGACGTAAAACTTTGTACATTTGTTAGACATTCTTACTTACTTTTATTGTGAGATTTTTTTCCATCTGCATTAGAAACAGCAAATTCACTTAAAAATAATGAAAATCTTTAAAATAAATGCCAAATGGTATCATTATTTAGAAACTAAACGTTCTGGAAGGCAATTTTGTACAACGGCGGTGTTAATGGGTTTTCCAAAATCGCGTGTGCAACCGAAGAGTAATTCGCTAAAAGAAGTAATGAGGGAAACGCGTTAAGGCTAAATTGATGGTTATTGCAAAATCGATTACTGACGTTAATAGATGCAAGTAAATTTGTAATCCATAATGGTGTCGTACCCCGCAAATGTTTGTTTTTAACCACTTCAAAAAATCTAAATATTTTAATTCGTTTCCTAGGTTTTTGAATTGAGAACAAGAACATAATACGAGTATAATTAACTTACTGATTTCATAACCGACAGAAATATCTAGCGATAAAAAGCTGTTTTATTTAAATTTTATATTTACAGTTAACCTTAAAGGTTACACTAGCAATGAAAAAGATCTCATTTATTTAATGTAACCACCAAATCATTCGCATACATATCGGCTAAAAATACACAAACTTACTTCAACGTGAACCAAATTTTATTATTAGAAGCGCGACCACGTCATATATATCTTCTTTGAAGGCTTTAAATAATGAACAAATGTTGCGATTTTTTTAAATATTAATAATTAGCCATCCGCCAGCGGCTACGCTCGCGTGGACCCGTTTAATGGGTTTCCTAGGATAAATAAATAATTTAGTTTAAAAAACTAAAAAACACGCTTTTCTGAAAATACGAACTAAAAAGTAAAAAATAAGAAGAAAATGTATTTTACTGTAAAAAAAGCGTGGGGTGCATGGTGTCAATAGTAACTTAAAAACCACCCCACGCTTTTTTTACAGTAAAATACATTTTCTTCTTATTTTTTTACTTTTTAGTTCGTATTTTCAGAAAAGCGTGTTTTTTAGTTTTTTAAACTAAATTATTTATTTTTAATTTTTAGTTGGATTTTTATTCTCATATTATTGCATTGTCATTGGCCAACCGACGCTTAGACGTGTTAAAAATATAAAACTTTATATTTGTTTCATTACGTACCTTAGGCCACAAACTTATCAGCCGCCCCTCGTATATTTTATTTTATCCTGATGATCCTAGTTACGACTTTAATATAAAGTTATGAGATTATTGTATTGTCATCGGCCCTTGACCCCTGTGTAAATTTTCAAGTGAATCAGACTCCTAGAAGTAAGTGAAAATGAAGTTAAAAGATTCCGTTACATACTTACATACATACAGTTCAAGTTAATAAAAGCGTGTTAAAAATATCCTATGTGCTATACATATTCTAGGCTACATTGCTATATTAAAATCATAGGCGTTTAGTCATTTGCTTCAACCTTGTTGACCCTATTACCCGTTTATTAGCCTATATTACTCAGGGTGAACGTAGCTTTCTAATGGTGAAAGAATTTTTGAAATCGGAACAGTAGTTTTTGAGTTTATTCATCACAAACATACAAAAATACAAATCTTTCCTCTTTATAATATTAGTATAGATAAGCAGTAGGCGGCTATGAATCCTACCTAAAACAATCCCAAAGCAGAAGGCCTGTTTTGTACGCATCCGTCTGTAAGTTCTAATATTTTCGGAATAATTTTTCAAAAATTATTTTTGAAATACTCAGATGCTACGGAGGCCTTTAAGCTCAGAGTCTTATCTGAAGCCGTAAACCACAACTTTCCAACCAAACACAACAAAATTACGCTTCACAGAAATAATGGCTACAGTTATAGTACAGTAGTACTTTTCTAGTTGGACCATTCGGTAAGACCATATAATTTGTTTATAGCCAATTAATAATACTACAAGTACGAATATCCTTCGATATCATTATTTTCAAAATTCCTTTCATCGCTAGCTTTATGAAAATACTACTAGCTGTGCTCCGCGATTTCACCCGCATTTTTTTTAAAGTATCCTATTTTACTTCTAATAACTCTAACAATATATCTATGTACAAAGTTTTATGATGATCGGTTGAGTAGTTTTCGCGTGAAAGAGTAACAAACAAACTTACTTTCGAAATGAAATGGCATGAAATGAAATGAAATGAAAATATTTTATTTGCACAAATATGGCTGAAATTAGGTTTTACAATAGTATATTTCATTACAAGTGCGGAAAGGCTGTCATTGCAAGGAGTTCCGACAAATGTCTGCCCGAGCCGAGGCACAGCCGAAGGTGAGGGTTGACAGTCGAAACTCCTTCCAATGACGGTTCCGCACGTGTACTGAACAACTATTTTTAATACAGTTGCGAAAAAATTAAGCTATTTAATAAAATAATAAAAACTCGCAAAGAACATTTTTGAAAAATGGCGCCAACCGTAAAAGAATACCTATATGCAGAGATTTTTTTTGTTTTCTTCACCCATTCTGGATAGGCAAAAGGAACTATGCCCATACAGCCAAGTCTTCAGTAGATTTTTTTTATTGATAATGAAATGAAAATGTTAATGAGATGAAATGAAATGAAACCTAACCTAACTCATGGAATCAAATCATTAAATCTGATATTGAAACAAACTTCGTGGTTGGTATTTTTCTTTTTAATAGACATTATTTTGACAGTTGGGAAAGAGAACGCACGAGTGCGGAAAACGTAAGTACATTATTCTTAGTGTAAGGCGGAAAAGGTAAAGAAAAAGCACGAGAGTGTAATAGCCCATCTCTCGCACGCTATACGTCTCTGCAATACGTCACTTTTTCAGCAACTGTATTAAAAAATATTTAGAACTCCATATTAGTAGGATCTCATTTCTCCGCTCATAACTAGAAGTGACATAAACAAAAGTAGCTACAAGTACGAATATCCTTCGATATCATTATTTTCAAAATTCCTTTCATCGCTAGCTTTATGAAAATACTACTAGCTGTGCTCCGCGATTTCACCCGCATTTTTTTTAAAATATCCTATTTTACTTCTAATAACTCTAACAATATATCTATGTACAAAGTTTTATGATGATCGGTTGAGTAGTTTTCGCGTGAAAGAGTAACAAACAAACTTACTTTCGAAATGAAATGGCATGAAATGAAATGAAATGAAAATATTTTATTTGCACAAATATGGCTGAAATTAGGTTTTACAATAGTATATTTCATTACAAGTGCGGAAAGGCTGTCATTGCAAGGAGTTCCGACAAATGTCTGCCCGAGCCGAGGCGCAGCCGAAGGTGAGGGTTGACAGTCGAAACTCCTTCCAATGACGGTTCCGCACGTGTACTGAACAACTATTTTTAATACAGTTGCGAAAAAATTAAGCTATTTAATAAAATAATAAAAACTCGCAAAGAACATTTTTGAAAAATGGCGCCAACCGTAAAAGAATACCTATATGCAGAGATTTTTTTTGTTTTCTTCACCCATTCTGGATAGGCAAAAGGAACTATGCCCATACAGCCAAGTCTTCAGTAGATTTTTTTTATTGATAATGAAATGAAAATGTTAATGAGATGAAATGAAATGAAACCTAACCTAACTCATGGAATCAAATCATTAAATCTGATATTGAAACAAACTTCGTGGTTGGTATTTTTCTTTTTAATAGACATTATTTTGACAGTTGGGAAAGAGAACGCACGAGTGCGGAAAACGTAAGTACATTATTCTTAGTCTAAGGCGGAAAAGGTAAAGAAAAAGCACGAGAGTGTAATAGCCCATCTCTCGCACGCTATACGTCTCTGCAATACGTCACTTTTTCAGCAACTGTATTAAAAAATATTTAGAACTCCATATTAGTAGGATCTCATTTCTCCGCTCATAACTAGAAGTGACATAAACAAAAGTAGCTACAAGTACGAATATCCTTCGATATCATTATTTTCAAAATTCCTTTCATCGCTAGCTTTATGAAAATACTACTAGCTGTGCTCCGCGATTTCACCCGCATTTTTTTTAAAATATCCTATTTTACTTCTAATAACTCTAACAATATATCTATGTACAAAGTTTTATGATGATCGGTTGAGTAGTTTTCGCGTGAAAGAGTAACAAACAAACTTACTTTCGAAATGAAATGGCATGAAATGAAATGAAATGAAAATATTTTATTTGCACAAATATGGCTGAAATTAGGTTTTACAATAGTATATTTCATTACAAGTGCGGAAAGGCTGTCATTGCAAGGAGTTCCGACAAATGTCTGCCCGAGCCGAGGCGCAGCCGAAGGTGAGGGTTGACAGTCGAAACTCCTTCCAATGACGGTTCCGCACGTGTACTGAACAACTATTTTTAATACAGTTGCGAAAAAATTAAGCTATTTAATAAAATAATAAAAACTCGCAAAGAACATTTTTGAAAAATGGCGCCAACCGTAAAAGAATACCTATATGCAGAGATTTTTTTTGTTTTCTTCACCCATTCTGGATAGGCAAAAGGAACTATGCCCATACAGCCAAGTCTTCAGTAGATTTTTTTTATTGATAATGAAATGAAAATGTTAATGAGATGAAATGAAATGAAACCTAACCTAACTCATGGAATCAAATCATTAAATCTGATATTGAAACAAACTTCGTGGTTGGTATTTTTCTTTTTAATAGACATTATTTTGACAGTTGGGAAAGAGAACGCACGAGTGCGGAAAACGTAAGTACATTATTCTTAGTGTAAGGCGGAAAAGGTAAAGAAAAAGCACGAGAGTGTAATAGCCCATCTCTCGCACGCTATACGTCTCTGCAATACGTCACTTTTTCAGCAACTGTATTAAAAAATATTTAGAACTCCATATTAGTAGGATCTCATTTCTCCGCTCATAACTAGAAGTGACATAAACAAAAGTAGTCTGGATAATTTTCACTCCGGCTTTAGTTGTTCGCTTGGATTTATCGAGGCTCTTTAATGTAAATATTTTTTGTTCTTTGGGCACCGCTGTCCTTTTCCTAATCTTCTACGCAGGGAAATAAAAGAAAAACTTTCATCTGAAGGGACTGAATTGAAATTTTCTTCAATAGGTTTCTACTTTATTGTAATAGTATTTTTTATTTCTTTCCAGAAAGTTCATTATTTACTATTGTAAAAGTCTGCCGAACTGTGAAAATAGTTTGTATAGTGGATCTCTACTTCGGTCAGGTAATTTGAATTTTTCCGGAGTAGCAGCGCAACTGCTTACGACCTCAGACAAGACTTACCTATGCTTTCTTGAGGTTGTATGTAGATGTCCATGAGCTGCAGCGACCACTTAACACCACGTGGCCTGCATGCTCGTCTGCTACTCCATTCAAACGGAAACAGTACATGTATCTGGGATAAATAGTACCCTATGTACTATTCCCGCGCGTTATGTACTATTCTAAGTGCGTATGGAACTAAGCCAAACGGGCGCGGTTTGAAAACATCCGACAGCGGATTGGCCACTAGCCCGCATCTCCACCAACCCACATTGGAGCAGCGTGGTACTTTCCAGGCCTCCCCAATAATGGGGAGAGACCCGTGCCCAGCAGTGGGACGTAAAAAGGGTTGCAGCCATGTACTATTCCAGACAGTAAACTATCGCTGCACCAAATTTCGTCCGATGAGCTGTTACTGCGTTATTGAGCAATAAACATCCAAATATTTTCAAAACTTTCTTTTCATAACTGAAAGTGACAAAAACAAAAGAAATTCGAATCATTCTCCGGTTCTACTTCTCCGGCCTAGATTATCGAGGGTCTTTAAACCCTGAAATAGAAGAAAAAATCCTTAAATAATAGATTTTTTAGTTGAAAGACTATCTTCTTTCTTACGTTTCTGTTTTTTTGTACAGTGCTCAAGGCTTTTGTCTACACTTATTGGATAGTTATCGTTTTTTATGGTGTAGATAATTATAGATTTTCAGGTGTTTTTAGGGGAGCAATCTTATATACCTAAGTGCGTGGGTCAGTCGATCAAGACAAGTGACATGAACTGATCATAAGAAATTAAAGACGACCCGCGTCGCGCAATAGTTACCATGCCGGACTGCCAATCAAGGAATCATTCATCGATTCCCGGTGAAACAGAAATTTGAATGACGAATTAAAATTCCGTTCTCGGTCTAGGTGTTTGTGTTTCTGTCTTCAAAGATAGAATGATACAAATGTGTCCATGGTACCCACGACACAGGGTATATATACACTGCTGTGGGGCTATGAGTGTAAAGAGTTATTTATTTACTTTATTTATATAGGTATATTCTTATTTTTCTTCTTCTGTGCATATGGAATCTCGGTCTTTTGATCATTTTGCCAATGACAAGTGAAAATGTTTATCCAGTTTTAACCAATTCTTTCAATGGGGGTTAGTCATCGCGTTTTATATCGATGGGGTTAGTATAATATTCAAACTTAAATTAGCTGCCAGTAGCCAGTCAGTCAAGTCTGTTAGTAAAGCAATGGGTACTTTATCAAAATGTGTCCGATGGAGTTTTTGACGGAAGCGGAAGAAATATGTTTCCGCCCTGATATTTTATTTCACTACACTCATACACTGTAATTTTATACAAATACCCGCGAAGACGTCAAGTAGTTTTTCCGCAATCTCAAATAATAGCTGTCAATTCTCTATCCGCTTCTCAATCATCACCTCCGTCCAACCTCAGATGTCTCTATCCGTGTCCCCACAGTTTGAATGCCGGCGCCGGTATTGTTGGGCGACCGCTGATTGCCGCCAGCCGCCAGCTAGTTGTGTCTTTTTATCATTTTGCTTATCTACTCTGCCTTTGTTAGTATGCGGTAATCGCACTAGGAGTGATTTGGTGTGGACTGTATGATAAATGCATGTTGAAGATTTTCAAAACCCTGCTGAAACTAATAATTAATATTAAAACCACCAAACTCCAAGTCAATTTGATGTTCAATTGATGGAATTCGCACGTCGTTCTTTACTGGTTTGTTCGGTATGACCGATGGGTTAGTAACATTCACGGAGTGAAGTAAGGAAACAGCACGGCAAAATGTTCTTGGGTGTGAATAAAGGTACTATCGAGAGGAGATTCAGCACTGCTGAACTGGTCTTTTAGTACACGGTACCGGACTGACTTGAAGCGCGCATGGCCCGGCGGCAAGCGTAGAACGCAAGCGATCTACACAGCTAAGCCAAACGGGTGCGGTCGGGTGTGAGATGGGTGACCGCTAGTGGCAAAAATTTCATGCGCGTTTCCGTGCTTCGAAGGGCACGTTAAGCCTTATGGGCGGTTTGAAAACATCCGACAGCGGGTTGGCCACTAACCCGCATCTCCACCAACCCGCATTGGAGCAGCGTGATGGAGTAAGCTCCAGACTTCCCCAATAAGTGGGAGATACCTGTGCCCAGCAGTGGGACGCAAAAAAAGGGTTGCAGCCACCGGGCTACCGTAAAGGTAAGAGTATCATGGATAACTCTTTCAGCATGGCTGACTATATTTAAGTATAGTTTTGTAATAAAATATTACAATGTCCTAATTCACCGTAAACTATTACAACAACCGTAAACTATAAACTAATATCACAGTAGCTGACTACATACTTCATACTGTTTGTGAAACGTAAACAGCGCTCAACCTTTGTATGCACGTCATTAAACTATTTTGAAATTAGTTTCATACGACGCAAAACCACGCGCTTCACTTCAAATGGAAAATGGCGGATGGTTTGTTGCGATCGTGAATTTGAGGCATTTTAAGTCCAGCTACTATTTTTATACTTCTTTTTGTAAGCGGCCTTACTTTAGCTTTACTGCGGCCCTTTTTGTTTCCCGCTGCTGGGCACAGGTCTGTTAAGAATAGTCCTAAGTTACCTTTACTTTTTTTATTTGAATGGTGCAGCAGATGAGCAATCAGGCCACATGGTGTTAAGTCGTCGCTGCAGCCCATGGACATCTACATACAACCACAAGCAAGTATAGGTAAGTCTTGTCTGAGGTCGTTTGCAGTTACGCTGCTACTCCGGCGCTGGTGGTCGCCTCATGTAAATGTGGCTGGCAACTGCACTTTTACACCGAAACACAATAGAATTGGTTCACTGCAGAAGTGGGTGCAGCGGTGGTACTTCCCCGGGTCAACGATAATAGTTGTCTACCTATAAAAATTGGATTAAAATGCTTGATTCTGATTCCCGATAAAATAAAAAATGGTTTATCCTTATTATTGGGAAGGCCCGGTGCTTACTCTACTACGCTGCTACATGAGATATGTCACTAACGGTCTCTTATCTCACACTCTTCTGCTCACTGCTGCTCTTTGTTGCAACCTGCTGCCTGTTTCACTCAGCTCCGTTGCTTGAGTTTTACGCCAGTCACTGGGTCATATTCTGCGTGATATAAAATTCTGAAAAACAGCAACATGATGCGCTGTGGTCGTAGTTTCAATAGAATACATTATGAATGTGGTTCCTGTTGGCTACGGACGGTAAGTGCATTTGTATGCACGTATGCAAATGGCAATGGATAGGCGGTTACGATTAATGAACGAGATGGTTTTTACAGTTACTGCAACCTTTTCATTTAAAAAAGATGAATATTTTTATCACTGCATTTTTAAAATTAAGATAAATGCAAAGCCTTAGATAATGTTCCGGGTCCTATACATTTACATTGCTAGCAGCCATCGAAATACAATATAATTGCTTAAGCGTCGTATTCATGGTAAACATTTGTAAAACTAAAAATTGGTTGAGAGATGATTTTTTTCCGATCAAACTATCCAAATCTTACCAGGAAACATGTCGCGCGCCCCCGAAATTATCCGTGAGGTAGGCCGGGACTTTATAAACATCCACGAAGAATAATAAGGTATTTAAAGCCCCAATATTGGAAACAAAATTCCATTCATAAATGAGAAACATTTATTACCTACATAGTGCACTCATTACCTAAGCCAATCGATTTCATATTTATAATATTTTCCTTTTAACAAGTAATAACAAATTTTGAAGATGAATCAAACTTCAACGTAAAAATCTGATATTTCAATTCCTAAACAAACACTGCAGATTACGCCAAATTGTACATCCAAAACTTTATTTTAATACAAACACAATTATTCTGTATGCAATGCAAAATCTTCTAAATCCTTGAAATTTGCAACATTATATCTTGAAGACGGCTTTCTACGGTCGACCGTGAATGGCACTGGAACTCTAATTTAGGACGGTAACAGATGCGCCAACCCAGAAGATTAATTCCGAATTCTTCATACTTAAGTTTACCAGCCAGTCAAAGCGTAGTACGAAGGTAAACGAAAAACTTCATTTAAAGTTTTTTTTTTTTCTTTTTACTGTTAAAAAAATGAAGTTTTAACGAGTTTCAGGCAATAGAAATCTTCAAGCACCTTAAAGGAATCGCGACTACTCTGTTAATCTGATAACTGGCTGTACTGTAGGTACTGCACCTGACAAAACACCTTTTTGTGTTGTGGTGGTGATTGCCGTTTGAAAGACGTGACGTGTTAGTACACACACAGTGAAAGGAACTGAGGGCACAATAAAGGTTAAGTCATAAAAACTTATTTATTTATTTTAAAAATTAATCAGATTTTTCACTTATTTTATTTATTAAGTGTTTTATTTCTTAACACATCATTATCGCCATTACAATCCAAAACAGTGCTCCAAATAAATACACATAATAAAAAACATATTGTTATTTAACAAAAGTAAAATGTATCACAATAAAATACGAAAATATAAAATGTGTCTACAATTGCAAAATAAAAATTAAACATAAAAAATACAAAGCGTCATAAACTAAACATTTGTTTAGATTTCAATGTCATATGACACAATATCAGAAAAAAATTATATTATTTTAAACAGTACAGACTAAGCAATTTTTAATCATAAAACTCCAACAATTGCCAGAGTGTAAATAGAAAACGGTTTCTGAAATGCACTTCGCGAAGGGGTATCTTCACAGTCGATCACTGGTTTTAATAAAAGCGGGGACAATATGTTAGTTATGGCGAGGCGGTTTTAATTTTCTATCCCCTCGCACACAAATATGCGTTACTTGTTTCAGTGGTTCTCAAACTTTTTAATCGATTGGGAAACTGGTAGCCTGCAAAGAAGGTTACAGATTCAAAAGGGTTTAAAAATAGCCAATATTTTTGTCTGTTTAATCCTTAGACTAAGAATAATATATGCTTTAATTTGTATTTTTTTAGGTTGCAACTAATTTAAGTTGAAATACGTAGTCATTCAAAGATTAATCAATGTTTATTATTTTGTACACATAAAATTCACACGGTCACACATAAAAGTCAACTGGCAGAGAATGCCACTAGGCATTAAGTCCGCTCTTTCTACTTTTTACCTGCAATAAAGAATAACTAAATAAATAAATAAATAAAACACATATTTAGCTCGCAGAATTAATTGATTTTTAAACTTACCTGGGGCCATATTCCCTGGGTCTTGAAAATATACGAGTATAATAATAGTGATGTAACTGCCATTTTTCTTTTGCCATCGGAACTGCTGCAACCCTTTTTGTGTTACCTTGTGTTACGTCCTTAACTATGGAAAGAGAAACCTGAGAAACCTTGACAATTTGACCATTCTCTTACTTTCGTTTCAGTGATATGCACACTAACTATCGCACAAATTATTTATGCACAATTTAAATTATAATATTGAGTTGAGTATCAGTGACTAGCCACTGTTCCCCAGAGCGAAGGATACTGAGGATGGTTCCGACGATTACACCACTATTATAATAGGGCAGGCGCGCTTTAATTAAAAAACACAACCTATACTTTTTACAGTATGCGAGAAAGAGACAACACGATTCAAAGACTGCTTGACAACAAGAATGTGAGCAATTTTCAAGGATAAATTGGACATTTAGTATTCGAGATGGGTGTCTTATTCGTGGTATATCATATTTCCCCGACTGCTTTAGAAGTTGTTTTTTCGAGCGTTTGTATGTATGTAGATTTCTTACGTTTCCTGCTGAAGTCTGAACAGCTTGAAGGATTTTAAGGTATGAGGTATATTTAGGTTATTCTTAAGAGCGAGAGTGACATGGTTTACAAATCTTTTGAGATAAATTGTAATAGAAATCAATAAAATAATTTTAAACCTTTGAATATCAATATTAAACATTAACTTGAATAAAATACCTACGAGTGCCTACCTATTCACAGAAATTACCAACCTATTTCACAGAAATTACCAACAAATCCTAATGAAACAAAAAGTCAAAGAGCATTAAAATAAAAGTTAGCTCATTCAGATATTTTTTTAAAATCTAACGAAACGAGGAGACAAAAGGGGCGAAACAAAAAACGAGAAGAAATCGCGGAGTGTAAACAGCCTTTAGCATTACTGCGAGATGCCATTGTGTTAATAGTATACCGTCTTTAATTAAGAAAATCGGGACTTTCGTTACTTTGGACCAGCGGTGATGGTGCTATGTGTAGGACCAATTTTGCCACCAACTATTTTTTTGAATTTCTGATTTTATACAAACTTTTTTCGCAAACTCTATGCATATTGCCAGCGTCAAGTATAATTTTTGCATCACTTAGTAGTCATAGTAAAAATCAGCAGTCGACAGTAAAATCAGTCAGTGTAGTCAGTTCAACATTCAAGTAAAGCGATGGCTACTTTACTAGAACGTGTCCGATGGAATTTTGGAGGCAAGCAGAAAAAACATATTTTAGCACTGTTATTCTATTTCACAAACACTCGTGCACTGTAATTAACCTGTATCAAACAAAATGCCATCAACTTTATCCGATATAACTCAAAAATACACCAAGAAAATGAAAGAAACAAGAGCACAATATGTCTTTTTCGACTTCCCGCCAAAACTCTTTTAACCTTCTTCGCACTAGTTTCGTTGACACTGTTGACATTGAAACTGTCAACAAATTGTTCTAAATAAAAATTAAAACCGACTTCAAAGTGTTTTTTTTTATTATTATTATTTTGCACAAACTTATATCTAACATTACATTAAATCTTAAGCAAAAAAGCAAATGTGATAAAGTAGATGGGTGTTTTTTTTATTTTTGTTTTCGTTTTATGTGTGTATTAATTATTGTGTAGAGTATTTTAAGTTTCTAAAGAATATGTTTTATTTATTTAGTTATTTAAAGAAACTGCGCATTTGGGTCAAATTATAAATCAAACTTTGAAGTAATTTAAAAACAGTGAAAAAAGACAAAAATGTGCTCTATTGTCATAGCAGTAAGACATTTTTAATTAAGAAAATCGCAACCATTCTAATAGAGGCCGTCAATGAATCCCCTTTGTTTCAGTATTGGGAAAACTTTTCCTTTGTGCTATGCATTAAGAAATGAGGGGTTCAAAGAGTACATTTTAATTGTCGTGTTTTAGCCGATTAAGCTCTTTCAGGAGTTTCGAGTGAAATATAGGTAAATGAAATAAATGGCCCGTTAGATTAAGAGAAAATTAATTGAAGTATTTTTCCCTTTTAGTGTTTAGGCCTAATTTGCTCAAGGTGTGGTTTTGAATAGTACTTAGTTAATTTAGTAGATAGTAGATATAGAGCGCATTGCTCCAATGCAACCTGAATATGTAGAGATATCTGTTAGATGATTTTAAACCCCTCATAGGCCTTGTCATAAAGGTTTTGGTTATAACCAACCAATGACACCAATACTCTAAACCACCGATAAAGTTTACGATTATGTTAACGATATACCTATCAATCTTTTTTGTAGGTGGTAGAACTATTTGGTTCGCCCGGGGAAGTTCCACCGCTGCACCCACTTCTGCCGTGAACCAACTCTATTGTGTTTTAGTGGAAAGGTGCAGTTGCCTGCAAAAAATACTTACATGAGGCGACCACCAGCCTCCGGAGTAGCAGCGCAACTGCATACGACCTCAGACAAGACTTATTTATGCTTGCTTTTGGTTGTATGTAGATGTCCATGGGCTGCAGCGACCACTTAACACCACCTGGCCTGCATGCTCGTCTGCTACTCCATTCAAATAAAAAAATCTGACTGCCAAAGTTTAGATTGGCGGTGATAGCTTAACTATCAAGATTGCTTACATGGAATGCAAAATCAGCTTCAGGACTATGCCTTAGTATTTAATAGGGTACTCTTGATAAGATGTCAAACCTAAACAATAATACGTTTGTACAAAACTAAAGACTCATCTTTATCAATTATTCAGCCATAGTTCGCTTTCAAACTATTCCACTTTATTAAACCGAGACCATTGTCAAGGAATAAAACGACCCGACAGAAATCACATTGGGCCTTTGTAGTAGAGCAGCCTAAGAGGAGATTTTGAGATTAACTCGAACCTTCACAAGTAAATCTATATGGTATTAACTGCACCAGTTAAGTACCAAAAGATTCATCTAAGCCAAATCGTAACTTTATCTGTTTATATCAACAGGGTCGCTAAAGTATTTGAAATTACTTTCAGTTGTTAAAATTCTCAGATCGCAAACTATCTTATGAAAACTATGAAGGATAACTTCAAGATTTATTAATTAAAAATTGACCGCTCTGGTGAATATCAAAATGGCTTTTTTATCTTGACTTTTAAATTTAATATTGGAATTATTGAAATGCATACTTAGCGTGTATCCAATCCGTGCTTTTAAACTTGAGAAACTCTTATATTTCTAGTAATGTTATTATATTTATTATACCCGGTTTTCCTTTTACTATACTTTTGGGATGTACTATGTCACTCAAAAAATAATAAACATCACAACTTTATTTATATCATTAGATTAGATGAACAACATAAATCAAGTTCTCATTATACTCGAGTAAATCTTTACTTAGCGTCATTGGCGCACCAACTATATAATATGCTGGTGTTACGGAAAGAGCGATAGATTGGAAAATTCCCGAACTGCCCAGAACGCTCATTGATTTTACGGGGACAATAAGACTGGCGCTCTAATCTTTTCATTAAAAAGCGATTATGCACTGCATCCACCGTTGCACTAATAGGAATAAAGAAACGCATCACTCCTTGTACCCTACTACAATGGTAAAAGAGCTATTTTCGAACGTCTGGGACACCCCAACAATTTGCCACGTCGTTCCGATGAAGTTTCAATTTAAATTCTTGTTGCGATAGGTATGACATTTAAAAATTTAGAAAAAAATTGGCTATAAGATAACGTAAAGCCTGTGCAATTGAAACAGAAGAGTCTGAAAATTGGCAGCATTATGTGATGTTTCTCATACTGTCGTCTATTGCATCTTTTATGAAATGGCACTAACAGGAATAAAGAAACGCATGACTCCTTTTGCCATATTACAATGATAAAAGTGCTATTTTCGAACATCTGAGGGTCCCAGCAATATGCCACGTTGTCCCGATGACGTTTCAATTTGAATTCTTGTTGCGATTCCGGAAAATGTTTTTGAAAAAAGGATCTATTCCTGGAGTGACGACGGTTGTGATTAATGGTTGTGTGTAAACAATAGCTGTCTTGACCTGTAACGGGAATGCTAGTCATGTGTGGTTCTTACGGAAAATAATAATGGCTCGGTTTTTATAGCTCCATAACTTTTATATATCAAGAAGCATTGAGTCCTGGTAATGTAGGAGTTCATTTTCTTTGAACAGGAGTAGCAACCCCGATTGTTGGTGGTCATTGAATGAAACTGTGGTCGGTAATTAAGCCTTTCTTATGAAACTCAAAGAAAACCCCCGCTGAAAGTTTTTTTAAAGTGTGGATTTTTTTTTAATTTAGCATCACATTAAATTACATTGTATTAATCCTAGAATAATAATTATGACAAGCTGAAAACGATTCCCGGCGAGGCAGAAATTTGAATGATGAGTTTAAATTTCTATACTCGGTCTGGGTGTTTGTGTTTCTGTCACTGTGTGTGTTCATGGTACCCACGACACAGGGTATATCTACCCTATTGTGGGGCTATGAGTGTGAAACGTTATTTAATATGTCAAAAGCTCCAAAAACATTCAGTTCAAAAGTGCTATCGGCCGCGCAATCTGTCACACCGTCCCCCGACGAGAGGTCACGCCTAACACCGCGCGTTTTCAATTATTGCGAAAATATCCTTTGCTTCACAAAAACATACTACATTTATTTTAGTAACGCACGGGATAAATAGAAGTTAAAACACTGCACTTTCTGTCAGATAGTCAAGAACAAAATAGTGACATGATAAAATCAAGAACGAATTACTAACACGAACGCTATGCATGTTAGTAACGCCAGAACTTCGATAGATAGTCGCTTAGTCCAAAAAAACAAAGGGTTGCACTGCCGCACTACCCATCCCAAAAAAGTGCACAATGCCGCTAAAGAAGTTTAAGAATAACATAGTGACATGATAAAATCCAGAACGAATTACTAACACGAATGCTATGTATGTTAGTAACGCCAAAACTTCGATAGATAGTCGCTTAGTCCAAAAAAAAACAAAGGGTTGCACTGCCGCACTACTCATCCCAAAAAAGTGCACAATGCCGCTAAAGAAGTTTTCACTTCAAAAATACAAAGTATAGTAACATACTCTAGAAAAAGTTTTGTTAAAATCTGCTGACCACCGCAATCCGTCACAGTCCCGGGCGAGAGATCGCGCCAAACATCAAGCCTTTTTGACCATCGTGAAACTATATTTTTTTACCAAAACAAATTGAGGATTTCCTAAATCAATACTTGAAAAGGTGGGAGCTTAATACAATACCAGACTGGTCTTACCGTCAGGAAGTCTAGAAAAAAATTGTAACATAGAACAAAATTTGGTTAGAAAGTATGTTCCATACTCTATTTATTTATTTATTTCAATTGTTGCACCAACAGAGTGTACACTATAACAAAAAATAACAATAACATATAATACAATGCTCAAGTGCCACCCCAATTACAGGTGCAAACGACATGCAATTATTAAAATTTTACCAGGCAAACAACATTATTACAAGGATATACCTATAAAATCAGTAAGTGCAAAAACATTGCAAAAAGCAGACTAGAACATTTAGAACACAACATTGTAAAAAAAAAAATTAAAAGAATAAATTATAATGAAGAAAGAATAAAGAATTAAAAATTTTTATTAAAAACCTTACAATATAAATACAATGTCATTATAAAATTACAATTACATCATTTAAACGAGCCATAAAAAATAATAATTAAAAAATCGAAAAATATAATTAAAATTACACATAAAATTCGACATAAAATTAAAATTCATTCATTTAATATAAAATACCCAATTACAATTATAAAATAATAAGTTAAAATTTAAAATAAATAAGTCTCAAGAATTAATTACTTAATTCCAGTATGAACTTTTTAAATGCATGTAAATAATTGGAGAAAACATCAACAACTTGCAATATATTCTGATTGTTAGGTTGTTTACTGACGGCATTTTCGACATTTTTGTTGTGGATGGCATTGTAGTTCATTAATATCCTGTTTAAGGGACTATAATGACCTAATTTTGTTCGCGAACTTCTCTCCACAAAAGGTTTATACTTTATTGATCTCGGTAATCGCTTAGGAACATATATGTTAATTCGATTCAAAAGAGTGTTGCAGTCGATAACACCGTTTATGAGTTTATACAGAAACATGTGATCTATTACTCTTCTGCGATTTAAAAGCGAATTGATGCGAAAGTATTTTAATCTGTCATCATAGTTCGGCAGCGATTTTGCAACGTTGAATCGATATGACAAGTGCCATAAAAACCTTTTCTGTACGCTTTCTATGCGTTTTATATGGACATCATAGTACGGGTTCCAAACAACACTGCAATATTCTAGGCTACTACGTACCAGTGCTGAATAAATTGAAATAATAGAATTTGGTTTCTTGAAGTCTGTACTATTACGTAAAACGAAACCCAAAGTCTTAAACCCTTTTTTGACAATAGTATCAAAATGAAAACTAAAGCGAAGTTTGCTATCAAGAATTATGCCTAGGTCTCGGATTTTATCGACCTCCTCAAGGTTTGTACCATTTATGGAGTAAACCCGAGGAACAGGGGTATTTTTCTTTGTAAAGCGAATTACAAAACATTTTTTGATATTTAACTTCATCTCATTTAATTCGCACCATTGCACCAGACTACACAGATCCTTCTGTAGCAGCAAGCTATCCTCCGCTGAATTGACTTGCCTATAAAATTTTAAGTCATCAGCAAATGCATAATATTTCGAATAATTGAAGCATGAACCTATGTCATTTATGAAGCAGTTAAATAGCAGAGGTCCCAGATGTGAGCCCTGCGGTACCCCGGTGAAAGCCATAAAAGGTTGTGCCTCATAACCCCCAACAACCACCACAGATTTTCTTTCTGTGAGATATGAACTGAACCAATCGAGGAGAACACCATCTATACCGAATGAGGCCAGTTTCGTGAGTAGGATTTTATGACTTGGCTGCAACCCTTTTTGCGTCCCACTGCTGGGCACGGGTCTCTCCCACTTATTGGGGAAGCCTGGAGCTTACTCCACCACGCTGCTCCAATGCGGGTTGGTGGAGATGCGGGTTAGTGGCCAACCCGCTGTCGGATGTTTTCAAACCGCCCATAAGGCCTCCGACAAGGTTTGACGACTGTTATCTATCGACAACAACCGGGACCGACGGCTTAACGTGCCCTCCGAAGCACGGAAACGCGCATGAAATTTTTTGCCACTAGCGGTCACCCATCTCACACCCGACCGCGCCCGTTTGGCTCAGCTGCATAGATCGCTTGCGTTCTACGCTAGCCGCCAGGCCATGCGAGTAGGATTTTATGACTTACTATGTCAAAAGCCCTGCTGAAATCAGTATAGATGGCATCAAAAGAATGTCCTTTGTCCAAGCCCTCTACAAGGTCCTCAACAAAGGAAGTTAGATTGGTTGTAGTGGAACGCGCTTTCATAAAACCATGTTGTTCAGGCACAATCATATGTTTCATGTGCCATGATAGTATTGGGCAAATGAGGCTTTCGAAGACTTTGGCGAATACATTTATAATAGAAATAGGCCTATAGTTAGTTACGGAAGAACGGTCGCCATTTTTAAACAAAGGTATTATAAGGGCATCTTTCCAAAGTGTTGGGAAGTTACCGGAACTGAGAGATTTATTGAATATTATTGATAAAGGTGTTGCTAATGTGTAAGCGCACTTCACTGCGAATATAGAAGTAATTCCGTCCGTTCCAGCTCCCTTCCTAGGGTCAAGTCTTTTCAATACCCTATAAACCTGGTATTTCGTAACTTTTATATGAGTTAAATAATGATGAGCAGGTGGAAGTTTAGGCCCATCAGATTTAGCTGACATCTTGTTGCTATATATTGAAGAAAACTGTGCCGCAAAAAGGTTGCAAATGTCCGAGCCATTTGATGCTACTGTGTTGCCTAGTGACATTTGGGCTGGGTAAGTACTTCTGCCACCCCTTTTGTGTTTAATATAAGACCATATTAGTTTAGGATTACTTGACAATGATGCCTCTAAGCGCTCCATGTACCTTCGATAATCGGCATCATATAAATTTGCACTTCTCACTCTGAGTAAATCAAAGGCTAGGAAGTCCCTGGGATCGCCATACTTACGGTACTTATTCCTATACTTATATTTTTCTTTTAGTGATCTTATTAATGCTGTTGAAAACCATATAGGGTGTTTACTGTTATTACGGGTCCTTGATTTGGGCACATGTTTTACAATCAACGTTTTAAGATGCTTGTAGATCTATATTTTGGTAACGCTTAAACGTATATCGATAGGTACAAAGATAAACACAATACTGTTGTCAATAATGTCACAGTCCAGAATTTACAAAATAGCATAGCGACAAAGTATAACCAAACCTAGAACAAACTTTAGTTACAAACTGCTGACCGCAATTTGTCACAATCCCGAGCGAGATGTCGCGCCAATCGCCACGCGTTTTCAATTTTGATTGTAAATTTCGTGCGCTATGTTTTGTAATCTCGAACCCTAACATGGATATAATTGGAAGACAATGGCAAGGAAACCATGTGTTTATTACTTGTTTTTTCTATACGCCAAAAATTTATTAAAAAATAATGATAAAACACTCATTGTAAAACTTAGTATGTATGTTTTTATAAAGCGTAAAGTAATAAAATCATGTCAAAAATGTCATCCAGATGTAACAACCTAAGAGCTGGCGAGTATATCGCCCAAAGACTGAGCCTCGCTGCGGGCTCCGCCAGTCTTTGCCTATGGACATTTTAAAATTAACGTTTATTTTAATTTTTAATGAAGTTTTTTTTAATTATAAATATTTATTTTTGTAACTATTTTAAATGAACTCTTTTTTAAATTCTGCTTGTATATTGTTACTATATTTTTATATGAGTACCACCTGTAAATATTTATTCATGCCTTTGTCGGCTCTGATAGAATCATAACACTCTTTTTTCGAGCAGTCTGACAAAAAATAAGCATATGAAAAAAGGAATAATATAATATTAGGTATTACAACATAGGTAGCTTGTTCCCTCACAAACCATAGTGACAGATGACCGATGTCCCCTCACTGACAATCAGCCACCGCTGCGGCAGATCCGCAAATAATGACGTCACGCGTGCTCAAACTCATTTGTAACCTGATGTTGTGTCAACTGTTCTATCTAATTAGGGAGTGGGCTTGGGGCGTGATACAAGCAAAGATACTGATTACTGACCTATCCAAGGCCAGATTGCAGTGAGGTTAGGATTAACGAAAGCAAAGAGTATCAAATAATATTATTGGTTTTGGGTAGATCAGTATTCTGTTTTGCTGTTGAAATTGGCAAGATTAGACTCATCAACTTCGATCGGCAAATAATGGTGCTTCTCGTATTTAAGCACGTTTAAGTACATTAAAATGGAACTACCCATAGGATGAGATGTTTTACTGCTAAAATGTAATGTAATGTTTAATGTAAAAATGTAACCTTTCCACTCATTCACTCACTCTCCACTCACTCCACTCACTCCACTCACACCACTCACTCTCCAGCCCCGAAAGTAAACACTCCAAAGAAATACAAAATAAATTCATCCAACAGAACCTAATTTCAATTAGAAGCCACATGTTTTCTTTTTTGTACTTTTAATTTTTCTTGCTATTTTTTAAGTCAATTACACGTGCCATTAGTGATTGAAAACATAGACATAAATTATTTTTTTCAAATACCTCAAATGGATTTTAGCTATTTTTACTTAAACAATATGTAAATTTAAATTCTAAGACCATCAAAGTTTCATCTGATTAAAATCATCATAGGATCGAAAGAAGTGATTATTTAATCCTCCGAAATAAAGGATTTTATTCAGGGCCCAACACTTGCAATAAAAAACAGTCTGAATCTTCAACCCTTTTCACTTTCCACATAACGATACTTTCCCTGGCGTCACCCTCCACTTGAATGTTTCAGCCTCTTGATTCATAGCCTCTATCCACCGCGCCATCGGCTTTAGTAGCTTATAAGATATGTGTTAGAAAAGTTGCACTATAAGACGAGATCAAGAAATTCTTCATGTTTTAGATAAGCGACATAAACAATAATATAATCCTAAAACAAAGACAATAACATCATACTCAATAGATGACTTTTCAAATCAAGACAACTCTGAGTCTATTGCTCTAGCAAACCACAGCACTGATTTCATCCCTTTAGCGGCTAAGCTTTAGCCTAAAGTTTAGCCTGATGTAAGCAGTATTAAGGAACTACATTGATACGTTTTTAATTGATATAAAAAAGAACAGAAAGAAAAAGAAGAAGATAGGAAAGAAGAAGAAGATAAAGCTGCTGGATTGCTGCTGGTGGGCGCAGGACCTGATGGAGTGGCGAACGTTAGGGTAGGACTATGAAAGGCTATTCTGAAGTTGTATTTGAATATTCTGAAGTTGTAAACCTTTCCACTTTCCAGTCTAGATTCTAGATTTCGTTTGGATCTAATAGATTCGGTTAATAGCTGACGCGGATATACGTTGTACTTTCTTAACTATGAGTATTGAATTCGAATTAGTATAATTAATAAAAAAATACTTCAAAAACAAAGTGTTCATGTTCATCGTTCTAATGACTGAAACATCTGTTCCATAGAAATACATGTAATTTGATTGTACGAAGTTTTAAATCTGTTTTAAACTTGAGCGTAGATAATTCTATATCTATGATTTTAAACAATATTCAGTTTTTTTTACATCCTCTTTGACGATATTTGAAGCACGCATTCTGTCAATGTCATTTCCAATGCCACAATGTTACCGCGCGCGTTTTGTGCGCGCGGTAACGCGAATGGCCCGACGGTTAGCATAGAACGCAAGCGATCTATGCGACTAAGCTAAAACGGGCGCGGTCGGCTGTAAGATGGGTGACCGCTAGTGGCAAAAAAAACATGCGCGTTTCCGTGCTTCGGAGGGCATGTTAAGCCGTCGGTCCCGGTTGTTTTCGTTAGATAACAGTCGTTAAATCTTGGCCTTATGGGCGGTTTGAAAATATCCGACAGCGGGTTGGCCACTAGCCTGCATGGCCATCAACCCGCATTGGAGCAGGTAGAGTAGGCTCCAGGCCTCCCCAAGCACAATGCAAAGAGCGTCCATAAGTCATAAGGTTACATTAAAAAAGTTTATATTGTCAAAAGCGCTAAGGTTACATTATAAAATCATTAGAAAATTCAATATGCAGGTTAGGTATTCTTAAATTTGGCAATTTTCTTACTTATTTCTTTCATAACAACATTTTCCCGACACTTACAAACACAGCAAAAAAAAAACAATTAGCGAATTCAGTTCCAACGTTCACGCGTGATGCCGTAAGCAATGAAACTAGGGATTCATTTATATAAATATGATAGATGTATAATAGATATAGTAGTCAATAAAGACTTTTAGGTTCCTTAAATATCAAAGATACAGTTAAGATACAAGTAAAGATACAAAGATCTTATTAAAATCGTCACAGATTGGTATTAAGAGATTAAATAATCCAGACAAACAGTAAAAAAGTCTTTATCCGCAACTCTTTCACTTTCCTCACAACGACACTTTTCCTCGCGTCCCCCTCCACTTGAATGTTTCAGCCTCTTGATTCATCGCCTCGCGGCGTGTTGTGTCAATCCAACTCATTTGACGACTTGAGTGCATTGGCTTCTGTGCTGTTTGTAAAGTGAGTGTTGAAGGCTGTTTGCTAGTTTTTAATTATGCGTAAAAATAGATATATTTAATGGAGTAGCAGAGCATGCAGGCCATTGCCAAGAAAGCCCGAATCTGCCTAAGGTCGTATAACGTGGCGCTGGTTCTTCAAAGGCTGATGATCGACTCATGAACTACCCCTTTTCACAATATCAATGGAATAGATACAGCTATGAATCGTGGATGTTCAACTACTTACATTTAATATATTTAAAATTTTACACAGATAATGATCCTGAATATTTGCTATTACGCTTATATAATCTAATCTTCACTGCTGAATGCTTGATATTGTTATAATGGATAGTCTTCGGTCTCACCTAAACACAGTGATTTACTTACGACTGGAGCAAGACACAATATTAAGAGTAATATTGGTGAAATTTTTAAAGGTATACTTGAATTGGCTGCTTATTAGCTACAAAGCTGTACAAAGGTCCATTCTTAAAATTATCGCATGACAGAGTAGACTAAATTTCTTTCTTAATTAATGATATAGAAGGGTGTAATTAATGATGATATTAAGATTTAATTAATGATGCATTTTAATACCACCAAATACTTTGTAAATTTACAAACTATCCCACTGGCCTTTGTCTTTTCTTGGCAGGGCCGCCTGCCACAACCAAGATTCCAGATGTTAACATGAAAGTTATAAGCGTGTTAAAATGTCATCCTACCTTTCTAGGTCAAACTTGCCAAGCCACAGCTGGGCCCCTTCCATCAGACAATTGGACGCCAGCCAATAAAAGCACACGCGTACTGAGCAACATGGTGTACAATTATATCGTAATCTTAATATATATAATTCTTGTGTGAGTGTGTATGTCACTGAACTCCTCCTTAACGGCTGGACAGATTTTAATGAATTTTTTTGTGTGTATTCAAATGGATTCGAGGATGGTTTAGATTCACAATTTGGGCCACTGGAAATGTTTTTAATTATTTTTTTTTATTTATAAGTAGTTTTCCCATATAAATTGTTCCTATCTGTCAAACGTTTGTATTTCGTGCCGTGCCGTTCTAAACTTTGACACATTCAGAATAACAGGACAGTTCGTATGTCATTATTTGTTTTATATTTTTGTTTGATAGTAACATGAAGTCTCTTTAAGATAATAAGAAAACAAATTCTCTTTTATTACTTTTAAGGCAGGACAACGTCTGCGGGGTCCACTAGTATGTGTATAAATTTGCCAGGTACCAAAACCTAAATAGATGTGGTTATAGTTGTCACGCATGTTATATGTGCGAAAAAGTGTTTTAATTAGATTAGAACATTGTTTGACTTCTGCGCTGCTACTCTCACAAAGTTCCGAGAGAGAGAAAGAGAAGATCCGTTAAGAATACTGCAAAAGAAGAACTATCACAGAGTAGAACCTAAAGGCGATAACAAGTAAAAAATGGCATTCAGTGCACATTTTTTGTGTTTACGTAATATCAAATAAATATATTTTCTATAGCATGATTCGAATACTGTGAAAGTGAATACTGTGAAAGTACCAGCGCTGCACCTGTTTCTGCCCGCCAGCAATTTCGATATATTTTGTTAAGATGAAAAGGTAAGCCCTATCATGCTAGCAAGGTGAATTCAGCAAAGTTGCAAATAAAATATACCTGAATTTGTTGCTAATTTGTTGCTAATTAGTTGCCAAAACGACGATTTTGTTGCTCGAGCCGATCACGAGATATCGCGCATAATGCTACCTTGATATCACGGTAGCAAGGTCACTCTATAAATTACACACTTTTCCTTTGACCATAATGGCAAATTTTGTTGCTAATTTGTTGCTATAAGTGCGATACGGAGAAACATTTTTTTTTAGTTTTTTTGCATTTTTCGTGTTTCTGCTACCTTGAAACTGATTTCCTGTCCGACAAAGAATGCTTCGAATTTGTTGCTCAACAGGAGAGCACTCATTTAGACATAAGGAACCAGCAACAAAATAGTCGGAGCCGATCGGCCGATTTTTTAAACTTTTTTTTTTCAATTCCTGCTATCTTGAAACTGGTTTGCTGTCCGACAAAGAGTGCTTCGAATTTGTTGCTCAACAGGAGAGTACTCATTTAGACATAAAGAACCAGCAACAAAATAGTCGGAGCCGATCGGCCAATTTTTTAAACTTTTTTTTTTCAATTCCTGCTATCTTGAAACTGGTTTGCTGTCCGACAAAGAGAGCTTCGAATTTGTTGCTCAACAGGAGAAAACTCATTTAGACATAAAGAACCAGCAACAAAATAGTCGGAGCCGATCGGCCGATTTTTTAAACTTTTTTTTTTCAATTCCTGTTATCTTGAAACTGGTTTGCTGTCCGGTAAAGAGTGCTTCGAATTTGTTGCTCTACAGGAGAGTACTCATTTAGACATAAAGAACCAGCAACAAAATAGTCGGAGCCGATCGGCCAATTTTTTAAACTTTTTTTTTTTCAATTCCTGCTATCTTGAAACTGGTTTGCTGTCCGACAAAGAGTGCTTCGAATTTGTTGCTCAAAAGGAGACCACTCATTCAGAGTTTAAGATACAGCAACAAAATAGTCGGAGCCAATCGGCCGATTTTTGAAACTTTTTTTTTAATTCCTGCTATCTTGAGATTAGGTGAATTCAGCAAAGTTTTAAAAAGCAATATACCTGAATTTGTAGCTTAATAGTTGCTAATTAGTTGCCAAAACGACGATTTTGTTGCTCGAGCCGATCACGAGATATCGCGCATAATGCTACCTTAATATCACGGTAGCAAGGTCACTCTATAAATTACACACTTTTCCTTTGACCATAATGGCAAATTTTCTGCTTAGTCGTATGAGAGCTGTCGTAGAGGCCCATGAGGCAACACGCGTTATTAAATTAAACCTTTATTTGATAAAACATGTTTTTTATTCAAACATCAAGTGCCTTCATCAAGGTGTATACCCGACTTGTTAGGCGTAGCTCCATGTCGCGTGGTATTCTAAATTCAAATTTAAAATAATACGATCGAAAAAGATGGTAAAATGTATCAGGTTTAAAACTGCATTAATAGTTTTTGTTCAATCTATATATATATATCTCCTGTTGAGCAACAAATTCGAAGCAATCTTTGTCGGACAGCAAACCAGTTTCAAGATAGCAGTAATTGAAAAAAAAAAGTTTAAAAAATTGGCTGATCGGCTCCGACTATTTTGTTGCTGGTTCTTTATGTCTAAATGAGTACTCTCCTGTTGAGCAACAAATTCGAAGCACTCTTTGTCGGACAGCAAACCAGTTTCAAGATAGCAGGAATTGAAAAAAAAAAAGTTTAAAAAATCGGCCGATCGGCTCCGACTATTTTGTTGCTGGTTCTTTATGTCTAAATTAGTGCTCTCATGTTGAGCAACAAATTCGAAGCACTCTTTGTCGGAAAGGAAATCAGTTTCAAGGTAGCAGAAACACGAAAAACGCAAAAAAATTAAAAAAAAATAAAAATTCCGTATCGCACTTATAGCAACAAATTAGCAACAAAATTTGCCATTATGGTCAAAGGAAAAGTGTGTAATTTATAGAGTGACCTTGCTACCGTGATATCAAGGTAGCATTATGCGCGATATCTCGTGATCGGCTCGAGCAACAAAATCGTCGTTTTGGCAACTAATTAGCAACAAATTAGCAACAAATTCAGTTATATTTTATTTGAAACTTTGTTGAATTCACCTTGCTAGCATGATAGGGCTGAAAAGGTATGGTAGGTAGCTGTCAACACAATCACAACAACACACAATCAACCCCAGAGTAGCAATGCAACTGCATGGGACTCCAGACAAGGATAATCGTTTCTTTATAGATCATCATGGTGGCAGCGATTTTCAGAAAAAGGGAACAGAGTTCCTTCGTCGCAGGGATGAATGTGCAGTATTGTTATTTATCCAGTTAAACTGTGCTAACTATGTCTACACCGTAGGATTAATAAACATAGCCAGACAACAGTCACCCGATACGCCTTAGGCAGGAAACTGAACCCGGGACCGCTAAGAATGAAGCCGTGGAGATGTCGGTATTGTATGTCATAAACCGATTATATCTAACCGCAATAATAAACATATTCTGAAAAATATGTAGCAGCAATCATTTTTCCCTTTAGTGACCATGTGTAACTGTTGATGACGACCTGCATGGCTCTATGGTTACCATTTCAGACTGCCAATCGAAGGGTCCCGGGTTCGATTCCCGGTGAAACAGAAATTTGAATGATGAGTTTAGTGTGTTTCTGTATTTGTATGTGTCCATGGTACCCACGACATAGGGTATATCTACCTTACTGTAGGGCTATGATTGTGAAACGTATTTTTTTCACACACAAATGTGTTGGCACCCACGACACAGGGTATTTCTACCTTAATGTGGGGCTATGAGAGTGAAGTGTTATTTTATTTTTTGTTTATATAAAGTGTGCAGTGATCTTATGTGATGAAGCTAATTTTAAAATGAAAAACCATATTCTCAATTTACTTTATTCTAATCAGCTTAATGAAGAAGCAGCAGCTAGAAATTGTTAGAAAATAAAGAGTAAATTATTTGATTTACTAACTGTCTCTCAATTCCACCGTTCGATTACCCCAATAATCCGCATTGGAGCAGCGTGGTGGTTAATACCACCAGGCTGAAGCTAATACTTCAGGCCATTTCAATAACAGGGAGAGACCAGAGCCCAGCAGTGGGAGTCAAAATGGGTTGCAGATAACCATGGGTTATTGCCTTCAGTGTTAAAATTATTATAATTAAACTTAGTTATTCGCATAAGAAGATATAAGCGGAAATAAAATCCGCTCTGCCCGTGTCCCTTAGACCATCAATAACTATTGAATTTCGCTCAGATGCAAGTCACGCCTAAGTCGGTGGCCTGGCTCAGTTAAGTTTAGTTATGACGCCTTCTCCATAGTTGGCCAACACTGGCCAATTACAAACTTAGTTATCGGTTTGAAGATCGTTCTATTAAATCGAAGGAATATCTCTTGAATAGCTTAACGAATTCGAATTTCAAAAGTATAGTCGTAACAGTATAGTAGTAAAGTGACTAAAATAAAAATAATACAAAATTTTATATGGATCGAAAACCGCAATGATATTTAGGAGAATATTATTTTATTGTCCGTTAAAACTTGATTTGAAGTTAAATAAAAATTTTAATTTAACACAGATAAATTGTATAGTGGATGACGGAAAATGTATATCGTTTTCCATGAGAAGTGAAATTATGACAATTTATGGCAACACAAGGGAAGCTCGAACCAAAAATCAAATTGGTAGCTGACAGACTTGACAGCATAATTCCTGACAGTTTTAATATGTTTTAAAACTTAATATATTTAATATGTGTGAAAACAATTTATTTTAAACAATTTGTGCCCGTTGGCCTAGTGATTGTAGTCTTCGCTTTCGAGGTACTGTATTATAATCTAGTCAACATTTATTTTACTTTTATTTAGCCTACTCGCTTTTGCACTTTGGCCTAAATCCCTGTCATTGAACAAAAGAACGCTAAATTGGTGTTTAAATATATTAAGTAATGTAGTAAATTGAATGTTGGTTTTTATCTACCCTAAATAACTCAGACAATTTGGGTTTAGACGCCAAACATTATCCCAAATTACGAGTACATCCCTACTTAATAATATTATAAATTCGAAAGTAACTTTGTCTGTCTGTCTGTCTGCTACGCTTTCCCGCTTAAACTACTGAATCAATTTCAATGAAAATTGGAACACAGGTAGAGTGAACCTTGGGAAAGGACATAGGATGATTTTATCCTACGGGAACCTATAAAACGAGTCCACGCGGGCGAAGCCGCTGGCGGAAGGCTAGTATACATATAAATCAATGATCCCAATTAACAGTACTTTTCAAAAATGGTTTCATGTGACATTTGTGTGACGCCATTTTTAAATTTGATTATATCCTTGGTCACGACTGGAATTTTAAGGCAAAATAATCTTAAAATTCGCAAACTCATAATTAGCTACTAAAATAATAGTTGAGCCATTTAAAATTGATATTAATTTCGAGTTCCATTATCTCGTTTCGTGCTCAGTAAATACATTGCAGCCATTGGAGTGGGTTAATGCTGTACTAACTTTAGCGTAGAGTGCATTCAACTGAATGTTGAATGCAACTTTGGTTGCTCTATATTATAAGTTGTTCTTGTTCGTAGATTTGCTGAATGATTCTAGTTAACGAATTCGTTAACGACTTGTAGTTTTATTATATTATAACGAATCGTGAGTGTAACTTAACATGATTATTTACATCCGACTTCGAAGCGTGAGGTCGTGGGTTCGATTCCCACTCAGGACAAATATTTATGTGATGAACATGACTATTTGTTCTATGTCTGGGTGTTAATTTATCTATTTAAGTATGTATTTAGTTTAATATATGTATGTTTATCAGCTTTCTGATTACCTTAGCACAAGCTCTGCTTAGTTTGGAATCAGATGGCGTTGTTCGAATTGTCCAAAGATATTTATTATTATTATTTATTTATTTACTTCCGGCAATACTCACGTAGCATAATTGATGGTGCTTAACTAGTTTCGGATCTGAACGAGGTCCTTCCTCATGAGCCGTCGCTAGGAGGCGCACGCGGATACTCATGTGTCTGAAGTTATAATTTAAATGCTTGTGGATATCAATAATCATTATGGGATTACATCGTAGAATTTGAAAGTGATGATAGTTGCCTTTAACAAACCTGAGTGTTCCTGAAATCATATTTATACACTGCTCTGCATGTTGTTTGATTGCCGCATCTTACCACCGAAATACAACGGATTACTTCACGGCAGAAATAAGGGAAAGAGGTAATTTCTCGTGCAAAAATCATAAAATGTCTAGGCCACCTATAAAACATGTAATAGACGAAACCACGTCTAAAATATCTGATTTCACCCTGATTTTTCTTATTTGATTGACGATCCGTACCCAATGGCTACCATGCCAGACTGCCGATCGGAGGGTCCCGGGTTAGATTCCTGGTGAAGCAGTGAATGATGAGTTAAAAATTTCTGTTCTCGGTCTGGGTGTTCGTGTTTCTGTCTTTGTGTGTGCCCATGGCACCCACGACACAGGGTATGTCTACCTTACTGTAGGGCTATGATTGTGAAACGTATTTTTTTCACACACAAATGTGTTGGCACCCACGACACAGGGTATTTCTACCTTAATGTGGGGCTATGATTGTGAAACGTATTTTTTTCACACACAAATGCGTATTATCGCAGTTTTCTCCACTTTTCTTCGATGGTGTCCTTTGCGCGTAATAGCAGTGCCTTCCAAATCATCGCGATCGTCTCCAAAGGACCTGCATCTATTATGGCAACTTCTATTTCTCTTTTATATCTTATTTGAAAGAATTAAAATGTGAGCCAATTGATTTGGCATGGGTTAACAAACAGACATACTGTATTGTCTATCTAAAATTGTTTTCAAATATGAATAGTAAGAAATTACCATTGTTGGACATTGTGAAAAAAATATTAATATATCTTCCCAAGTAGTACCTAACCTTTCTTAAAGAAACTATTTCTCAAGTAATGAAAGTGATTTGACATTATAATTTAAACCTCAAACTAAATAATGTAACCTTAGACATGCGGAAGCTAGTAAAAAAAGTTGAACGAAAATACGAATGATTTATGATTAACAAGTGTTAATCCTTATTTATATAAAATCATTAATGTGCAACTCACGATAGTACTTCTTACATACGATAGCTACCCCTGAATTTGTCCCTAAAGGAAGCCCGCATACGATCTCAAACAGAAACTAAGCAAGTAGTTCCGGAGCAGGTGCCGCCAACTCTAGAACACCTAATTGAGATCAGCTGTTTACACATCTTTTGTGGACTTAGGTGAAGCTTTAATCTTCAAAATAACAAAAATATTAGGTAGCAATTGAAGAAGCACTGTTCTAGATTACTGAAAAGTTGATCATTTTAAATCATCATCAAATTTTGTGGCAGGGTCAAATCTTCAAAAATAATAATTGTATAAATTTGTTAAGCATATTAAATATGTTAAAATTGCAATTGTATTAAAATGTCACAAAACAGATATAATTGTAAAACGTTCAATAAATGCGTTAGTAAAGTTCATCGCATGTTTTACTTAACAACTGTAAAAAACGTGCAATTCACAACAGCTTACTTTCGATTGCTACCCCTGAAGCTGGCGATCCATAAGAAAGCCCGCATGCGATCTCAAACAGAAACTAAATAAGTACATAGTTTCGAAGCAGGTGCCGCAAACTCTAAAACACCTAATTGGGATCAGCTGTTTACAATTTGGTGGTCTCAGGTTACATTTTAGGGATTAATAAACCTTTGTTTTGGTGTCGGGGGAGAAACCTTCAAAAGGTATCCGGCACCTTGGGAGAGGATACCGGGTTATATGGGATTTGACCGCACTAAAACCCCCTCGGTATCCTGCTTCTGCGCTTGGGAAGGACTCCGGGATCTCCGATGGAACGCACCGGTGTCCTCCACGCGCGGAGCCCATCTTCGGAGAGTAGATGTGCTCTCCTGCACCTTCCGATGTTTACGGCGGCATGCGGCCACGCACACACCGCCGTCCTTCCCGGGGCTGCTGGCTGGACGGATCGAGCTCCCATTCTCCCCGCCCGTAACCCCCTTTAGTCGCCTCTTACGATCAGGCAGCGGATACCGTAACTCTATTCTCTATCCCGAAGCTACAGGGACTAGGGATTAATAAACCTATCGCTTCACATTTATAAAAGCGTAACATATATTTTAACTTATGTAAATGTTCAATTATATTGTTAATTCACCAAATCACGTAAATGGCCGTAATGTCCTTGAAAGTGTTAAAATAATAAACGAATTTTGTAAATGCATTAGAAATAGAGAAGCTAAACAAGAGACCGGTTATTTTTTATACCAAAATATGTCAAAATGTATCAGGGTTGAATATTTGTTTCAGCCATTAGAGATATAATAGCTTCAATTTTGCGTTTTTAACTACATTTTGTCCTAAAAATGTGTGACTGCGTTTTCGTTTTGTTCGTTGCCGGGTTGGTGTAAAAACAACCCCTTTGAAAGGACGGTAGCAGTTGCTTTTCGAATCATCGGCTCGGATGTGCCTGCAATTTTTTACGTCAACTTCAATTTCTTTTTTATATTTTATTTGAAAAGGGTAGCATGTGGGCCATCTGGTCATATTCAACCTCAAATAACAGAGCATTGTATGTAATTTAATTGTGTCTAAAGACCAATTTGTATTTCATTATAACTAAATCTTAAAAAAACCGTGATAATAACTTTGACAATGATCAAACACCCTACTCAAAAAAGAAAAAGATAGAGCACTTAAGTAGTTAAGTACCTATGATTTGAAGTTGAGTAATGTAGCAATTAAAGCTATTATTATTAAATAGATTTAAAATACATTATTTGTATTAAAAAGGAAGCAAAAGCAAGCAGAAAGTAGAAACAATATAAAACAATTCAACCCTTTAAGCTCAAAACATCAAACCAGTTATTTTAAATGGAGTAAATTAAAATCTCACGCCATAAAATCCGACGCTCCAATAAAAGGTAGATATGGAAAAAATAAACGGTTACGATTGGTGCAATAACGAGTGTCATTTAATTTTGATTGGCCGCCTCCCGTGCGTGGCATTACTCGAGATTGGAGCGACGTGCAGGAAACGGAAAAAGGGAATTTTGAAATGGTAACTGTATTTTTGAAACGTTGAGTCCTTTTGTTACATTTACAAAAGAATGATAATGAATCTTTTCTTCTGTCTATTCATCTGCCCATTTGTTTATGTGTTTGAATAATATTTAAAGTGCTATTTTTATGTACTTACAAACATAATGAAATCAACCGTATCTACAGTACAATTTAAAAGGATAAATATAAATTTTATGACACTTCCAAATTCCACAACTATTCGATTGCACTTGTATTAAAGTGGTTATTGAGACTTTATTATAGTCATAGTAGTAGATCATAATCATTGTTTTCTCTACGCTCGCTATGTACTGAAAATTTTACTATGCAAAATATTCGTACTTTATTTAACACTACTAAAGATTTATTAAGGATATTTTAATGTTTTAACGTTAGTTCAATAATTTAACATTATTTAAATGATTTACCGTAATGTAGTTAACTTAGTCCCTGTAGCTTCGGGATTAAGAAAAGAGCTACGGTATTCCCTGCCTGATCGTAAAGACGACTATCAGGGGGCTTCTGTCCAGCAGCAGCCAGGGTCCCAGGAAATATGGCGTTGTATGCGTGGCCGCATGCCGCCGTGAACACCTGAAGGTGCAGGAGAGCACATCTGCTCTCCCGAAGATGGGCTCGTTCTGGGAGCCACGCATGTAGGACACCGGTGCGTTTCACTGGAGATCCCGAAGTCCTACGCAAGCGCAGAGGCAGGCCGGTTAGTGCGGTACAAATCCCACATAACCCGGTGTCCTCTCCCTAGGTGCTGGGTACCTTTTGAAGGTTTCCCGTCCGATACCAAAAAAAAGGTTACTACCTAACGATGATGTTACAATGGGTAAATTGGTGCAGTAGTTTTGAGCCTACTCGGTACACAAATAGAAAATATTTCCTCTTTATAATATAAGTATCTAAAATTAACAAAATAAACGCAAATATAACTTCAGTACACCACATTTATAAATAAATGCACGTTTCATCTCAACCAAAACCTAAGCCAACATGACATTGGCAGTTTTGAGTAGTCCCAAAGAGAAATTTAATGAGGACAATTTAAAATTTATTTTTAACCACAACGCGAGGCCCACGGAAGGATGGGGATGGGGTACAGTTACTGCGATACATTTGTATGTATGTACGACGTTCAGGATATAGAGTAAGGAGATATAGACGGGCGGTTTCATTTTTTTCAATATTCAGATTATGGGATGCCGCGTGTGGATTCCAAATTATGGCGTTCGTTTCAAGCCTGCTGCGAAAAAATGCACTGTAAGTGTTTTTATGAAGCAGAAAGCAAACAATTTCGGCACTTCAATGAAACAGGTGCAGACGTGTGTGTGATGTTGGACTGCTAGTAGCATTATTCATTCATTTCAATGCTTCGGAAGACATTTTAAGCTATCGGTCTCGGACGTTAGCTAAATAGCAATAATTAAACATTGTCAAAGTCTTTAACGGCGTGTTGCACACTAGCTCAGCATTCCGCATTCAGCTGGGTATTATGGGGGTGATATTAACACGTTTACTGCGAAGCTCAAAAACATAATATTCCACTCTAGTGCGATACAGGACAATATTGCCATGTCCTGTTATTTTTTCTAGTGCGAAACAAGACAAATGTGTCCGGTACACAATTCTTTTTAAAACTTTTTTTTTTTTCATAAAATTTTTACTTTCTGGCAATTCTTTAACTTTTATCAACATCTAAAAACTTTGAACTATATACATTTCTTTTGGTTCTAGAATTGGACAAATATTTTTTTACTTATAGGTATAAACGTCTTACCGGACTTATATGTCATGTGGCGCACAAGAAGTGGTGAAAATGTTCAAATAGTCGATAAACAGTAGTGGTGTTAAATAAGAAAACAAATATTTATCGATAATACTTTTATTTATAAAGTAAATTAGGCATTTTTTCCCGACTGCGTGAGAAGGAGGGTTATGTTTTTCGAGCATATGCATGTATGTATGTATGTATGTGGGTAAGTATATCCATTTCTTTGGCGCTCCGCACAGCCCAAACGGCTGGACGGTTTTCAACATATGTGGTGTCGTTGAATTTGTTAGGATTGTCATAGTGACAAAGGCTATATAAATTTTCAAAATGGCGTCCTCAAATTTGAAAAAAGGGGAGTGGGGGTTGTTTTTTTCTAACCACAGCAATATGGCAAATTTGAAAAAAGGGGAGTGGGGGGTTGTTTTTTTTCTAACCACAGCAATATGGGTATTAAATGAAAGCTAGTGAAAAGACTATTTCAAATATGTATATATCATTTCTTAAAATTTCTATTATATTTTAAGAAAAATCTTCAAAAAACTAAAAAATCTGAAATTAAATTATTATTATAAAAACAAAAACCCGACTGCTTCAAAAATGAACATATTATATATTTAAATTATATTTAAATAAGTTAAACTAATAATTTTAAGATACTGCACGCGGTGACAAACGATGTTTTGATAGATGTTTCTGTGCCAGTAGGTAACAAAGTAAGTACCTATTGTTTATAAATGTCGATACTGTTAACAAATGTCGACAAACGTCTAAACGATAATAACATCCGTTTCTCACTAATGCATACGTCCTAGCCAACAGTGCGATACCGGACATACACATACAAGTCGTATTCGTCCGGTAACGCATGGAATGCAAAGTTTTTTGGTTCTGTGCGTACAGGTCAAATATGCTATGTACTTTTTTTCTATTGTAATAAGACCATCTGAATGTAAGAAGCAATGATGTTTATTTGTCCCTTTTTAACTCACAGAATATCGTACCTAAAATGACGCCGCACGAGCGAAAAAAACTAGATTTTGGCGCTCGCACCGCGGGAGAGTTCATTACCGGCTATATACGTCCGGTAACGCAGTTAACGTGTTAAGTCCAGTTCAAGCAGCATAATTTTAGAGTACATTATAATGATAGGTTTAATTGCTTTGTTGTACTTATTAATTGAGTACTGCCTACAAGACAGTAGGTGTAACGATTTTGTGAATAACCCATATAAAAAAGATTAAAGAATAAAATAATTAAAATGCATTTCCCCTTATGATCATAAGAATAAAAAAATAATGTAATTGTAATTTAATAGAATACTTAAAGCGGACACGTAGTACCTATACTTAATGATCTGCACTGCTTTTCTGGAACTTACCTGAAAAAGATAAAATCAAACATCAATTCTTAAGCATTAATTAATTAATTAAGTTTTAGAATCTTACTCGATGATGATCATTCACTAAATTAACTAGAGTCATAAATGGTACAAATAATAAAATATTTTTACAAAATCCAATTTATAAACTATATTTCTATCGCTCTTCATAGTTTTGTCAGAAGAAATTCATAGCTCTGTTTTTAAAGGGATATGCGTGTCATGTAAACTATCCATGAAGAAGACATGTCTTCTGGTATGTGGAAAAGCCGCCGGATCCAGAGGGCATAGGATAGGAAAAACATGAGGAGAAGGCATCTTTATATTTCCGAACTCTCTCTTTATATTTCCGAACTCCATCTTTATATTTCCGAACTCCATCTTTATATTTCCGAACTCCATCTTTATATTTCCGATCTCCACCTTTATATCTACAGCAGCCGCAGTGCCACGCACACTTTAAAATAACTTTAAATAGCCTAAAACGTTTTCGAGCAGTGTGTGTTGCCAATGATGGCCTACGGCGCTGAGACATGTTCTTTTACAGTTAGCCTTTTCCATAAGCTCAGCGCTCAGTGCGCGATGGAGAGCTATGAAGAGAAATACCAAATTTATCTACGCGACAGAATCCGCAACGATGAAATCCGTAGACGATTGAAAATTACAGACATAGCCATTTGGCCATATAGTTAGGAGAACCGACAACCGATGGGGAAGAAAGGATCTCGAATGGCGACCACATCTCGGCTAAAGTAGTACAGGCTGCCATCCAACCAGGTGGACTGATGACCTAAAGAAGACAGCGGGAAGCCGCTGGATTCAGAAGGCGCAGAATCGGGAGGAGTGGCAAACGTTAGGGAGGCCTCGTCCAGCAATGGACTACGAAATGAAAAGAAAGGAAAGAAAAGCTTAAAACGCCCGTTTGCACCACACCCATGTACTTCCCTGTGGAGCCTCGTTTGTTTCACTACTCGCAATTAAACCGGCTGAGTGGCGAGGATTGTCGCGCGGCTAGTAAAAAAAAATGTTTTGTCACGAAAGCACTTTTCCACGGCATTACCTGAAGGATACGCGGTGTTCGTGGTACAGTCGCGCTCGTATGCTTTTTAGTTCGTTTTTGAATTTCATTCACAACTTTGAGTTCTCCAATTATAATGAGCTGAGGGATAGTTTTCGCTTTCAAGTATTTTGGGGTTTTGGAGCTGTAGAAGCAACTACTTACAAGGTGTTTGTAGAGATTTCAAAAGACATTAGACAGTATTTCTTTGAGCTTGCTTAGTTCTAAGGTCTTTATTTCCACAAAGTTAAGTTCTCTTAAGCAATCTAGGAAATTAAGTAACATTAGGCGCGATCGGGAATTGGGTAAGTATATTATTATCTTCTAAGTACTAGCTCATAGACGGTATAACTTTCATACAGTAAACGTTTCGGCTTCAATTCAAATTTTCAATTGAACTAAGCCAATTAAAACACAACGCGAAACACATATGGCATGTGCATAAAAATCTACACTAATATTATAATTAGGAAAGATTTGTAATATTTGTATTTTTTATGTTTGTATTTTTGTATGTTTGTAATGAATAAACTCAAAATGTACTGTTCCGATTTCAAAAATTCTTACCATTAGAAAGCTACATTCACTCTGAGTAACATAGGCTACTTTTTACTGCTGGAAAATGCTTCATTCTTACGTGAAAACGGGTAATAGGGTCAACACGGTTGAAGCAACTGGCTAAACGCCTATGATTTAAATATAGCAATGAAGCTTGGGATAGCACATAGGCTATTTTTTATCCTACGGGGACCCATTAAACGGGTCCACGCGGACAAAGCCGCTGGCGAAAGGCTAGCTTATAATAAATTGCCTAGTAAAATTAAAACATTACCTGTAAATAAATTCAAAATATACTTGAAGATATATTAATACAATTAACTATATCACATCAATGAATATTTTTATAATGACCTTCATAAGCTTATAAATGTTAATTAAAGTAATTGTATATTATATAATAATAATTATTATTATTTATTGTAATAAAACTGAGTATGACGTAATAATTTATCTTAATAGTTTATTGGAAATTTTTTTTTTAAATATTTGTATGCTAACTTTGGCTGAATAAATATGTATCCTAAATATTTTTTGTGACACCTACTGTTTGTACCTTACTTATTCAATGCAAATAAATAATGTTTTACAACTTTTCTTTTGTTAAATTCTCTTGAAATTTACAATTCCATTGTTTTGGTAGAAAGGTGCAGTTCTCCACCAAACATAAGATACTGGAGAAACAGCGCCACTGTTTTCGAACACAGGCAAGGAGTGGGTTGTCAATAACTTGCTCAGATTGTCTGCGGATTTCTGCCATGCAGAAATCTTTCCTCTTTCAGATAAAAACCTCTTTTATCTCTACTAAAGTTAGATCAGCGCCGAACATTGCTTTCAACCTTTAATGTAGCTACTCTTCTTCACTCACTAGTTACAAATTTTCAATTAGAATCCACTAAAGGGAGTCTACCGTTAAAAGTGACAATTCCAGCTAACTCTCTTTAATGAAGGAACAAAAAATGGAAGATGCCATCGTCGCTCGCAAATCCGATTACGGGCTACACTTTGGGAAGCACTGCGGAAATGTTGCTATCGGGAAAGTAACTTTGTACCCAGTGAAATAAAGTGTATTTTACTTTGATACTTTCACTTCAAATGTATGTATAATGGTCATTGATGATACTTTACGCAATTGAATGCTTGATAAAACCTACAGTACTAATGGCTTTTAGTTACAAGCTGTAATTATTATACAGTTTGCTTTTCTTAGTACAGATAAACTAAAAGGTATTTATGTTATAGGCCGGTTTCGTGCTAACACAAAACACACAAATGCATTTACATGTTACGACGTCCCTTGAAGTCACGTTTTTGTGTATTTGTACTTCACAGTCAGAATTTTGAAAGCGACCTATACCTCTCCTGAAACCAACAATCATTGATCTAATCTCACAAGACTCATTACAGGAAAGGTTCTGCTTTAAAGGCTGATGGTTACCGCATCTTCCATTTTGTACAATAAGTTAAAATATCCTGACTTTCGCAACAAAACAACATTCGACCCAACAATCCAAATTCATTAACTAACAATAGTTACTTAACCATAACCGACTAAACTACTACAAAGAACAATCACTCAAGTAAATTTCGGCACGCGCCGTCAAAATAGGCCTAACGAACTAGTTCAATTATCAAAAAGTGATAATTGAGAACGATTATCTTCGCCATATCGTAATTCGGGAGGGCTTGTCAAATTACAGTGATCTGTGCCATCCCTCGCTCGCCTAATGACATATCATGAGGGTCGTAACTCGTTTCATCAAATTGCATTGCGTAAATACGGAACTTGTTTCGTAAATAGTGAGTACATACATAGATGATCTTCTTTTCTAATAAGATCTCTTGCAGTTGGGTCGTAAAGTTTCGTTTACTGCAAAGTAAGTGATAAATACCACTGATACTCTTAGTAAACTATAATTATATTAACGGCTGATGAATTGGGTCCACTCTGAGGCTTCGTTTCAAATGTTGAGCATAGATATCCCTTAATAATTTGAGAGTGCCTTTTTTGTATTGCCCCCCCCCCCTCCCCAATTCTGGGGGAACCTTCAAAATGTACCTGGCACCTTGGGAGAGGATACCGAATAATGTGGGATTTTACCGCATTAAAACTCCCTCGATAGCTTGCCTCTGCGCTTGGGGAAGACTCCAGGATCTCCAGTGGAACGCACCGGTATCTTCCACGCGCGGCGCCCTGGAACGGGCCCATCTTTGAGAGAGCAGATATGCTCTACTGCATACTCCTATGCTTACAGACGGAGGATGCTTCCTTTTAGTCGCCTCTTACGATCAGGAAGTGCATACCGTAGCTCTATTCTTAATCCCGAAGCTACAGGGACTAATTGGGGCTGACTCCATCTCGCTGCTGGAATGTCTATTTTCAAAGATGTTACGCTGTCACATGTTACTATGTGACCTATACAGCTTCTCCCAGCTATCTATAGACAAGAACCGGGACCTGAACGACAGTCTAACGTTCTTTTGGAAAGCGCGGAAACGAATACATAAAGAAATTTCTACTAGCATTCATCATACTTTATACCGATCGAATCCATTTTGCTTAGTTATATGATCACATGGCTTTGTTAAGAGTACATCACAGAATTAATGGAGATTGAAGTAATAAAATAGTAGAATTGTCACAATACCACTTGGCCGATTCAATGTAACATTGCGGCCATTCTACTTTTTTATTACTTCGATCGGTCATCATTTGCTCCGTCGAAGGACCGCGACCGCTCCGCAACTCGATCGCCATCTGTCTCCATTACTGCCTTCCGTGACAGCGGAGTTATTGGGCTAACAACAGTTTCTCATCAAATAACGTTTCTTTCAAATGGCTTCTTTTTAAATACCTAATTTCATAAAAGGTTAGTGTAATTCTGAAATTCATCTTACTACAAGCACGGAACCCGTCCACGTCCATCGCTTTGTTGAAAAAGGTTGTTTGTCTATGGCACTAATGCTTTTCACTACTAGTAGTGTCACGGGTAATTTTAATCTTGTTTTTACTGGGTTCATAAAGATACAAATATTTTTAACACCCGCTGTGGGATGTTAAGCTGGGGTCCCACGGCCTGCTTTCTCACAGGTCAGACCGCGCCAGGCCAGGCCAACAGGCCGTGGGAACCGACGCATCCGATGAGGCCTGTGGTGGCCTGTTGTCGCCCGTCCGATCCATCGGGAGTCGGTAAGTTCAAAGGCGCGGCGCGGCGCGGTGCGATGATGCCTGTCGCGACCTGTACGGGCGCGTCTGCGTCGGTTGTAATCGTTCATTTCACCTGCTGCGGCGCCTGCGTGTACACAATCGCACATGATGGGGTGGACGAATGAGCTCATATTCGAGTTTTTAACTCTTTATGAAAATGAACCAGCGCTTTGGAATAGTGCGTCGCCTCAACATAAAACAAGAACGATGTCCATGATGCATGGTTACGCTTAAAAATAATTTAAAAGATGGAACCATCCCTATACCGGAGTTAAAAAGAAAATTTAATGTCTACAGACCTACAGAAATCCGTATCACTTAATATGTTGGAATGTCAGTCAACAGGCCGCACCAGGCCGGCACATGCCATGGGAATGCTCAGTACGGGCCGTGACAGGCCTACTCAGGCGGGGCGACGTCTGGCGCGGCCTGTCGCCTGTCGGGCCGTGGGACCCCAGCTTTTAAAAACTGCCTACAAATCTTCCGGTACTGCTATTTATTGACAACAACTGAGTGCGACAGCTTAGCGTAATTCACGAATCACGGAAATGCAAATAAACTTTACTATTAAGACTTATCAGTTGACTTGGAAATCTTGAGTTGGGTCTCACCAATTTAATTTAGCTGTGTCAGCATTTTACCCTAGCGACATAATCAATAACAACAGAATTTTTAAAGATTCAAGTTATCATGTTCTGTGTCACGAAGTTCGTTCGGTTATTAATGTTGTGAGGCGTGCACGTGCACATTGTTTTAGTGTGCGTAAATTTGGGATCGCTAACATATTTCTTTGCTAACGCTTCAAAAGCTTATGCACATAAGCGCCCTTGTCAGTACACTTCATTACTACTGTTAAAAATTATAATCAAATAAAAAAATAGAATAATCTGTAATAAAAGATTATAATTGCCCCAATATCACTTCGGATCGGTACGATCGGTCATTGTTTGCTCCGTCGAAGGACCGCTACCGCTCCGCAACTCGATCGCCATCTGTCTCCATTACTGCCTTCCGTGACAGCGGAGTTATTGGGCTAACTACAGTTTCTCTTTAAATACAGTTTCATTCTAACGGTTTCTTTTTTAATAATTCCATAGACAGCTCTAGTAGAAAGCTGCAATGTATTTATGTTTCACTAGTAAATGTCGCATTATCTTTTAATAATTGAAGAGTACTTGCCGTGATCCACAAGCGGTCTCTTTATAAATTTGAATTAATACGTGTACATCGTAGGACTTGATAAAATCTATTTGTATTTTATTTTTATTTTTATAAAGTTAAGTCGCATAAAACTTTAACGGAAATTGAATTAAATCCAATTTCGTACTCAATTTGTCGACGTCAGCAACGCGTAATGGAAACAGATGGTGCTATTGACACTGCAGACTCCGCGGTCTTTGCCATTAATTATTTACTTTACATAATTAGATTAATGTTACCACCTCACCCTTACAAGCTATTTCCATTTAGGATTGCCGGCCAGACTTACATGAGGCGACCATCAGCCTCCGGAGTAGCAGCGCAACTGCATACGACCTCAGGCATAGCTCAGGCCTGATTAAGTTTGAGTATCCATGAGCTGCGGCTTACCTCGTTGTTTGGATGTTCATCTGTTACTACATTTCACTACATAGAATAAATCAATGTCACTTTCCACTGTATCTTTCCCTATATAATGCTAAGATCTTTAAAACTACGAAACGGATTTTGATGCGGTTTTTTAATTAATAGTGATTAAAGAGGAAGGTCAATTTCGTATATAATACATGCATAATATAGAAGAGAAATACTGATAAATTTAGAGGTTTCTAATGCGTGTGGTAAATAAACTCTTTTTTTGCGCTTATGAAAGACATGGGCCTTGGGTAAAAATAGATAACAACCATCCTATGATGGTTGCTATTCAACGGGAACCTATAAAACAGGTCCACGCGGGTGAAGCCGCCGGCGGAAGGCTAGTTAATCGATAAAAGATCACAGTTTCTTACCAATGTAAACTCAGAGCTACAAAACAATAAAACTTGTTACGCATGTGGCCTTGGACACGAAGCATAAATAAATATTATTGCCACCAGAGCCCTTAGTGTAAGTTTGAAAACGCGCAAACGTTACTACTGCGTCCGAGTTAAAATTGGACAGATAGATCTTAACCTGAAAGGAGTAAGGTCGATAATTAAATTCTTAACGCAAACGCGATAGTAACGTTTTTGCGTGTGCAGACTTACACTAAGGCCTCAGTTTATCACTTTACTAACTTTCTTATTCCTATTATAGTTTTCAGGTCAGAAATGAAACGATCATTCTTTCGTTCGTTTCTTCAAATGTTCTTTCATCAAATGTTCATTATTGTGTCATTCTTCGCCGAAAGTAAAATGGAACGTCTTGTAGTTGTCCAAAGGGGCCGGATAGTGAAAAATGTAGAATCGTGTTGTAAATTGAAATATTATGTAAATAGTTTGGAAGGAAGGGTGTTAGGAAGGGTGGCGAGGCAATGAATGGCGTCTTGCAGTTTCTATCGCGTGGATTAGAACGGTACGCTGATTTACTTAACTGTATAGAGATGGCATGGTAAGTTGACTCCTGGTGGGGGGGGGGGGTTATTTGGAACTCCGTGGCTGACACCCATGCTTCTATAATTTACTCGCTTATTTGTTTGTACTTTCATCTACATATTATATTTTACTGGTAACGTAAAAAAGTATGAAAACAGATAAAAATTGTAATAAACTTTATTTGGTATATGTAACGTAATTTTTTTATATTACAAACAGACTCTCCAATTTTATATATTTATGTAGATACATATATAGATATTATGTCCACCAACACTTTCCTAACTAGACTGGTGGAGTATGAATTTTACATAAATAACATGAAATGAAAAGTATATTAACATCCTGGGTAATAAATAATAAACACTTTATATTTGTCATTGTTCTACGGCCATCGGCTGACCGTCATCCGCTTTGGGTGCGCTAAGGCTTATATGGGCTAGGAGAAAAAATTAAAAAAATTAAAAAAAGGAAAAAGCTAAAATATTGTTTTTTCTTCTTTAAGAACCATCGATATACAATTGAAAATAACGAGGCAGATTATACTTAACTATTTTAGTGAGACTTGTTCAAATTGTTTATGTATACGATGAAAGAGCAAGTATAGCTTTATACTAAAATAAAAATATTATTGATGTAGGCAGTATCTTATAACATAAAAGAATTAATAATAATAGGAACTTTAAAATAAACTGCTTTAATAAAATAAAATAATCTTCTACGAAACGCACAACGGTATTGGAGTCTCCGAAGAAGGGAACAGCGAATTAGAGTTGCTCAATCGGTTTTCTTTTGAAAAGGCCATAAAATTCCACAGACACCCGTAGCGCGGAAATCAAACGCCATTGTGAGGCCGATGAGGGCAATCGCACCCCTCTGATGCATTTACATTTATATGAAGACCTCTTAGTGTAGGCCGCCCGTGTGGGTTTTGAGGAACGCTTTAGAAAGTACTATTAAGGTGATGGATGATAGATTTAAAAACAATTGATTTTAAGAACTGATCGGAATCGGAGCTAGGAGCCTATGAGAGTTAAATTTATATCCCGTGAATACTTCATGGATTGGTAGAATGCTATTAACATCCTAATAGGTAGAGTGTGAGGTAGAGTAGAGTCTTAAGAAGTGTACGGACTTCAGACGGTCTCGGTAAAGGCAGCTTAGCCACGTACGGATCGCGACGAGGCTACGTTGATAAATAATAAATAGATAAATTAATATTAGACATAAAATTCACAAATTGTGACTTTGTATAGCTATAACAACTTCTTTGTGAGTGTAGTAAAGAACCATTCAAAGCTGAACATTTTGAAAATCTTGCATAAAAAATGGCCAAAAATGTATTCTTCCATTATTTTTGGTGATAAGCAGGTGTTCATAAAAGGAAAAATCTGAAAGAAAGAATGTTATAACAGAGTAGATACAAGTTTGTATGAGCCTCTCTATGCACAAATCTGATTCGCAAATTTCTGGTTTTAAAAGAAATGGCTGCAACCCTTTTTGCGTCCCACTGCTGGGCACAGGTCTCTCCCCATTATTGGGGAGGCCTGGAGCTTACTTCACCACGCTGCTCCAATGCGGGTTGGTGGAGATGCGGGTTAGTGGCCAACCCGCTGTCGGATGTTTTTCAAACCGCCCATAAGGCCTCCGACAAGGTTTAACGACTGTTATCTATCGACAACAACCGGGACCGACGGCTTAACGTGCCCTCCGAAGCACGGAAACGCGCATGAGATTATTTGCCACTAGCGGTCACCCATCTCACATCAGATCGCGCCAGTTTGACTTAGCTGCATAGATCGTTTGCGTTCTACGCTAACCGCCGGGACATGCGCGCTTCGAAACTTTAAAATAAATATAGCCCTAAAACTTTGTAGGTGGTACAGTACTATAACTGTTTGACCGGGTAGGTACCGCCACTGCAAGCAATTTTGTTATGTTTTGGTGGGAAGGTGAGTTTGCTAGACTGACATGAGGCGACCAAGTGCCTTCGAAGTAGCAGCGCAACTACGTACGACCTCAGGCAAGTCTTAAGATTGCGTGGACGTCAGCAACCACTTGACTGAACTGAGCACTCAACTGAATTAAAAAAAACCTTCAAGCCTCATAATTGTAATCAAGAGTATGACACATGATGAGACAGTCAAACGGAATCGCTTGACAAGGACACGTCTCAGGGGATCCTCCGAAATGTCGGAGCGGCTTAACATGTCCACAGGATTTCGACGACAACTGGTATACTGATATACCTATAGATGTGATGAGATTTGGAAAACTCGAGATCGGCAAATGGTTAACGAAGTAGGTACGATATTCGCTGGAGTCCCTTTTATGTTCAATTGCTGGGCAAAGGTGTCACCTCATTATTGAGGAAACCAGGAGCTTACAACACCACATTGCCCCAATTCCTGTTGGTGGTGGATTAGTAGCTAACCCACCGTTGGATGTTTCCAAACTGTCCATAAGGCCTCCAAAAAGCAAGAAAACACGTATGAAAATTTTATCACTAGCGGTCATCCATCCATCACACCATAACGTTTATATTCTATGCCCAGCCCTTTACCATACATTACCATACATTTGTACATCTATACTAATATTATAAAGAGGAAAGATTTGTATTGTTGTATGTTTGTATTTTTGTATGTTTGTAATGAATAAACTCAATATGTACTGTTCCGATTTCAAAAATTCTTTTACTATTAGACAGCTACATTCACCGTAACATAGGCTACTTTTTACCGCGGGAAAATGCTTCAATTTTACGTGAAAACGGGTAATAGGGTCAACGCGGTTGAAGCAACTGGCTAAACGCCTATGATTTTAATATAGCAATAAAGCCTAGAATAGCACATAGGCAATTTTTTATTCTACGAGGACCCATTAAATGGGCCCACGCGGGCGAAGACGCTGGCGGAAGGCTAGTAAATAATAAAAAAATACTTGAAGGGAACACTCAGTAAGCGAGTCCGAACTGCACTTCAGTTTTCAAAGCAAATGAGTGCAATCAAAACACTTACAATATAGGTTTAAAAAGCGTTATGATTTAATATTATGCATTACACCAACCCACTACCATAAGAATGCCACTACCATGATGATCACAATTCCAACCCTTATTGCTATCGAATTTGGACCATAATCGCGTGATCTGATCAAATTTGCAGGAACATATAATAACGTTGGCGATTTGCATACATTAACCGGTGGCGGCCTTAGAAAATTTGCCGAAATTACACTAAATATTCATGAAAGTCGTTATATTGGGATATGTTTTTTTAACACGCGAGATCCGAAATTACGTTTATTCTATCTAGATTATGTTTGTCGATAGAGGCACAAAACCTGTTTTGACTCTATGCGGAAATTGACTCAATTCAGTGGTAAATAAACATTCTAAATTCCACCATAAGGTAAGCAATTACAGCAATAGCTATCAGTGTGTAAAATAAATAATAATTGTATATTCATAAAGTATACGAAGAAAATTTCTAGTAAGTATCTCAACTGTCCATTTTGTTTATTAATCATTGTATCGCTTAAAGTACTGAAGCTATCTACATAGAAATATAAAATTTTGACAGAGGGGTAGCGATTTTGAATTTTTTTTAAAGATTCGACCCTGAATGTTAAAAGTTTGTTTTGAAAATCAAACAAAGCATTAATAACGGGGAGAAACTCGTGCCCAGCAGTGATGCAAAAAAGGGTTGCAGCCATTATTATGAAATTTGGTGCTGAACTTTTTGGTTGATAAAAAAACAAATAGAAATAACATAACCCATACTAAAATAAAATAAAAGATGAAAGTTAGTATGGAAAAATCTAGTTAGTTTAAACATAAACTGTATTTTAAATTATATTTTGCGAGTCGTGAAATAATAATATACTTGTAATAAAAAATAATAATAATGTACTTATGTCCATATTTTTTAATACTTATACTTCCTAGATTTATGGTGAACAAAGGTTTAAAAAGTATTGCATAATTGATTTCTTTTAAATCTAATTTTCTTCCATTACCTCTTTCAATTTTTTCTCAGGTACTAAAACATAACTCGTATCAATAAATAATAGTGAAATGGAAAATGTCACTTCCAGTTTAATATGGAAGAAATACAAAATTTTAACCGAATGCTAAGTTTACTAAACATAAACAAATCCGCGTCCTTAATCACGCAAAAGCCGACTTTAATACGTTGCAATACAATTTAACCATGCAGAAAACCTAACAGTGTCGAAACAACAATGGTACAGTCGAGAGGACAAAGCGTTGCGTAAACAAAGAGATGACCTTTGTCTTCACGGGCTAATGGAGTTTTTGTACGCAAAAATTATGCGCAGGTCGTATGTGGTATTAGCATGGCTGACTTAAGCGGAATATTAAAAAATACTTCAAAATTTGTGGTGTCTTACTGTAAGAGTTATCCACAAGAAATAGCAGAATTGCGGATTCCAAAGATTAGAATTAGGTCTTTATACACACTAAAATCACACTATATTGGAATGAACCCAGTCATTGAATTGGATGACTTTTCTTTAATTTGCGATTAATACTTGTCTGTTTCGACATTTTCCAACTTAAAGAAATTCTCACTGTAATTAACAATATCCACTTGAGAATAACTTGTCAGAGGACGCGTGTATTTCTTTTTCTATGTTAAATATCATACATATTCTAGCTAAACATTAAACCCGATCCATCTTAAAATCTGGTAAAACAGACAAACATTAGTGCTGAGCTCTAAAAGAAAAAAATAAGAAGATTTAAAAAATCAGTAACCGGAATTATTATTTTTAATCTGCACTTAGCCAGCGTGGACCATCTCGAGAGAGAAGACCTGTGCCCAGCAGTTGAAAATAGTAATAACAATTGAAAAAACCTATCTTACTAAAATTTTAAAGACTCGCTTCTGTCGACTTGTAACCTAACGCTAGCAATACAACAAATGCTAAAAGCCATATAAAAAAGTATCGCTGGTTGAGATACCTTTACAATCATGTTTCATGACGGATGTACAAAGGGCCAATATGTTGTACCATCTGTTTCAAGTAATTTGAATAGCCGTTGTTCCCGACTGTACGTCATTGGTAGCTATTGTCATTTTTCAGTCCGATAAATCATTTGAAGTTAAAAAGAGTCCTATCCCTTTCATCTGTATTAAAAGGACATGGTATCTTTTTGTTTTGATTTATGTGTATGAGTGTACTGTTACGGGGTTAATTTAAAGTCCCTTTTTAAAAAACAATATTTTAATTAACTAAAAAGAAACAATTAGTTATTTAGAATTTTGGGATCCTTTGGCAGACGCGCGTGTTAAAGATTCGATTGTCATAGACTGACTTCCGGGGATAGACTAGTGAATGGAAGGGAAAGCGGAGCTTATATAGGTTTAATAAAGTATGGTCAGCATTTATGCTGGAAAAGGAAGAACAGGAGTGGGTGGACAGGTCAGCAGTATCCCTTACTGGGACCGGGTATAACATTTCCCCCCATTAGGTAAACTTCGGGCAATGTTCCGAAGTTTATGGAATAGAAATTACACAGAAGTGCGAAGAGGAGGAGCTGGATGAGCTCGAGGAGCTGGAGCGGATTCATCAGGATCAGTTCCTGTTTCTATATTGCGGATATCCTCATTGGATTTTTTAATAATTTTTAATGGTATTAAAACCGCTCGGCTGCTGCCAGATTTACATTTTATAGTAAAAAGATAAATTTTATAAAAGATAAACAAAGTTATTAAAACTAATACAATAATAGTGATTATTGAATAATGTGCCCCGTACTTCAGAATGTGAGGTGTATTTATCTCTAATTCTGTATTTAATAAAGATTTTATTAATGTATTTTTATCAAATGCCATATCATCTAAGTCTAAATTTTTAAGCGTTGTAGGAGGCATATTATTATATTTATCATTAACAATGTTTTTGATTTTATTAAAGTTACAACAAGAATCATTTATTAAATTAAAATCTGAAGTTACATTAGGAATTGTTATATTAAAATAATTTGAATTTGGAATTAATATGGTATTTAGACAATATCCGGTACAAAGTCCGGGTAAGGAAAGTATTCCTGTACCAAGAATATTTGTTTCAAATGTTTCGGAATTCAAACAATCAATAAAAAGTCTACTGGATGTGGATTGAACAAAGATCCACCTATTTCCGAAAAGTTTCTTCCATAAATCTATTTTGCCGTAAATTAACTTAGTGTTACATTCACTGGGAATTTCACTGATCACTTTTGATAATAACTCACTTTCACAAGTATGATGTGCGTCCACCGCGTATATGTTAGAGATTTCACAAATGTATTGTCCGCTCGCTACAAGAATACACTTATCTAAAGTGTCCAAATTACAAAAATGCGTTTTGTCTTTGGTCATGCCAATATATCTAAAATTAGGAATTATTAAACTAAAAGTATCGGGCTTTACAGAGTTATGAGGCACAGGTAAAGGAATATTATGGAACAGGTTATATTCCTTATTAAATACTAAAGGTATACGTAATACAAAAGTTATTCTATTATTTAAAAAGTAACATACAATCTTAGATACATTAATAATAGTATGTATCGAGCTTAAGTCTAACTTAGCTGGCAGTTCCAAGTTATTAGGAATATGCCTATGGTTATCAGCAAGTTCTCGGAATAACTGCTGAGGTGTTATCATGGCAGGATGCAGAATGTTTTGACTACTGAACAGGATGGAATTAATGATGTCGTCTAATTGAAATGATACGGTCATCATTGATATGTCTAGACAGTTGAAGATTGAATTAATATTAAGTTGACTTTGCATAACATTTGCTTCCCGAGAAATATTGTTTAGGCTTGATGATAAATTAAACATAGCTTCATTTAATCTGTCTTCATTAAATTTAATTTTGTTTACAGTAGCGTTAAAATTTGATATGACTGAATTAGTAACCAACATATTTTGCTTCATTAATGAATTAAGTTTTTTCTCATTATTAATGACACTTTCAATTGCATTATCGTAATTAAGAGCATCATTTTCATCTAAAGTGCCAAATATAGTTTTCATCATGGTTCCGATACCCCCGAACCAGCTGCGTTTAGTTTTGGGACTAAATAAATGTGATAAGGATGAAAACTGTTTCTCTATATCTTTCAATCTTAATCCTATGGGCTCAAACATATTTTGACATTCCATTAAATTTAAAGTTTGCTTACAAATATCTTTAGCCAGCTTAATAGTTGAGTTTAGATTTTCAATATGCGGTTTAATGTGTGCAATATCTAATGGAATAATTACATTTAACTGACCGCCATTTATCTTTAGTTCTCCTAAATAATCAAAGAAGATGCCGGAGCCAGAAGTTATATGTTGAATATACTCATGTTGTGACATAGCGGAAGAGAAACTGAAAATAATAATAACTAAGGTAAGTATAAGGTAAGTACTAATTACTTAATTGTAATTTAAGAACTAATCTAAATTTTTTTTTTCAGGACATTTTCGTGTCGCCGAGTACCATGTAAAAGGTAAGTATAATAATTGAAAAGGTAAGTATAAAATTAAAATAAAATGTTTAATTAATTTTAAACCTAGTATTTTAAGATAATTACTTGTATAGTATAATTAATTAATTATTTGTATATGCAGGTTTCAACTCATCATAATGATGTGTTACATGTCTCCGATTAATTAATAGAGTTAATGTATTGTTCCCATTAATTTTAATGACCTTATAAGGTCCCTTCCACAATGGAGAGAGAGATTTTCTCAATCTCGCGTGGTTCTTTAAATAGACATAATCTCCTACTTTATATCTTATAGGACGAGTACGGGAGTCATAATAGGTTTTAGAGTTTGCCTTAGAACGGCGGATATTCTCCAGAGCTTTGTCGTGGGAGTATTTTAACCGGTTTTGGAGCATCCTAACATATTCCGGGTAGGTTGCACCGGGTGTTTCTTCAAATAATGTATTTGGAATAAAAGGTTTTCGACCAAACATTAACTCATAGGGAGTATAATGGGTTGTGCTATGAACTGCTGTATTATAAGCCAGCATGGCTGTATAAACGTAACGAGGCCAATTTGTTTGATCATCATTTACGTATGACTTCAAATACTCTTTCAGAGTAGAGTGACTTCTTTCAAGTGCACCTTGGGTCTGCGGGTGGTAAGGTGAGGACCAGAGTTGTTTTATCTTTAGGAACTCACACGTTTTCTTAAATAACTCAGCTGTAAAGTTAGTTCCCTGATCAGTTAAAATCCTTTTAGGTAACCCAAAGATAGAAATAAAATGAAGAAGACATTCACTGGTTTCTTCAGCTGTAGTACTGCGGATAGGGTAAGCTATCGAAAATTTTGTCAGGTCGTCTTGTAGGGTAAGGATGAACCTTAATTTAGCTGGACCTGCTTCTGGAAGTGGCCCTACGATGTCGAGACTGACACGTTCACAAGGTGCAGTCGAGGTGCTGGTAATCTGCATGGGAGCACGATTTACCCTTCTAAGAGCTTTGTTCTCTTGGCAGGACTTACACTGCTTAACGTAAGACTCTATGTCACTTCTCATGCCTTTCCAATAAAACATATCTTTTATTCTATTATACATCCGGGCGGAACCCAGATGACCTGCAACCGGTATATCGTGATTATCACGAAGAATTTTCTTTACTTCTACAGGTGTTGGGTAAGTGATATTATCATGATAAATATTAATTTTTATATTTGTATTATGGAATAAATAGCTAATCATATTATAAATTTTAGTAAACGAGTGTTTTTCAAAAGGGTTCTTAAGATCTGAAATCCCTATTTCATCTGTATTACTAGATATTAAAAGTTCATTTCTAATATTTTTCAGAGTTTCAAATATCTCCGGGTAACGAGCTTCATCAAAGTGATGAACCTTGGTGAACAAAAGAAGGTAAGTTTTATTATTTAATTCTATTTTATAAAAAGAATGTAATTGTTTTTCGTTATTAATTATTTCTTTTTTATTTTCAGATTTATCCAGGACTTCTAGAACAAAAGGGTTCGACTCGTCGAGGTCGATAGATGTTGGGATTAAAAGAACTTTACAATTACTTTTTAAAAGACTTTCATTGTGTTCTACAATTTGGGTGTTAAATGTTTTGTTTTTATCAGCAATGGTTTTTAAAAAGGTTGTATAATCGTCTGTCCGAGGACTTAAATTTGGAGATGAAATAATATCTGCGAAGGGTTCTATTTCAGGTTCTTCAACAACGGGTTCTACAACATGTTCTTCAAGAGGTTCTACTACTACGGGTTCTAATGATGATTCTACGGGTTCTTCAATAATTAATGGGTCAGGAGTAGGTAAGTCTGTAAGTGGGTCTTCGTTTATTATATCATCTAATCTAAATGAAGGAGGTGAGATTAAAAGGTCGTTAAGGTCTCGGTCTAAGTCGTCAGGTTGTTGAACCGGGTCGACGGGTTGTTCAGATCCTATTTGTATAGGGTTAACCGGGTATCTGGAAAGAGCATCTGCGTTGGCATTTATCTTGCCCTTTTTGTATTTTATGTCATAGTTATACTCTTCCAGTTTTAGACGCCATCTGACAAGTCTAGAACCTGGGTCTTTACAATTAAATAACCATTGAAGTGGTTTATGATCGGTTACTATTGTGAAACGGTTTCCGTAAAGATAGGGACGAAAGGTTTTTGTTCCAAAAACTATGGCGAGACATTCCTTTTCTGTGGTGCTATAATTTGTTTCAGCCTTATTAAGTGTCCGGGATGCAAAAGCAATCGGACGGTCTTTCCCAATCTCACCCTGGGATAATATTGCTGAGATTGCAAAACCGGATGCATCACAGGTGAGTACAAATGGTTGTGAAAAATCCGGATAAACCAATATTGGTGCTGTTACTAATTTATTTTTTAAAGATTCAAAAGATAATTGTTGTTCATTATTCCATATAAATTGGATATCTTTTTTCAAGAGGGTTGTTAAAGGTTTGGCTAATTTAGAAAACTGTGGGATGAACCTACGGTAGTATGAAATAAGCCCAAGAAAGGATTTAATATCTTTTTGGGTTTTTGGAACCGGAAATTGTTCCACGGCCTTGACTTTTTCCGGGTTTGGTTTGACACCATCACCGGTTATGATGTGACCTAAGTAGGTCACTTCTTTACGAAGAAACTCACATTTGTCCGGTTGAAGTTTCAGATTAAACTGTCTTAATCTCTTGAACACTTTGCTTAATTTTTCTATGTGTGACTTAAGGTCATATGAATAGATAACTATGTCGTCCAAGTATACATAACAATGAATACCCTGTAGGCCGGATAAGACGGTATTCATCAGCCTTTGAAAAGTGGCTGGAGCATTTTTAAGGCCAAAAGGCATTCTTTTAAATTGGAAGTGACCTTCGGGAATACTAAATGCTGTTTTTTCTGCATCCTTTGGGTCTACTTGGATTTGGTGGAACCCTGAGGCTAAGTCCAGGGTGCTAAAATAGGTACTATTGCCTAATTGGTCAAGTATCTCATTAATTTGAGGTATAGGGTATGATTCACCAATTGTTATGTCATTAAGTTTGCGATAGTCTATGACTACTCGCCACTTTCGTTCTCCAGATGCGTCCAATTTTTTGGGGACGACCCATATTGGAGAAGACCAAGGGGACAAAGAAGGTTCTATAATATCTTGGTCTAGCATTTTCTTCATCTGTGAACCTACTTCTGCCTTATGGCATTGAGGAAATCTATATGATTTTGTATTAATGGGTATATCTGAGCTAGTTTTAATTTGATGGGTAAGAGCAGTAGTAAAGGTCAATTTGTCATGAGGAAGGTGAAAGATGTCGGAATAATCATAGCATAAGTTAAGGAGGTTGTCTAATTCTTCGGAATTAAGATGAGATGTTCTTAATGACTCTAGAACTTCTTGGGTTCTATTAGAGAAGTTATTAAAATTATTAATTGGTTTAATGTCACAACTGTTAATTGGTTCTAATTTTAAGTTTAAATTTGATTTAACATTAATTGGTTTATCAGTTGTGTTTAAAATAGAAATATTAATTCTGTTGTTTGGTTTAACTTTAACTAAACAGTTTGATATAAGAACACTATCCGATATATGCTGATTTAATATCAAGCCTTCCTTAATTTCAGGGTTGTCGACAGAACACTCAATAATTGTTTCTGTTCTGGGATTTATTATATATGAAGGTTCATTAAAAGATAACTGTATTGTATAATTATTAATTAATAAAGTACCTGAATTATAATTAATATGACAGTTATGTTGCATAAATAAATCATTACCAATTATTCCGTCATACGGGAGATTTAAGTGCTCAAACACGTGAAATTTATGCTCTACTTTATTTTCATTTAATTTAAGTTTTAATTTAATAAAACCGAGACTTTTTAAGGCTTCATCTTTTGAGTCAATTCCTTGCACTGAGACATCACTAGGAGATACATTAATGTCATTTTTAATGCATGATTTTTTTATGAGGCATAGTGATGCACCTGTATCGATTAATAAATTTAAGGGTTTTGTATTTGCAGTTGTATAGACCCTTATATGAGGTAAGTACCTTTCTTTATCGATAATTTTATAAATCTCTCGGTGGAGAGTTTGGGCCTGATTACATATTTGGTCCCTTGATTTTAAAATTGAAGGTAGGGCGCTTGTTTGGGGCTGGTTACCCGTGTGGTCCCTTGAATTTGAATTTAAAGATTGGGCGCTTATTTGGGGCTGGTTACCCGTGTGGTCCCATGAATTCAAATTTAAAGATTGGGCGCTTATTTGGGGCTGGTTACCCGTGTGGTCCCTTGAATTTGAATTTGAAGATTGGGCGCTTATTTGGGGCTGGTTACCCGTGTGGTCCCTTGAATTCAAATTTACAGATTGGGCGCTTATTTGGGGCTGGTTACCCGTGTGGTCCCTTGAATTTGAATTTAAAGATAGGGCCTTGGTTTGGGACTGGTTACCCGTGAGTACCCTTGAATTTAAATTTGAAGATAGGGCCTTACTTTGGGACTGGTTACCCGTGAGTACCCTTGAATTTAAATTTGAAGATAGGGCCTTAGTTTGGGACTGGTTACCCGTGAGTACCCTATATTTAAGAGAAGAAGAATGATGAAGAGTTTGTGGCGTGCCTTTTATTGATATTTGTCGCGCTCGACACGTAAGCGGGACGCCTACTCGTTTAAATATTCTTCGTTAACAGCAGTATCGTCAAGGTCTACTTCGTCGTGACCTTCTTCTTCTTCTGCATAATTGACCCTATTAAATGGGTTTGGTTTTTTAAATTGAGAGAAATTTTGAGAGTTCTTTCTTCTGAAACAATTATTTATATCGTGGCCTGTCTTTTTACAAAAACGACAGAATAAATTACCAGGCCTATTTGAATGTTGATTTTGATTAGATGAGGCTTGATGTATAATGGGTCTCGAAGGACCTGGTCTAGGCTTAAGACCTAATTTGGGTTCTGTAGAAGAACTTTTATATAAACTTTGTTGAATACGTTCTTCTGAAATTGCCATATTTATGGCCTCATTAAGAGTTTTTGGCGACCTGCATCTAACTATATTGGATATACGAGGGTGTAAACCCATTAAAAAGTGATGGAGGGCTAGATCCTCCATTGCTGCGCAACGGCCTAAAAGCTCTTTGGGCTTAGTATTGGACAACGTAATTTCGGTAAGCAGCTGCGATAGATATGTCTCTATTCGCAGAGAAAATTGGCTAACATTATCTTGTGGGCCCTGCTTGCTCTCTTGTAGGTCTGTGAGTAAATGAGCATAATGTTTGCGCTCACAGAATTGAGTTTTCAGAAAGTCTTTTAACTGTTCCCAGCTAACGAACTCTTTTATAGAGCAAGCAACTTCTGCTTTACCCTGGAGCTGGCTTATAATATATTTAAATAAAATTGGCTTTTGTGCTTCTGAGGCTAATTCATATGCGTTATTACAATTAATTATAAATGAATTTACGGTTTCGCGGCTACCATCATACTGTTTTATAAATTTGAATAGTGTATTTAAATCTAGTTCCGCCATTGCTGCAGCAGCAAAAGCAGATCTAGTGAGCCTAGGAGAATTTATAGGAGATTTTACGTCAGATGTTGGTTCTGCTTCCGGTATGCTAATAGTTAATTTAGTATCCTCTCCCTTGGTTACTTTTGGCATAACTATAGTCAAGAAAACTATTTATGTTGTTTTATAAAGATTACACGAAACACTAAAAAACACAAAACAAAAAGGCACAATAAAAATACACAAAAAGAATAAATGGTCTGTAAAAATGGCACAATGTCACACAGAATACACAATTAATAGAAAATACAGAACAATAGAGAAAAATAAAAATAAGCCAACTCATGCAACGAATTTCTTGTGAACAGAAATTTGATTTAAAAGTAAAATTAAATGTTTTTTACAACATAGTAATACAATATTTTGTACACATTAATTAATGAATAAAGAAAAATATTACATTTAATGATATTAAAAAGTTTTTAATTTTATTTAACGTGGAACCCTATTTAGCATGACCAAAAGACTTACGCAGCGAGTAGCGCGATAGCGGACGTGAGACGCATTCCGGAGAGATAGCGTTGCACTTTCGGGGAATTCGGCAATGCGCCGGCTGTAACCTTGGTCCGCTACCGATGAATACCTCGTGAGGATGGCCAACTTGGTGGCCTCTGGAGTTCAATCCAGGACCGGAGAAACCGGTATCTCGCTGGGCTTTTGGTTTTGGTGACTTCCTGGTCACCAGGGTGAAGTCGTCCTTGTAGACCTGATGGTGTTCCACGGAGCCTATCCCACTTTTATGCACTTTTTCACTTTTATTTTAACACTTTATGCGCTTTTATACACTTTTGTCCTTTATGGCACTTGGAATATCCGGATCCCACCGCTGCCACCAAAATGTTACGGGGTTAATTTAAAGTCCCTTTTTAAAAAACAATATTTTAATTAACTAAAAAGAAACAATTAGTTATTTAGAATTTTGGGATCCTTTGGCAGACGCGCGTGTTAAAGATTCGATTGTCATAGACTGACTTCCGGGGATAGACTAGTGAATGGAAGGGAAAGCGGAGCTTATATAGGTTTAATAAAGTATGGTCAGCATTTATGCTGGAAAAGGAAGAACAGGAGTGGGTGGACAGGTCAGCAGTATCCCTTACTGGGACCGGGTATAACAGTACGTTTGTATATTAACTGTGAGAAAAACAGAAATTTATAAATATTTGCGGCCGTAGCATTATAATTATAATTATAATTTTTTTTTTGGACAATTCACACAACGCCATCTGATTCCAAACTAAGCAGAGCTTGTGCTATGGTAATCAGAAAGCTGATAAACATACATATATAATTCTAAATAAATACTTAAATAGATAATTTAACACCCAGACACAGAACAAATACTCATGTTCATCACACAAATATTTGTCCTGGGTGGGGATTGAACCCACGACCTCACGCTTCGCAGTCGGCTCATCACCCACTGCGCCACGGAGGCTGTCAACTACATAAATACTTAGCTATCATACAAGGAAAATTGTCACAGTGGTATTTAAAGTATTATTTAAAGTTTTATTAAAGCGGTTTCAAACTAGCGTATATTTCAGCGCGTTTTTTCGCCAAATACAATATTTCCGCGCCGAAAAATACGTTAGTGAGAAACCTCTCTTAATAAAAACTTTTGCTGGTATCGAGTTATTGGAAATTAATTCTTCTCATACGTTTGCTCTTCACAGTATGAATATGGTCATCATATTAGTTTTGTTGCTGTTATCGGAAGCTTAAGAATCTTATTAGGAAAATTTGATTCCTTATTGGATACATTTTTCCTAGATTACCTACTAAATAGCTCTTTACGAGCAAGGGAACGGATATGTCTTGCAATCCTGTAAGTAGTGTATTTTATTTTTATTTTTTATTTATTTATTTATTTCTGTGAAACACCTTAAAATAAGAGTCACAAAGGGTAAAACTTAATGCCAATTGGCATTGTCTACCAGTCCACCCTGGGTGATGTTGAGAATGCGAGGTAGGCTTTAGTAGTCAACAGGCTATTACAAAGAAAAAAATGATTTTATATTTATGAGATGATTTTGTTTCCAAATTCAATTTTTTTTGTTGTTATTAGGTTGGCACAACTGTTTTTCATTTTGGCGCGGAGTTTGAATTGCATCTGTTATTTATATTGAATACAGTGATGCATTTTTTTATCATATATAGTATGTATTACGAATTTCATAATAAACAAAAACATCGAAAAAAGAGTTTGTCTTAAATTTGGCATCGCTAATGGAATTCCATATTTGGAGTCACTGCATAGCATACTAGCTAATAGTAGCTTTTGCTATATAGCTAGCATACAAGGGAAACTGTCAGAGTGGTATTTAAAGTATTATTGAAGCGGTTTCAAACTAGCGTATATTTCAGCGCGTATACGGGCGATCCGGAAAACGCGCATGCGTTTCCGCGCATACACGCGCTTAAAAAACAAATTTCCGCGCCGACAAATGCGCTAGTGTGAAATCGCTCTTAATAAAAACTTTAAGCACAAGAGTAATTACAATAACTCGATACCAGCGAGTTATTGTAATTACTCTTGTGCTTATTTTAAAGGAAATTTTGACATAATTTTAGTGTTTGATTATGATTGCAATCGTTTTTAATTATCATTTTATTTTTGATAAATTAATTTATGGTAATTATTTTTAATAGATGTTGACAATGTTATTTTTGATTTTGCTTATTTTAATTGACATTTTAATTGAAATTATGGCACAAAAGATGTGTATCATTTGGTACTAATTTTTAATTAACTTAATGTCAATATTCTGTTTTATTTATTTAAATTAATGAAGTCGTTACGACTCTTAGATAGTATTAATAATATATTTGGACTTACGCCCAATGCGGCGAAATAAGCGCACTATGTATGGAATTACAACTATCCAACTTTTATCTTATTTGACAAATACATGAATTGAAATTGAAAATTGGAAATTAAATTCTCATATATCATATTATTATTATTAGTTTTGTAGCTCTTATCGGAAGCTTCAGAATCTTAGTAGAAAAATTTGATTGCCTATTCAGTACATTTTTACTAGATTACTACTAAATAGCTTTTTTACGAGCAAGGGAACGGAAATTTCTTGCAATCCTGTAAGTTGTGTATTTTTATATACATATTAAGTATAGGTATACTTACGTACTGAAGTTAGTTTTACGACTATTAGACTACAGCGATTAACAAAAGTGGTCGTTTGATCAAATTGACATCCTTGCCAGACTGCCGATTGGAGGGTCCCGGGTACGATTCTCACCGAGGCAGAAATTTGAATAATGAGTTTATAACACCCATACCGAGAAAAGTTCTTTTCTCGGTCTGGGTGATTGTGTTTCTGTCTTTCTGCTGTGTGTCCATGGTACCCACGACACAGGAAATCCTAGTGTGGGGCTATGAGTGTGTAGCGTTTATTTATTTATTAACTAGCGGCCACCCGCGTGTACCTTAGTTTTTTTTTCTAAAATAAAAGAAGCCTAAGTTACCCCTTATCATATCAGCTACCTGCTAGTGAAAGTCCCGTTTAGCTTGTTTAGCCGTTTCAGAGATTATCCGGAACAAACAGACAGACAGACGGACAAAAATTGTAAACAATGTATACTTACTTATACGTTCATATGCATGTGGTAAAAAGCACTTATTTTAATATTACATGCAAACAAACACTCTAGTTTTATTTATATGTGTAGATGTGTAGGTTTTATATAACTTTAATTTTGATCGAAAATAAACGTAATCGAAAATAAACGTAAAATTCCTATGGAAAATAAGGGTAGTGCTTAAAATAAGTATAATTTTTAGACTTTGAGTCGTAAGTAAATATGCGAAATTCATATTTTGTTTGTCTGAATCAGTATCCATCCATCCATCTATCAGCCTTTTACTGTCCACTGCTGGACATAGGCCTCCCCTAATGTTCGCCACTCCTCCCGGTCCTGGGCCTTCTGAATCCAACGACTACCCGCTGTCTTCTTCAGGTCGTCATTCCACCTGGTTGGAGGGCGGCCTGTACTCCTTTTGCCGAGACGTGGTCTCCATTCAAGGACCTTTCTTCCCCATCAGTTGTTGGTCCTCCTAACTATATGGCCTGCCCATTGCCACTTCAGCTTGCAGATTTTGTGAGCTATGTCGGTAACCTTAGTTCTTCTACGGATTTCATCATTACGAATTCTGTCGCGTAGAGAAATACCAAGTATAGCCCTCTCCATCGCTCGCTGGGCGACCCTGAGCTTATGGAAAAGGCTAACTGTAAAAGACCACGTCTCAGCGCCGTAGGTCATCACTGGCAACACACACTGCTCGAAAACTTTCGACTTCAGGCACTGAGGTATTCTGTACGAGAAGACACTTTGTAATTTCCCGAACGCTGCCCAACTGAGTTGGATTCTACGAGTTACCTCTGTCTCGAAGCTGGACTTACCCATACGGATCGCTTGTCCCAGGTAGATGTACTCGTCGACAACTTCGAGGGTAGCGCCATCAACAACAACCGGTATAGGTGTGACATGGACGTTAGACATGGTCTTCGTCTTGTCCATGTTCATCTTAAGACCCACCCTTTGTGAGGCGCTATGAAATCTGTATAATTTGTGAAAACCAAACGGATACCTAGCAGCACTAAAATGTCTCATTCCATTTAGCGAACGTGTCTGCAGCTCTAAAATGTCCAATTCCGCTCCGCAAACATTTTACTAAATACCTAATATCCCAATGTAACGCCAAGCAAATTATTCACCACATAAACCACATTTTAATTGAAATTCAATGGAAAATGCGTTCCATTCCGACTGAAATCCGTTTCGTATATAAATCACTGTTTCACGGCGCAAATTAATGCAAAATAAACCCTAAAATGACAGTGGCAGAGTTTGAAATGATTTGAAATGGTGAATTACAATGTCGTTGAGTGATACGTCTTAACAAATGAATTATTTATTCAGACGAGGAATTAACATATCAAGAGAGAACAGTCTCAAAGATGGGCGAAGAAGGTAAGCAGGAATGGATGTGGTATCAGTAAAGTAAGACGGTACCACAATGATTTTTTTAAACTCGAATCCGATTTTTATTGGAATCATTAATAACGCTTCTCACTCGTAGCCCCACAGTAGGGCATACCCTGTGTCGTGAGTGCCATGGACACACACAAAGACAGAAAGACAAATACCCAGACCGAGAATAGAAATTTAAACTCATCAATAAAATTTCTGTTTCACCGGGAATCGAACCAGGGACGCCTCGATTGGCAGTCCGGCATGGTAACCATTGCGTCACACGGGTCGTCAATTTTTAGATAACTAATTTTCGTAAGCATGTAGAATTCAAAGTCAAAGTCCTGCGAAATACATAAGCGAAAACGACCGCAACTAACTTAAAGTCAAACGATCCTTATAATTAAAAAAGCGCGCATGGCTCTGCTCTTAGCTTCGAACTCAAGTAATTTACGCAACTAAGCGAAGCGGGCACGGTCGGGTGTGAGATGGGTGACCGCTAGTGGCAAATTTCATGCGCATTTCTCAGCTTCACTTCGGAGAGCATGTTAAGCGGCCAGTCGCGTTTGTTATCGATAGATAGTAGTCGTTACATCTTTTTGAGATCGGCGATTTGAAAACATCCGACAGCGGGCTGACCTCTAACCGTATCTCCATCAACCCTCATTGGAGCAGAGTTGTTGAGTAATACCTTCTCCATAAAGGTAGCAGTAAGACAAGAAAAAGATTCCAGCCAACCAGTAATGACCGGGAAAAAATGACATTCATTAAGCGAACATTTTGTATTCCTAATATAAAATAAATATTTAAAAAAATATTGGTTTATATAATTTTACTTTTTTTATAACAAATAACAAAGGTAACACGTAAGATTAACCTTCAATAAACCCGTAATAACTACAATACAATACAACGCGCTGATATACAATTTACACAAATGCATTTTCATAAAGTATTCTTCTCTGTCAAAACACATATTTTCCTACACTATATCAAGCAAATGTAGCAAAATTTATCTTTATAAAAAGTTTTCTTGAAAACTATGGCATTATAAAGCTACGTGCACACTACTACTCCTTGGTGGTCGAGCCGTGTTAATCCGTTACTCTCTAAGGCGCGGTTTGTCTAAATTGAAATTTGGTGTCGCCTGACGTACGCTCATTCCTAATACAGTAACGGCCCATGTATCTTGCCAGTAGACCTCATCATTACATTACAATAGCTTCATGCAGAATTCAGTCTTAATTATTCATCATAAGGCTTGCTTTTGAATGCTTTATTTGACGTAATTTCATCTCCTCGGTGGTCTACTGTACGCGTAAACGCTGGGTTCCTTCATTACGCCACACAATGGGATTTTATTCCTGTTTCTTTTTATGTGTTATTTATTTCGTCTTGTCTTTCGTATTTCAACGCCCACGTGAGATGGCAGTGTAGGAGCTTTATGTGCAATTTTGTTTAATGTTCAACTGGATGAATGAATAAGTAAATGGCGAACGGTCTGAATTGCGGTGTTAAAATTTATTTTATTTTCCTTTTGATGACCAAATCTCAGCTTTGCGCTGCTTCCGAACTGTGAATCTAAATTCATGGAAGAATAAAAGATAATGTTCATTTCGCAGTTTTAAAGATTCGGAGCAGGATTTTATTTTAGTGCGAATTAGGTAACTGTTAGGTATCTCTTTTTTCCGTTTTTTATATTGAATTTAAAGAGCAGTAGCAACGTAAGATTTCTGTAGAGTCTCATTCACGTGAGATTTAAACTGGCTATCAGCCTCAAGAATATTTACCACATATATTTATAAATGAATAAAGTATCAGATAAGTCCGCCGGTGACGTTGAAAATTTGAGTTTATTTTTAAGAAATGACAATATTTTATAAATTAAACACTAATACAATACTAATACTTATACAATACTAAAATTAAGATAAATAAAATTAAATCTAAATTATAATTATTTAGATTTAATTTTATTATTACATTACTTGATTTGTTCTTGACTTCTTTGTTTGATTGACTTAACATTATTATTACTCGTCCAGTTTCACCGAAACTGGCAAAAACGTGATGCAAAAATTATACTTGACGCTGGCAATATGCAGAGTTTGCGATGCCATAATCGAAGAAAAGAAAAAAAAGTGGACTAGTTTACGATTCCAAATCAGAGCTCAAAAACTTCCAGCAACTTCACCACGGAAAAGGCGGGAATTTTCGGAATTATGATATTAACAGTTTATTTTTTTATTTGGTACAAGAACATTTTTGCAATCCATTATACACAGTCAGTTATTATATTGAAACATCAAAAAGTTTCGATGTAAGTAATAAATTGTTAAATCTTTTTTCCAACTTTGTTCAAAGTTAAACGTCAATTCAAAGTTACCCAAAATGACTGTATCTTAAACATTATAAAAAAAATCTTCAGTACTGTAAAAAACTTATTAAAGACTGTAAACAAATTCGATAGCGTGGTTTCATAATATCAAGCGCATAATTTGGGTTTTCGCTGTACGGATGGAGCTGAATAACTCAAATGATGTGAACGCGATACGCGCGTAATGAGATGTCGATCCCGTAACGAAAATGTTTTATCATAATTTGGTAGTATACTGATCTCTCCGTTTACGCATTTTACAAATTTTAGCAACTATAAAACATTGCTGGCATTGTAGATTACTTAAGATTATCAATACCTATCATTGAACTTTTAGCATCTAAAAATGACGGCACTGCTCACTTAAGACTTAAACCACATATGGCATTGTTAATTTTTAGGATTCCTTACCTCGAGAGGAAAAAACGGAACCCTAATAGGATAACGTTGTCCGTCCGTCTGTCGACAGACATGTCAAGACCCTTTTTCTCAGGAACGCGTGGAGGTATCATGCTGGAATTTATATCAAATACTCAGGTCTGCTGTCCATGGGAGCTTCAAAAAAATCAAACTTCTAAGCTAGCTTAATCAAAAGATACAACCGTTTATGCCGCAAATTTCTGCAAATTTTCGACACTCGCAAGGAAATCAAACCTACAGGATACTTCCCGTGAACTCAAAATCTTGAAATTTGTTACGATGCAAAGTCTTATAGCACAGATAAAGAGAAAATTGCGAAAACTGTAAATTTTTAGTTAGGTACATCATTATTTTAAAATATTTTACGGAACCCTCGACTCGCACTTGGCCATAACATAGTTGACATTGTAATTAAGATTTCCAATATTCATCATCTAACTTTAATGATCACTTAAGAACTTAAAACTTACATACATTACACCTGTTTTTTTTTAGATCAATTTCAAAATAAAATTATCACTATGTTATCATAGTTATCATATCATTATGTTATCAAAATCATTATGTTGACATTGCATACCCGATTTGGCTAAATATGTTTCAACTGTTTATGATTATTTTATTGTCATCTAATATACTTACCATATTTGAAACAATAAAAAAAAGAGAATACTCGTCAGCCATTTTATCGCCATGAATTTGTTATAGTTTGTGGATCCCTGAAGACTTATAATAAAATACAAAATTATTACTCATTCTACTATTGAATACATTTGATAATGTTTAACTTTGTATAAATAGAGGTCAAGAATATAAAAAAAGCTAAATTCATAACGTCGAAATTATAATTTATGTTTTTGGGGTACGGAGGAAGTTGCACAACTCAATTGAGCTGTAACGCGATACGCGCATAATGAAATGTCGATCCTGTTATGTACATGTTTTATCATAATTTTGTAACATACTGATCTCTCTTTTCATGAATTTTTCATACAAAAATTTGCAATTAACCCTTAATTATAACTCCTCCACCAACCCGCATTGGAACAGCGTGCTGGTGTAAGCTCCAGGCCTGCTCAATAATGAAGAGAGACCCGTGCCCAGCAGTGGGATGCAAAAAGGGTTGCAGCCACCCTTATTATAAACGTTGTAGAAGCTTATGATAGTTATACAATATTGTGATTTGCTTTGGCATAATTTGTCAGTTTGAGCGCATCAGAGTAAGATAACCTATGAAATAACTATTATACTCTTATACAATTATACGATAAGATTATTATTAAGAAGTTTAAAATAAGAGACAACATCAACACTCACCCAACTCTTGACATCATTTGAATTTGCCTAGCTTTATGTAATATGGAAAACATTCATAAAATCGTTCATATGGAAAGTCACAATCTTTCTTGAAGTTCTTGTATATGAAGTAAGTACTGCAAAAACTGAAATAAAAACAATATTCTGCCTGCAAAAACTTTAATGAAAACAGTATGCTGCATTATTTCAGAACAAATTATACAGTTTACCTTGACGGGGTAGTGGCAGCGGAGTAACTCAATAAAGATCAATTGAGCAGTAGCGCGATACCCGCATAATGAGATGTCGGTCATGTTTACAGTTTTGTTCTGTTTGTATGTACAAGTATACAGATACGGACAAACAGTTGTTAATACTTATGTACTAGCTACTAAATCTCATTTGACAAAGTGAAGTAAGATAGGTTCTATAATGTCTATATTTGTAATCATGTATAGAATATTAATCAAATTAAAAACAGATAAAAAAATGCCATGAATTAATAATTATTTAATATCCATTACGAGACGCAACTTTTACTACTCGTACCATGCCGCTATGCTCATTTATTAGCATCATACCAATAAAGTTGCGATATAAAAGTCAATTACGTCCTCACGTAATTACCTTTATATCCCGGGGAATTTTATGCAAGGGTGGATAGGCCATATGAGCTATATGATCCACACGAGCCATATTTCAATATACCTCGATCTAAGCTCATTAGGACACGCCACGTGTCCGGGATATTCCCTCCAATAATACGCAGCCGACATGTTGACCGACGCCGTTATTTACATTTTGGGGATAGTGTGCGATTAGCCTTATGGATCCTTGTTTATGATAGATTACACGATTACAGCTGTCGGCGTTTCTGTGGAATTTAAGCACTAATTATAATAAATTATTATATTTGATCTTGGGTCTTAAGATGAACATGGACAAGACGAAGATCATGTCTAACGTCCATGTCACACCTATACCGGTCGTTGTTGATGGCGCTACTCTCGAAGTTGTCGACGAGTACATTTACCTGGGACAAGCGATCCGTATGGGTAAGTCCAGCTTCGAGAGAGAGGTAACTCGTAGAATCCAACTCGGTTGGGCAGCGTTCGGGAAATTACAAAGTGTCTTCTCGTCCAGAATACCTCAGTGCCTGAAGTCGAAAGTTTTCGAGCAGTGTGTGTTGCCAGTGATGACCTACGGCGCTGAGACGTGGTCTTTTACAGTTGGCCTTTTCCATAAGCTCAAGGTCGCTCAGCGCGCGATGGAGAGGGCTATGCTTGGTATTTCTCTACGCGACAGAATTCGTAACGATGAAATCCGTAGACGAACGAAAGTTACCGACATAGCTCTCAAAATTTGCAAGCTGAAGTGGCAATGGGCAGGCCATATAGTTAGAAGAACCGACAACCGATGGGGAAGAAAGGTTCTCGAATGGCGACCACGTATCGGCAAAAGGAGTACAGGCCGCCCTCCAACCAGGTGGACTGATGACCTGAAGAAGACAGCGGGTAGCCGCTGGATTCAGAAGGCCCAGGACCGGGAGGAGTGGCGAACGTTAGGGGAGGCCTATGTCCAACAGTGGACTATAAAAGGCTGATGGATGGATGGATGGATATTTGATATTAGATTTTTTTTTATATTATCTGTACTAACATAATAAAGCTTAAGAGGTTATTTGTTTAATATAAGGAACTACAAGTTTGAATTGTAAGATATTTTTTGTTGAATTGTCCATTTATTATAGGAAATAAAAAAATAGGTAGTTATATCGCATCACGCTATAACGCGGATACAACCGGCCATATCCAGTGTTAATTAAATAACGTAAAGTCATAATAGTTATGAATAATTATATTACAAAACAGTGTACAACGGAAAATAGGGAGTTAATTTCTTGAACTAGGTATTTATTTTTTACACATTTGCATTCATAATCTTTTTGATTTATAATAATGTAAACTGACCTGACTAACTTAAATCGAGACGTCGTTTCTGCTAGTAGTAGGTATCATATATTATTATGTAAAAGTCTCTCTGTCTATCGGATATGTTCATTGCTAAGCCGCTAAAAATAAAAGCGTTATATTTCTTTTCATTCATCGTTTTTTTTTCCAATGATAAGGTAATATTTCGAATGAAAAGGATTATTTTAATGTTTTGGTGCTCCCGCCAAAACTCATTTCAACTAGTTATATTAAGAGTTATTAAAATAACACAAACATTACTGACAAAAAAGCTAGAAGCTAATAAAAAAATGCTTTTTCCCGTCCCTTTTCTAATCTGCAAATGCAATCAAATCTAAAAGTTTTTATCCCTGTTTCCGAACGCAACCATTTGTCGCGCGCTTTGTCAACGTCCTCGAATTTCGAAAACGCGGCAATATGTCAAGCGGCGCCATCTTGAATGTCAACGGGACTCGTTCACCGGGTCAGTGGATTTGCACTTTATTTGTGTAGTAAACAACGGCATTTTAAAACGCTTTTAAAAAGTACTCTCTATTTAGTATATTGTATTTTTTTTAGTTCTACATTCTCACAATTAAGATAGATGGTAACTGACCATTATTAAGAAGTATTGAGGAGTAATCACGGCAAACAAAAATGATTGAAATAAGTATGCCTAAAAAACAAGTTGGCTGCTATACTTTTTGAGTCCCACTGCTGGGCACGGGTCTCTCCCCATTATTGGGGAGGCCTGGAGCTTACTCTACACGCTGCTCTAAGGAGAGTTGGTGGAGATGCGGGTTAGTGGCCAACACGCCGTCCGATGTTTTCAAACCGCCCATAAGGTCTCCGACAAGGTTTAACGACTGTTATCTATCGACAACAACTCCGAAGCTGGGAAATGCGCATAAATTTTTTTGCCACTAGCGGTCACCCATCTCACACCTGAACGCGCCCGTTTGGCTTCGTTGCATAGATCGTTTGCATTCTACGCTAACCGCCGGGCCATACGCGCTTCGAAAAAACAAGTTATCATAATAATAAAACCTATAGGTTTACCTATTGAATGTTTTACTATCAATTTTCAAATAGTTTTATTTTGTATTTTTTGGTAGGTAGGATTGCAGATAGGAAAATGTATAATAAAAATCCATAAAATACTAACAGGAGTTCTTTATCCAAAATATGCTGATATAAGATAAAAGAAAGTAAAGGTAGGTAGGTACTTACTGTTAGTAGGAGCTAACAACCATAGTTATTATTGCATGAAATTATTTACCTATTAACGTAAAAACTGATTTTACCGTAACTAAAATTATAACACCCTTTCTATACCCATATAACGATGTTAACCCAACTCTAACTAACAAGAGGATAAAAAACGTATCCCATATCCCATAAACCGCCAAAACACCGTGAAACAAGGAAAGAGCAATCAACAAAATACTTTTTGTCTCTACCCGATCCCCTCCACCCCCATTTATCACGTTCCAACGTGCGTAGTTCATAAATGTTTCATCAAACGGATACTTACCTCTCTGGGGAACACTTACGACCCTTAAGAAGAATGGCAGCAGCCCTTTAATACAATGGAATAAGGCTCACATTCGTGTAAAATTTAGCACAGTCGGACAGTATGTGGAACCAACCATACCATCTTAAAGTTTCATAAGTATATTTGGTTGTGTGACGTATGTTTTACGTAAAACTTTCTGTCTCATGAAATGGAAAGACATTTTAGATATAATAATAATAGGTTTATTGCTTCAAAACATAAGGTACAAAGAAGTTCAGAATCAATATTTAAACATTTACAATTACAATATACTGTTATGTTGAAAGCAAAAGAAAACGACTCAGCTGCAGCAGACCCAAGATCTAAAAACCTGGGCTGCGCTGATTTTCAGCCGCTCCGAGTACCCTGAGATCTTGGGTGGGAATTAAATGTCATGGCTCCTACCGTTACTTCGAGCACTTATGTTATATTATTGACAATAATATAAAGAAAAGTTTTAAGTACAAAAAAAGTTTTGAAATAAATTACTTTTACAGCTGTTAATTTATAAAACAGATTTTAAAAGCTAAAAATACAACCATTAATAATACAAACATACAAGCATTTGATAATAATAAAGAATCAAATAAATTAAGACTGCCGTGCATTCGAGACGTGTGTGTGTGCATTTATGTGGGTTACTTGATCAGAAGTAGTCTTTTAGATGAAGGTATTTGTTATAGGATGATTTCAAGTTTCTTTATCTTCTTTTTATTTTTATTTCTTTCCATATCTTTCTTTTCTTTCCATGACTTTCTTAACTTGAAACATCCTCTATAGCGGGTCGTTTTGTGTGCTGGGATTTCTAGACGACTCTTTGCATTTATGCGGAGGCTACGGTAAGAATTGTCGATATAGATATATAAATAAATAATTTAAGTAATATCATTCGATTAAATTTTTGAAAAAAAACGTGGCAGTAACGGCCATACAACATTTGCTACTTTTAACATCGGCGTTCATCATCATCATCATCATCGATGATTTGGGTATGCATTGATGCTGCATTACGTTTTATTTGTTTGAAACAACCTCAAGCAGAAAATAAGACTTGTAAATCGTGTTGAATTCTGTCAATATTTAAGTTCCCAGATACACTTATGAGGTAAGTATGTGTTTTCTTTGGGATTTTGAGAAAAATAACATTGATTAACGAAAAAAGATAATACAAATACAATGAATTCTGTTCTTCTCAGCACAGCTCATTCTTAAACGAAGCATAAGAAAACGACACAATTCGACGCCACATAACTTGCCTTTTATAAATATCTCCTTCATTTCATTGCGAACAATTTTCCCTCGTTCGAATTTTCGGAGACTTCTGGAAGAAATTCTCATCCGAAGTGGACTGCGGTACAAATTCAATTTTATATAGAGATGTAGCTTAAAAATCGCTTAGTACCGCCTTTGTACCGTCATGTTCAATGAGAAATACCTCCAATTCCACAGAGCGGAACATTTCAGCGGGATGACGTAAAAATACGTCGCTGAGAATATTGAATGGCCCAAGTAAAGAGGGTGCTACTGTTAATAATGTCTTGGTCCGGATAAAACATCTAGAATGTTTATTGGCAACTACAAAATACACATTTATGACAAGAAAACAATATTATGTAGATAAGACTTGACAGTAACTAGTTTTTTTAGAGATAATAATATACTCTGTAAAAAGTAGATACAAAATAAGTTGTAGACTTATCTGTTTAATTTTCCTACTACTAATAGAGGAAAAAAATATTTACTGAAGCTGTACTGAATGGATCCGAATACTCAAGCGCACATGGCTCGATGACTGGTATAGAACGCAAGCGATGGGTGACCGCCAGTAGCATAAATTTCATGCGCATTTCATAATTCATAATAATTTATTGAACATCATGCAATAAGTTATTAAGCTGTCGGTCCCGGTTAGTATCGTATCTATACATAGCTGTCGATAAACTTTGTCGGAGTTTGGCGGTTTATAAACATCTGACAGAGGGTGCATTGGAGCAGCGTCGTAGTTATCTCCAGTCCTCTCCTATTGCTGCAACCCTTTTTGCGTCTCACTGCTGGGCACGGGTCTCTCCCCCTTATTGGGGAGGCCTGGAGCTTACTCCACCACGCTGCTCCAATGCGGGTTGGTGGAGATGCGGGTAAGTGGCCAACCCGCTGTCGGATGTTTTCAAACCGCCCATAAGGCATCCGACAAGGTTTAACGACTGTTATCTATCGACAACAACCGGGACCGACGGCTTTACGTGCCCTCCGAAGCCCGGAAATGCGCATGATACTTTTTGCCACTAGCAGTCACCCATCTCACACCTGACCGTTCGGCTTAACTGCGTAGATAGCTTGCGTTCTAAGTTAGCCGCCGAGCTATACGCGCTTCATGCGTCCTCTCCTATAATGGGTAGAAAGCCGTGTCCATCGATTACATAATATCTTCATTAACCTATTTAACGTAGCTTCATTTAAAAGATCTACGGTCGCTTTGACAGCCTGCATGGCGCAACGGTTATCATGCCGGACTGCCAATCGAAGGATCCCGGGTTCGATTCCCAGCGAAACAGAAATTTGAATGATGAGTTTAAATTCTGTTTTAGGTCTGGGTGTTTGTGTTTCTGTCTTTGTGTGTGTCCATGGTACCCACGACACAGTGTATATGTACACTACTGTGGGGCTATGAGTGTGAATCATTATTTATATATTTATTATTACATAATGTAACAAGCAAAATTCTAGGTTTATGTTAGCTTGGAAATATTCCAGACTATTCATTCACAATGATCAATTAAGGTCTAAATTTATTACTTCTCCCTAGTCAGTTCCAAGTTCACACAATAGGTCTGTGTGTGGAAAGGTCCTGGCAAATCGTCTATATCTGCGTCGATAAAGGTCGCCTTGGGTGTCCCCGACGTTGACGTATGGAACTGGCTAATGTGTTCCATACAGGCTAATGCACGCTTCTCTGTGCCAATTGCTCTTTCTTATGGATATAATCTATATCTTACTTAATATTATAAAGAGGGAAGCTTTGTATTTTTGTATGTTTGTAACGAATAAACTCAAATACTACTGAACCGATTTTGAAAATTCTTTTACCGTTAGAATACTACATTATCCTTGAGTAATACAGGCTATATATATCACAAGAAATAATAAGGGATCCTTGCTTAAACTTCAGTACCGTTAACTATGAGTGTAAAAAATGATTTAGAATTTCTTTCATCGCATACGATGCGGAAACTGTTGAAAGAAAAATGTTCTACAATAATATGGAACTTATTTACAAAAAACTTCGCATAACTATTTCCTACTATTGTCGTTGTGTCTCTATAGTCACTTTTTTACATTTTAAGAGGTGATAAATCTATGAGATATAATAAATAAAACTATGGGTTTCCATTGAACCCATGAAATTTTCAGAGAATTCTTTCTAAAATCCTTTCCAACGCGGAAGAAACCGCGGGGCACAGCTATTTGTCTATAACAGGCAGATTGTTCTTTTATCTGCGTCGATAAAGGTTGTGTCGTGTGTCCCTGACGTTGATGCAAGGGTCTTTGGGATGAATGAGTCACGTACTGTTTCTCTGTGCCATTTGCTGCTTCTTATGGGTTAATTTGTATACATAAAGAAGATCGCTCCTTTATATGCATTCCCTAAAAGCTTTGGTGTCCAATTCGATGAGAGTCATATGAGTCTGGCTAATGGATCACGTGCTTCTTGTTTGTGCCAATTTCTGCTTCTTAGTAGGAAGTCTGATGGGTAATTGATAAATTTTCCAAAACGGGTTGGCCACTAACCTGCATGGACCGTTGGACCACCCATTGGAGCAGCGTGGTGGAATAAGACTTCCCCATCATGTGGACACATCAATGCCCCTTACAAAAAATGGATTGCAGCAATGGTTTTTCTTATCCCTTAGTCCATATGAAGGTTCAGACACGGATTTTTACGTTTTGTTTTTGTGTCACAAGGAATATTGTGAGGGGTAGTGTGACATAAGACTTTCCCATCATGTGGACATATCAGTGCCCCATTCAAAAAATGGATTGCAGCAATGATTTATCTTATCAATTAGTCCATATGAAGGTGCAGACCGCTCCTCGAGTCAATATTTTATAGTTCAAAGATGTAGAATTACTTTTTAATATAAAATATGTGTTTTGAATAATGAATAATCAAATAATATTAAATTGAGATACGAATATTTTCATTTTCGAATCAATGTTCCAGGGTTATATTTTTACGAGTAGCCTAAAATTTGATTTCTGTTTGGCCCGGATTTTTACGTTTTGTTTTTGTGTCACAAGGAATATTGTGAGGGGTGGTGTGACGCTTTTTTTATTTTTTTATTTTTCTCTGACTGAATTGTATAAGTTTTAATTATTTTAACAACCCTCAATATTTATGAAATAAAGATAATTATATCGCTGAAGCTTACATCTTGAACGTTAATATCAGTACGGATAAATTATCCGCTTTCTTGCTTTTGAATTATTGAAATAATCCGTTTGTATGATGCTGAGTTAATGACCTTTCGTAAATATCCCGTAATAAATTAAAATGCAGCAGGAATCGCTGGGAACCGTCGGGAATAGTCAGGAAATGTTAGGAATTTCTCGTTCTCATATTATTTGTTGAGACATTCTTAACACGAACAATTAGTTTGTTCAGGATTCGCTTCGGGTTGCCGGAAGTTTAATGAATTATTGTTTCACTCGTTAAATTCCTGTTATAAATAATGTTCTTGTTATAATCTGTCATGCCCTATTTTACACCATCCTAGTAACCTCTTACAATATCAGCCTGTCTGTCTTAAAATGTCTGGGTTATTAATATTATTGTACTTCGTTACATTGAATAAAAAGCGTTATGTTGTAACAAAGTACAATAATATAAACAACCCAGACACCGATTTAAAGGAAGAGTTCCAGTTTCTGTTCTCTGTGTGGAGTGGATATTTGGGTTAATGTTCCGTGTATGTCCATAGTACCCATGACACAGGTTATCTACCCTACTGTGAAGCAATGAGTATAAAACGTTAAGCGAAACCGATCGAATTTATATGAAACGATCAAATATAGGTGTATTTTTTCTTTATTTTATTTATTATTTGGTTTAGTGGGGAAGGATACAACCCGAAGGCCACTGCGACCAGTAAATGATCTATTGTAGCCGAAGCGTTTAAGGTACTTACTAAATATGAAAAAATCTACTAGAAACCCTTCATTCATGATACTTTTAACGCTTCTATTAATAAAATATCTCTAGAAGATCACAATAATCCAGATAGCTTCGTACTATTAGCAAGTGCGATTTGAACGGGATTGAACAATCTTTTATGTAAATCCGAAGCCATCCTCGTTCCTACATCCGTACGAGCTCCAAATCGACTATATCCGCCACAATGGCTGTAAAACGAAATCCGGAGACGTCTTACACGGGATTGGAGTTACTATCCGCTTCTTTGCATTTAATTTTACTTTTGTGGAGTGCAATTGAAGTTCATGCATGGTGTATGTTAAAGAAGATATCGACTTTAAGTATATTTGATGAGGTTCACTAAAATTTTATAATCGTTTCAAAAAAAGACAAACTGAAATCAAATTTTGAATAACTTAAAATTATGCTGAGGGTTATGTAACTTAAGATGCAGGTACAACAAGTACTATAGCGCGCATGGCTCCGCGGCTGGCGTCAGGCGTAGAACCAGCGATCTTACAGCTAAAGTCAAATTTCATGCGCGTTTCTGAGCTTCGCTACCGGTTGTTATTACGAGTAGTACATGACTGTTGTCAAACCTAGTTAGAAGACTTACTACTTGAGACTCTAGTACTGTAGGAACGCAAAAATATTGCCGCAAGCTTAATACAACTTTGATGAGTTACTCATGCCAAAGATATAATTTTAATCCAGCGAGAATATAGTTCTACGTTGTTACAAAGCGTTAACTATAAACAAGACACAGTATCCTCCAACAGAGGGCGCTGTTTTTGAAAAATGCGCTGCTTCTGATACAATTCCAGGAACGGGATCCCAATCGAGGGCTATTTGTCGCGCTCCTGTTTATTGGGGTCCGTATGATTTATACTGCTCTTAGGAGCGTGCCGATAGATTGGGCCTCGGACTTGTCTTGGCATGTTTTGAGAGCTTATGTTGAGTGAGATTTACAACGAAATGTAGATGGGTATTGTTTTATTACCTTGCTAGACCAAAAATGAAAATAAAAAAAAACTAAAAGGAAATATCCTCATCGGAAAGTGTAACATTTTTAAACAGACTACGACTTACCTTTATGTCCTTTTAAGTATTCTGTATTTATTTTATGACATGACCTATAAATATACTTTGTTCTTAGCTTAAGTATAACCTAATGACGTATGATTTGTACTGCTACTCCAAAGTAGCAGACCACCGAAAATGCTGCTGGTCGCAATATGTAAAAGGCACACTTACAACAACAAGCTTACAAGCGCTATCTAATTTTTTGCTCGCAGAGGTGGCGTGAAACGTATCTCCGGTCTCATCTACGAGGAGACAAGAGATGTGCTGAAGGTGTTCCTCGAGAACGTCATTCGTGACGCAGTCACTTACACCGAGCACAAAAAGAAGAAGACCGTCACCACTATGGACGTCGTGTACGCTCTGAAGCGCTAAGGCCTCTCTCTGAAGCCCTGTACGGTTTCGGTGGTTTAATGTGTGTGAAGTTACTTATCACAGAAGAGCTTGTGATGCATGTTTATGTGTACTAAAGTGATTATCGGTACATAAATTGTATTGCATTCTTTATGTGTTACAGTATACTTCACCTAACCTAAACTAAGTATATAAAAAAGCTGGCAAAACTTTTAGGTATATATTTTATAGCTTACTTCTGCATTAAAGCAATACTGCTGTATTTCAGTAGAAAGATGCAGTCGTCGGCCAGGTCAAAATTCTCAGTCTTGCTTGAGGTTGTATCTAGACGTCCATGGGCTGCAGCGACCACTTTCACCACTTGTCTTGCATGCCCATCTGCTACTCCAATCAAAGAAATAAAAAAATTATTCACCACAGGATTTGGTACAAAGTTGGTACTGTTCCGTTCGATCCATGCAAGTTTTATCCCCTTGAAAATGCTAAACTTGTAAAAACATTACGGTCATTTTGTTATCGCCTACTTTTTTGCTGGTGTATGTCATGATAAATTATTTAATTTTTACTTACTTTTTTTTTTTTTTTTTTTTTTATATGTAAACCGAACAAAAAGGTAGACGGGCCGCGTGATGTTAAGCGATCACCGTCGCCTATGGACACGGGCAACCCCAGGGGAGCCACCCGAGCATTGCCGGCTTTGGAGGAGTGCTTTTTTTACAGCTTTCTTACTTGAAGGCGTATACGTACTACCTTTAGTAGAAAATACACATTAAAGTGAAGCATGTCATATAAAATATGTCCGAACATTAAGCGACCCGGGACAACTGCCGGGGCCATCACGACGACGCGGACACTACAAATCATCGATGCCCAATAAAGGGAAACATCGACAAATTGACGACGATTGCTCGCTACTAGATGGCCTACAATCTACCAATTGATGTTTTAAATTTGGGCTTTGTTTATTGTATACTTGGATTTTATGACTTAACAAGTATACAAAAACGAAGCTCCGTACCGTCGATCGAGTACCTACGAGAGAGAGAGGGCTACGTCCAGCAGCGAACCTCTAAATGAAGTTATCATCATTACATCTTTATGTGTGTTCTTTCTTTGCTCTTTAAGATACGAACAGGGGTGCGTGGAGCTATGAGAGTCAATCTTATATATAAAAACTAGCCTTCCGCCAGCGGCTTCGCCCGCGTGGATCTGTTTAATGGGTCCCGTAGGATAAAAAATAGCCTATGTGCTATTCCAGGCTTCATTGCTATATTAAAATCATAGGCGTTTAGCCAGTTGCTTCAACCGCGTTGACCCAATTACCCGTTTTCACGTAGGAATGAAGCCTGAGTAACATATCAGGGTGAATGTAGCTTTCTAATGGTGAAAGAATTTTTGAAATTGGACTAGTAGTTTTTGAATTTATTCATTACAAACATACAAAGAAACATACTCTTTATAATACTAGTATAGATTTCGTGTTACAGTGTTTGATTCCATATTTCTCCGAAAGGGCTGAACCGATTTTAATGAAATTTTATATTCACACTTGCTAGGTTTGAGAAAAAGTTTTTATTTATTTTTCATCCCCGTTAATTATAAGGGTGGCCCACCCCAAACATTTATTCACCAACCATTTGTATGGACTTCGCTATTAAATCTATAGATATGACATTTTTCAGTTTTCAATACCTAGCATCCTACTCATGTATTTAAAAAGGTATTCATATACTTCCCCAGTGCTCGAAACACTTAAACAAAGCCGGTAACCGACCGGAGGTGCTATTAAAGTCACGCCGGATTACCTGTGAGAGAGTCAACGCCATAAGAACTGTTACTTTGATGTTGCGCTAGTGGTGAGATGATGGGCGTTAATGTCGATATCGAGACTAGATTAGGTAGGATAGTGAATATATATAAACCATTAATGATTAATCGACGACGAAGACAAGATTCTATCATAAGATCTTGATCTTAAGTGTGTCTGTCATTAGATTATTATTCTTCCCTAACTAAGTAAGTATAACTTATAACTTCCGGAAGTATCAAAAGACCCAAAGTACGAGTAATCAGCAGTGGGAGAGAAGGCTTTCGCAATCCACGACAGAAGCACAAAATAATTGTTTTACAGCAAAAATAGATATGCCGCTGTTATTTTCTGTTTCGCCGGGAATCGAACCCGAGACCCTCCGATTGGCAGTTTGACATAGTAACCAATGCGCCAAACGGGTCGCCAAAAGGACGGTGGGCGACATTGATACTTGATGAGGAAGGAAAACGAATAAGATTTTTTTTATTTGAATGGAGTAGCAGACGAGCATGTAGGCCACGTGGTGTTAAGTGGTCGCTGCAGCCCATGGACATCTACATACAACCTCAAGCAAGCATAGGTAAGTCTTGTCTGACGTCGTATGCGGTTGCGCTGCTACTCCGGAAGCTGGTGGTCGCCTCGTGTAAGTATGTGTGCCCGCAACTGCACCTATCCACCGAAACACAATAGAGTGGGTTCACGGCAGAAGTGGATGCAGCGGTGGTACTTCCCCGGGTGAACCATAATAGTTCTACCACCTATGGAATAAGATAAGCCATGAGGGCTTTCTGACGACGTAGGCAAGATTATATCTTGAGGTTGTGTTTGCGTCTTTGTGTTAATGCACCTTACGGAATTATTCTTATTTCCGTAAAGTGAATTTCACAGGTTATAATTATTTGGCGCGAAACTCAGGTTCGCCATAAACTTACATTTAAAGAAGGTGTCTATTCTTTTTTTCAAAATGCTGTAACATATGATAGCGTCTTTATGAGAAGACTAGCCTTCCGCCAGGGGCTTCGCCCGCGTGGACCCGTTTAATGGGTTCCTGTGGGATAAAAAATAACCTATGTGATATTCCAGGTTTCATTGCTATATTAAAATCATAGTTGTTTAGCCAGTTGCTTTAACCGCGTTGACCCTATCACCCGTTTTCACGTAGGAATGAAGCCTTTTCCCACGGTTAAAAGTAGCCTATGTTACTCAAGGTGAATGTAGCTTTCTAATGGTGAAAGAATTTTTGAAATCGGAACAGTAGTTTTTGAGTTTATTCATCACAAACATAAAAAAATACAAAACTTTCCTCTTTATAATATAAGTATAGATATAATACAAAGTTTCGAGTAAATCAGCGTAAAAAAGAGTTTCTCCATACACGCTTTCAATTATTAATATTCATCTGGGTAGGAATATCGTAAAATACTCAAAAGATGCCTACGTAGTTAAAGAAATCAACTACCAATATTTTAAGCATCAATAATCTAGACTTTACAATAATAAATCAGTCAGTCAGGCCAGTTAATTTTATTATTGTCTGAATTCCGTGTTTTACTGTTACAGCAAAACTTTAGTAAAAGGTGAGACAGAAGTTATCAAGGCTAAGCTAATTACTTTTCAAGAAGCAAATTATCTGCCAAACTTTAAATTGCCTAACTAGAACCAAATTAAGTTTGTTTTGTACGCGCTGTTACGAACTTAACATTTTTGAGGGGTTTCGATAAAGGTGGCAAGAAGTCCTGTATGGCTTTCCCTATTTAAGACGGATCTCTTCTTATATATCACCTGGAATTATCAAATTTTGTAGGTGGTAGAACTATTATCGTTCGCCCGGGGAAGTACCACCGCTGCACCCACTTCTGCCGTGAACCAATTCTATTGTGTTTCGGTGGAACTGCACCTTTGCCGGGCACACTTACATGACGCGACCACCAGCCTCCGGAGTAGCAGCGCAACTGCATACGACCTCAGTCAAGACTTACCTATGCTTGCTTGAGGTTGTATGTAGATGTCCATGGGCTTCAGCGACCACTTAACACCACCTGCATGCTCATCTGCTATTCCATTCAAATAAAATAAAAACACTCGAGCATTGAGCCACTAGAATGCAGATTGATTGGAGATGTTGATTACCGTCCAACATGCTATTAGACGTTTTCAAGTCACCAACGGGGACATTGCCAAGGTGCCAACTTAAACCCTTTTGGATGGTCCCTTTTGATGTAATTGGGACCGGAGACTTAACGTGATGTGTCGATGTATAAAATTATTTGCCCCTAATTGACAATCAATCTCCCAATCGCGCTTATATTTCTAAGCTCAGTAGACCGCTTACTTACTAAGACTGGTTCACAAGCAGTACATAAGAGCGTATTATAAATATAGTAGGTACCTATAGAAAATGGAAATTAAAATTAATTTTTCATATCACCTCGCTTCGCTCGGGCAGTCACCTCTCCCCCTCGTCAGAAATCATCTTGTTTCACCCCTTGCCACACAATATACTATTCTTTAGCCCATTCAAATCAATTACGAGGCAATTACATAAAAATTAATTACACTTTCTAATTTCCTAGCTAGCATTTTATATATTGATGTAAATAGTATTATATCACAGCTTTTTACTATTTCATCCACCTCCGTTTCCTTTATTTAATGTATAAAAAAGATACATTGTTCAACTATTTTACCGTTGAAATTTCTGCATACCGTACGACTTTGTAACCCTGTCGAAACGCGGCATCACTATCGCCTTATGCCGAAAGCCCTTAGCCCAGATGTTGCACTCGAGCTCCTCACAGCGCTCAGACACCGCCTGCCACCGACTCCTTACCGCAGGCTCTCGTTACCCTGGTCGCTTTCGCAAATTACTCAACGACCACTACAGGCTTAGCCCTTGCAACAGACGGCTCTGTTTACATTGGCCACTTCTACAAGTTATTAAACGACCAATACAAGCTGATCCTTTAAAATAGACGGCTCTTATTACATTGGCAAATTCCGCAAATTACTTAATGACCAACACAAGCTGATCCCTTACAGCAAACGGCTCTCATTACATTGGCAACTAATTGAAAATTACTTAAATTCAAATACAAACTGAACCTACCCGTAGACGGATCTATCGACAGTGGTTACATTAACAAATTATTAAACGGTCCACCTAAGGAAGATCTTTCAGGTACGGACTCTACTACACACCTTCTTCGGTCATTAAAGTTTGAATTGTTAAGCAGGTAATCGACTTTTTGCTCTCTTTTCAGATAATTAAGGTTTAAAATTATGCGCAGATAAGTATTGTAACGCAAAAATTATAAAAGAAAGATTTTATAGGTACTTTAACATAAAGAGCTGTAAAAAAAGCTCTCCTTCAAAGCCGGCAATGCTCGGGCGGCTCCCCTAGTGTTGCCCGTGTCCATAGGCGACGGTGATCGCTTAACATCACGCGGCCCGTCTGCCTTATTGTTAGGTTTATTTATAAAAATAAAAAAAAATAAAAAAAAAGAGAATTTTATTTGTATCTCTAAAACATTGATAAAAGTAGATCCCCTTTCATAAATAAAAAAATCATTTTCTTTATTTCTGTTTGGTGGTAGTGAAAAAACTCAAAAATGAAATACTCAAAAATTAAAAAAACGTCACACATAAATGACATTATCAAAAAGAAATGTAAATAACCTAAATTTTTTATGGTTTACTTTTTGAAGATATTTGTAACGTTGAAACATATCGTCTTATTATTTATTCATCCTTGCTTTATCTGAATTATAACTATTTTCAACATAACATACGAGACTCTGCATGCATCAAAAACTACGTTAGTTCGTAAAGGACTAAACAAAATAAGTACGGAAAGTTTCTTCAAATCCCATCATTGTTTTTCGCAACATTTTCTCCTCAAACTTTGTGCGTCATGAAACATTTATTCCATCGCACCGCACTTAGCAAAGTTCTAAGACTCCTTAAGGATCTGGCAAGAAGTGGAAAAGGATTTTCGCCTTCATTCTTGCCTTTATTTCTTGCCTCGTCACCTCCGTATGCATTCTTACCCTTTTTGTTTTTCTACCCCCGTTTTTAGGATTGCGCGCCTTAAAAGGTAAGAGTCACTACTTTATCTGTCAGTCACGAAGTTCATAATCATAATCATGTCATTTGTTTTTCAGTAAGTTGTTTTTTTTCCTTTCAATTATGGCATCGCAATCTCCGCATATTACCAGCGGCAAGTATAAATTTTGCATCACGTTTTTGCCAGTTTCGGTGAAAATCAACGAGTAATAATAGGTAAAGTCAGTAAGTCGTCAGTATTCAGTCAGTCAAGTCAGTCAGACATTCAAGTAAAGCGAAGGCTTCTTTACCAGAACGTGACCAATGGAATTTTGGAGGCAAGACGAACAAACCTATTTTCGCACTGTTATTTTAACATCACTTAAAGTAAAGATGAAGACAAAAAAAGAAATTAAAATATAGACATTAATATGAGGAATCAAAAATGGTTTTTGCTAGCAAAACAAGACAGGAAATTTTCGAATGTTTTTAGTCCGCTCATAAGGCATTCGACTAATGTTAAATTGCTATCTATTGATAATTTGATAACAATCAAGACGAATGGCTTATCATGCCTTCCAAATCGCTTGCATTCTACGCCATGCAGTCTCAGTGCCAGACTCGCTTCAGCACAAAGCTTATAATATCTTACATGTGAAGCTCTACATGCACGAGTCAGAATTGTACTTGTTCAGTTTCATTGTCTTGCAAATCCTAACACAGTAACACAATGCACAGAAAAATTCAAGAAAAGGTTATTGTTGTGTGGTTTGGTGCTGTGCCAAGACCGTGAAATATTTTGGTTCTTATCTAAAAATTATATTCTAGTATTGTTAAAATACTAGAATAGAATACGTAAGAAACTTTCTTAAAAATAATTAACTAAGGAACAACAACAAGTTTTAGTTCAATTTTGTTTCGTTCCAATAATAAAAAAAAACATAATTATGATTTTTATAATTTATAAATCGCTGCATTATATTGCGAGCGAAAAGAAAACTTGAACATTTTTTTTTGTTTTTTTTATTTGATCACAGCACACGTGAAAACGTAGAATACTTATATTTGCGAGCGAATATTGTAGTAGCAGTACTCCGCCTAAATACAATTTATAATTACTTTACTGTAGAAATATGTGTAGCGTGCTAATTCTCCATTGAACTATGCAAGTTCTACCACATAGAAAACATTCGTTAAAACACTCACCCGCTTGTTGTCCCGGAACTTCAGCCACCCGCTAATGACACTGTTATCCAAATCACAACATTCCTCTTCGTCCCCTTCTGCCCTTCTCATTGGCAAGGGAGATCCCCCAGGGCTGTCGACCTCCCTCCTGCGCATAACTGGAGTACATTGCTGGGACAGTCTTCCTTCGTTCACCGCGTCACTCCTCCTCCCAAGGACAGGGGTCGCGTGAGCTGAAACCCCTCCCAAAATCCCTCGTCGTGTGAAGAACGGACTCTCCCAAACCGGCCTTTTGGTCTTGCATTCTGAATGAACACATAACGCATCGAAATTCGCAAGTTCTACAGACACCCTCGTCTGAAGACCACTCGGGTGCGTTGTAAGAATTGTCTGTTTCGCAATACTGCACCCGTGATGATGAAGCTCGTCTCGTCTCTCCATCTTGTCTATTAGCTGAATCCTTTCATCTCCATTGACGCTTCATTCATCTGAAACAAGGACACAAAATTTCAATTATTAATCTAATCACTTGAAACTTAGGTCTTAAATATCTAGGTGAAGGAAACTGAATTCGTGAATACTTAAAGTTAATCTATTGGATTATACTGAAAGTTTTAATACAATTCGGAACTTTGGTCTTAGACAGCGTTTTATTTCTTAGTAATTTATAGTTACGTGAGGCAAATTGATACTCCTCTTAAATAAATGGTACAAGCACAAAAATAATGAATGATACTTTTCAGAATTTTTTTTCAATTAAATCCCAAATACAATAATTTTGCGGTCACTGCAGCCAACTAAAAACTACATCCATTCTTAAGCAAACCACGTTTTTTCCCATTTACATACGGATTCAACTCATTTATTATTTCTTTTTGGAAGTAAATAAAAGGCACAAAGTTTTCTCTTAGGTAATTTATTTTCTACAGATCATAATCTACAGATTTTTTAAATATAAACTTTGTCTGCAAAAGTTCCTTAATTCAGTTTCTAATTCAAAAACCCATCTCAGTAAACTAACTAGGATTTTCTACCATTCCTTTTAAATAAGTCCAAAGCTCGATCTCCAATATCCTTCCAACCGCAACTCAATACGGCTGAGAAATAATTTAATTAACTGAAACAGAGCAATTTTAGCTGCAATTAGGAGCAGAAAGACATCAGATCAGAAAAGTTTTGTTCGCTCTTGGCAGTGAATTCTTAGAATTGGCTGCAGTGAACGAGGGTTTTATAGCAATATCATGAGGTTGTAAAGTATGAGGACTTTTCTTGACTGAAAAGGATAATGATAAGGTTGTCAACGTAATTAACAGTATTACCTCTGCCTAAACCCTGTACCGCTCATAATTATAGAAAAAGACAAAAGTCACACAACAAGCAGACACGCTGATTGAGGCATACAAACAAAAAATCACAAATCATTTTGATACAATAATTTCTAAATTTTCGAAGCGCGCATGGCCCGGAGGTTAGCGTAGAATGTGAACGATCTATGCAACTAAGCCAAATGGGCGCGGTTGGGTGTGAGACAACCGCTAGTGGCAAAAGATTTCATGCGCGTTTCCGTGCTTCGGAGGGCACGTAAAGCTGTCGGTCCCGGTTGTTGTCGATAGATAACAGTCGTTAAACCTTGTTGGAGGCCTTATGGGCGGTTTGAAAACATCCGACAGTGGGTTGGCCTCTAACCCGCATCTTCACCAACCCGCACTGGAGCAGCGGGATGGAGTAAGCTCCAGGCCTCCCCAATAATGGGGAGAGACCCGTTCCCAGCAGTGGGACGCAAAAAGGGTTGCTACCAATTTCCAAAAGGTCATTATTTTAATAAAACCGTTAGAAAGAAAGAGTTAATTTAAAAGAAGCAATAAATTCATTATTATTTTGATTTGTTGTATTATTTTAACTTTATTCTACATCGGTTCACTATTACAAAAATTCAAATGAACTAGATAAAACTAGAATCTTCTACGATTCATTTTAGTCGAGCACTTGATCCCCAATATCCGTGCACCCACAACTAAATACGGCTTCGAAATAATTTAATGAACTGAAACAGAGCATTTCGAGCCGCAATAAAAGGCAGAAGAACATCAGTTCAGAGGGTTTTGTCCGCTTTTAGCAGTGAACTTTCCGAATTGACTGAATTAATTTAGTGAACTTAAATATAAACCTATTATAGACTCCAGCGGCTAACTATAATTTGATGTACATATAAGGTTTATTGATACATGTATCTAGTTTAATTTCAGTTATGTTTTAAATATTAGAGTTATTTAGTTTTCTAATTAGATTGTTTTCACACACCTATTGAGCATGAAATGTTTACGCTCTTGAACCAACGTAAGTTCAATGTTTACAATCATACATGGTATGACAAGGTTAATATAATGAAAAAACAATTGATTTTCTTTATTTAATTTCAAACAAAACACCCATTGACTTAGCTCCCAATATAAAAAATTGTCATTAAAATTATAAATCGCAATATGCTTGATTGAGGTTTGAACCCGGGCACAGTAATACCCTGGTCTCCGACTCCGCAGTCAGCCTTAAGTAAGTTTTAATTCGATAGACGAAATTCTTAACTCTTTCAAATCGACATTGTCATTTGTTTGAACGGCGGATGACGTTTGACGGTGTTCTACGCCAAAATATTATTAATACTCTACAATATAATATTTCAGGAAGAGCCATATTTTTCATTTTATACTTGAATATCAAAAATACAGGTAAAAAGACAATTTCTAAACGAAACCTAGCTGGATCGATTTATCACTCCCGAAACCCCTGGGTGCTAAGTTCAATGAAAATCGTTGCAGCCGTTTCCGAGATTCAAATTATATATTTAGGTATACAAGAACTGCTCATTTAAAGGTATTAGATTTATGGCCCACTCAAATCTCCCCTAAACCACTCACCAACACTAATTATCAAGTCCACATGGTATTGGTTACTTCATCTTGTGTTTAGAAATTGCGTTGTATAGAAGGCACTGACTCCTATTTATGCTAATAATATTAAAATGGAAGAAAGCCCTGGCGCAATAATTCACGACACAAGCTCGTCCAAGCCTTCCATTAAAGGGGCCCTTCTTAATCTTTAAAGTGTTCGATGGAGTAATTACACAGCGAAATACTTTCTCTATTGAAGTTAACAAGTCCAAGGTTCCGAGACTTAAGGCCATTCAGAGCTCACGGGAACTGGGGACGAATTGAGTTATGAGTAACAGAAACTTAAAATAAATTTAAGAAATTAAGGTTTTTATAGTCTGTCTTTCAACATTACTGGTTTTGCATTGGATTGAGTAATACTCATAGTTAAGACTATATTTTAAAATTGATCCTTTTTCAAACAAATTAATATTAGCATTATAAAATATATGTATCTCTATATCTGAACGACCGTTAATTGTTTCAACAGGCAATCCGATATTTCACAGGTTGTTAATTTTTTTGTTTGCCTGTTTGTCTAAGGTATAAAATACTTAATATACCATTTCTATTTATCATAATAATTAAAATTTATTTATTCCTTGAAAAAGCTACAATAACATGATCGCACAAAATTTGTATGGTCTACTGATTCTACCACAATGGGAGTACAAATAAATATTATAATACAACTAGTGGATCCCGCAGACGTTGTCCTGCCTTAAAAGTATTGAAAGAGGATTTGTTTTCTTATTATCTTAAAGAGATTTCATGTTACTGTCAAAAAAAATATAAAACAAATAATGACATACGAACTGTCCAGTTATTCTGACTGTGTCAAAGTTTAGAACGACACGGCACGAAATACAAAACGTTTGACAGACAGGAACAATTTATATGGGAAAACTAAATAAGTAAAAAAGTAATTAAAAAACATTTCCAGTGGCCCAAATTGTGAATCTAAACCATTCTCGAATCTCCACGAACACACACAATAAATTTCATCATAATCCGTCCAGTCGTTTAGGAGGAGTTCAGTCACATACACACGCACAGAAGAAATATATATATTAAGATTCAAATCTACATGGCTGGCTTACTGCAACCCTTTTTGCGTCCCACTGCTGGGCACGGGACTATTTGTTTACTTCATTACATGTAATAGGTTCTTGCTCTTTTCATAAATATGACATAAATAACGTCAGATTCTTTAAATTCTCAGACATTGACGGAACACTTTACGTCACAAGCACGTCCAAGCTCTCCATCAAAGAGCCTCTTAATCTTTGAAGCTCCGATGCAGTAATTACGCGGAATACTTTCTCTAATAAAGTTAACAAGTCCAAAGGTTCAGGCTGAGGGCCATTCAGAGCTGAACGGGAGTCGAACGTGAAATGTAATACAGAAATGAAGAGACGCTTATTGAGTTACAAAGTAATGGAATAAATTTTGGCAAATGTAAATTTTAATTATACTTGTTGATGTATTTTAATTCAGTTAAACTCTTTTAGTCAAAGTAAAAGAAAATGTACTGCTATTTTTTCTTTTTGTGTATAAAAAAACTTTATGATGGACATAAAAGTAACGATTTAACGCTTAAAGTTTCATATTTCTTATTTATACTGTAGGAGTCGCTTGAAACGTATTTTTGCCACTAACATTGCTGACTTATCAAACAAATAACAAAATTGTTCAAACAGAAAGGGGTATTACGCAATCAGCCAAATCAGCCATTACCATGTCCTATTAATAAATACTGAAACAAAGAAGTATTTATTACCCCGAGAGGCTAGTGTCTTAAAGCTTCATCTATAGTCTGATTTACCTTGAATTTAATACTCTATTATAATCTATCAACCTCTCGATATATTTTATACACTCTGAAGCCACTTAACCAATTATAATGAAATTTTGGATTAGCATTAAATTAAGTCTAGCATTTATTTCAGTCTAACTGAAAAGGTATTCTACCTTTAGTTAAAATTGCATTTAATAATGTTTTAACACGAGAAACGTCGCGGAAAAATTACGTATTTTGGTGTCACATTTGTAGTATATAGGATAGAACATAAAAAATCTAGTTAATTCCTTAACGTATAATGTAAACAAATACTGTTTATGACCTTGGCAACAAATTTATTATCAGGTTTTAGAATGTACGAAAACAAAGAATAAAAGAAGAAAATCAATATTAAAGTTACTGTTGGGCTACTTCCCGCGAAACAAACAAAAAAATAACGTTCACTAAGAGTTTGTAAAGGAACCGTACAGAGAATAAAGAATATTTCATTTCATTTAATTTCATTTCACAAACCCAGCAGTTGTACTGGAAACTTATTCATCTATTCCACAAGTGTGACGTTTTATAAACTCATGAAAAAGAAAATACTTGCCATTTTTTTCGCTTACCTCTCGGGTACAAAGTAAATAACTTGTGAACTTAAACAAACGGTAAATGGTCGCCTGTTACTGTCAAAGTGAACGATAATAACAACGATTACTGTCATGGTTATGATACTGGAAAATACACCGTAGCAAAACAGCAGAATGAAACACACTGTTAAACGCTTAGCTATTACCATACCGTGTCCTAAATGTAATAAAAACGGCTGAATTGTAATCATACTCACAGGATTCTGAAATACCTTAAAATATTTAAAACAACAACATTATCGTAATAATAATTGTACTTTTTCCCTATCTTTCACTTACTTATGTTTGTGCCCAAATTGATTGTAAGTTTTAATATCTTTAACAAAAGCATTTATAAAGTATGATTTTTAAAGTATGATTTAGAAATAATATTTGTGAGGCATAACTGAAAAAGAATAAAGTATCGTCGTGTTATATCGTAAGGTTTGAAAGTGCGATAATCTGGGCCACTCACCTAAGCAACTTCAGATGCGGTCGGCATTAATATGAGGTGACCATTAGTTGCCAAAATTATAAAGATAACAGTTGTTAATGTTGGCTTTATGAGCTCTTCAACAGTGCATTTGACCATTAAACTGTATATCCATTTATCCAATCACAGGAAGAGATCCGTGCCCAGCCGTGAGATGCAAAAAAATGGCACCGAGCCCTATATTATAAGATTTAAAATACTTTAAAGTAGACCATATCTTTTATTATGCGCTTCGAAAGTGAGCTTATACCTTAACAAGTAGTTAAGGAGCGTATGTAAACTAGCCATTATGTGTCATGAATAATACATGGTATAATGCGGCGATGTGTGATTTGACTGTTTGTCCGAGATGCCGTGATGAGCCAATTAGCTTGGGAGATAGAATCTTGATGAGAAATAAGCAAGAAATATAAACCTGGAATAATTTTAACTGAAAAAAATATCACCAGCGAAGAAAGCTGCTCATCAACAACTCATCAACAGCTCATCAACAACAAACGTTAAAGAGTATTTTTGAAATCTAAATATTACGAGAATGATGCTGAGGATAAGAGTGCTACTATAGATTCCAACGCCAATATGAGCAGTCGAGAATTTTGTCTTATAAATCAATGTGGTCCGCAAGATAATTTCCTGACATAGAAACTTTTTATAAGTGGAATAATATTTCGAATAACTTCAACTCATTTGCATCCTTTGCATGCATTGCATGGCATGGGTCCCTCTCAAATATTGGAGCGGCCTGGAGGGTTGGTGAAAATGCGGTTTGTAGCCATCCCACCGCCCGATATTTTCAAACCCCTAAAAGGCCTCCAAAAACCTCCAACAATTTTTAACGACTGCTATCTATCGATAACAACAGGGGATCGGTTAGCTAAATCTGTCCTGCAAAGTACGGAAATGGCTATGAAATTTGCTTCTACCGGTCACCCATTTCACCTACGGCTGCACTCATTTCACTTAGCTGCGTAGATCGCTTAAATTCTACGGCATTCGTTGGGCTGTGCCCATTTAATATTCCGGACTTCCAATATAGGATATTTTTGAACAATCAAATGCTTTTGATAATAACCATGCTTAATTTCTTTAACGCACAAAACAAAAAAGGAAGAAAAACGGTCTAATGACAGTGCCCTGAGGTACCTTTTTGTAGACAATTCTAAGCTGCCAATCAGAAGCCGCATATTATTGCACATATTATGTAAACTAGCCATTAGAGAGTACGCTGAATAATTCATGGCTAAAGGGGTGGTTCACTGATTTGACTGTTTGTCCGAGACACCATGATGAGCCAATTAGCTGGGAAGGTAGAGCCACAATCAAAGGTAGCACGACAGTAAAATCTTTTCAGTATTGTAGTAATATTCTTATTATTTTAATTAGCATATTATAATAGTTATGGTTTGATGACCAACGTTGCAGACAATTTTATCCCTTTTAGACGCATTTTAAATGGTAGAGATAATATTATGGTACACATTTTATAATTGTAGAAATTTTATTATTGGAAAATTGAAGAAAATACTGCCGCTGTGCGCATTTCTGTCGTCAAACATAATTATTTTGCTTCAGTTGAAAGTTGCATTTCTGGTCACACTCACATGAAGAGATCATGCGCCTCAAAATATTGTTGCTTTTTTAATTGCTACTTGCTTGGTTAGATATCTATGGCTGACCAATTAAACTCCTATTCCATTTTTTATATCGTCTTATATCACGTATGTTCCTTATCGGCCCATAGCTACTCTGTAAGAAAGTTAGCTATTGTATACCCCATATTTAAAAACAGGGCTGAAGTTTTTCTCCGTCTGCTCTTTTCTTCAGCTCAGCATTGCCTAAACGCACCCAGAGCAGACAGAACAAAAAAAATAACGTTCACTAAGAGTTTGTAACGGAACCGTACAGTGAATAAAGAATATTTCATTTCATTTTATTTCATCTTTAGGACTTTTACTATATTTATATGAAATAATTTGACTTTTGTATTAGGTATCGTGTTTTAGCTATGTTGAGTTTATTTATTATGTTTTATAAAGACTACATAAACTTCCTTTATTAATTTTTTTTAATATTTTTTAAAATCAGTCATTTTAAACAAACTCACGCTGAACTCGTTACTATATCATAATTAATGAATATAGCGGCAATTTGCTTAATTGAGATGAATTATAATGTGTATGCAATATAAAGAAACCGGACCTAGTTCGTCTGCACGTTTCAGCTCTAGTTTTATTAAGAGTAGTACTCAAGTTCAATTTATATTTTTCAAGCGAATTGCTGAAAATTACAAAAATTTCGTGTTTTACGATAGCAAATTAATATAAACGGAATACCTGACGCTATGAATTGAATTTATTCATTTAGAGTTCGTATATCAGCACAATCAAAAACTTTTCAAAATAAAATATTTCCCCAATTCAGCGCTAAAGCTGAATTACCAGCGATGCTATCGGATTACACAGCAATCTACTTTGTGAATTTTCGGTTTTCACACGCTTGCGTTCCCCCAGGAAGATTAAAAACACTTAAATCAGGTAAAAAGGGAAACGGCGTATCGTTAGCGGTTTTAAAGAAAGAAGAAAGAGATAAATTACGTTACAAATATTTTAGCTTACTTTTATTATTTAAATGCCTACAGAAATAGACGCCACATATAGCGCCTACCACAAGCTCTACTCATCACCCAGGGTTGGCTGGTAGAGAATGCCATTAGACATTAAGCACGTTATTGTATCCTTACTTTAAGGTAATACTATAAGGTTATATAAATAAAATAGGCCCGATGATGTTAAATGGTAGTAAACAATAAATAAATAAATAACGCTTCACACTCATAGCCCAACCTTATATCGTGGGTGCCATGGACACACAAAGACAGAAACACAAACACCCAAACCGAGAACAGAAATTTTAAACTCGTCATTCAAATTTCTGCTCCGCTGGGAATCGAACCCGGGACCTTGCGATCGGCAGTCCGGTATGGTAACCATTACTAGCGACATGGGTCGTCATTTACACTAAACAATCTTAAGCAAGCTTGAGTCTTGCCAGAGGTTATACACAGTTGGGCCAAAATACCTAAATAGTCTGGCCAAAGGTTATAGAAAAACGGGGCTTCAAGAATCCCAAAAAATCTCTCCCAAAAAAAACCTATAAAGAATAAGCTAGATATGCTACCTCCTGCTGTTACCTTTGTATATTTAATATTTCGTGTGCGTCTTCGTGTAATGTGGAAGACAACTTTACACGCGGTACCCAGCTTGAAAAAATTTACCCCTCCCCCCTGACCAAGAACCTAAAAATTCCCACCCCCACCCATCCAAGAACTTGAATCCAAAAACTTGCCCCCTCCCACCCATCCAAGAATTTGCCCAAAGAAGTTGCCCCCCACCCATCCAAGAACTTGCCCTCCCCTCCCACTCCGACCAAGAATCTGGGTACGCTCATGAGTGGTGGTACTCCCTGTCGAATCATAAAAGTTTCACTAACTGAATATAAAAAATCCTTCATTTTATTCAGTTGGTTTATTACCAGAGCTACTATTGTAAAGCTCAACTGCACAGTATTGAATTACGCTACGATTCACTTCGGTTGAATTTTCAATTTATCTTACAACAGCAAGTTGTATTTACTCAAGCAAACATTTCCATCATGGGTATCACTAATTGAAAAGACCATTTATTATAAAGAAATTTAGTTAAATGGATTGTATAAATATTTTACCTATAAAAAAAAGTCTTAAATAAGGACTAAAGATCAGGTGCTAATAATTGAACTTCTAGGTATTGTAGATAATAATAGAATCTATTTTATTAATTAGCTGTGAATCTACGAATTGTTCGAACCGGGGCAAAACTTTTCAATGGCGTCCCGCATACTTAGTACCACGTAACACTTAGTGAAATCTTTTTATTCTTACCATTTTTAGCGCCCCTCTAAAAATGCAAGCCGCGGCAAGTTTAAATAAACAAGAACTGTGTTTTTTACATCTTAATGACCCAAAAAATTTAGATGCCTGATTATGATAAATAATGCACTGCTGGTCCTATTACTACTGTGATGGCTTTTTATGCATAATTTAATACACACCGTTCCGGAGGTATATAAGTATAACAATTAAATATCCTTTTTCAATTAGTGGGTCCAACCACACGGTGTGTTCACCCGTGCAAACCGGAGAGGCCCGTGTGTGATGAGTCTAAATCTCACGGCCCAAAGTGGATTGTAGTGTAATACGATCGACTGTATACAGATTGCAAAACAAGTATTTTGGTTTATCCCGTCAGTCGGGAAATTGATAACGTTATCATTGCTATGAGTACGATTTTTTGACACGTAGTTTTCTAATACCTGAAACGGTTCATTCAATCAAAATAAAAGTTGGTATAGTTTTTCAGTGGAATTTGATTTCTATCGTAGCAATTATTTTTACGTTTACAAAACAGAAAACAAAATTCATCGTTCACTTACTGAATCCGCTAAAGTCAAAATTAAAGAATATGGGTGTACTTCCGTTTAGAACATACCTCCAATCGATCTGAAATTTGGTACACTTATGTATTTTGAAATATTTTTCTCTAAAATCTATATTTATCTCAATACATGAGAAAACCGTCGATATTTTTTTTTGTCCGTTTGACCTTGAATATCAAATTTGCGGGTATTTTGGGTATGATATTCTTGATCAGCGCGTCAAAATACATAAGTGTGCCAAATTTCAGATCAATTGGAGGTATGTTCTAAACGGAAGTTTATCTAAGAATATCAGCTACTTAAATAGTATAATTTTGTATGGCACCTTAACTAATTTTAAACTACAAATGTATTTACTTTTCAGCTCCGAGGTTGTTAATTATTCAAGTAGGTATTCGTATATTAAATTTAACTTAAACTGTATACGTCTAATGGTTCTAAAAAAGGTTCTTAATAGACAGACAGGCAGAGAAATGAAACTATTAAGTGATATAATAATAAATAGGTTCATTTAATCTCTTAAATTGGATTCACGAACTAATATCCCATCGAGATTTCGGTTGTACTCGTATGTATCTGATCAGCTTTCAGTTCAGTGGAGTGGAGCGAGCACATTATTGGTAAGTACGTTTCGTACTTACAAAACGTAAAGATTCTTGGACAGACAGAGAGGCAGACAGACAAACCCGTAGAGCGTCAAAATTGACAGGTATGACACCCGTAATGGGTGAGTCAGTACCTTTGTTGCTCTAAGGACAAACCAAACTGTCCTTCCTAGATTCCTTGTTCTTAAGGTTTGTTAAGGTTTGAAATTCAAAAAAAGATTTTAATTGAAGCGTACATGGATAAGACGCAAGAGATCTACGCCGCTAAAACAAACTGACGCGATTGGGTGTGACATGGGTGACCGCTAGGTGCAAAAATTTCGTGGCGTTATTTCCGGTTGTTATTGATAGTGTCAGTCATTAAATCTTATCGGAGGGCTTTTTGGCCGTTCGAACATTCGATCGCGGGTTGCCCACTAACCTTTTTTTTTTTTTCTTTTTTTTTTTTTTGGTATCGGGGGGAAACCTTCAAAAGGTACCCAGCACCTTGGGAGAGGACACCGGGTTATGTGGGATTTGAACCTCACTAAAACCCCCTCGGTGGCCTCCTCTGCGTTTGGGAAGGACTCCGGGATCTCCCATGGAACGCACCGGTGTCCTCCATACGCGACGCCCTGGAAAGGGCCCATCTTTGGGAGAGCAGATGTGATCTCCTGCACCTTCCGATGCAATTACTGCCCACTAACCTGCATCTCCAGCAACCAACATTAGAGCAACAAGGTGGATTAAGCTCCAGGCCTCCACAATAACACAAAAAGACCCGTGTCCAGTAGTGGGGTGCAAAAAGAGTTGCACCCTAGGTTTGAAATCCTAAAAATATAACGAATTGAAAACCCATCGAAACCCCCACTTTACAAGTGGAGTGGATGTATTCCAGCAGAGCCAGTATTTGCTCGAGCGAGCTCATTCCAATGCCATTGATTTCATTGGAAGTCCATTCAATAATGAAGCAGTTGAAATGAGGCTTTTACGGAATTATCGGATTGTCATAATACATTATTTGCTATTATAAGTAAGCGAGCACACAATTAAAATTGTTATAGAGATATAAATGAACTATGTAGAACGAAGAGTAGTTTTTTTTATAATGAACAATTCACACAACGCCATCTAATTCCAAACTAAGCAGAGTTTGTGCTATGGTAATCAGAAAGCTGATAAACATACTTATATTATTCTAAATACATACTTAAATAGATAAATTAACACCCAGACAAAGAACAAATAGTCATGTTCATCACACAAATATTTGTCCTGGGTGGGATCCAACCCACGACCTCACGTTTCGCAGTCGGCTCATCACCCACTACGCCACGGAGGCTGTTTGTTTGTTTTATGTTTGAGAACTGTACCTATTCCATTCCTGACTACAGGAAATGTTACTTGACCGACCGAAGGCCTCGTGCATCTTCCACGCTGTTCAGTGGGGATAGATCTCCATAAACATTTTTTTATAACTAAACCGAACAAAAAGGCAGACGGGCCGTGTGGTGTTAAACGATTACCGTCGCCTATGGACACGGGCAACCCCAGGGGAGCCTACGAGCACTGCCGGCTTTGGAGGAGAGCTTTTTAAAAATAATATTTTAATAACAACTGCTACATAACAATAACAACTTTGAGTTATGATTTAACACTTCTACATACTAATCTTCTTCTAAACACTGAAAAGCACATTAAATAGTTTACTTGTTGCTATCCTATTAAAAACTAACACTGGCTTTACATAGCTTAGTTTTGAAGGCGTTAACAGGGCACTTAAGAGAATTTAGTATAATGACAGATTGCATTACCTTAGGGCCTCATTTACCATCTCCAAATAAAGTGTTGATTAGTTACGTCCCAAGTAAAGTTAATTGCCAAGTTAAAGCTATGAATACGGGTCAGTTTATCATTATGATTAGTGCTACTCGAACATCGTGAAATTGAAATTAAAGTTACGGGTGACTTTAACCGACAAATAGCGTACTTGTCACTTTACTTAAAGGTGGTGAAAGAAGCATTTACTGACAGAAAAAAAAGGCATTCTGGAAATTTTTTGACTTTCAACTGTGACAAGGTTTCAAAACTGATCTCACAAAAATACGTCACTCTGTGCTATAAAGATCTACTCTTACAATATCGTGAGTATACAAAATTTCAGTACAACTCGTAAAATTTAAATTAATTCAACAAGAATCTCGGTTCCAAGCAAACTATTCGCTTCGGAAGTTCCTCGACTACGTAACGTTTAAGACAGACTGCACAAACACAAAACACATAATGTACTTACACCAATTAAAGCTGTATAAGCATCAGAGCGAATTAACGGGCTTTACATATTGAGACATTGTTACAGTTTAGATACCATTGATACAACGTCTTTACACGTCTTCTTCAACAGCTTCAAGATAATAATATTAACATGAAGATGTTAGGCATGAAACTTATATTCGTCATTATTGTGAAGCTTGTAGCGGCGCGTTACCCACTAAAATGACCGCGCGCCTCACATGAAAATGCTGACCATGCAAGACGACGCAAGCTGCAAATATTGTAAATAATAGAATACCTAAATCATACGTCACATTGAACTGGCAAATCCAAAGATCTATCCTGAATCACGCTATCGAAGTTTCTTAGAATACATATTAGTATTTGTATGTACAAATGGTCCGAAATTAGCATTCGGATCGCGGTCCCCAAGCTGTGACATCGCCTGGCGGGATATCTCCTAGCTTCCTTCATACACGTAGTCTTTGGATCTGAATTTTTGTGCCATGTTAGTCTTATCAGTTCTTAGAATATAGGTAGGCTTGAAGTTTGTTTCATTTTACGAAATGTACGAAAATATTCAAGTTTATGTTAAAAGGAAACGGTAATTATTTATGCATAGAATATTCATCATTGATCAGTTAGTTCCATCAATTGGTAGTAGTTAGATCAGTAGTTGATAAAATTATTTTTCTAACGCAATGCAGAAAGGCGCAAGTGGTATTTCCAGGCTTTAGTAAAATAGAAGGAAACGGTAATTATTTATGCATAGAATATTCATCATTGATCAGTTAGTTCCATCAATTAGTAGTAGTTAGATCAGTAGTTGATAAAATTATTTTTCTAACGCAATGCAGAAAGGAGCAAGTGGTATTTCCAGGCTTTAGTAAAATAGAGTAGTAGAATCACGGCTATATATATCTCGGTACCCGGCAAAACACCCGTATTTGCTTGGTACTTCCTCGATTATGTAGTTAACGTAAGACTGACACCAAACACAAAACACATAATGTGCTTATACCAATGAAAGTTGTATAAGCGATGATACAGCTTCACGGGCTAAACATTTAGAGACATTGCTACGTGTGTGTCGTCAATAATATAAGATATAATAACATAGCTGTAGGTGAAATTTGAATTCATTTACCAAGAATCTCAGTTCCTAGCAAACTATTCGCATCAGAAGTTCCTCGCCTACGTACCGTTTAAGGCAGACTGGCAGCAAACACAAAGCACATAATGTACTTACACCAATTAAAGTTGTATAAGCGTCGGAGCGACTTCACGAGCTTTACATATTGAGACATTGTTACAGTTTAGTTACGAATATTGCAACTCTGACGATGGCTTCATAATGTCACTTTGAAAATCTTAGGCACGATACTGCGTCTTCGTGAAATGAACTTTATATTTCTGCAGTGTTTAGGATAGGACTGGGATAATAAATACAAAATATCAATTTAATTTCAAACAAAATGTCATTAAAATAAACATCAGAAATAATATAGAGAAATACAGAACATCATTTCTACACCTATAAGGCTTTTTGCTTACCTAAAAATTTGTGAAAAACTAACAGTTCGGGTCAAATCCCACATAACCCAGTATCCTCTCCCAAGGTTTTGAAGGTTTAGATACCAAAAAAAGGTAATAACGATAAAATATTCGCGCCCAGCTGGGGATTGCAAATAGCTTTCAACTACTAAACTACTACGAACCATCTGGGCTCGATTCCCGGTGAGGCAGAATTTGAATGATGAGTTTAAATTTCTGTTCTCGGTCTGGGTGCTTGTTTTCTGTGTTTGTATATGTCTATGGTACCCGCGACACAAGGTACCCTACTGTGTGGCTATGAGTATGAAACGTTATTTATTTATTTCTATTTCAACTTAGTCTGGCTTTCCCTTCTTACTAAATTATATTCCGATCTTGAGGCGAACTATATGCACGAAGTTATTTCAAATATAACCACTAGAACTATTCTAACAGACCAGTACAAACCACTAACAGAAGTTATAATGACACTTGTCTTGTTCAGTCAAGACGTAATACGGATTTGGATATTATTATATTTATTATATAGTATCGAATGCCGATGATACGAGTATAATATGAATTTTAGATAGGATGTATGTACCTAGATTCTTTTGTCATATTTACATGTTTCTGGTATGTAAATATACGTCCATCCATCCCTCCATCAGCCTTTTATAGTCCACTGCTGGATACCGCCTCCCCTAACGTTCGCCACTCCTCCCGGTCCTGGGCCTTCTGAATTCAGCGACTGTCCGCTGTCTTCTTCAGGTCATCAGTCCACCTGGTTGGAGGGCGGCCTGTAATCCTTTTGCCGAGACGTGGTCGCCATTCGAAGACCTTTATTCCCACTGTTAATATGGACAGATCGTGTTATGACATTATTGAAAGCAAAAGTTCCTAAACCTTATAATAAACTATTTGACAGGAAGTGAGTCGATATCCAAGCAGCCCATATCCCATTAACTGCGCAAAGCTATTAGTTCCAGGTCATCGGCAGCTTGATCATATTTGTGTTGATTGAATTATTTATAGGAACTTCGGAAGGAAAGCTTCGGAAGTCTTCGCTGTTTCATGAGAGAGAACAGATGTGGAATTATTCCGCTAAATAGGCTCGGGTAATGTTTATTAATGGTGTGGAGAACTAGCCTTTTTATCCTGCTTTTATTAGTGTGTAACATTTAAACATAAGAGGGAAGGTCGCTTGTAGATCATTATAGGAACAGAAAATCATTAAATGGAAACGCGTGTTTATCACTGCTCTTTATTAACACGCTTTTATTAACTTGACCTGTATGTATGTATGTATGTAAGTATTATGTATGTAACGGAATCTTTTAACTTCATTTTCACTTACTTCTAGGAGTCTGATTTTTTGCACAGGGTTCAAGGGCCGATGACAATACAATAATCTCATAACTTTATATCAAAGTCCTAACTAGGATCATCAGGATAAAAAAAATATACGAGGAGCGGCTGATAAGTTCGTGGCCTAAGGTACTTAATGAAACAAATATAAAGTTTTATATTTTTAAAACGTCTAAGCGTCTGATTAACTTAAAAATTTGCACGGGGGTCAAGGGCCAATGACAATGCAATAATATGAGAATAAAAATCCAACTATAAAATTAAAAATAAATAATGTAGTTTAAAAAACTAAAAACACGCTTTTGTGAAAATACAAACTAAAAAGTAAAAAAATAAGAAGAAAATGTATTTTACTGTAAAAAAGCGTGGGGTGGTTTTTAAGATAAATACTCTATCTTATTTTTTTACTTTTTAGTTCGTATTTTCACAAAAGCGTGTTTTATAGTTTTTTAAACAACATTATTTATTTTATTACGATTTTTTTCATCATGCATACGTGAGAGTTGCAAAAAATATCTCAAAAGCGTACATTTAGACAAATTTCCTCTAAAATTTTTAAAAGGAACGAAAGGCCACGTATCTTAATACATGACCTGCCTGCTAATCCTCTACTCCATTCCAATAAAATAAAAATAAAAACATTTTACTTCCATACAAATAAAATAAAAAGCCGCTACTTGCACAGCACAAACGGACACCTTCAATCTCATTTATTCATATAGATTTCCTGGACGTAATCGGATAACAAAATGATTGTAAGAAAAGGGAACAAAGAAGGAGCCGTCAGTATTTGTTATTGGTTAATCAATTACATTTCTCTGTTGCTATCACAATTATTTGTGGGTCTATATCTTATCGTGCCACTGTTATTTTCTACGGACATTCTTTTACTAAACACAAACGCTGTAAATAAGTACTATAACTTGACCTAAATGGTAGCAAAATGAAACTTAGAGATTAAGACCGGTATTGTGTGTATGTGAGATACTAGGTGACCTACATAAGGTGGTAGAACTATTATGGTTCGCCCGAAGAAGTACCACCGCTGCACCCACTTCTGCCGTGAACCAATTCTATTGTGTTTCAGTGGAAAGGTGCAGTTACCGGCCACACTTACATGAGGCGACCACCAGCCTCCGGAGTAGCAGCGCAACTGCATACGACCTCAGACAAGACTTACCTATGCTTGCTTGAGGTTGTATGTAGATGTCCTTGGGCTGCAGCGACCACTTAACACCACGTGGCCTTGCTCGCCGTGCTCGTCTGCTACTCCATTCAAATAAAAAAAAATTGTTCCCTCATCATTACTAAACATCAATGTGAAAGTACGATTCTCTAACCCCCATAAGAAATTACCCGGATGTTTTACCCGGGTAAAAAGTAACATATGTCACTGTTTAGTCCCCGAACTACCTCCATACAATCAGTAGAACCGTTACTACGTGAAAGAACGAATAACAAACACACATACACATATTTAAAATACGTAAATATTATGGAATTATGAAATTAAATAACTACGCAAGCTTTTCTAACAGAATATCTGTGAATTAGCGATTCTATTCTTGAATAAGCATTATCAATCGAAATATCGTATTTATAGTTTTTCCCCAAACATAATGAAATGATTTTACGGCATATAGTTCTACTACGTACAAAATTCTTGGAAAACATCTTCCATTTACTAGAAGTACAGTAAATAATTGTAACGAATATTCTTTGGTCTGTCCTTTTTTTATTTTCTGTCATCGGGGAGGAAAACTTCAAAAGGTACCCGGCACCTTGGGAATACCTGGTTATGTGGTATTTGTATTCACTTAAACCTCCTCGGTGGCCTGCCTCATACTCCGGGATCTCCAGTGGAATGCACCGGTGACATCCTCTGCGCGCGACCAGCGCGGGCCCATCTTCGGGAGAGCAGATACGCTCTCCTGCACCCTCAGGCGCTCACGGCAGCATGCGGCCACGCACACACCGCCGTCCTTCCCGGGGCTGCTTACTATATAAACTAGTATACAATAAAAATAAATCACAACACATTTTGCGTGCTACAGCTGAGCACGTGTTTCTTCTATAACGATTGAACTCCGACACACTGCTCCAAGACGTGTTAGTAGAGTGAAGGGAATTTTAAAGGTCATGGAATTTCTAGCTTCGACAGGGCAAATACAACTATTGCAGTTATTTTTGCTACTAAGCAATTGTAATGCTCCAGCAGAAAGTTGAAGTTACCGGCCAGACTTATGTAAGGCGACCACCAACCTCAGAAGTAGCAACGCAACTGCACACGACCTCAGGCAGGCAAGACTCAAGCTTGATTGAGGTTGTTTGTCGACCTCCACCACCAGAGACCAGTAGACCAGTAGATCATTTAATAGCAAGTGGCCTGCATATTCGTCTACTACTCGATTTAAATAAAACAGGCACGTGATCCCTCTGATATTGAAGTAACTTTGGCAAGAATGAAGTAAGACCAGCGGCCGTCCGCGACTTCGTCTGCGTGAACTTTGGTTTTAGATTTTTTCTTAAATAAAAGTAGTCTAAGATACTCCTTATTACATCAGCTACCTGCCAGTAAAAGTCCCGTCAAAATTGGTCTAGCCGATTCAGATATTAGCCGAAACAAACAGACAGACAGACAGATCAACAGACAGACAAAAATTGTAAAAATGTTATTTTGGTATATGTACGATATATAATAATACATACATATGGATGTAGTTGGCTGCAACCCTTTTTGCGTCCCACTGCTGGGCACGGGTCTCTCCCCATTATTGGGAAGGCCTGGAGCTTACTCCACCACGCTGCTCCAATGCGGGTTGGTGGATATGGATGTAGTAAGAAGCGGTTATTTTGATATTACAAACAGACACTCAAAAGAGTGTAGTCAGTACATAAATGTGACCTTAACATTCAATTCTCGTTTCCGTGTCCAACACATCCAACATTAAATTTCCCACTGACTTGGATCTCCACCAACCTGTTTTGGAGCAGCTAGTATTGAAGTAAGCTCCAGGCCTCTTAAATTATGGGAAGAGACTCGTGTCCAGCAGTGGGTCGCAAAAGATTTACAAACAGAGAGCCTAGTTTTAAAAACTTGCCTTTTACTTGGTGTAACAGCCAAATAACCTGGCCTATTTTACTGCCTTTCCTCAAAGGTAGTTAGGGAAAAGATTAATTCAGTCAGGAACCGAACCTAACTAGCACATTATTCGCGCCCGTAAACTCCCCAATCTCGATACATAGTACGAGTCGAGAAGAGAGATTTATTCCTCTTATCTTTTCAATTATCTCTCTGTCTGATTGGACGAATGTGTAGCGACGGTCGAAGGTAATGCTGGGAAGAAGTTTAACTTCTATCGTTTATAGATTTCTGTAGTGCATATCTATCTAAGGTAATATCTTTAAGATTTTGTCGCTTTGTGTTTATCGCTTTTTTCGACCTTATTTCCTGCTTTAACCACAAAAACTTACTCAATGAGTAAGTTCTAAACATATATTTAATATAGCTCTGCAGTTTTCATTGCATTATAGATTGATGTTTTACAGCCCAAGGACTATCCAACACAGATTCGGAGCAGTATTTCACAAGATAAGCGTTTTCAAACAAACAAACACTTTCAAAGCGTATATAATTAAATAACCTAGCCTAGTGGTCAAGATATTAGAACTCTATACTAGAGGTTCAGGTTAATTTCCATTCAGACTACGAATTATAACAATGCTCAGTGATGTTAGAAAATATTGTGATTAAAGCCTCGTGCTTAGGCATAAACAAAATTTCTAAGGGGATGTAAAAGAAAAAGTTTTTTTGGGTAATTAAAGTGGCTATTCGATTGATTAGCTTCTTATTAGATGAAACTGTTATATAACAAACTACAAAAACATATAGAAAACAAACCAACCAACACAATAAGAATTTCGTCGGTAAAAGCAAAGAAAGTTGTATTTACGCTTTGAAACACCGCTAAGTAGGCCATAGAAGTAAATCTATCGGCAAAACAATAAATTGAAAGAACTAACACAATAACCCAATTACTGAAACAATCCGACGCCCAATTGGCCACTCGTATCCACAAATAAACCGACAATCCGACAGAATCGCTAAGATCGCCGTGAACACGTGAAATGAGGCGTACATTCCCGTATTGGTTTAGGACCACCGCGATTAGGTTTGCGTCTATTGCTGCTCGTAACAACGATTCAACTGGAAATATTTAAACTATCTTTAATATTCAGGATACATGCTTTGAAGAGAAATGATTGAAGAGTAAATAAATAAACAATCCATCCATCCATCCATCAGCCTTTTATAGTCCACTGCTGGACATAGGCCTCCCCTAAAAGGAGGACGTTCGCTACTCCTGCCGGTCCTGGGCCTTCTGAATCCAGCGACTACCCGCAGTCTTCTTCAGGTCATCAGTCCACCTCATTCGAGGGCAGCCTGTACTCCTTTTGCCGAGACGTGGTCGCCATTCGAGAACCTTTCTTCCACATTGGTTGTCGGTTCTTCTAACTATGTGGCCTGCCCATTGCCACTTCAGCTTGCAAATTTTGAGAGCTATGTCGGTAACTTTCGTTCGTCTACGGATTTCATCGTTAAAAAATAATGTAGTTTTAAAAACTAAAAAACCGCTTTTGTGAAAAGCCGCTTTTTTAAGATACTATTGACACCATGCACCCCACGCTTTTTTTACAGTAAAATACATTTTCTTCTTATTTTTTTACTTTTTAGTTCGTATTTTCACAAAAGTGTGTTTTTTAGTTTTTTAAACTGCAATATTTATTTTTAATTTTTTAGTTGGATTTTTATTTTCATATTATTGCATTGTCATCGGCCATTGACCCTTGTGCAAATTTTCAAGTTAATCAGACGCTTAGACGTATTAAAAATATAAAACTTTATATTTGTTTCATTAAGTACCTTAGGCCACGAACTCATCAGCCGCCCCTCGTATATAGTTTTTATCCTGATGATCCCAGTTAGGACTTTAATATAAATTTATGAGATTATTTGCAAATTTTTCAAGTTAATCAGACTCCTAGAAGTAAGTGAAAATGAAGTTAAAAGATTCCGTTACATACATAGATACATACATACATGTCAAGTTAATAAAAGCGTGTTAATAAACAACAGCCTTATACAATTGCCAATATAGTAGGACCGCTTGATACTTATTTAGTACGGATTACTAATTCAGATACAACTGGGTGATTTCGATTCCGCGACGTTTTGTTCCCATAATAGGTTGCGCCTCAAAGCTACTGAAATTGGTGCTGATGAATTGGAGTACAAAATAATGACTCTCGATGTTAAATGTTTTGTAGTTCACGTATCAAAACTAGAGAGGAAATTTAAAGGACAAATAACCAACTAATCAGTTAAAATCGATCTAATCGGTGTTTCCAACACAATATGGTGAACATTTGCGTATAGGACAAATACAATGAAATCCGTGTGGAGGTGGACATGAGGTTTAAATAAAAACATTGAAGAGACCAAAATAACTGTAACTATAAAATAAAAGATACATATTCTAGAAAAACAATTGAAGAATGTACAAATAGCAAACAATTTGATGAAATTGTCAATTTACCCGAGAGTCAGTGAAGTGAGAAGAACATTCGCGTATTGGTTTAGGACGACCGCGAGCCAGTCGTGCGTCTTTTACTACTTATTTGAGTAATTTCTGAAACTGCTTTTCAAGCTTTTAATTCTGTAACATATTTTGTGCCATTGCGGTGTTTTTTTAGATTATAAACAGTTAATGTTTGTTTCTCTATTTAGTAATATGTCGTCCGTTTAATTATAGACTACCAATTCAAACAATTGTTTTTTAATAAATGTCCCTGAAGAAAATTTAATTAAAGGGTAAAATATTAAAAAGACAAAATCGGTTATAAGATATATAGAACCAGTAAAGTTTTACGTACATTCGCTTATTGGTTTATACTGGGTTAAAGTTTTGCTTTTTATCTTGCTAGGGAGTAGTGTCTATATTCACTCGATGAGTAATGGCCGCAACCCTTTTTGCGTCCCACACCCGACCGCGCCTGTTTGGCTTAGTTGCATAGATCGTTTGCGTTCTACGCTAACCGCCGGGCCATGCGCGCTTCGATGAGTAATACGTACATAGTAATGAAGTCCTAAAAATAAGTAAGTCAGTAATGCCGGACTGCCGTTCGAAGGGACCCGGGTTCGATTTCCGGCGTTAAATTTCTGTTCACAGTCTGGGTGTTTGTGTTTCTGTCTTTGTGTGTGTCCATGGCACCCACGACACAGTGTATATATATACACTTGTCTTACATACCTTACTGTATGGCTATGAGTGTGAAAATTTATTTATTTTTAACAAAACTGGCCTGCCTCGATCGAGCAATAATTTTAAATCATTATCCCATAGAGTGATCTACGTTATTGAGAAGTGACAAAATTTCCGAAGACATACCATTAGATACGAATTAAAGTTTTAATTTCAGATTCGTTTTTTTATTGAAGCGGTTTTGGTTCTGAAATGATTGTCACGATACTGCATATTACCAAAGTTATCATTGATTAGTATCCACACCATTTAAATGAAAAATATTATTCGCCTTTTTTACACCATTCGAAAATCAATCGGCCTCACAAATCCCCAATAACCCACAAACCGACAAATCATTGAAACCTATTAGTTTTGAAAGGTATCGCTTCCTGTTCATCGGAGCAGACATCGCCAATGTTGGGTAGTCTTTAGCGATGTTCACGATTGGGTTGTTGGAATTGAGCCGTAAGAGGTGTTGGTTATTGCCTTAATATTGTTGTTTATTGTTATTGTAGAATTTTGTCGTTTAGCCTGCTGTGAAGCTCACTAACAAACTAAGTATTGTATTATAGCCTCGTAGTTAAGACACTTGCGTCCAATATTGCTGCTTTCGTATGTCATTATAATATATTATTATGTCGACTTTTTGTCGTATTCATGACGAGATCGCTCACATAAGACTACGCCTTAGGGTCAGGCAGCAAAATCATGTGTCTTTTTTGGCGCAACGGTTACCATGCCGGACTGCCGACCGGAGGGTCCCGGGTTCGATTCCCGGCGCGGCAGAAATTTGAATGATAAGTTTAAATTTCTGTTTTCGGTCTGGGTGTTTGTGTTTCTGTCTTTCTATGTGTCCATGGTACCCACGACACAGGGAATCCTAGTGTGGGGCTATGAGTGCGAAGCGTTTATTTATTTATTTGTTACTAGCTCCAAAGAAATAGCGGGCTTTTAAACTATTTAGCTAAATTTTCATAAATGTTATATGTTCCTGGTACTTTATTATGTTAATTAAGTAATATTTTATTCTAACAGAATTTCAATTGAACTAAACGGAGTGCGACAGACCTCGTAGAATATTCACCACTCGCAGCATTAGTAGCCCAATCAGTTATATTAGCTGAGGTTGGTTATTCTGTGCTAGGTCCAGTGATTGTCAAACTTCAGGAACGAGATGAATTAGACATTTTTTAAATGGTAATAATTTTGTAGTTGATAAGCTTCAAAGACTGAACACCTGAGAGAGTCTGAACCAATTTTTTTTGTATAGTTTTATTTATGTTAAAAAATATTTGGTTATTACAATAAAACATAATTAACATTACAATTCGTCAACCAGAGATAGTGACCAACAGTCTTAGATTACTGAATATTTTATATATAATTTCAATGAGTGTCAAGACTACGTAATACATTGATGTTTGGTCTGCATGCATATTTTCTACGTAGCATATTGCTAAGTCTATGTTTTCTACCAATCAGTCATACGCAACCAAACGGTGTACACGTATAATAAACGTCTATCGAGTGTCATCTGTTTCCATCGTACTCACCTTTTCTAACACCACTAACACGCCGTTGGCACATACTCGTATGTATGAAACTCTAATCACACCTTCACAAAAATTGTATTAACTATTGAAAATTATTGTAAAATTAAAATCGTTATCTGTAACACGTACTAAAAGTAACCCAACACTTTGAGAATCGCTGCATGTAACCAGGTTGTAGCGTTTGATTTACAGTCGCACACAAACAAGATTAAAGTTTCATCTATCGCGTATATAGTACTGATGCTTAATGCGGTTCTGGTGGGACCTGCACCATTTCTGAGGGTAAAGCATTAGTGCTACTGCATCAACATAAGTATTGCTACACCCTTGTATGTGTGTATACTCTTATAGAATAAAGAATTAATTTTAAAACAGGTGTTGTAATTTCAAAACTGGTGTTAGATAATTTATTTATTTCATTAACTTATTGGTATAAACATGACAGAATTTGGAAAATCCAATTCGTTTACATAATAAACGTTTCAATATAACGCTTTGCTAATCTATAAAATACAACAGGCTTTGATTGGAATAAGTCTAGCTCAGGATTTTTTCCAGAACACCATTGAGCAATGTCAAAGCCCGAACCAACGGTGTTTCACGCCCTGACACCAATGCACAGAGGGGCACAGCAAAATTTTTACGAACATTTGCTTATCGTATATTGCAAGCGTGATCCACTCATACGATTTTAATGCATGTCAATCCTATATCTGAAACTGAAAAATACTGGAGAAAATTTAGTTTTTCAAAATAAAATCTGATTTTATCTTGAAAATATTGGAGACTACGACGGGTAAGTTACCAATCGTGAGATTACTGTTATGAGAAATAGTATAGTTTTGCTTTGTATCTTGATAGGGAGGAGTGTTTGAAAATATTGGAAAATATTGGAGACTTCGACGGGTAAGTTACCAATCGTGAGATTACTGTAATGAGAAATAGTATAGTTTTGCTTTGTATCTTGATAGGGAGGAGTGTTTCAAAATATTGGAAAATATTGGAGACTTCGACGGGTAAGTTACCAATCGTGAGATTACTGTAATGAGAAATAGTATAGTTTTGCTTTGTATCTTGATAGGGAGGAGTGTTTGAAAATATTGGAAAATATTGGAGACTTCGACGGGTAAGTTACCAATCGTGAGATTACTGTAATGAGAAATAGTATAGTTTTGCTTTGTATCTTGATAGGGAGGAGTGTTTGAAAATATTGGAAAATATTGGAGACTTCGACGGGTAAGTTACCAATCGTGAGATTACTGTAATGAGAAATAGTATAGTTTTGCTTTGTATCTTGATAAGGAGGAGTGTTTATATTTACTGGATGAGTAATTCGTGGAAGTGAAGGCCTAAAAATAATTATGTAAGTAAAAGGCCTAAAAATAATTATGTAACGGCAGATGCGAACTTGCTAAGAAGAAGACCATTATCTATCATGTCGAATGCCTTTCTAAAGTCAAAATACGCCGTGTCAACCTGAATGCCACTATTGACTGCTTCAGCCGTGTAGGAGTAGAAAGACAGCAAGTTACTCGTGGTTGAGCACCCGACCCTAAACCCGTGCTGTGAGTCAGAAAGTTGAAATTCATATTGAACACTTATTTGATGATGTATAATACTTTCAAACAATTTCCCAAATACAGATAATACTGCTAATGGTCTAAAATATTAAGAGTGAATTCAAACTAGCGTAAATGGCGCGTTTGTTTCTAAACGTGCCGTTTCGGCTATCGCGGTTACACGCGCGTTTTTGTAGCTAAAAATGACAAATCTTGACGTTTCGCGGGTATACGCATTTAAAAAAATAAACAAGTGTCGCTCGAACGTTCCCAAAAATACGCTAATTTGATAAGGGCCTCGTTCACCATCTCCAAGTAAAGTGTTGATTAGTTACGTCCCAAGTGAAGTTAATTGGCAAGTAAAAGCTATGAGTACGGGTCAGTTTATCATATGATTCGTGCTACTCAAACATCGTGAAATTGAAGTTACGGGTGACTTTAACCGACAATCAGCGTATTTGTCACTTTACTTGAAGGTGGTGAAAGAGTAACACTATTAATCTTCACCGTTTGCAACGCGTTGGGCGCTGTTTGTTAGATATAATTACCACACTCTACTACTCACCACAATCAACAAATTTATTTGTGGTTGAATGTCAATATCTATGGTCTTCAGTAAACTTTTTTTTTCAACCTTTTTTTTATGTCCCACTGCTGGGCACAGGTCTCCTCACAAGTGAGAGGGATTTAGGCCATAGTCCACCACGCTGGCCAAGTGCGGATTGGTGGACGTCATGCTTTCGAGAAATTATGAATTTCTCTCAGGCATGCACGGCGATGGAGAACATCGTAATCAATGAAAAATCACGATATTTTCCATCACCGTGGAGCAGTGATAAATTCGCACATTACAAATTACTTTGTCAGAGGTGCGAGCCGAGGATTTGAACCTGGGATCGGTCGCGGTAGGTTTTTTACCACTCGGCCATCGCTGCTACAGTTAACTATTATAACCATGCGATTTAAATACATTAAATGAGTTTAATCATAAATTATCTGAAATGGCATTGACTTCAAAATTGTTTTAAGAGTCATTGTCATTATTAAGGTAAAGTATTAGGGGAAATTTACTTTTTTTTTACTTTTTGAAGGCGGTAGTAATTGTTTTGTTTTATTATTCACTACCGTTTCCTATTTAGCCTACAAACATTATAACTAATTCTTTCAGAATCGCTATGCTAAAGCAGGTTGTTACAAATACGTTTGATTCACGTCAAACAAGATTAAAGTTTCATCTATCATGTATACTGCTCCTGATTGCGGTTTAACCCAGATTTACCGGTACTGATGGGACTTGCATTTTCTGGAGCAATGTACTACTAATACATTACCGCATACCTGTTACTATTTACCGTTTTAAATAACAGATTTGATTTTAAAACAGATATTGTTTATTTTATATAAGCTAAAAGTCATTTATAGTCACTTTACCCTTTTATAATAATAATAATAATAATAATAATAATTCATTTATTTCAAGAAATAATTCTCATATGAAATGGTTAGTAGTACTTAGCCTATGTTAGTCATATTGAAATATTAAATTAAATCAATTTAAATTAAATTAAATTACAAACATTAAATTAAATTAAATTAATATAATTAGAATGTGTTAGTAAACCTTAACCTATGTTAGTAACACTAAAACCTTAGGAAACACTGCTAGCAATATGTAGACTGCGGCAGTGCCACAAAAATGGACAGTCCAGTCTGTCTGCAATCATCATCAGAACCCTGTTGGAGCTGTCCCGCACCCGCCTCACAAGGGACGCTGCTCGCAGACGCATCGTGGTCCAGAAACATTGCACACGAGCCTCCGCAAACATACCCGATGCACTGCAGAAGCGGGGCAACCCCATCAGAATCCTGAAGGCGTTATTATACTGTACACGAAGAGCTCCATAAATCTTTTGAGTGTACAGTCTCCATAGGCCGCAGGTGTTTTACTTTTACCATTTAGTTAGTAAGTAAATCTAATAAACAACCATTTCTCAGACCTAATTTTGATATTTCTTACCTATTTATGTTTTATCTCGTTGACTTGACCTATTTAATAAAAAGCATCCTGTGCACATTGTGAAAAACGTGATAATAGTAAAAAATCTACTATTGTGAACAATGTCATCAATAGAAAAAATGACGATCTAAATCAATAAATAATCTTCTATATACTATATTCTATATATTAAAAATGAATATGTATTTCCTTAGTCACAGTTCAGTTTGTTATTGTTAGGAGAAGGATTTTATGAATAAATAAATTAAGGAAATTAAGCGTAAAATTAGAATATTTAAGAATACTAAACGATTGTATTAATTTTTGTCATTTAAAATTAGAATATAACATTTACATTTAATACAGCACAACGTCTGTCGGGTTAGCAGTTATAAAATAAAAATGACAACCCTATAATGTTCTACTCGTACAAGTACTAAAACTCTTAAAGCAAGGCAAACAAATGAAAACAGTAAGTGAAGAACGTGTAAGTTTAAATTTCCAAAGCTATTCCACCGAAGTCTCGTCGTTTCGGCTAAGCTCCAACGTGTGTTAAACCCTAACAGTTATACCCTCCAGTTAGCGAGTTTGTCGAGAGGAAGTTAACCAAGAAAGTTAATTTTAAACTGCTCCCTACTTATACAGTCCTGTTTAACTAAGCTCAACAGTTGAAGAAATAGTTCGGAGATTGGACTGCTGTGAACGTATCGTTGTGGCTTTTGGTGTTGCAGTGGCGACGGAGAGCGAGTAAGCGAATAAAATAAAAGGGTGTAATTAGTTATTTTCTACATCAGTGTAGTAGAATTAAACTAAAATAATTTATAAATAATACTAGCACCTGAAACTTGCTATCTTTAATAAAACTTGCTGTTTGCAATTGCATAGGACATTAAATACAGATGTTAGATTGACTGATGGCAAGACTCTCCATTTTGGATCATTTTTATTCTCTTCTACTTTTGACTCTTCTATTTTTCTATACTTGGGGCCGAGCTAGCGATAATGCAATAAGTAAACGTGGATTGCAATCTAGAAATCAAGCTGATCTGATTGCGTTAAAGTATAGAAATTTGTCCGCATTTGGGCAGCGTGGTAAATCAAGACTAACATTCTTTCGATTCCTAAAACGATTGGCACTCAGCTTCATACCCATTAAAGTCAGTATATCGTTCAGCATTGTATAAAAGTGTAATAAAAGTGTAAAGTGTTATTGGCTGCAACCCTTTTTGCGTCCCACTGCTGGGCACGGGTCTCTCCCCCCTATTGGGGAGGCCTGGAGCTTACTCCACCACGCTGCTCCAATGCGGGTTGGTGGAGATGCGGGTTAGTGGCCAACCCTCTGTCGGATGTTTTCAAACCGCCCATAAGGCCTCCGACAAGGTTTGACGACTGTTATCTATCGACAACAACCGGGACCGACGGCTTAACGTGCCCTCCGAAGCACGGAAACGCGCATGAAATTTTTTGCCACTAGCGGTCACCCATCTCACATCCGACCGCGCCCGTTTGGCTCAGCTCGCTAGCCGCCAGGCCATGCGCGCTTCAAGCAAGTGTTATTAAGTACATAATAATATACCTTACGAAGCGTTCCATCATTTTTGTGACTAGTAATGTTTGTTCATAAATTAAAACATGAGAGGAAAAACGAAATATACACTACCTTGCGATATCTCGCATATCGTTTATTCGCTTACGGTTGGACATTTAACTTAACTATTTCGTTAAATTCGTCTGGAAATTCCCGAACAACTCCACACTTTGCACTTTCACGATTAAAAAAAGTTAAAGATTTCCGTCTTCTCTGTTGAATCAGTTTTTGTTCTATTATTGAACAATTAAATAGTTCCGTAACAATGTTCAGTTTCATTCTTTCGCTTAATTGTTCCTTCATTTTTATTTGAGATCTACGTTCTTCGAAAGTTATTGAGTTAGCAATTGATTGTTTAAACTTTAATGAAATAATTGTAGCAAAGACTTTCGGAAACAATGTTTTTGTAAATTTAACAGTAAACTTAAACGTGTTTTAGCTTTTCATTGCACTGTTCTGCAGAGGCCACTGCGGCCACAGTACTCTTTGTCTAATATTTACTTAAGTTTAATCAAATATTTAAAATGTCTCCTTCATATATTTAATAAAGTGTACCTTTTTGTTTTGGTATCGGGGGAGAAACCTTCAAAAGGTACCCAGCACCTTGGGAGAGGATACCGGGTTATGTGGGATTTGTACCGCACTAAAACCCGGTGGCCTGCCTCTGCACTTGAGGAGGACTCCGGGATCTCCAGTGGAATGCACCGGTGTCCAGAACGGGCCCATCTTCAGGAGAGCAGATGTGCTCTCCTGCACGTTCAGGTGTTCACAATATTTTTTATTTCTTCTAATTCAGATGGACAAACTACATCAATAAAATTTTGGCTCGACATGTGTCTCCCGAGCGAAATTATATTGCGTTATCTGTATGTTGTATATTTGTAAATTTTAGTCATATAGAGTAAAATACCCTATTTTAGATTTTTCAGTCTTAGCTTAGAGCGGAATAAGAGCATCTCTCAGTAGTCAAATAACAGAACCACAAAGCACGTCGATAAATCCGTCACAGAACGTGCTCAATACGAGCGGAGTTAAACTTTAAATGAAGTTGGCCATAATGGGGTATTGACTAACCTGCGCAGACAATTTGCTCAACACAATAGGACTCGATAGTTGTCCTATATTCAGAGCTAGCTTCGAGTTAGGTACGTGTTCCCCATCAAATCAAGTAACGAGTCATTGCAGAAATTAAAGTAGTGCCAGGGAGTTTTGGCGGGAACTCGAAAAACACATATAGTGCTCTTGTTTTATTTTCATTTTCTTGGTGTATTTTTGATAAAGTTGATGGCATTTTGTTTGATATAGGTTAATTACAGTGCACGAGTGTTTGTGAAATAGAATAACAGTGCTAAAATATGTTTTTTCTGCTTGCCTCCAAAACTCCATCGGACACGTTCTAGTTAAGTAGCCATCGCTTTACTTGAATGTTGGACTGACTAGACTGACTGATTACTGATGACTTACTGACTTTGTTATTACTTCGTCCAGTTTCATTGAAATTGGCAAAAAATTGATGCAAAAATTATACTTGACGCTGGCAGTATGCACAGAGTTTGCGATGCCATAATTAAAAAAAATACCTAGTGCCAGAAAACAGTTCTTTTATTATTGAAATGCATGCAGAAAACGTTGTGTTAAGTGTTTGCTGCAGCCCATGGACACACAACCCAAACATGTATAAGCCTTGTCTTCGTATCTTGTCTTAGGTCGAAAGTTTAGTAAATACTGACCACGGAGTTCCAAATAACACGCGCACCCCCCAACTTCTGATACAGTAGAGTTATGCTGTCACCGTTGGACACCATGATGCCGCAAGCGGGCAAATATGTTTTGTCCTTTTTATTAAATTTTATATTCTTACAGTGCCGAATAAACTATTGAATGGTAAAAAAATATTGATTTTGATTGCTTGTTGCTCAATCAGTGTATATCGCTTATAGTTTATTAGTTGTTTGTTAGCAAGATACTGAATTTCAAGGAAGACTGAACAGTGCCTTAGAACTTGGTGCAGACGTTATACGATATTTCGAACAAAGCATAGACGAACTTATAGTGCGCTTCTTAAGATTCTTGTTAATAAATGAGACCGTTTAATTCAATCGCTTGAAGATTGATGTATTTTTGAAGTGAAAAGTTCTTTAGCGGCGTTGTGCTTTTTTTTTTTGGGATGGGTAAAAAATGTTAAACTCGTGTCAGGACACGTGGCCTGATCGAATATTCGTAAGACGGAGGGGTGACAGCTGACGGCTCGACTTCTATACTTGTAAAATTCGTTTATATCAAGTATTTAAAATATGGACATAAAAATATGGAAAGCATTTCGTGTGAAATTATTCCCTAACCATTCCAAAATATCAAAAATGCACAACGTTAATGTTCAAGTTTTACTTCTGCCGGCACTGCCGGATTGCAACCCGTTTTTTAAATAGTTTTTCTTTTTACTTGATCAGACACTGCTTCACCTTTTGAAGGCCTTTTTTTGTTAGGGTTCCATACCCGAAGGATGCCAACAAGTCTGTCTGTCAGTCCGTCTGTCATCAGGCTGTATCTCATGAACCGTGATGGCTACGTATTAGAAATTTTCACAGATAATGTATTTTTGTTGCCGCTATAACCACAAATAAAATAAAATAAAAATTTAAGGGGTCTCCTATGTAATAAACGTGATTTTTATAGATAATGAGAACATCGTGCGTGAGTCCGACTCGCACTTGGCCGGTTTTTTATTATATTTGTCGGAGACGGTCATTGGTATAGTCGCTAAACGAAACGCAGCACGATAACCAAGCGAGGGCAGCACCATCGCAATGACGTCAAAGCGCTTCGTGCTACAACAGAGCCTAGCTGTTGGAGGGGCGTTGGATGAAGCGGCACTTACTGTTCTGCCGTCGTGGAGTTCGGACCCTCCGCTCTAGGAACTGTAATTCGTTTCGTGTGATCAGTGCGGTTATAATTGTTTTGTAATTTGTTATTTAATTGTAAAACGGTGATTAAAAGTGCTTAACAGAGTGTAATCGCTGTTTCTCTTTGCTCGATCACCCTAGCGTGCCCACAGAATGCCTAGCGACGGTGTTAATAATACAGTGGATCCGTTATCAGATGTGGGATCAAATCGAGCAAATGAGCAAACACGTGGTGACAATTTTGATACGTCACAATGGTGAATGATGTTCGAAATGCAAAACGAGCAAATGCGTGCGCTTATACAAGCCCTGAACGTGCCGCGGCCCAACAACAACGTGACTCTGCCCGAGTTTGATCCAGACAGGCGAGAAGCGGATCCTCAATCGTGGTGTGCGACTACCGACCTTTGTCTTTCGGATAATCCGCTGGAAGGATCTCAGCTTATTGTCGCGCTCAGCAAAGCCTTAAAAGGAAGTGCATCAACGTGGCTGTCGCAAGTTACCTATGCCGGAATCACTTGGCCACAATTCAAGGAGCTTTTCTCTGCAAGGTTCGTGCCGACGGAAACCATACCTAGCTGGTATGGTTTCCGTCGGCTTATTCATTTAAATGCAAGCAGGCCTAACGAGGGAGAAAGCTATGCGGCCTACGCCAGCCGATTAGTGTCATTATTGATGAATCGATGGAAAAATGCAAGTACTGAGCAATTAGCTGTGTCCGTTGTGCTAGCTCATTTTGCACAAATTGATTCGCGATTACAGCGACTAGCTTTCACCACCGAAATAAATTCACGCCACAGCCTACAACAAGAATTGCAAGCGTATTCCTATCTGAAACGCAAATTACCACAAGGTCCGGAAGATAGTTCAGATAATATGAAGAAAGCTCGTGTGTCGACGCCGCTGCCTAAATGCTTCATTTGTGGTAAACCTGGACACAAACAAGTCGATTGTCGTCTGAAAGGGAAGGACGCCAAGAAGCACCATGTACCATTGCGTGCGCCTCAGCAGCCGACGCAGAAAGGAGCCCTGATCTGCTTTAAGTGTGGGCAGGTCGGCCACATCGCCTCGCGCTGCGGGAACGCCGCTCCTGCTGCCACCTGTGCGTCGAGCCCCAAGCCCCGAGCTGAAAGTCGAGTCGACCTGTGCGTGGTCGAGCCCCCTTCAGGATCACTTAGAAATAACGGTCAGTCCATAATATTTCACTTTGATTCGGGAGCCGAATGCTCATTAGTTAAGGAAAGTGTTGCTAAGAAATTGTGTGGTAGGCGTTTTAACAATGTAGTATCACTGACAGGAATAGGCAACAAAAATGTTAGTAGCACCGAACAAATCTTATGTAACGTAGAAATTAACGAGTATCCCACTGAAATCTTATTCCATGTTTTGCCCGACATTTATTTACGCAGTGATATTATGATAGGTCGCGAGATTTTGTTTTCCGGTTTGGTTCTTAATATAAGTGCGAACGAATTAACACTGACTAAGAGTAACGTTATTAATTTGTGCGCCGGAGTAAATACCCAGTCTGATGTAAACAATTTCGATGAGGTGGACACTGATATTACATTTGAGCATAAACAATCACTTGTCGGTATTTTGAAAACTTTTTCTAAATATTTCACTACTGGTTTTCCAACTACCCGTGTCAACACTTATAAACTACAAATTCGTTTGATTGATCAAAATAAAACTGTGCAAAGAAGGCCTTATCGCTGCTCGCCGGAGGAACGAAAAATAATGCGCGAACGAGTGAATGAGTTATTGGGTGCCAAAATTATTAGACCTAGTAATTCACCATTTGCGAGTCCTGCGTTATTGGTTGAAAAGGCTGACGGTACGAAGCGTATGTGTATTGATTATCGCGAGTTAAACAAAAATACAGTTCCGGATAGATACCCGTTGCCGTTAATTTCTGAACAAATTTCGCGTCTCAACGGAGCTAATTATTTCACTAAACTTGATTGCGCTAGTGGCTTTCATTTAATACCTGTGAGCGAAGAGTCTATTGAGCGAACAGCATTTGTAACGGCCGACAGTATGAGTTCTTAGCCATGCCTTTCGGGCTACGTAACGCTATTTCGGTTTTTCAGCGTGCATTAATGATTGCGTTGGGGGAATTAGCTTATACCTACGTTGTAGTCTACGTTGACGATCTTTTGATTATATCTGGTACTGAGGAAGAAGGTTTAGAGAGGTTATACACTGTATTGGAGGTTTTAACTAAAGCTGGTTTTTCACTGAACTTGAAAAAATGTTCATTTTTGAAAACGTGTGTGCAGTTCCTAGGTTATGAAGTGGAACGGTGGAAGTGGAAGTGGTGGCAGGTAAAATTCGACCAAATAAAAGAAAAATCGAGGCACTTAGCGCTTTACCTCCACCCGACACTGTGACACAACTTAGACAATTTATTGGACTTGCATCTTATTTCAGGCAGTTTATACCCAATTTTTCTCGGTTAATGACACCTTTACATAGACTGACTTCAGGAAAGTGCCCATTTATTTGGAAAGCAAATCACGAACAAGTAAGACAACAGGTAATTTCTATTTTAACAACAGAACCTGTATTGATGATTTATGACCCTCTTTATCCGACCGAGTTACATACGGACGCGAGCATGGAGGGTTACGGAGCTATGCTTTTGCAGGTAGTAGAAGGTAAAAGACATGTAGTCGGCTATTACAGCAAGCGCACTACACCAACTGAGTCGAGGTACCACTCGTATGAGTTGGAGACGTTAGCTGTAGTAAATGGTGTAAAGCACTTCCGTTCTTATTTGCATGGAAGGAAGTTTGTTGTAGTAACCTACTGCAATTCCTTAAAGTCTTCTCGAGACAAGGTAGATTTGACGCCGAGAGTACATCGTTGGTGGGCCTATCTGCAGTCGTTTGATTTCGATGTCATCTACAGAGCAGGTAAGAATATGACCCACGTTGATTTTCTATCCCGTAATCATTTGCCTCGTTCTCAAACTAAACAGGTTACCAAAGTGGAACAGAAGCGCATTGATGTGACGGAACTTGGAGGTAACTGGCTCTTGGCTGAACAACAACGGGACCAAGAAATACAAAACGTTATAGCTCAATTGAAAAATGGCGAGTTGAGGGACGAAATTGCACAGACATACGAGGTACGTTCTGGTTTACTTTATCGTAAATTTCAACGCAATCGTACAACCAAATGTCTGCCGGTGTTGCCACGTAGTATAAGATGGTCAGTCGTTCACAACATACACGACGCCATCGTGCATCTGGGTTGGGAAAAGACACTTGAGAAGCTTTATGACTATTATTGGTTCGAAGGTATGTGTCGCTATGTCCGTAAGTTCGTGGATAATTGTGTCACGTGTAAGGTAGCTAAGTCAAATTCTGGTAAAGTGCAGGCGGAACTACACCCAATTCCAAAGACAACGGTGCCCTGGCATACTGTGCATATCGATGCGACAGGCAAGCTCAGCGGGAAGCGCGATAACAAGGAGTATGTGTTTGTTCTTATCGATGCGTTTACAAAATTTGTACTTTTACATCATACAATGCATATTGACACAGCCAGCAGTATTAAAGCTTTGACAAAGAGCGTGTCACTGTTTGGAGCACCGGTACGTATAATCGCGGATCAAGGTCGTTGTTTTGCGAGTCAGGAGTTTAGGGAATTTTGTAACACTAAAAACATTAAACTCCATCTAATAGCTACCGGGACACCTCGAGCAAACGGTCAAATTGAGCGCGTAATGAGCACGTTAAAATCCATGCTTACCGCAATAGAAGCGAGCGAGGATAGGTCATGGCAGGATGCGTTAGGAGACGTGCAACTCGCTCTTAACTGTACGGCCAACAGAGTTACGAAAGCGAGTCCACTTGAATTACTCATCGGTAAAGTCGCGCGTCCCCTTAGTTTAATGTCGTACAACGATGATATTAACGTAGATATCGAACAAGTTAGGGAAAATGCATCTCTATTGATTGAAAAGTCAGCTCAGTATGATAAAGAACGATTTGATAGCACTAAGGCTAAACTGAATAAGTTTTCTGTGGGTGATTTTGTGTTACTTCAAAATGAAGAACGCAACCAAACCAAATTAGATCCTAAATATAAAGGGCCATTCAAAGTTGTAGAAGTGTTAGACGGAGATCGTTATACTTTGAAAGCGTTGAATTCTAAACGTACTTACAAGTACGCGCATGATAGGTTAAAGCGGATGCCTGAGAGCCAAGTACCACTTGAGGTAGAAGAAATTGAGTTAAGTGATAGTGGTGAATCTTAGTTCGGCTGGTCGGACCGTACCAGTATCCATTTCGTAGCCGTAGTCCGTTAGAAGTCGGTATCTGCTTTCAGCAGTCCGTGGATGCGCGGTGTGCGGATGGTTCTGGCGGAGGTCGGGTCTTGTAGAGACCATAGAGTCTGTGAGACTAGGTATTCAAGAAAATTCAAGGGAATTATGAGTTGTTGGAAGGCTTAAAAGAAAGCTATAGGCCACGAATGAGATTCATGCTTTGTGTGATCGTGATATTTTAAGTTTCTTTCTTTATAGTGGATTAAGGCGGTACTTGGTTGCTTAAGCATTTTTAGTTCGTACTTTATTTAATCACAATATTTAGTTTGTTTGCTCTTAGAATGTAGAACTCTATTAAAATGATTTTTATAGAAAGTTATTTTCTTTTTATTTCGTGGTCAGTTTCAAAGATTTGTGTCAGGAGTGACCGAACGGTGTGTACTGCGGTATGTTTTCCTTGTTACAGAATAAACACACGAGGTCGTGTGTAGCGCAGGATGGCCGTGTCGGAGACGGTCATTGGTATAGTCGCTAAACGAAACGCAGCACGATAACCAAGCGAGGGCAGCACCATCGCAATGACGTCAAAGCGCTTCGTGCTACAACAGAGCCTAGCTGTTGGAGGGGCGTTGGATGAAGCGGCACTTACTGTTCTGCCGTCGTGGAGTTCGGACCCTCCGCTCTAGGAACTGTAATTCGTTTCGTGTGATCAGTGCGGTTATAATTGTTTTGTAATTTGTTATTTAATTGTAAAACGGTGATTAAAAGTGCTTAACAGAGTGTAATCGCTGTTTCTCTTTGCTCGATCACCCTAGCGCGCCCACACAATGCCTAGCGACGGTGTTAATAATACAGTGGATCCGTTATATTTATTATACAACTTTTACAACTAGGAAATGAAATTAAATGAAATGAAACGAAAATATTTTATTTGCACAAATATGGGTGAAAAAAAAAGGTTTTACAAAATATTTAGAACTCCATATTTACCCCTTAGGGTGTACAAATATTAATTTAATTTAATAAACTAATTAAATTTAATGACTTAATTTAAACTTAGATTTTAAAATTACTATTAAAGAAGGGTACATAAGAAACATTAAAGTAGTATGAAGTTTTACATTTGTAAAGTTTTAATTAATTAGACGTAAACCCAATTTTGTGCTTTTTATAATATTTTATTTTATGAACCATACGTTTATTTTATTTAAACCATACGAGGTTTGCCGTCATCAGCTTTGGGCACCCACCAGGATGGGTTTTTGTACACTGAGAGGAAAAAAAGCTGGCGGAAAAAAAACCTCCCAGGTTTGCCGCCGACGAAATTATTTATTATTTAATTCTATTTTGTTTGATTATAATTTTATTATTTTACTTTATTTTATGTTTTTATTATTATTATGTATTTTATTTATCGTTTATAAACTCAGTGACCGAATAGTACGCTTTTTTAATTAAATATGTTTTGAGTTCTCTTTTGAATTCGTTATTAGTTTTTATTTTAAGAAAGTCCGGTAGATTATTGTATAGGACGTTAGAAAAGCGCTAAAGTGATGGTGATTTCTGCACTAAAATCTTATCTTTCTATTTCTTTGACTAATACAAAAGTAATATGCATACCTTAGAATAATTACAATTACATTATAGAAACCAAATTCACGCGCTCAAATTGAAGCATGTTGATTGGTGCCATTAATGGCACCAAACGCCGGGCCGCTCCGTAAGACTTAGGTTAAATTTTATCACAACACTTGTTAAAAACAAAAGAAATCAATTCAATTTTGACAGCGCGCTTGTATGAAGACTGACGTTCTTAACGTTATTATTCTAAGTATGCATATATATTAATGGCACCAATCAACATGCTTCAATTTGAGCGCGTGAATTTGGTTTCTATAATGTAATTGTAATTATTCTAAGGTATGCATATTACTTTTGTATTAGTCAAAGAAATAGAAAGATAAGATTTTAGTGCAGAAATCACCATCACTTTAGCGCTTTTCTAACGTCCTATACAATAATCTACCGGACTTTCTTAAAATAAAAACTAATAACGAATTCAAAAGAGAACTCAAAACATATTTAATTAAAAAAGCGTACTATTCGGTCACTGAGTTTATAAACGATAAATAAAATACATAATAATAATAAAAACATAAAATAAAGTAAAATAATAAAATTATAATCAAACAAAATAGAATTAAATAATAAATAATTTCGTCGGCGGCAAACCTGGGAGGTTTTTTTTCCGCCAGCTTTTTTTCCTCTCAGTGTACAAAAACCCATCCTGGTGGGTGCCCAAAGCTGATGACGGCAAACCTCGTATGGTTTAAATAAAATAAACGTATGGTTCATAAAATAAAATATTATAAAAAGCACAAAATTGGGTTTACGTCTAATTAATTAAAACTTTACAAATGTAAAACTTCATACTACTTTAATGTTTCTTATGTACCCTTCTTTAATAGTAATTTTAAAATCTAAGTTTAAATTAAGTCATTAAATTTAATTAGTTTATTAAATTAAATTAATATTTGTACACCCTAAGGGGTAAATATGGAGTTCTAAATATTTTGTAAAACCTTTTTTTTCACCCATATTTGTGCAAATAAAATATTTTCGTTTCATTTCATTTAATTTCATTTCCTAGTTGTAAAAGTTGTATAATAAATATAACGGATCCACTGTATTATTAACACCGTCGCTAGGCATTGTGTGGGCGCGCTAGGGTGATCGAGCAAAGAGAAACAGCGATTACACTCTGTTAAGCACTTTTAATCACCGTTTTACAATTAAATAACAAATTACAAAACAATTATAACCGCACTGATCACACGAAACGAATTACAGTTCCTAGAGCGGAGGGTCCGAACTCCACGACGGCAGAACAGTAAGTGCCGCTTCATCCAACGCCCCTCCAACAGCTAGGCTCTGTTGTAGCACGAAGCGCTTTGACGTCATTGCGATGGTGCTGCCCTCGCTTGGTTATCGTGCTGCGTTTCGTTTAGCGACTATACCAATGACCGTCTCCGACACGGCCATCCTGCGCTACACACGACCTCGTGTGTTTATTCTGTAACAAGGAAAACATACCGCAGTACACACCCTTCGGTCACTCCTGACACAAATCTTTGAAACTGACCACGAAATAAAAAGAAAATAACTTTCTATAAAAATCATTTTAATAGAGTTCTACATTCTAAGAGCAAACAAACTAAATATTGTGATTAAATAAAGTACGAACTAAAAATGCTTAAGCAACCAAGTACCGCCTTAATCCACTATAAAGAAAGAAACTTAAAATATCACGATCACACAAAGCATGAATCTCATTCGTGGCCTATAGCTTTCTTTTAAGCCTTCCAACAACTCATAATTCCCTTGAATTTTCTTGAATACCTAGTCTCACAGACTCTATGGTCTCTACAAGACCCGACCTCCGCCAGAACCATCCGCACACCGCGCATCCACGGACTGCTGAAAGCAGATACCGACTTCTAACGGACTACGGCTACGAAATGGATACTGGTACGGTCCGACCAGCCGAACTAAGATTCACCACTATCACTTAACTCAATTTCTTCTACCTCAAGTGGTACTTGGCTCTCAGGCATCCGCTTTAACCTATCATGCGCGTACTTGTAAGTACGTTTAGAATTCAACGCTTTCAAAGTATAACGATCTCCGTCTAACACTTCTACAACTTTGAATGGCCCTTTATATTTAGGATCTAATTTGGTTTGGTTGCGTTCTTCATTTTGAAGTAACACAAAATCACCCACAGAAAACTTATTCAGTTTAGCCTTAGTGCTATCAAATCGTTCTTTATCATACTGAGCTGACTTTTCAATCAATAGAGATGCATTTTCCCTAACTTGTTCGATATCTACGTTAATATCATCGTTGTACGACATTAAACTAAGGGGACGCGCGACTTTACCGATGAGTAATTCAAGTGGACTCGCTTTCGTAACTCTGTTGGCCGTACAGTTAAGAGCGAGTTGCACGTCTCCTAACGCATCCTGCCATGACCTATCCTCGCTCGCTTCTATTGCGGTAAGCATGGATTTTAACGTGCTCATTACGCGCTCAATTTGACCGTTTGCTCGAGGTGTCCCGGTAGCTATTAGATGGAGTTTAATGTTTTTAGTGTTACAAAATTCCCTAAACTCCTGACTCGCAAAACAACGACCTTGATCCGCGATTATACGTACCGGTGCTCCAAACAGTGACACGCTCTTTGTCAAAGCTTTAATACTGCTGGCTGTGTCAATATGCATTGTATGATGTAAAAGTACAAATTTTGTAAACGCATCGATAAGAACAAACACATACTCCTTGTTATCGCGCTTCCCGCTGAGCTTGCCTGTCGCATCGATATGCACAGTATGCCAGGGCACCGTTGTCTTTGGAATTGGGTGTAGTTCCGCCTGCACTTTACCAGAATTTGACTTAGCTACCTTACACGTGACACAATTATCCACGAACTTACGGACATAGCGACACATACCTTCGAACCAATAATAGTCATAAAGCTTCTCAAGTGTCTTTTCCCAACCCAGATGCACGATGGCGTCGTGTATGTTGTGAACGACTGACCATCTTATACTACGTGGCAACACCGGCAGACATTTGGTTGTACGATTGCGTTGAAATTTACGATAAAGTAAACCAGAACGTACCTCGTATGTCTGTGCAATTTCGTCCCTCAACTCGCCATTTTTCAATTGAGCTATAACGTTTTGTATTTCTTGGTCCCGTTGTTGTTCAGCCAAGAGCCAGTTACCTCCAAGTTCCGTCACATCAATGCGCTTCTGTTCCACTTTGGTAACCTGTTTAGTTTGAGAACGAGGCAAATGATTACGGGATAGAAAATCAACGTGGGTCATATTCTTACCTGCTCTGTAGATGACATCGAAATCAAACGACTGCAGATAGGCCCACCAACGATGTACTCTCGGCGTCAAATCTACCTTGTCTCGAGAAGACTTTAAGGAATTGCAGTAGGTTACTACAACAAACTTCTTAGAATAATTACAATTACATTATAGAAACCAAATTCACGCGCTCAAATTGAAGCATGTTGATTGGTGCCATTAATGGCACCAAACGCCGGGCCGCTCCGTAAGACTTAGGTTAAATTTTATCACAACACTTGTTAAAAACAAAAGAAATCAATTCAATTTTGACAGCGCGCTTGTATGAAGACTGACGTTCTTAACGTTATTATTCTTTATTCTAAGTATGCATATATATGCATACTTAGAATAATATTCTAAGTATGCATATATATGCATACTTAGAATAATATTTATAGTATGCATATATATGCATACTTAGAATAATAACGTTAAGAACGAATAATAATGTATATTGTCGAAGAATATATGTATATTGTCTTGCACTAGGAGAGCTGTGTGACGCACGGGACCATAATGGCCAAAACGGTCCCGGCAAAACAAAAATTGGACTGATGAGTTTTAATTTCGTTCTCAGTCCAGAGTTTGTAATTATGTTTTTTGTTAAGTCATGTATCCTCTCTCATTCATAAAAATTATAACTGCAATATAAGACTATTTATATTATACTTACATTTTTGTCAACGTCATTAACAGATATTTTTTATTAATAAGGGGGGATGATTTACTAATTTCTTATGACAACATCTGTACTGCAGTAAATCGATTTCGGACGCAGCAACAGCGCTATTCACAGAACAGAGCAAACAATTCAAATTGCGTATCCAAACTGCAGTTTTGTAACTGGCGCGAAATTCCTCACAAATGGAACTTTTTCGGGACTCCGCTTGAAATTCTCTAGTCGGCATAGAAAAAACTGACTGTGTTATTACACGCACTTTACTAGGAGCCCGAAATATTGAAGCAAATATACTCGTGGGTAGCCCTGCAGAAAGAGAAGAGTGTAGCAGTCGCAGTTATATGAATAGACGGCCCTATAGAGACCATATGGGTGGTTTTAAAATATCTTAGACCAAGTTCGCCTTTATCTCAAGTAACCCACAATTAATAAATAACGCTTCACACTCATAGCCCCACAGTAGGATATACCCTGTGTCGTGGGTGCCATGGACGCACACAAAGACAGAAACACAAACAACCAGACCGAGAACAGAAATTTTAAACTCATCATTTAAATTTCTTCTTACTTGCCGGAAATCGAACCCAGGACCCTCCTATCGGCAGTCCGGCATGGTAATCATTACGCCACATGGGTCGTGACGTACTGATGTGGTGGCGTGATGGACAATAATGATAATACAAGTCGTATGACTTATATATACATAGAAGAGACTTATGTCCTATAGAATTGCACAAAAAAGAGTTGCTGCTATAACAATTGCTGCTGTAACCAACATTGAAAATAAAACCTGCTGCTGTTTTAGAAAATTTACAATCAGAATTCGTGAGTGGCTGGTAATGGTGCGGTAATTTGACACGAATTTTAGTGCTTTGAATGGCACGTAAATGTAAATCTCGGTTGTTATCGATAGATAGATAATGTAGTTTGCCAACAGCGAGTTGTCTACTTATCTAAATCACGGTTGAACGAGTAATAAAAGATCCCAGTGTCAGCAGCAATAAAAGACGACTCATAACATAACGGGAAGATCAGACCCAAAGAGGTAGCTTCAATAAAACATTCACTACCACAATACAAATTCAAAACACACAACCTAGTTGTTTCCGAAGAGCACACCTATCAAATTTATCCTCCAAAAATAAGTCAAGCAACTCAAGCAATTTAAAATTCCGTCACGTGGCAAAGCAGCTACAACTTCTGCAAGCAATCACACGACTCCCCAACTCTCAGTCAAAACTCTGAAATATGTAATGTATGTAAGGCAAACAAAACAAAACTTAGGGCGTTCGCGTGCAGTAAGTAGTTCGTATCATCCTCTCAATTCGTAACACTTGATTTATATTCATAACGTGGCCATTTGTCGCTTGGTGTCTTCGTGTGGGCTAAGTTATAAAAGAGCGCGTTTCGAAAGTCTACGTCGTAGCACTACATAGCGGTCGGTCTACGTCGTAGTTCTACGATGTGTTACGATACGAAATACACTACGCGTGGAATGATTTTTCATGAGTGTACCGCGTAGCGTTAGAACGGTTTTATCCAAGCGTATTTTTCGGCATGTTCGAGCATCGTTTGTTTGTTTTATGTAGCGCGTATACGCGCGAAACAGCGAGGTTTGACATTTCCCGGTACAAAATGTAGCGCGCGTGTAAGCGCGTATTCCGAACCGACCGAATATTCGCTGAAAAATACGCTACTTTAAAACCACTCTGGAATAGTCTCTGCAGCCCTTAAGATACAGAACCTCAACCAAAATATGTGTCCTGTCTGTTGTATGCAGTTGCCCAACTACTAGAGGCTGTCGTCATATCAAAATCAGTGCAATAACCACACCGATGTAAGTATTTATTACTTTACGGTAGAAAAGGCGCAACCTATAATTTTTTTTTTTTAATTTGAAGTCGAAATCAAGATCGTTTAGAGTCGACATCAAGAGGCAACCAGGCAAGGCAGCCTCCAAATTACGAGTACTCAGGCAACACTTAGGCTTGCTTAAATTTGTGTTGATGTGCATGGACTGCACTGCCGTTCTTAGGAAGAGTGCAATAACTAGGTTTTGGCTACTTTCGCGCTAATCGCAATTAAAGATTTAATATTTGTTTTGTATGTATCTTCGTAAGTATGATAGGTATTAACTTGAAACTTTTACTATACGACAGATAAAATGATGCAGAATTTCATGTGGTACATTATATTTGTACATACATTTATATAGGCATTAAAATTACAATAATGTATTTTATCTTTAGGGCTTTTAATTGTTTGGATAGAGCGTGACTAATCATAACCGCAATAAGTACACTATTTATTGCAGTTATCGTTAGTTAACCTACATATTGCTCTTTTGAGTAGCATAAACTGTATGTTCTTTAAATTTCTTCTAACCATAAGTGCAATAAATGTCTTAGTTATTGCGGTTTTCATTAGCAAAATATTCAATACACCAGTTCAGTTTGGTTGCAAGAATATTATTTTTATGAAAATTATTGAAACAACGTATGAAACTGTTTATTTATAAAATGAACACTTTACCTTAATCATCACTTATCTATCTCAATCTTATCTTAAAATCACGTTACCCTCATTAAAATAAAAATCACTTCAAGTGCTTTCATACAAAATTATATAATAACCATAGGAACTAATTGAATATTTTATATAGCTAGGTAGGTAACAAATAATCAACAAGTAGCGCGCGCGCTCTCGACAAGTACGCGCAAGACACGATAGCTCTGTGTTACTAAAAATCATAACTTGAAATCAAGTGAATAATTTGAACTAAAGTTATACGTAAATACACCTTATAAAATAAGCTATTAAGTTGAGTAACTTCAATAGAAAGCAACCATAATACAGTGCGAAAATCAAGCAATATTACATTAAATAAGAAGAATTTAAGTGAACAAAGAAGTGTTGTGTGTGTAGTGATTCATACTAGTGACTCATCGAATAACTGTTCTGATGCACGATAACCTTATATGGTCATGAAACCGGTCCCAGTTACAACGAATATAAATTTGAAGTAAAACAGTACTCTTAAATTCAACACTCTAAGAAAGACCCAAGCTAGTCGAACGGTTGCAAAGTTTTATAATCGTTCGAGCAGTCGGACGATCAAATCTTATGAAATTTTGTTTTGCCCTTATAAAAGTTCATTCAAGCACTTAAAACATTATATAAAAATAAAAATTGAAAATTTCGCAGAAAAATATATGAAAATAAAAACAAAAAAATATATATATATTTAAAAAATATAAAAACATAACAAAAACTGATTGAAGATTTTTCTCAAGATTTTTTTCAAAGAATAATTATAAAATTTGTTAAATGTTCAATATGGACTCTTCGAACGTTACTATACGAAAGAATAAAAAATCAAATTCGCTTACTGACCTCACAATCATGAGTGACATAAATGAATGTAATACGACTAACGATTCGAGTATATTCAATGCATCCAGTCACAGCCTACCAAATACATCTATAGTTGAGAATGATTACACAAAATCTCTCCAAGAAAGTATAAATAATCTAAATTTACAATTACAATCAGCTAACCAAGAAATTGAGAGACTGTCTTTAGAAAATACGGAGTTAAAAAATATTAGATGTCAACAAGAAAAAGTGATAAAACTTCTAAAAACTGTGGGAATAACTGATAATAGCAAAACGCCATTATCGTCTCCGAATGTTAAAAAGTTAAAACCATCAAGTTCTAAGTACAGTCCAATAATACAAACCACTGACTGTCCCAGCCGATATATAATTCAAATAATGAATCTTGAAAAAATAATAAAAAATCTAGAACACGAACTGAAAGAAGCCAAAACATTAATTGATAAATTAAATGACACGATAACTACTCTCCAAAACAACAACTCGATTAAAAACAATTATTTGATAAACAGAATAGCCTCTCAATCATTTCCTGTATCAAGTCTTAAACAATCTTCATGTACAGAAAGATTATCGCGACAAGAAGTAAATAGTATCAAGCCTATAAGAACAATTCAAAATAAAAGAAAGGTAGTTATTATTGCAGACCAACAGGGAAGAGGTGTTCGACATTGCCTTCAAAACTTTTTAGGAGATGAATTTTTAGTTACATGTTTATGGAAACCAGGTGCAAAAATGGGCGATCTACTCTCTTCCTATAAACAAGAACTTATGTCACTAAAACGCACAGATTATATTATATTGATGGGAGGAATTAATGATAAAAACCCAATAGAATTTATATATAATACAGAGGAGTGGTTAAAATGTATAAAAAACACAAATATTTTAATATGCGAGATTCCCTATAATAATCTATTAAATGAAAAAAAACTAAATTATGAACTTCGATTCATTTGCAAACGTCATAATAACTCTTTTTTTGTAGAAATGGGATTTGATCGTTTTATACCTCATAAATCGTTTTATCCAACTTTTATCAGTCGTTCTCTACTTAAAGAAATACTACGAAACGAATACCAATATAAGATCACTGCTTACCACTCACTAATAAAATATAGAGATTCACGGAAGAAATCATCAATTGACAAATCCACACAAACGGATGAAACCAACTGCGTCGAAAATTTAAGTAGATGTAATGATTCGGTGACATATGACGAAAATGAGTTTTTTCGTGATTGACAGTTTGACCATATTTCATCAAAATATTAATGGACTTATAAGTAAAGCTGATTTATTAAATGTATTCTTAAGTGATCGTTTAAAAAGTAATAAATCAATAGATGTGTTATGTATAACGGAACACAATATGATATGCTCCGACACTGATATGTTAAACATCTATACATATAATAAATCTGTAACAAGTCCGTTTCTGTACATTGAAGATATTTGAAAAAAACTGTCACTAGGGCTATTTATTAGCGTAATAGAACCCAAAACAATGATTTTTAGAATTATTGTCTGTTTGTCTGTTTGTCTGTTTATCTGTTTGTCTGTTTATCTGTTTGTCTGTTTATCTGTTCGTTTGTGCGCGCTAATCTCAGGAACGGCTTAACGTAGAAGGATGCGGTTTTCACTGAAGTATTGGTATTTTTTTGGATTAACATTTAGGGTTTGTTTTATTTAAATCGGTTCACAAACAAAAAAGTTACGTCAATTTCAAGAATGATGAAATGGATGAACACCTGCACGTTATAATAAAGTTCGATAACTACTAACATCTCTTAATATTCTGATAGCAAGTTTTCAAACACTTATGCTAGATTTCATCTCTAAATATTTAAAAAAAACATACATATCATATCACCACATATTCAAAGAAATCCTCAATACAAAATGTACAAAACCTTAACAAAACGAGGCTACTGCCGACATCTATGTTCACATTCAGAACTATTTAGTGATCTGTTGCAAATTCGGTATATCGACAATTTAGTTTACATGCTATACGATAGATGTCGTTGTTATTCATTTATTCATATTTAATTGCTTTTTACAGGTAGATTTACAGGTGGTGTTACATAATCATTATTTTACCCAATAACGCTATTACAAAGTGGATAGGTGGAGATTATTTCAAATAATTAATTACGAGTATATTTACTTAATAAAGTATCTAATAAAAAATTAACAACAGAGAGCTTTGGAACTGGCGCTGATATTGTACTCATTGTGGTAGAGCATTATGGAGGCGCGGCGCGGTGGTTACATCCACATATTATTGGTATCGACCTTATTTAATAGACAATAATAATTATCGACTCGCGCAGGCGCGGTCCCAGGGGGGAGGATCACAGGGGACATGACCCCCCCCCCCAAATCCCTCACTCATGCGTAGATGGAAGGCGAATCAAGCCAATTTGAGACACCTCTTCCCCCAAATTTCTTAGTGACCCCCCACTAAAATTTCTTGGCGACCCCCCAAATTGAAGGCTGCGACCGCGTCTGGACTCGCGTGGCGCAATGGTTACCATGCCGGACTGCCAATCGAAGGGTCTCGAGTTTGATTCCCGGCGAAGCAGAAATTTGAATGATGAGTTTAATTTTCTGTTCTCGGTTTGAGTGTTTGTATTTCTGTCTCTGTGTGTCGCATGGTACCCATTACACAGTGTATATTTTCCCCTACTCTGGCGCTATCAGTGTGAAACGTAAAAAAAATCAAAGTGTTCTACCGACTTTACTATGCTGAGTGTTCTTTTCAAAATGATAGCTACGTCTCCATATCATGATTACACCACCAGTCGAAGGTTAAAGTTCCACAGGCCGTGACGGACGTGTAAGTTATGGGACAACCTTCCAGCTGAGGCATTTCCAGTGGACTTTAACATAGGGTTTTTCAAGAAAGCTGTAAAGAAAGCTCTTCTTGAAAGCCGGCAGTGTTCGGGTGGCTCCGCTGGGGTTGCCCGTTTTCACAGTGATCGCTTAACCACGCGGTCTTTCTGCCTCTTTGTTCGGTTTATTTATAAAAAAAGTGATTTCGAATAAACGAATAAGCAATTGCCGAGGGTCTAATAAAAAATGTTATAGAAATGAGCAGACGTTTTCAGTGGTTAATTTAACTTACATAATAATAATGAATCTATGCATTATTTGCAGCACAAATTATTTAATTATAATGATCCTTTCCGCGGGCACAGCAGTACTATCTAAACACTTTAAAAACAGGCTATTATAATACGTTTAATTTGTAAAGATAACTGATGATAACGACTGAAAAGTCGATATTATAAGAGGAGTACAGTAAGAATTGTAAGGACTCAGGAAGAATGTATCTACTCAACATAATAATATGAACTTTTGTAGCATAAGTAATTTCATAAAAGGTAACAATAATCCAAGGGACAGTGGAGGGCAAGCGGTCACGAACGAAATTGCAAACTCATCAGCAACGATCACTCTGACAAGAGTGAACGACTAAGGAGGAGGAGGAACAAATAATCCAAGTCTAATCAAGCCTTTTGTTCAAGTCTTTATCTACGCGGACGACGTCGCGGGCACAGCTAGTACCTACATATAAATTGGTTACATTTTTTGCAAGGCCTAACAGGAATGGTGGCTGTTGCATACTGCTTAGAAATTTTTATACGTATCATGAATTGAATAATATAAATAATTTATCTGTTCCAAATATTTTCGAATGTTGCGCTATCGAACTCTTAGATCATCAAGTAATTATTATTTGTATATATAGAAGTCCAAAGAATACGGTCCAATTTTATGACATGTTTTTTAACAAGCTATGTACCGTGTTAAATCAAATCTGCTTCAAAACAAACAAAAAGGTAATTATTTGTGGTGATTTTAACATAGACGTTACTAATAGAAGTAAATATTCTCAACATTTTATACAAATAATGGATAGTTATAACATGAAACTAGAATTCAAGGTACCAACTAGAATACGAAGTGCCACCTGCATAGATAACATTATACACAATGTGAGAAAAGGTAAAGGCAATGTTGTAGAGTTAGGTCTCTCTGATCATACTGCTCAAATATTTACTTTCCCGGTTAAAACGACCTTTACTTTGAAATACTGGTACGTTAAGAAACGTGATTATTCTGAGGAAAATCTAAAAAAATTTAAATATTATTTAGGAAATATTAACTTTAATGATGTCTTCACGAATAATGCAAATGTTGCCTTTAAATCATTTTATTCCGAATTTAAATTATTTTATTACTTGTGTTTTCCAATTATCAAAAAAAAATTATTCGTGAGTAGAAAGCAAAAATGGATAAGCAAAGGCATAAGGATGTGCTGTAAGCGTAAGAGATACATGTTGTGGAAATATAGGAAAAAACCGAATGAAACAAATAAAAATAATTTGAAAAATTACACGTACAGATTAAAAAAGATAATGAAGCTAACACAGAGAGCTCAAAATGATCATTTCATTCAACTGTCTAATAATAAGTCCAAAGCAATTTGGAAAATCGTCAATAATAATAAAAATTATGTCCCCAAAGACTATGTAAAATGCATTAAAATTGATAATAAATCTATATCCAATCCTCATGACATAGCGCAAGCTTTTAATAATTACTTTATTGACCAAGTTTATTTACTTAACAATAAAAAACAATCGACAAGTATAAATACCCTGAAATACTCTAAGTCTAATTCCTTCTTTTTTAACTATGTAACACCAAACGACGTTCTTATCGTGATAAAAAACTTAAAAAACACAAGTAGCACTGGTGATGATGACGTATCGACAAAAGTAATAAAACATGTAGGTGACATAATTGCTCCTATACTGAGTCACATAATAAATCTTTGCGTACAAGATGGAGTGTTTCCTAATGAACTAAAAACATCGATTATTAAACCGTTGTTTAAAAAAGATGATAGAGAGGATGTAGGTTGCTATCGTCCAGTTGCGCTTATTTCTGTATTTTCTAAGATTATAGAAAAGATTATATGCAACAATCTGTACAGTTATTTTGAGAAATTTAAAATTTTTACAGATGAACAAAAAGGTTTTCGTAAGAATAAATCTATCAATATAGCAATATACGAATTTTTATTGAGGGTGATGACAAATATCGACAAGAAAATACCTGTAACAGGATTATACATGGATATTACAAGAGCTTTTGATTTTGTAAGACATGACTTACTTATCGATAAACTATATTCATATGGAGTAAGAGGAAGTACCCTAGATTTGATAAAGTCCTTTTTATCTAATAGAACACAAATCACTCAAATATCTCGAATTTGTCTCAAAACTAAATATGAGCGTTTATACTCATCTAATCCGCGGAAAACTAGCTTTGGAGTACCTCAAGGGAGTGTATTGGGTCCTTTATTATTCTTAATTTACATTAATGATCTGCCCAATAGCATAAATTACCCAATGACTCTTTTCGCAGATGACAGTTCTGTAGTATTTACGTGCAGAAATATAAATAATTACGAAAATGAAATTAATGATACGCTGACAAATATTATTGAATGGCTTAAGACTAATAATTTAAAAATAAATTTAAAAAAGACTCATTTTATGAATTTTAGGCTGCGCAAATGTTTCCTTGGGCCACTTAACATTAATTATCAAGGCGAGTCAGTAAAAGAAGTGAACTCGACGAAATTTTTAGGTCTTCACATAGATAACGATTTAAGTTGGAGGACACATTCGGAACATCTGTGCAAAAAATTAAATCAATTTTCATATGCGTTATATGTTCTATCAAAAGTTATGAATCAAACAGCACTCATAACAGTCTATCATGGTATTGTGGCATCTATTCTACGATTTGGAATAATATTTTGGGGTAATTGCACAAGACGTGAAGATATATTTAAGTCTCAAAAGAAGTGTGTTCGAGCTATTACTAGGATATATAGTACTGATAGTTGTAGACCTAAATTTATGGAACTTAAAATATTGACATTACCTGCTCTATATATTTATGAACTAATGATATTTATTAAATTAAATCCTGACATATTTAATAATTATTTAGCGAGCAAAAGACATGATACTAAGTTATGCATGAACACTTCAAAGACAGCCCTACTAAGAAAAAGTGTTTTCTGTATGGCCCCTAAAATTTATAATAAAATACCACTGACGCTTCGAAAAATAGGCAACATCGAAAAGTTTAAATCAGAGTTAAAGACATTCTTAATAGAAAAGTGCTATTATTCAATTCATGAATTTTTAACAGACACAAGCATATAATGACAATTTAATTTGAATTTAATATAATACTTTAATCTTTAAATATAATATGTTAATTTTATTAATTCTACACTGAATTTTAAATTGTAAAAATATGTTATATTAATTGAATTTGAATTGTTTTATTAATTGAATTAATTGAATGATAGATTATATGAATAGATTTCTTATAATGTTACTTTTAATTATTGTACGCCCACATGTGGCAGGAATTTGGCATGAACAATTACTTTAACTTTAAAATCTGTAATGTACCCATATTCCACAATAAATTGATTTGAATTTGAATTTGAATTTGAAAACAAACTTATTTTTCTTAATTTCCAGGGACATAATTCTTTATATTACTTTCAATACTTACTTTTTATTCCTTCTATCACAATCTACTAAGGCACATTATGAGATCAATCGTCAAATCAGTCTTATTTCAATTATATATCTAATAGTAATAAATTTCTTACAATCACACCAATTATCTAGCTCATAAGTAGTTTTCATTAAGAATATACATAACACAGTGTTATGGAAACTAGATAACGGATAAATATACGAGTATACTGAAGTATACTTTTTTGTAAATACATACTTAATATAAATAGATAACATCCAGACCAAGACAAATGGACATGTTCATGCACACTAATACTTGTCTTGTACGAGAATCGAACCCGAGACCTCTGGCGCAGAAGGCAGGTATCCTACCCGTGCGCCAAATCGGTCGTCAAATAAGTTGCAAATAGAAAAGGATTTTAATAAAACTTAACATGGATTTTTAGGGCCCCTAGTCTTGTATTTTTAGAAGGTATCGCTACATTCCCTAGTCATTCGTAGAAGTAGATAGCAAATGTGTCAAAAACGGCCACTTCTAGCAGTTTTGCTATCTACTTCTAGCAGTGACTATGAGGGAATGTAATTTACCCGTTTAAAATACGAGATAAGTGGCCAAATTCCATGTAGTTTTATTAAATTTGTGTATTTGAATTACAATAGTAAATAAAATTCGCCTAACCTATCGCCCTAATCTATGTTTGACACTCGTGAAGATTCCGGTAAGTTTAGCCAAAAATCTCTCCTCGTTTCTGGCATCAAAGGCAGCAATTCTGTGATTATTCTTTCTTTCCGTTCTTTTGTTACACCTCTAAAGGCAACCTTATTAACATTCGGGAAACTTTTATTTTTGATAATTTTCACTTGCAAGAAATCAAATTCTTTCCAATCAGCTGGATGATTTTCTTTGTATTTTAATGAAAATTGTCCCCTTTCAGCCTTGACTGCCATTATATTTTTTAAATAACTTCTTGGTTCTGTGTTTCTAATTTTGTGCTGAGATGATAGGTCTTGATAAAGGTAAAAATCAGATACGGTCATCACTTTAACCGTGTTCTTTTTTGAATTTGACAATTTTACAGCATCTACAAAATCATCAAAATCGTAAACTTTTTGTTTCTTTTTTAAAGACATTTCAACTTGGTGATGAAAATGATCTGCCGACATAAATGTGTGACCGGGTTCGAAATATTTTACCGTGATTGATTCGGCAGCAATCAGTTGACTATTCACTATGTTTATTAAGAAACACATGAATGCCCAATTTTTGTTTTGGGCCGAACAGTTATCCACCCAAAAGACAACGTGTTTTACGTCACGTTTGTTCATCAGAAATGACCGAAATGCAGATATGATGTCTTCCTGATTACGTCCAGAGACAGTTTCGTTCCACAGAACAGCAAAAGGCACATTTGTGCCGCTACTACTTCCAAGTGGAACAAAACTTTCGTTGAAGGCAATAATACGTGGGCAAAATATAGCTGTCTTGAACTGGTCTATTCTTGGAAGCATCATTACTTTTTGTAAATCTACGGAAAAGTAAATAGTATCTTCGTCGGTACAAAACTGTTCCTTGTCGTTTTGATATTCTTGTCTCGTTTGTGTATAGTACAACTTATGTTTTTCATATTGAATACACAGTTCACAACTTTCTTGAGAACATTCATTATGAGACTTATATAGAGCACACAGCTCGCATTCCTCATGGCCGAGATGAGCGAAGGAAATGTTCATTTCTTTAACAACCTTGCGATATGTCTCGAGAGATACCTGCATATTAGTATATTTCTCTATAAAATATTGATGCATCATCGTAATATTTAAGTCACTGGGTAAATAAAACTTATTGGGGGCACTTCCCCACACACCTCCTCACACCCTTTTCACTACTCAAAACCGCAATAACTCTTAGACAAATTGCGATTTAGTTTGTATAGCTATTGAAATCAAGACTGCTTTTCCTTAAATAATTTGCACTAACTTCACTTGTTATTATTATATATTGTAAGCTTATTTTTTTTTAATAAGATTCCTTAACATATCTGCAATAACTCTTACTTACTGCGCTGATGTCTAGTAAATGTGCTCTTAATCAAATAAACTTTCTCATCATAACTGCAAGCACTAGACTTATTGCGGTTATCTTTAGTATTATCACAAAATATTATAGCTAATCGTGTCTTAACTCAAGTTAATTACTTTATGTTAAGCAATTTAACTTACAGTTGGTAATGTAAGATATTGCAGTAATGCTTAACAAAAGAGGCGAAACTACTGTCGATACAAAAAAAACATCTAAGGACAAAATATAGAGCTCATTTTCCCGATCACGGATATGTACTTAAGTCAGTTAGCCAAAAAACCCGAGTTATTGCACTTATCGTAAGGACGGCAGTGCAGCGACCACGTGGCCATAAAGGCCTCGTCTCCTGCTCCTTTAATATAAAAAAAGCAATTATTCTATAACTTTAGTGCAGTTGTTTCTTGATCGCCATCAGTTTATATGTTGTACCAAAACCTTAAGCCTTATGAGGTATAAAACACCCTATATAAATGTAGTTAGTGGAGATCAAAGAATATCACGTTCGTTCTGTACTTGGCCTGAATATGCTATGAGCAAAACTTTAACTGACTTAACCATACTTTACACCACAATAAGCAAATTTTCGATTTTAGGTTATTTGTGGGGTACATTCCGAAATTGCTTCTAAGTAGAGCATTGAATGCTTTGACTACAGGATGTGTTTTACATACTAATATTACTGTCAATTAAGACGTATTTACTGTGATTCAATATACATTATTATAAACTTTGGAATAAACAAACTCCATAAAACACCCACAATCCTATATGGAAAGAGATGTATGTAATACTAAACTACTTTACACTATACACTATTGGTATTTGGCAACTTGTAAAGAAAGAAGTCTTCAGTCCAGAAAGTTGGAGGGCGGCCTGTGTTTCCAAGACGATCCACGTCTTTTCTATGTAGATGTCATGACTCTAATATGAATAGCGTTTTATTTCTTCGACACGCATCGGATTGCGCGTTTCGAATGCTGTATGTAGCAACTAACACCCGTATTCATAAACAATACTATGAGGTTTCATAGTGCTTGCCAACGCGTAGAGATTATCTAAACGAATTCATAGACGATACTTGAGTGAAGCCTGCTACTATGCGTTTATCAAAATCGAAATGAATCGATGGTTTGACATAACGAAAGCACGTCAAATAACGCTCTTTGCATAGCGTTGCCTGCTTACTTAAGCAAGTATGCTTCTTGAATACGGCTGTAAATGTCCGAATGCCGATGCTTAAAGTACGTATCTAGTGTGGTTTGACCGTTACGGTTTCACTTGCGTATAAATTAACGTAGTGTCGATGCACTCAACATATTATTGCCTTATAAGCGATGTACAAACTAGCCAACTAGTTAGAGCACTATGAAATGAAATGAAATGAAATATTCTTTATTCAAATATTCTTTATGACCAATGAATGCCCCTAAACGCAGAACAAATGTCCATTAATTGTCAAGTATAAGCCGGATGACACACGGCCAATGTAAACAAATTTCCAACTCAAAGAACAGATTCGATTACATTGAGATTGTTGTGACCAAATCATAGTAAATCTTATAATATATATAATTCTTGTGTGAGTGTGTATGTCACTGAACTCCTCCTTAACGGCTGGACAGATTTTAATGAATTTTTTTGTGTGTATTCAAAAGGATTCGAGGATGGTTTAGATTCACAATTTGGGCCACTGGAAACGTTTTTTAATAAAAAAATTTATTTATAAGTAGTTTTCCCATATAAATTGTTCCTGTCTGTCAAACGTTTTGTATTTCGTGCCGTGTCGTTCTAAACTTTGACACAGTCAGAATAACTGGACAGTTCGTATGTCATTATTTGTTTTATATTTTTGTTTGATAGTAACATGAAGTCTCTTTAAGATAATAAGAAAACAAATCCTCTTTTATTACTTTTAAGGCAGGACAACGTCTGCGGGGTCCACTAGTTATTATATAAAATTGAAGTAAGAGATGATTTAATACGTTTTGTTTAGACACTATTAAGGTATCATTTATTACTTTTAGCATATTTTGCTTATTTCAGGATTCTTTGTATCTCCGTTTTCTTACGGTACAAATTGGTGTTACGCTAACTTTTACGTAAATTTTCTACCGTAAGTAAACACTTTTGTGTTTATTACAGAGAATTTTGCTACAAATCTGCAAATTTATAATTCCATTCCATTCCATTGTAATAATAATTATATTATATATAATAAATAAATATGACTTTATTTGATTTCACAAATGGTAAGCAATTAATTTTAACGTTCTCCGTAAGCGATACACTAACTGCCTAACTTATTCGGAGCCCTATATGATACATGCCCTACAAGCAGAACAAATGGCCCATTAATAATATTATGAGAATTATGTTTGCTATTCTAACAACCCATACATTCGGTTTCATTCATTCGTGCATACTACATCACAACCGATTAGACAAAGGAGCTATAATTAGTTGCAGTTAAAATAATATATAACATCGATTCTGTGTCTCCAAGATACATATTTAATCCTCGAGTTTCTTTTGCAATATGAGGTCCAATTCTGCCGCAAGTTCTGAAACTCTTTGTGTTTGTAGAAAGAAATGTGATAAAGTAATGCATATGTTACGTACGGACAAAGTGACTCGGTGTATTGTAGTGTTAAAGTGCTGTTGGCGACATCTGATGCCGTGCAGGTGTCGCGCATCGTTCCCACGAACGTGCATTCCCGTATCTAACTTTGGATGGGTCTCTCCAACTCTAGGTTTAAGCTAGATTAAATAATTATTAATCAAAAGTATGGTTAACTTAGGCTAATAATGTTACATTATTTTTCGTTACTCACATTGAGTTATTAAAATATTATATAAGTGATGTCTCGAGTTGCTGATTTTACCCTGGCTGTGGCCCATCCTTAAAACTCATACGTAAAAATCATTCTGTTTACAAAAAGTTAGTGTACCTACATAATAGTTCTTAAATTTAACTATTTGAAATATTACTATTAACGAACATTCAGGTACCAAAAGCGTCATATTATTATAAGCAACATATTACACAGTAACCGTTGTGCAAACAGTGCCCAACTTGTTCAGGGCCCTATATCGAAAACGTCCCTAAGCGCAGAGCAAACCGCCCATTAATTATCAAGTGTAAGCTGAATTGATGACACTCGGCCACTTGTAAACAAAGTCGAAGCGAAGGATTAGTGCGCACGCTTATATGGAGATTTTGGAGGCCAAATTAAGACTGTGTTATGGTTTGGAGATTTCCTTAGTTTATAATAATGTGCTAAATAAATAAATATACGCAACACACTCAATGTCCTATACTATGATTCACTGTGTTGTAAAATTAAATTAAGACTAAAAAAGATAAATACGATTACTATACGTAATTAAGAAATGTAATATGATTTTAAAAGAAACGAAAAATGGGATAATAGTAGGTAAATAAATTTAATTAAGCAGTATCGCATTACACTTTTTTTTATTTTATTGTATTCCAGAGTTTTTAAGACTATTTAAAACATTAACTGAACAAATAAACTATTTGTCTTTATAATATTTTAACATCAAATTATATAAGGCTGTAACCCTTTTTGCGTCCAACTGTTGGGCACGGGTCTCTCCCCAATATTGGGGAGGTCTGGACCTTACTCCACCTCGCTGCTCCAATGCGGGTTGGTGGAGAAGCGGGTTAGTGGCCAACCCGCTGTCGGATGTTTTCAAACCGCCCATAAGGCCTCCGACAAGGTTTAACGACTGTTATATGACAACAACCTGGACCAACGGCTTAACGTGCCCTCCCAAGCACGGAAACGCGCATGAAATTTTTGCCACTAGCGGTCACCTATCTCACATCTGACCGCGCCCGTTTGGCTTAGCTACATAGACCGCTTGCGTTCTACGCTAGCCGCCGAGCCATGCGCGCTTCAAATTATATATAAACAGTCAATAATAAAGTACTTTCTCTTTCATTTTCATTTTTTGGTTACTGTGATGATGATGAACTACTCGTATATGTATGTCAAATTGTCTATCAAAAAATATATAGTCCTAACACTATCTCACAACCTGAGTATTTCGAACTGAAAATCTATCACGATTATAGGTAACCATATTACTTTAAATTCATATCTAGATTTATTATCTATAAAAAAATATAAAAAATTAAGACTAACAATTTGTTATTTATAGGATAGCATAGCATTATTGTGCTACTGACGCCATCTATTAGAATTCTAAAAAATCTATCGATATTAATCGATGCGTAGGTACAGAAAACTCGATTTCATATAATATAGTAGATTTTCTGATTGGTAATAAATATATGTATATTGGTAATAAATATGTTGGGTTGGTTGGTAATAAATCAATTTTCAGGTAGAAAAACTTCATAAGCCCTCACAAAGCTCGATTTTCTTCTTCAGTAACGTTAAAGTTGGTTTTTTAACACATTATTACTCAAGTCGTTCATTACATCTTGTACCATCAATAGCATTTGTGTCACATGCGATAATGTTACACCGTACACGTCACATAAATTGAAGTCGTTATCTGACAATTGATTGCACATTAGCCATTGCGTTACGACCATATCTCCCTGGCTATAAATCTATTACCAAAATTGAATATAGCCCGTCAATCCAAATTTTTAGGTATCAAAATTCAAAATCAAAAAACCCATAGTCACAGATAACGTTCCCAATTGCGTTCGCACTGCAGTCACGTTAGAATTCGGCCGTCAGAAAAATTTCCATGTTCGATCGCTAACGACTATTGGTTTAACTGAAATATTGCAGGACCGATGCAGACGCCTTGATGTTAAACGTCATTTTCCCTTTCTAGACGAAAAAATCTTAGCATGTGCGTGGCGAGTATTTAATTTTATTGCTTGTATATTAAATACTTATCATGTAAAGATTTCTTGACATCCAATAGTAAGTTTTCCATCAGTAATAAATCGTTTTCGCGCTGTTATTTTATTTCACAACACTCATAAACTGTCATAATAACATACAAACTCTTTGAATGTTAAAGAAACAAATCCTAAGGTAGGACAACGTCTACGGCGCCCATTACTTTAAAATAATAGCCACCGTGCAACTTTATTTGAACTACTTCAAAAGATTTTTAACAATCTTATCAAATTCCAAATTGCAAATTTTTATATAATCGTCAGTTTCGAAATGCCGTGCATCGACGCTAAAAAGATTTGCGATTTGGTCTTCTTATCTTCTTCTTCATAAATTTTTCTTAAAATCATCTTAATACAACTGCTCAAAATGTATTGAAGTTTATAATATTTTTCTATGTATTTATGTATGCATATAAGCAAGCAAGGAAACAATAAACAAAAATCAAACCAAGAAAAACATCAACTAAACAAGCAACGTTACCAATCGTACGAAAACTTTCATTTCTTCCGCGTCAAAATTTCGATGTCAGAACAGTTTCAATCTTCGGTCGCTAACGACTATTGGTTTAACTGAACATAACAGGGCGTCACCGATTTTTTCCTCTGTTTCTCTGATCTTCGCATCTAACTTCAAAGTGTATACCATACCAAAGTTTTGCTTGATTCGTTTTTCAACTACGGGGAATGTAGGGTTTTGACCTCACTTATCACTTTTAACGTGATTTTTGAAGCATTGCAGCGCGCATGGCCCGACGGCCGCAAAAATCTTATGAGCCTTTCCATGCTTCGGAAGGTGCGTTAAGCAGCAAAGTGAGTTGCAGCCAAACTATTCAGTGAGCACTAAGAAAGAATTTTCTTAGCACTTGTGGATGATCTCGGGATATTTTATGGAAAGCACCCGAGCCCTAAGGCTCTCGTTGGAATCATGCTCTGACTCTATCCGCCTGTTACGACTAGCAGAGGTTACCGTTAATCATATTCACAGGGACTAGTTGTTTGATTATAAGATTGTCATATTTTTCATATATGATACAAAAGTCCCAAAATCCTTTAATACCCTTTAAAATATAAATATTCGCCCCCAAATCAAATCACAAACCTTTCCATTTTCCATACCACTGACTTCATCTGGCTAACTGAAAATAGCTTCTTTTAACGGGTTTTGTAAATGTCAAAGGTATCAGTGCTAAAGAGTACACATGCTTTTGTTAGCCAACGGTGGCAGTGGCAAAAAGTACAAAAATATTTTTGTGTACTATGAAGATTGGTCAATTTAAAACTCCACCACGCTGCTCCAGTGCAGGTTGGTAGAGATGCAGGTTAGGGCCCACCCGCAGCATCCGCAAGCACGGAAACGCGCATGAATTTGTTTGGTCTCTAGCGGTCATCCATCTCACACCCGACTGCTATGTAGATCGCTTGCATTGTACGTTAGCAACCAATCCATGATCGCTTTGTCTATACAGTCGTTTATTTCATACATTATGTCTCATATACCCACACACACTCTTGCGATTGAACTTATTAACGTTGGCATATTATGATATACCTCAGTTACAGATATTTTGTTCATCCTTTTTTATGTCCCATTGCTTTGCACAGGTCTCCTCTGACAATTGAGAGGCACGCTGGCCAAGTGCGGATTGGTGGACATCATGCTTTAGAGAAATTATGAACTTCCACTTCGTAATCAATTAAATATCACGATATTCAGATTTCCATCACCGTGAAGCAGCGATAAATACCCACATTACAAATTTCTTTGTCTGAGGTGCGCGCCGAGGATTTGAACCCGGTGTCGGCCGCGTCTGAGACCGCGGTCTTTTACATTTTAAATGTAAATCCGTAATTGGCTGTAGATATTACTAAATAAGACCTGTATGGATTTTAATTCTTCGAGCTGTAGATTTTGTAAATTAATAAATAAATTATACAAAAGTCGCAAAATTCTGCCCCAAAATCAAACACATACTATTCCATTTTCCATACCAATGACTTGCTCTGGTTAATAGAATATAGTTTCTATTAACGAGTTAATCGCAGTGAGCAACGGATCGGAAGGCTGTCGGTAATAAGTGTTCGCCGGACCGGAAGCTATTACTGCGACGTCACTTTTCCGCCGGAAGCGATCACAGAATGAAAGGAAGATAGTGAGAGGTTTTGTAAAAGGCATACTCGTGTATATCAGTAATGAACTGACGGTCAATGAGTATATTGCCAATAGATAACCAGGTTTCAAGCTTTATGAGAGTTAAATAAAAAGAGAGACCTATAATCCTAAATAATAAATAATTATATCTTATGCCAAACCAAAATATGAGTTATATTCATTTCAAGAAATCAATACATTAGAATAAGATTATTTGAGATGTTGTGTGAATTTATCACCAATACCCTACGAAAACAATCAATCTATACAAATATAAAAGCTGAAGAGTTTGTGTCGGCGACCAAGAAAAACATATGTGAGAATTGAGAATAACGTATGAACATTCCATATTAAAAGTTGCAAGGACCGCTGAACGAAACGGCATCATCTATTCCCGTTTCACTCACACAGAAGAAGACAGAGACGGCAACGTCTATCCCCGTCTCACGCGCGGCGTCTAAAACGAGATGCAACGAGTGTTCCTGCTTCGCTCACACAGGGCGGTGTGACGAGTAGAATCGAGATTGGAATGCGGAAAATTTACGAAATTAGTATGGAAAATTAGATATCTAGATTTTCATGATTTTTCTTTATAATATGGTTAAGGATGATTAGTTATGTAGGATAACATAATTTTTATAAAGAAATCTGTATAGGTTACGTAGATATTTAAGGTTGAAGTTTTTTCTGTACTTAGGTAGTTTTTTGTTAATAAGATCGTATTTTTATATGTTTTTGGATGTTTTTAGGATTAATACGATAGGAAATAAGTTTGTCTACATGGATACATAGTTTTTATGAATATATTTTGTGAATTAGCTTAGTTATTTAGGTCATAAGGTTAGCAATTGGCGAAATTTGTTGGACTTTGTGTATATTTTCTTAAATAACTCTTTATGTATTTTACCTATGAAAATGGAACTTATATAGTCTAATAGGATAGTTTACGAGGAACAAAACTATGTATGATACATATGTATAAGTGAATAAGATCAATAAAAAGAACCCGAAAAACAGCCTTCACCGAAGCAAAAATTGTATCGAAATAAGGCCGCGATCGGGCTATTGCACGCGGCTGTCTTTCTCGTATTGCTTGGGGAGTACTTAAGCGAATTGGGGCCAAGGCACAGCATTCCTCGGTGAGCTCAAAAGTAAGAAGAAAACAAGACTCTGAAGACTCTGAAGACTCAAGAAGACTAATAACAAGAAGATTAAAGAAGATTGAAGAATTTTGGAACATTTGAAGACTGAAGTCTGGAGAAAGACTTCAAGAACATACGAAGAAGCCTTGGCATAGGGAAATTAGGGTTCGGTTAGGGCTGGCTGGGTTCCTTATCAGGAACATAAGTGGTTTTATTCAAAGAACGTCACCCCCTCACCCCCCTCCTCTTCCCCGTGACAGACGACTGACGCAACTCCCCGACACCGACGTGGCACCTCGCAGGTTGGGTTACCGGCGTCGGGTTTAACATCTCACACCCGATTTACACCCGCCACTCCCCTTTTGGCCTCGCTGGTGGCTACTACGATCCCACCACGCGTACTCCTAGGGCGAGTAGCGCGAACATACATACCGTATAGACGCGCCGCCCCCACAGCTGGTCCTTCGAGCCGGATCATCGTGCCATCGTCACCGTCGGGTTACTGCCGCCATCATGCCTGTCACACGAAGTCAACGAGGCGTCTCTCCACCGGAGCGACCAACTGCGCCCCAGTCATCGGATGAAGCACCGGGGACACTGGACACTTCGGTCACATATGGGACCACGACGGAGAGCCCGCCAACATCAAGAGTCACCAGGAGCGAAGCCACGGTCCAGGAAGCAGCACCACCAGGGGTTCCTGCGGCACCACGGAAGACTCACTCCACGAAGTCCACCAAGCAACGGGAATGGGAACTGAAGGTGGAAATGGCGCGGAGGCGAATGGAAGAGTCCAAGGCTGCTGCGGAATACACCAGAGCACAGTACGAACTGCTTCGAGCGGAGAATGAAGATTCCGGATCCGAAGTTGAAGATCCCGAAGAATGGAACACGAACATCCGTTCATGGGTACATCATGCATCGGTGGAGGGGATGTCCGAGGAGGGGCATCAGAGGCAGGTGTCCGGGGAGGGGCACCGATTGGGGGCGTCCGGGGAGGGGCGAACCAGTCAGCCACCTGTCACCACTGCAGTTCCGGAACACCGTACCGAACCCGGGACCAAGGAGCTCGCCGAGGCAATCATGAAGGCCATCTCGATTGCACCGAGGAATTTACCGCAACCGAGTTACATACACGACCTGCCCGACTTCGACGGAAGAAATGAAGAATGGATTGCCTTCAGGACGGTATACGAAGACACCGCACCGCTTTTTACGGGAATTCAGAACATGGCGCGGCTGCGGCGGTCACTCAAGGGCACAGCGCGGGAAGCAGTGAAGAGCCTCCTGTATTCAGAAAGCCCACCTGAAGAAGTTATGGAAACCCTCCGTCGAAGGTTTGGAAGACCCGAAGCCCTGATCCGGATGGAATTGGAAAAGGTGAAGAACCTACCCCGGATCCCGGATAAGCCGCGTGACATCTGCGTGTTTGCCAGTCAGGTGAACAACACCGTCGCGACAATAAGGGGGCTAAGAAAACCGGAATATCTGCACGCGCCGGAAATGGTAGCCAACATCGTGGAGAAGATGCCTCCGACGCTGCAGCATAGGTGGTACAGATTCGCCGCCAAGAAGAAAAACGAAGAACCTGATCTGGTGCTACTAACGAAGTTCCTCAATGAAGCAGCGGATGAATGTGGACCCTACGCGACGCCAGAGGCTATGCATCCAAGGCAGCCTCCCCGGCGTCAACTCACACACACCGCATCCGAACAATTGGAGGAAGAAAGGAAGACCTGCTGTCCACACTGCCAGTATGAACATCACCTCTACGAGTGCCGCAAGTTTCTACGATTGCCAACCAAGGAGAGATGGGAGGTCGCGAAGAAATCGAAGATGTGCTTCAAGTGTCTCCAGGGGCGACACCGGAAGGAAACCTGCCGACGTCCTCCATGCAAGGTGTGCAAGAGGTGGCATCACTTCGTGCTTCATGAAGACCAGGGGGATTGCCCGAAGCCCGAAGCGAAGAAAGAAACTGCGGACAGGGAGATCGCCAACAACGTCAGGCTCCCGGTGAACACTACGAGGACAGCAAGGGCCTACTTGAAGATGGTTCCAGTCGAGTTGTATGGACCAAGGGGGGCTGCCAGGATCCTAGCACTACTGGACGAGGGGTCAACCGTCACGCTTCTGGACTCATCGGTCGCGAGACAACTAGGCCTCAAGGGACCCGTGGAGGCGCTCACCCTAGAAACTGTGGGAGGCAGGACCATCACCAAGGGAGATTCTATGAAGATCAACATGAAGATCAAGGGGTTGCACCAGACCAGGAAGAGGAACATCTCTGGGGTACGCACGATCGACGACATCAACCTGACACCCCAGATGATTGAAAAGGGAAGAATTGAAGAATGCGCTCATCTCAAGCCGATGGTGAACCAGTTGTATTATGAAGAGGAATCACCGAAGCTACTCATCGGTCAAGACAACTGGGAGCTCATCGTGTCCAGAGCAACACGCAAAGGGAAAAGAGGTCAACCCGTAGCATCACTGACTTACCTAGGGTGGGTGCTACATGGGTCCGATGGAGGAGCGTCGAGGCCTGTGAACTTCGTAACCTGCGCGCACGTTACTTCTAAGGAAGAGGAATTGGAAAAGGTCATCAAGGAACATTTCGCCGTGGAATCGTTGGGAATCCATCCACGCCGACCGACCACAGATATAGAAGAACGGGCTCTGGCAATTCTGGAAGAAACTACGAGGAAATTGGACAATGGGCGCTACGAAACCGGCTTATTATGGAAGAATAAGGATACGAAGATGCCGGATAATTACAAGCAAGCAGAAAATCGCCTGAAGAACATCGAGAAGAAGTTGGACAGGGACACGGCACTGAAGCAGGAATATGAAGATCAGATCAGGAATCTTCTCAACAGTGGCTACGCAGAAGAGGTCAAGCACGAGTCCACATCCGAGAAGAAATGGTACCTGCCTCACTTCGCCGTCACGCACCCTACCAAGAAGAAGATACGACTGGTGTTCGACGCTGCCGCGAAGTACCAGGGGAAGAGCCTCAATGATGAACTGTTGCCGGGACCAGATCTGTTGCAGTCACTGTTTGGAGTTTTACTGCGGTTCCGTCAGAGGCCTATCGCCGTGGTAGCTGACATCAAGGAAATGTTTCTTCAGGTGAAGATACGAGAAGAAGATCGGGACAGCCTTCGATTCTTATGGAGGGGAGGTCAACGCAGCGGGACGCCGAGGGAGTATAGGATGACATCAGTTATATTCGGCGCCGCCTGCTCTCCGAGCGCTGCTATCTTCGTCAAGAACAAGAACGCGTCGGAACACAAGGAAGAGTACCCGGAAGCGGCAAGGGCAATTGAGCGCAATCACTATATGGACGACTACCTTCACAGCTTCGGGACTCCAGAAGACGCAATCAAGATAGCAAGCCAGGTGGACCTCATACACAAGAAGGCTGGGTTCCAGTTAAGGGGTTGGGCATCAAACAATGAGGAAGTGTTAAAGAAGCTCACTCCGGAGGGGAACAACATGGAAGTCGAACTGGGGACCAAAGAAGAAAAGACATTGGGACTGAGGTGGTTCACAGGGGGCGACGAAATAGGATTCAGAACGAGTCTTCGCAACCTGCAGGAAGAGGTAGCCGAAGGGAAGAGGACTCCAACCAAGAGAGAGGTCACAAGCGCCGTGATGTCGACATTCGATCCACTGGGGCTTGCATCGCCGGTGCTCATCCAGGGGAAGAAGCTGATCCAGAGCATATGGAGGAGCGGGGTCGGATGGGACGACAGCATCACCGATGAAGACAACAGGACCTGGGAGGAGTACCTAGAAGACCTGCAGTTGCTGAGGGATCTCCGAGTGCCAAGGTGTGTAGCGCAGTCCAACACCGAGGGGGAGCTCCACGTCTTCGTCGACGCAAGCGAAGAGGCCTACGCATGCGCCGTGTATCTGAGGCAGCGCGACGAAGAAGATGGCTACCGAGTGACACTACTGGCGGGCAAGGCAAGGGTGACCCCGCTGAAGCCAGTGTCCATCCCGAGGTTGGAGCTACAAGCGGCGCTACTGGGTGCCAGGATGGCGCGATCAGTGCAAGAAGAACTGGACGTCGAGATTGTGAAGAAAACTTATTGGAGCGACTCCAGCACCGTGCTCTCCTGGATCAAGACCGACCCAAGGACATTCAAGACCTTCGTAGCACACCGACTGGCGGAGATCGAAGACACGACGAAGCCTCAAGAATGGCGCTGGGTACCTACAGCACACAACCCGGCTGACGACGCAACGAGAGGTATACCGAAAGATTTCAACAGCGGACACCGATGGTTCAACGGACCTGCATTCCTGGCGCAAGATGAAGAGGATTGGCCGAAGCCGCGGACCTTCAAGGCGGAGCCCACGGGAGAAGAGAAGGAAAAGTCGACCGTGGGGGCGACTTTGCCCGTCGACAGGTATCCGACTCCGAACCCTGTCAAGTTCTCAAGCTGGACGCGACTGGTAAGGGCGACCGCGAGGGTACTGCAATTTATCGACCTGTGCCGGAAGAAGAAGCATGCAGTAAACGTGTCCCGTAAGTCCGAGCGTCGAGATCCTACGTGGAGGCGAATCAAGAAAAAGGTCAAGAAGACGACCAAGCCCGTGAACAAGAAGACCCAAGAAAGAAGGTTCCTTCCCCTCAATCCCGATCACATCGAAGAAGCCGAGAAGATTTTATTACGAAGAAGCCAAGAAGAGAGCTTCCAGGAAGAAGTGCGCTGCATCACGAAAAAGAAGCCATTTGAGAGGAATAGCCGGCTTAAGAAGTTGGACGTCGCCATTGAAGATGGATTACTGCGGCTCCAAGGAAGAATCGATGCAGCGCTACACACACGAATTGAGAAGAGACCGGTGGTGCTAGACAGTAAGCATCACATCACCAGGCTGCTCATCGCGCACTATCACGAGAAGTTCAACCACGGGAACCACGCGACGGTGATCAACGAGTTACGACAGCGCTTCTGGATCCTGGGACTGCGGCCTGCGGTGAAGACGACGGTTCATCAGTGCCAGTGGTGCAAGGTGCACCGCGGCACGCCACAGCTCCAGCCGTTTGGGAATCTCCCGCTGGAGAGACTGCGACATGGAGAACCACCGTTCACCTGCACTGCTGTGGACTACTTCGGCCCCATGACCATCACAGTGGGTCGACGCCATGAGAAGAGGTGGGGCGCCTTATTCACATGCCTCACCACCAGGGCAGTCCACGTCGAGCTAGCCGCATCCTTATCAACGGACTCCATGATCCTGGCGCTACGAAGGATGGCGGCGAGAAGGGGGATGCCGAAGACGATCTTCAGCGACAACGGCACCAACTTCGTGGGGGCAAACAAGGAACTGCAAGAAGCCCTCGCCAGCCTCAACCAGGAAGACATCATCACCGCGACGGAGAAGATGAGCATCAGGTGGAAATTCATACCACCCGGGGCACCGAACATGGGGGGTGCATGGGAACGCCTGGTCCGATCCATCAAAACGGCCCTGGCAGTTACCCTCAAGGAAAGGCATCCCAAAGAAGAGGTCCTGCACACTCTGCTATTGGAGGCGGAGCACCTGGTGAATTCAAGACCACTGATTGACGTCGACGAAGACAACGAAGAAGGGGCCCTCACTCCCAATCACTTCTTAATTGGGAGATCCTGCGGAACGAGATTGGGGACATTCACCGACGAAGACCTCACCGGCCGACGAACATGGAGGACAGCGCAGCGACTCGCCGACCACTTCTGGAGCAGATGGGTGAAAGAGTACCTACCGACTCTGATCCCTAGAAGAGTCGACGCACGAGCTACCACGAGGGACCTGCGGTGTGGGGACACGGTCCTCATCGTAGATTCTACGCTGCCAAGAGGAACATGGCCAAGGGGTGAGGTGGTCCGAACCTATCCAGGACCCGACGGCCGCACCAGAATTCTGGAGGTGCGCACGACGGGGGGCGTCCTGAAACGTCCCAGCTCCAAGGTGATCCTGTTGGTGCCGGCGCAACGCGACGAGGGGCGAGCAACCAGCGAGCCAGACTGCGGGGAGGCAGTCATCGCGTCGGACAACGAGCATCGGGTCGCCGGGCCAGGAGTTGGTGCTACGCACGAGGGGGAGGATGTCGGCGACCAAGAAAAACATATGTGAGAATTGAGAATAACGTATGAACATTCCATATTAAAAGTTGCAAGGACCGCTGAACGAAACGGCATCATCTATTCCCGTTTCACTCACACAGAAGAAGACAGAGACGGCAACGTCTATCCCCGTCTCACGCGCGGCGTCTAAAACGAGATGCAACGAGTGTTCCTGCTTCGCTCACACAGGGCGGTGTGACGAGTAGAATCGAGATTGGAATGCGGAAAATTTACGAAATTAGTATGGAAAATTAGATATCTAGATTTTCATGATTTTTCTTTATAATATGGTTAAGGATGATTAGTTATGTAGGATAACATAATTTTTATAAAGAAATCTGTATAGGTTACGTAGATATTTAAGGTTGAAGTTTTTTCTGTACTTAGGTAGTTTTTTGTTAATAAGATCGTATTTTTATATGTTTTTGGATGTTTTTAGGATTAATACGATAGGAAATAAGTTTGTCTACATGGATACATAGTTTTTATGAATATATTTTGTGAATTAGCTTAGTTATTTAGGTCATAAGGTTAGCAATTGGCGAAATTTGTTGGACTTTGTGTATATTTTCTTAAATAACTCTTTATGTATTTTACCTATGAAAATGGAACTTATATAGTCTAATAGGATAGTTTACGAGGAACAAAACTATGTATGATACATATGTATAAGTGAATAAGATCAATAAAAAGAACCCGAAAAACAGCCTTCACCGAAGCAAAAATTGTATCGAAATAAGGCCGCGATCGGGCTATTGCACGCGGCTGTCTTTCTCGTATTGCTTGGGGAGTACTTAAGCGAATTGGGGCCAAGGCACAGCATTCCTCGGTGAGCTCAAAAGTAAGAAGAAAACAAGACTCTGAAGACTCTGAAGACTCAAGAAGACTAATAACAAGAAGATTAAAGAAGATTGAAGAATTTTGGAACATTTGAAGACTGAAGTCTGGAGAAAGACTTCAAGAACATACGAAGAAGCCTTGGCATAGGGAAATTAGGGTTCGGTTAGGGCTGGCTGGGTTCCTTATCAGGAACATAAGTGGTTTTATTCAAAGAACGTCACCCCCTCACCCCCCTCCTCTTCCCCGTGACAGACGACTGACGCAACTCCCCGACACCGACGTGGCACCTCGCAGGTTGGGTTACCGGCGTCGGGTTTAACATCTCACACCCGATTTACACCCGCCACTCCCCTTTTGGCCTCGCTGGTGGCTACTACGATCCCACCACGCGTACTCCTAGGGCGAGTAGCGCGAACATACATACCGTATAGACGCGCCGCCCCCACAGTTTGTTTTATTTGAACGCGCTAATCTCAGGAACTACTCGTTCGAATTGAAAAATTATTTTTGTGTTGGATAGTCCAAATTGGAAAAGGCTATAGGCTATATAACATCATGCTATGACTAATATTTAAGTGCACGCGGACGAAGCCGCGGGCGGCCGTCAGTCATCACTAAATGAAAGTTATACACACAGTGAGCATGGTAGACGTTTGCCTGAATTCTTCGCACTTTAGAAGAATCTCTTGCCAAATTCCATGTCGGATATGTACAAAAATTACATACGAAACATATAAAGACCAGATTTTGTAGTTGACACCTTTACTGTATTTACTGTAGGCAAGTTAAGAGGGAAAAGCTTAGAATGAATAAGGATTGTGAACTTTCCTTCATAAATTACTCTATCTCTACTTCTTTGCAAAAAAATCTTACAGTGAGAATCAAATCGAACAAGTTAATGGTCGAGTTGTCCAAACTCGTGACAAGTAAATAATCTTAGTAATAATGGCACTCATTCATAATGGAACCCTATTATCTCAATATAATACATATTATTAATGTAAGTAGTTTCAATAAATGAGGCATCGCGTAACGTAATGGCAGCGAGCAACGAATTGGAAGAGGCTGTAATAAGTGCGCTCGCCGGACCGGAAGCTATAATGGTCACGTCACATAGCTGGAAGCTGGACGCACAGGTCCACAAAGTTTCTTTTTTCGGTGGCCGAGCTCAAGAAAAACAAGAGCTTTTTGGAAAAGTTATGTCAAAAGCTCGTGCTTATTATCGTTGCTTCGCTGTTATAGTAAATTTTTATTTGATGATTGAACTATTTCATTATCATGTTTTCCTTCTCCGTGTTCACCAAGAATTTATTAAGTAGGTAATCATAATTTGTGAAAGGCAAGTCACTTCCACCTATCCGCACTTGGCCAGCTTAATGGACTATTGCCTAATATCCTGTCAATAGAGACCCCAGCAGCGAGATATTAAAAGGCGTAAAAATATACCACGAATACTTGTGAGTGCTATGGGTACCTAAAAAAATTAAAATATTTGTGAGTACTATGGGCACTGGTCCTGGTACCAAATTACAATATGAAAGGGACCTAAAGGAAAGAGAAAGAGGCGCAAACCGATAGAGAGATGGTTTGACGAAATTTTAAAAGAAACTGGAAAAAACTGGATTAATAAAGCGATGAATAGAACTAGTACTCGTATGTGGAGAAATATGGAGAAGGCTTTTACTCTACAGAGAGGTCCTTAATAAATATGTAAAGAAATGAGGTTCCTTAAGATATGTTTAATTTCGATTATGGGATGGCGCTGACTGGCAGTGAAATGAAAAGCAATAGTGACGTGTTGTTTTAATGGAAGACATTTCTACATTTATTAGAATAAAATAATTAAAAAATATTATATTGAGAAATTGTACAAAGGAATCGTATAAAAAACTTTAAATATCGTTTCTTTGTATTTACAGGTAGTTATGTTATTTCAGTGAGATATATTACTTTATGTTGTAAATAGGTATATGCATTTTTACATTTACGATATAAGATTATACATATTTATTTACTTATTTTATTATAAGAGATTATATTACAAGAGCAGCGATGGCCGAGTGGTAAAAAACCGCGGTCTTCGACGCGACCGACCCCAGGTTCAAATCCTCGGCGCGCACCTCTGACAAAGAAATTTGTTATGTGCGTATTTATCGCTGCTCCACGGTGATGGAAAATATCGTGATATTTAATTAATTACGATGTTCTCCATCGCCGTGCATGACTGAGAGAAATTCATAATTTCTCGAAAGCATGACGTCCACCAATCCGCAATTTTCCAGCGTGGTGGACTATGGCCTAAATCCCTCTCACTTATGAGAGGAGACCTGTGCCTAGTAGTGGGACATAAAAAAAGGGTTGAAAAAAAATACTTATTTTATTAAATTATATTAATTAAAAATGAAATTCAACTAAATATGTAACTGAAATCTATAAAAAAATAAATTCCATGCTATTTGAATTATGTAATACGTAATTTTAATTTTAATATTATTAAGGAAATAATATGGCTTTATTATTATTATGGGTACTGGTCAATTCAACCTCTATTGTACGACTCATTCGCCGAAATATTCAATCGGTCTCCATCCCGATCTCCGTCACAACTGACGAGTATTGGTTTAACTGAAATATTGCAGTGCGAATGCATTTTCCCGCTTTTTTAATCTTTTTCCAAAACGTAGTGCATACAGGCTGTTGGGAATTTAGTTAACTTTTATCCCAGACTTTGGTAATATGAACCTACACTATTTGGTATGGTGCACATTCAAAAGGGATAAAAATAATGTTAATGTGCTGTATTCGCACTAGATGTGTGGAGTGGACTGTATATGTTGATGTAGAAGATAGGTCCAAAGCCTGGCTTAAGCTAATTGGCCGCAACCCTTTTTGCGTCCCGCTGCTGAGCACGGGTCTCTCCCCCTTATTGGGGAGGCCTGGAGCTTACTCCACCATGCTGCTCCAATGCGGGTTGGTGGAGATGCGGGTTAGTGGCTAACCCGCTGTCGGATGTTTTCAAACTGCCCATCCGACAAGGTTTAACGACTGATATCTATCGACAACAACCGGGACCGACGGTTTAACGTGTTCTCCGAAGCACGGAAACGCGCATGAATTTTTTTGCCACTAGCGGTCACCCATCTCACACTCGACCGCGTCCGTTTGGCTTAGTTGCATAGATCTTTTGCGTTCTACGCTAACCGCCGGGCCATGTGCGCTTCAGCTAATTAGGCTTAAGCTAATTAGTAATACTAAACCACCAACCTTAACCTCCAGGTCGATCTGGAGCTGGTGGGAGCGCACGGCGTTCTTTACTAATTGTTCGGCACGGCCGATGGGTCTTGTGTACTTGCTTGGCTTGGACAATCCGAAACAGCACGGCTGAATCACGGCACCGCTCTCGGTCAGAAACTATACCGAGTTTTCAAAGACAAGATTACAGCACGGCTGAACCTCTGGGCTACCGAATAGGTAGGAGTTTCACGGAAGACTGGTGCGATTTTCACGATTGACGTTGGATGTCAATGTCAATGGAATTCTTCTTTATATTTAATTACCAGCCAGTCGCAAGGATTAAACAGTTAACTTCCAAATATTTATTTTAACTCTTTTGGATGTCCCATTGATGAGCACGGGTCTCTTCTCAATATTCACGGAAAGATATAAGCCATAATTCACGACACTGGTCATGTTAAAATATTTTAATGGAATATTAAATATTTAAGTTAAATCTTATCTCACAGAGGAGCAGGTAATAAATAGACATATAACTTTTTTTTCAACCCTTTTTTATGTCCCACTGCTGGGCACAGGTCTCCTTTCGAAAGTTAGACAATAGTCCACCACGCTGACCAAGTGCGGATTGAGAACTAATAGTGGAAGGCAAAATTTGATCCCGAGACCACAGTAACAGAACCCAGTATCTCAACCACTCTATTTTTCGTTAAAATAATAATGAAACGTAATGGGATATAGTAAACAGAAAGTGCGATGTAAAGTGAAGTTAGGAGCAGACGAAACGGATGTCCATTCCTATTCCGATGCAGTCCGTAATGACGAAACTATTCCAGCCTTAGAGCATCAAAGTTACTGACTCACCCTTCAGGAGAGACGGCATAGCACCACGCTTTGATACATAATTTTTGTGCCAAATCTGGTGCGGGGAAAGAACGCACACATTTCAATTTTGTCACACATTCACAAATATTCTTTCATCGCTACAGACGCATACATTTCTAAATATGTCGATTTCAATTAACAACGTCATTTTCTATGCACCGTCAACTTTGACACCGACACACACTGACACAATAGTTGTATAACTAAAAGGTACATTGTGCATGCATGCACGTTGGGACGAGGGGTTCGCCCGTAAAGGCCACTCCTCTGACGGGTGTCATACCTGTCATACCTTGATGCTTTAAGATTCCAGCCTTTGAATGGATTTGTTGACGAACAGTTTGTGAGCACTGTATCTATATAATGGATGCTAAATGACATTTGTGATATTTTCAGAAGATCCTGAAGAAGAAAAAAAGAAGTTCTAAAAAGTATAAACCAATATTTGTTTACTCTCATCACTAATTGTTATTTAAAACGTATTTAATCAACTCGTACAAAATTACACTTAGTGGGTTTTAATTGTTTAATAAAATATTAATAGGAAAATAGTTATAACTAATATAGAGAGTATAGCCATGTCGTACCCATAACAGAACAATACTGTTAAATTGTATGAATACAATTTATACAGTAAGTTTTTTACAATAAGTTGTAACAATTAGTAGTATTTAGTATTAATGTAAACCCAAAATAGTTGCCGCAAACATGGGCCACATTGCATATTTTTGTACTACTCACCCATTATGGGTATCAAATGAAAGGTTTTTCATAAATAAACCGTACAAAAAGGCAGACGAGCCGTGTGGTTTTAAGCGATCACCGTCGCCTATGGACACGGGCAACCCCAGGGGAGCCACCCGAGTGTTGCCGGCTTTGGAGGAGAGCTTTTTTACAGCTTTCTTTAAGGACTATTACACGTGATTTATGTCTTAGACCACTGGAAATGCCTCAGCTGGAAGGTTGGCCCAAAACTTACACGTCCGTGGTACAAAAGCGGACTGTGGAGGACCGCCACGAGGCCTTAGTCTAAGTTTGTAAACGCGCAAACGTTACTACCGCGTCCGAGTTAACATTGGACTGATAGATCTTAACTTGAAAGGAATACGGTCGATAGTTAAATTATTCACGCAAACGCGACAGTAACGTTTTCGCGTGTACAAACTTACACTAAGGCCTCAGATGGTGTCGATGGAACTTTAACCTTCGTCTGGTGGTATCATCATGAAATGGTGACGTAGGCATCATTTTGAAAAGTTTCTCGGAGTACTCACTGCAGTAAACTAAAATAAAGGTTTTGACTTGTACCTATAGTATTATAAGCCCTGAAAAAAAAATGGTCGACACTACATAATTCTGCACTTATTTTTACACAACATATCCGATATTGGTTACAAATTAAAAGATCTAACTTGTAGAAATCGACACTCCACGAAAAATCTAATTATTTTAGCGCATTCATAAAAGATTGTTTAAACTTTATTCAAATAATTGTATTCTCTTAATCTAAAGACAGAAAGCAAAAAATACTATTAGCCATAACAGCCAGTATGACTATCTACTTGCAAAAAAAGGAAAAGGGTACACACATCAGAAATACCTAATTAACCCGTACGTGAAAAATGCGGGTAAAAAAGACCCCTCAGACCACTTGCAGTGATTTGAGCGAAAATTATCGCGAACAATTTCTCTTTCGTGTTTACTTTTTTTTCACTTTCACCAATTCATTTGAGGAATTGTTTTTGTTGACTGCTGAAGGGTTAGGTAAAATGGGTAATAATTTTAGCATAATCCTCCATTGTCCGTAATTATGTAGACGTTATAATAATAATAATAATAATAATAATAATAATAATAATAATAATAATAATAATAATAATAATAATTCCTTTATTTCAGGCATCAAGGCCCATACAATAAATACCTTACAGACTAGCATACATAATAATTATAACTTAAAAACTACGTCACACTTTTTGCGGCGATGTGAGCGCGGGTCCGGTGACTTCTGGCGGTCGTCGACGTCCATGATACTTTCGGAACACGACCCCCTTTGGCCACAACTTCTCGTCCATAAAAGTACTGAGAAATTCAGTGGGGACACGCACCGCAAACGAACTAAAGTTCACTGCGTTGCGTGACTCCAACTTCTCAACACTTAATACGAATTTCGTCTTCATCTTCAGGTACTCCACGACATCGGAGGCCTTCGTAGTGAAGTGAAGTCGAGAGACGTAGATGTACGTCGCTGGGATGGCGGGACGCAGCAGATTGTTGTGTCCAGTCGGTGCAGTGCCGCACTGGTTGCGACAGGGAGGCCTCCTCTTTTTCCGCTCCACCTTGATGAAGCCGTCCCTATCGGTCTGCCCCTTAGGCACTGCACTACGAGGGGGTTCCTTGCGAATATTTTCGCTCCCACTCTCGATCCTCAATTTAGTCCGCTTTTCGGGTTGCTGGCGGGCGGCAGCGGCGGCGTAGTCACGTTGAGGAGGTAACGTAACTTGCGCAGGCGAAACCTCCGCGGGGGGAGGCAGCGGGCGGGCAGCGGATGCGACACCGCTGTCACGTGCGGGAACAGCGGCCGGTGACGCGTCAAGTTTCGCTGACTCGACGCTTGACGGCGAAGCGATGCATGCCCCGCGACGCGTGTTAATGTTAATGGCCTCAGGTGACCTAGTTACTGCCAAAGTAATGCGTATTGCCAAAGTAATGAGTAATGAATTGATGGTGGTAATTATGTAGTTAATATACATTGCTACTTATATGCCTTACTTATTTAATTTGTATGTTTTTACTTACATAACAGCCAGTATGACTATCTGCCAGAAAAAAAGGAAAAACGTGCACACATTAGAAACACCTAATTAACCCGCACGTGAAAAATGCGGGTAAAAAAGACCCCTCGGACCGCTTGCAGTGATTCGAGCGAAAATTAACGCGATCCATTTCTCTTTCGTGTTTGCATTTTTTTTCACTTTCACGAATTCAGATGAGCAATTGTTTTGTTGACCGCTGACGGGTTGAATGGGTAAAAATTTTAGCCATAACCCTCCATTGTCCGTAATTAGCTAGACGGTAAAATGAATTGATGATTGTAATTATGCGGTAAGAATTTATTCGACGTTAATCGTTAAAATTAAAGACAGCTCAGTCTGAAGATTCCTAAAAACACGATAAATAATTTGGCTGCTACGGCTCCATCCATACATCCATCCATCAGCCTTTTAGCCTAACGTTCGCCACTCCTCCTGGTCCTGCGCCTTCTGAATCCAGCGACTACCCGCTGTCTTCTTCAGGTCATCAGTCCACCTGGTTGGAGGGCGGCCTGTACTCCTTTTGCCGGGACGTGGTCGCCATTCAAGAACCTTTCTTCTTCATCGGATAGTACGTATAATAAATATTATTATATTTATTATATAGTATCGAATGCCGATGGTACGAGTATATGAATTTTAGATAGGATGTATGTACCTAGATTCTTTTGTCACATTTACATGTTTTTGGTATGTAAATATACGTCCATCCATCCATCCATCAGCCTTTTAAAGTCCACTGCTGGACATAGGCCTCCCCTAATGTTCGCCACTCCGTCCGGTCCTGCGCCCTCTGAATCCAGCGGTTTCCCACTATTTTCTTCAGGTCATCAGTCCACCTGGTTGGAGGGCGGCCTGTGCTCCTTTTTCCGAGACGTGGTCGCCATTCGAGGACCTTTCTTCCCCACCGGTTGTCAGTCCTCCTAACTATGTGGCCTGCCCATTGCCACTTCAGCTTGCAGATTTTGAGAGCTTTGTCGGTAACCTTAGTTCTTCTACGGATTTCATCATCTGCTACGGCTACGATACGATAAATACGTGTTTATTAACGTAGGTGAGAATATACTTGAACATAAATTTTATTTATCAGTGTTTCAACCGTAATTTGAACAGTGGTGTATTCTTAGAATAAATACGTATAGAATGAATGTCTTCATACAAGCGCGCTATCAAAATTAAATTGAAGCACTAAATAGATTCCTACAGCTGTCACATCTGACAAACTAAATATTTTTATTTTAACCAATTTAACTATAAAATACTACAAAATATTTTTAACTTATATTTATACTTATTAGACTTCTTTTGTTTTTAAAAAGTGTTGTGATAAAATTTAACCTTAAGTTTTACGGAGCGGCCCGGCGTTTGGACAACATGCTTCAATTTGGGCGCGTGAATTTGGTTTCTATAATGAAATTGTAATTATTCTAAGGATATATTAGATAATGTGCATAATGAGATAGAGGTGATTTTAGTGGAAAACAAATGAGTTATTATTAATAAGCTTTTGTGTTTGAAACCCTTTTTGCATCCCATCAGTAATATACACGTATATTAGAATTTCACCACGCTTCTCCAATGCAATGGTGAAGAAAGTATTGTTATGATTAACTAGTGTAAGTTATATGTAAAATATGTGTAAATAAATAAATTAAACAGGAATATTTAGAACATTTTAATAATAAACTGAATCCCCTACCAAAGAGGTTTTCGTATGTCTTTTCTGGGATCGTAAAATTTTGTCACTGCTCTTATAACGTTTATGTTGCTATAAAACGTAGCATCGTACGAAAAGTCATGGTTATGAAAATTATGGAAAAATGCTGAAACTCCGACCATACAAAGGCACATATTACCTGCCTTCGTTAGGAAAATGTCGTCGAAAATTTTTCACCAAATTTTCCAAAGACTGTCCAAAGTAAAAATTTGATAGCAACGACAACTATTTCTTGATCCCCGCAAACTTTAGCCACAAAGTGTCTTTGAACGAAATATGTAGATACGATCCCCTTGGCTGGCTGGATGGCTTGAGCATTCAGCGAAAATAAAATTATATTTTTAGCGTCGAAGGAAAGGACCGGAGTAAGGCCGGTCACAGACAGGCGCGGCTTGCGGTGGCGGCCTACCGGCGGCCGCGGCTCTAGCCGCTACATACACACACTGCCGCGGCCGCGGCCATAGCCTGCAGGCAGTAGCAAGCGCCATTTGCTGCCAATTCTTCATGTATAGACGTCAAAGCTTGGAAGAGGCTAGCGCGGTCGCAGCCTTCAATTTTGGTGGGGGGGGGTCGCCAAGAAATTTTGGGGGGGTCACTTAGAAATTTGGGGGAAGAGGTGTCCCAAATTGGCTTGTTTCGCCTTCCATCTACACATGACTGATGGATTTTGGGGGGAGTCATGTCTCCTGTGACCTTCCCTGCCCCCCTGGGACCGCCACTGGGAAGAGGAAACTTTGCTATTGTTGGCACTGTGTGAAGATGAACAAAAAACGTTCGAGCGCGAGCGCACACACCGACTCGGTGGCGAGGGGGCCAGCCGCGTCTGGCCGCGTCACAGGCCGCGTGAGTGTGAATAGTTTCAAGACTTTCGATACTACACAACAAGCCGCCACCGCAGGCCGCTCCTGTCTGTGACCGGCCTAATTCCCGGCCGAACATTCCGGCCTCCGATATTAAATAATATCGATTAAGAAAACTCCCGCTTAGAGGTATTTTTCCTCAAAAGGTAGAAAATTGTTTATGAAAAGGGAAAAGTGTTTTCTGATACGGATTGGCATAATTTGCGACAAACAAACATTTATTTTGTGTGGGCTGGTACACAAATTACAGGATATTATGTTTTGCGATATGTGTATAAACGAACCTGAATATGTTTGGAAGAGCATCACTTAGAAACAGCTGGACAGGTAATATAGTATTTTTGACGTGATAACGTCTTTAAAATCGTTTTAGTCGGGTGACATGTTCAGAAACTTGTGTCACACCAAAACCTCACGAGCGCGATCGCAGGTATAACGAGAGAGAGACGGACCGATCTCCCGTCTCATCTCGAGCGCTGCCAGTCATTCCGTGAAACTTGTCACGCGGAATCCTCACGAGCGGAGGCTGGCATAGCGTTCGAGTGAGTGGACCGATCTTCCGTCTCTCTCACTCTAGCGGCATACAAACGAATGGAGATTTTCTCGTGCGGACGTTATTTCTGTTATAAATATTTGTATCAATGTAGTCCGATTATTTTGGGTATAAATATTGAATAATTTGTTATCCGGAATACGAGCACAATGGATAATCCTAAAACAAATGATATTGCTTTTTGACGTGATAACGTCTTTAAAATCGTTTTAGTCGGGTGACATGTTCAGAAACTTGTGTCACACCAAAACCTCACGAGCGCGATCGCAGGTATAACGAGAGAGAGACGGACCGATCTCCCGTCTCATCTCGAGCGCTGCCAGTCATTCCGTGAAACTTGTCACGCGGAATCCTCACGAGCGGAGGCTGGCATAGCGTTCGAGTGAGTGGACCGATCTTCCGTCTCTCTCACTCTAGCGGCATACAAACGAATGGAGATTTTCTCGTGCGGACGTTATCACGTAAACATCTCGATCGTAGACCTACTTTACAAACAATTTGCCGTTTTTTTTTCTTTTTCTTTATGTGCCACTGTTGGGCACAGGTCACAAGTGAGAGGGATTTAAGCCATAGTCCACCTCGCTGGCTAAGTGCGGATTGGTGGACGTTATGCTTTCGAGAAATTATATATTTGTCTCGACGATGTTATGTATTTATGTCGGTTATAATTCATTTATTGATGCCGATATTTTAAGCTTAGTTTATGATGCATAAAATTTCAATAACCTGCTACCGGTAGTAATATAGCCCGAAACTGAGATTTTGTGCATGTATAACCTAGCGTATATGTGCACTACTGAACTCGTCTGTCTGTTATGCTTGTTATAACCGTCAAGCATAACCTAACGTGTAAGGCGACCGTAAGTACCTATAACCCAAACAACCGATGAACGATGTAAACTTACACGTAACCAAGTTACTCGGTCACTATATTTAAGCGGAGTTAGGTACTCGTACGTTAGTTCCGTTCCGTTGGAAAATCGATATTCTGCGAAGCGAGTGCGTGCAGTTAATCGATTTAAGATCCGACCCTAAACGCCGCTCATGTCGGTGCAAGGGTGGTCAATATTTAATTTATTATACAGCAAGTAAACCATTTGTTGACCGAAATTTACTAACTATAGTAGAACATGGAAATATTGTTTCAGCTTTTTAAGCAATTTGGAGTTCTGTGCCAACGTCAAAAATGCCAAGTTTATCTACATATACCAATATTACAAAGCTGAAGTGTTTGTTTGTTTCAAGGCACTGACGGTGTGTACTAGTTGGAATTCAAAGGTTATAGTGTTGCACAATCCATTTGACTTATTTGCAACCCTTTCGGCGTCCTGCTGCCGGTACGGGTCTCTCCCCGACATTGAGGAGACCTGGAGCTTATTCCACCACGCTGCGCAACCCGCATTGGTTAGTTGGTGGAGATGCGGGTTAGTGGCCAACAAGGTTTAACGACTGTTATCTATCGACAACAACCGGGACAGACGACTTAACGTACCCTCCGAAGCACGGAAACGCACATGATATTTTTTGCCACTAGTGGTCATCCATCTCACACCCTACCGGGTCAGTTTGGCTTAGTTGCATAGATCGTTTGCAATTTACGGTAGCCGCCGGGCCATGCGCGCGTCTTCTTGTATATAATATCCATTAACTGAGGAAGATTTTAGGAAAACCGCAGGGCACATTTATTTTTTATAATATGAAGTAGCACACAAGTTATGTTATGTTATGTTATGTTATGTTATTTTATGTTATGTTATGTTATGTTATGTTATGTTATGTTATGTTATGAAATGAAATGAAATGAAATGAAATGAAATGAAATGAAATGAAATGAAATGAAATGAAATATTCTGAAATGAAATGAAATATTCTTTATTCACTGTACGGTTCATTTACAAACTCTTAGTGAACGTTATTTTTTTGTTCTGTTATGTTATGTTATGTTATGTTATGTTATGTTATGTTATGTTATGTTGAACGTGATGTAATTAATATGTTTATGTGTTATGATTATGTTGAACATCCGATAACATTTAATTAAGAATAAGAATTTGACGACCTGCGTGCGTAGCGCAATGGTTACCATACCGGACTGCCAATCAAAGGGTCCCGGGTTCGATTCTCGGCGAAAAAAAAAATTGAATGATGAGTTTAAATTTCTGTTCTCGGTCTGGGTGTTTGTGTTTCTGTCTTTGTGTGTATTCATGGTACCCACAGGGTATATCTACCCTACTGTGGGGCTATGAGTGTGAAGTGCTATTTTTTATTTTTTAAGAATTCAATATGGAGCAACGTGGCTTGTTACGCTGCATGCTTTTCCAAATAAAAGTTGTTAATATTCAAATGTCTGAAATGCGCAAAGACTCAGCGGAATGGGCACTGTCTGTTGTAAGATGGGTGACCGCGTGATTCGCCATCTGCCGACGTCAACTTATCTGATCCCGACTCGTAGTCACACCAGATTATCACATCATTATCGACTATCATCTAAAGCCTTATAAGCGGTTTGAAAACATCGAACAGTAACAGTTGGCAATGTAGTCGCTTGCCATTTACGAATTAGCAGTGGGGCAACGTGGTGGACTTTTGGCAAAGGGAGATCTCCCGCCGGGCGAGGTGGTCATGCCCGGGGAGCGGCCGCGCTCCGACTGACTCAATTCGGAGCTTATATATATGGTAGGATATTCCGAAAACTTCGATAGCGTGATTCAGGAATACCCGTGGCGCCATCTCTTGATGAGTAGCGGAAGGTCGCTACAGACTGATATCCAGGCTTTCCTAATTATGAAGAGACCATGCCCAGCAGTGTGACGCACTAAGGGTTGCTGACGACCAAACAGCCATATTGCAGTATCTTGATATCCACGTATATTAGTTATTAATAATCACCGGTTCTACAAGGAGATTAGTGCATAGCCCACAAGTATGTGGTTTAACTGAGAATCGATCCGGCATACGAATACCGCTGCCACTCGATATGGAAGCCGTACTCCCCGTCTGTTCACCATCTATGTATTTTGTATAAGTGTCATAGATTCCTTAACCCATGTTAGCCTTATGGTCAACGAAACAATTATTTGTAAACCATCCATAGTAATATATCCAGTACCTGGACGACCGAGAGTTGCTTGGATAATAAACATTTTTTTTTGTTTAATTTCAAACGAAACACTCATTTGCTTAGTGTTACTTAACAACGCCGTTTTTAAATAGCTCCCAATAAATAAAAATCACAAAAAATAAAAAATTAACGCGATATGGTTCAGATTGAGGTTTGAACCCGGGTCTCTAGTTCCGCAGTCAGCTCACGTAACCATTTGGCCAAGGAAGGTAGGTAGGTAGGTGGTAGAACTATTATCATTCGCCCGGGGAAGTACCACCACTGCACCCACTTCTGCCGTGATTCTGTTGTGTTTCAGTGGAAAGGTGCAGTTGCCGGCCACACTTACATGAGGGACCACCAGCCTCCGGAGTAGCAGCGCAACTGCATCCAACCTCAGACTAGACTTACCTATGCTTGCTAGGTATATAGATGTCCATGGGCTGCAGCGACCACTTAACACCACGTGGCCTGCATGCTCGTCTGCTACTCCATTCAAATAAAAAAGGAAGCTTTAATTCGATAAACGAATTTTTTATACAGCTCTTTTAAATCGACATAGTAATTTCTTTGAACGTTGGATTGACGGATGACGTTTGACGGCGTTCTACGCCACAATATTATTAATATTCTCGAATAGATGTCATTAAGAATCGTATTTTACAGTTTATATTTAAGTTGATTATCGCTGGAAATATTTGTTTACAATTAAAAATTTCTAAATTTCATTAAAATCGCTGGAGCCGTTTACAAGTTTAAAAAAATATATTTAGGTATATACAAGAATTGCTAGTTTAAAGGTATTAGATACTTGCCAAAAATATATATATTTTATTAGTTCACCTGACAGACGTTGTACTTTCTTAACTATGAATATTTTTATATAATAATATGTGTTTTATATCAATAACTCCCAACGAAGCATCTGTTTTAAACGATATTCAGTATTTTTACATCCTCTTTGACTGTATTTGTATAATAATGTATTCTTTGCATGGTATTTCAAATTTATGCCTCGTTGGGAATCGAACCCAGGACCAATCTAACCATCAATCTGCCCACTGGGAAAAACCCTATAAAATTTTGTGCTTAGCAATAAATTCTCGTTACTTGCTACTAAAATGCTAAACAATAAAAATTAATTACTAATTCAAGGATATCCTTTACAGCGGTATATAACTAAAAAATAAAATATATTGTTTGAATTTTTGAAAATTCATAAAGCAATCATTGCCTACAAATTGGACCGGCGTCGACCAATTTACAGTTTCGAGTGGTAAAGTTATTTTTTCGCGAATTTGGATATCGATACGTTGTACGGTTTTCGGGAATTCATTGCCTAAAAATTGTAAGTTTAAAAGTTAGTTTGGGATAGTTCAAAAAGTAAATTTGGAAATAGTGGCGCTATTTTTATTACAGTTGCCGAAGACTAAATTATTTTTTCGAAGCGCGCATGGCCCGGCGGTTAGCGTAGAACGCAAACGATCTATGCAACTAAGCCAAACGGGCGCGGTCGGGTGTGAGATGGGTGACCGCTAGTGGCAAAAAATTTCATGTGCGTTTCCGTGCTTTGGAGGGCACGTTAAGCCGTCGGTCCCAGCTGTTGTCGATAGATAACAGTCATTTAACCTTGTCGGAGGCCTTATGGGCGGTTTGAAAACATCCGACAGCGGGTTGGCCACTAACCCGCATCTCCACCAACCCGCATTGGAGCAGCGTGGTGGAGTAAGCTCCAGGCCTCCCCATTAATGGGGAGAGACCCGTGCCCAGCAGTGGGACGCAAAAAGGGTTGCAGCCAATTTATTTTTTCACTATCATTTGTAAAAAAATACTGTGATACAACTGCATTGCGATTCGTAAAATATACGATATGTGTAACTAGTATTTGTACTACTTACAAATATTAGGAGGCAAAAAATAATAATTATATTAGTACGGTAATAAACATTTATTTGTAGGTTCTAAACTATTATCGTTCGCCCAGGGAAGTACCACCGCTGCACCCAGTTCTGCCGTGAATCAATTCTATTGTGTTTCGGTGGAAAGTTGCAGTTGCCGGCCACACTTATATGAGGCGACCACCAGCCTCCGGAGTAGCAGCGCAACTGCATACGACCTCAGGCAAGACTTACTTATGCTTGCTTGAGGTTGTATGTAGATGTCCATGGGCTGCAGCGACCACTTAACACCACGTGGCCTGCATGCTCGTCTGCTACTCCATTCAAATAAAAAAAAACGAGTTTCAGTTCCAAGTTCAACTCCCAATCCAACAACAGAGTTAATGATGCTGACACTAGGTTTAACAGCACACACATAATAATTTTAACTTCACACAATACATTTACAACCCCAACTATAGATCGGATGAATAAAAAGATACAATGAATTGTTGTAAGTATTAATTTAGTAGTGTTGTCGCGGATAGAGAAGCGATAGCCTAGCAAAGACAGCGTTTTACGATGCTGGGGTTCCAAATTCAGACCTGCATTTTCGTATTTATCGCTTCCATGTTCGTATTTAACGCTGCTCCAAGGTGAACTACCTAATCTATCGTAATATTTCATCACTAGATATTGTTCCCAACACCATGCCTGCTACATAATATTTTTTTTCGGATACACATTTTTGTATATCAACCAACTCGCACTCGACCAACGTGGTGGACTATGGCCTAAAGCCTTCATAATTATAAGAGAAGATTTGTGATCACCAATTGAATATTAAACATGATTGGAAATAATAACCTGAATATTTAAAAACATCATTACTTACTTCAAGATTCATATTCAAATCACATATTAAAAAAAATATGACTTACTGATTTATACACAAAACTGCCGTTATAAAACAAATACCAAAAAAAGATGGAGAATTTTGAAAATCGCAAACTAAGGTGTAAAGTCTTGGATTAGTCTGTAATGAAAGTGATAAACTTCAGACGATGAGTTGTAAGCTTGTCTCTACATTAAGATTTCATTATTTGAGTTAAATTTGGGCCGACTTTCAAATTCAAATCGAAATTTTATAATCTCTCTAAGAACTAATTGAAGATAGCATTGTTATGGGAATAGTAAGTATTATTAATATAAAAATAGTAAGTTATGAGATTAATAAAATTATTATTTACTTGGCTGCAACCCTTTTTGCGTCCCACTGCTGGGCACGGGTCTCTCCCACTTATTGGGGAAGCCTGGAGCTTACTCCACCACGCTGCTCCAATGCGGGTTGGTCGAGATGCGGGTTAGTGGCCAACCCGCTGTCGGATGTTTTCAAACCGCCCATAAGGCCTCCGACAAGGTTTGACGACTGTTATCTATCGACAACAACCGGGACCGACGGCTTAACGTGCCCTCCGAAGCACGGAAACGCGCATGAAATTTATTGCCACTAGCGGTCACCCATCTCACACCCGACCGCGCCCGTTTGGCTCAGCTGCATAGATCGCTTGCGTTCTACGCTAGCCGCCAGGCCATGCGCGCTTCTTTTTTTTTTATTTACTTATTAATAAAGTAATTTTAAGAATTAAATTTAAAATTAAACATTACTACTACTACTATGGTGACGCAGCTACCCAAAGTGAGTCTTGGCCTCCGACACCAGAAGACGCCACACCTCTCGGTCTTGCTTTAACTCTCGCCAGTCGCTAACGCCGAGGCTGAGCAGGTCTTGAGCTACTTGGTCTTTCCAGAGATATTTAGGACGTCCAACCGGTCTTTTCCCGTTTGGTTGTCCCAAATATACTCTCTTAACAGCCCGATCCTCTCCTAATCTCTCTAAGTGGCCGAGCCACTGAAGCCTAGCCGCTTTGGTCTCTCCGATAATGTTAGGTTCGGACACCAGGTCTTCTATCTCTAAGTTCTTTCTCACTCTCCTTCTCCCGTCTTCCGCTTTTATTGGCCCCGGATTCTTCCGTAGAATCTTCCTTTCCGCCACTAACAGCTTATTGTCTTCTTTTAAGGTTAATGTCCAGGCTTCGCATCCATACATTAAAATTGGTCTGATGATGGTTTTGTAGATACGAATTTTAGTTCTCCTACGTATCAGCTTAGTATTTTGTGAAGAGCTGCTGTACATCTCAAAGTGTTTTGGATGCCGATATCAATTTCTTCCTCCCTCCTAATATATGCAAGAAGTTTTTATTTTTCCTTTATGGAGTTATAAAAAAAATACAAAATGAAATGTATATCCAAAATCTATAGTCCAAAGAAAATAAATAAAGGATTCAGTAATTTGTGAACCTACTGCCAAACTGCAAAAGTTTCTTGATTCACATAGTACATGCATAGAATGTACGGCACAAAGTGCGATAGTGATCGAGTCACCCAAGACATACTGATAATTTAAAAATATAATGAAACTAGCCTTCCGCCAGCGGATTCGCCCGCGTGGACCTAATTTAATAAATTAATGGGTCCCTGTAGGATAAAAAATAGCCTATGTGCAATTCCAGGCTTCATTGCTATATTAAAATCATAGGCGTTTAGCCAGTTGCTTCAACCGCGTTGACCGTATTACCCGTTTATAAGTAGGAATGAAGCATTTTTCCGCGGTAAAAAGTAGCCTATGTTACTCAAGGTGAATGCAGCTTTCTAATGGTGAATTTTTGAAAAAAAATTTTTAAATCGGAACAGTAGTTTTTGAGTTTATAAACATACAAAAATACAAATAGTTCCCCTTTATAATATTGTCATTTGAAAATCTACGTAACAATAAAGTTTTCGCATAACTTGTTTGTTTACTTTTTACTTACTAGACACTTATCTCCTCTCGGAACTCTCGGAAGTGAGAGGGATTTTGGTCATAGTCCACTATGAAGTTTGGTTTATAACTAACAGAAAGATTGCTTTATGATTGCCGAAGATAGAAATATTTCTTACTAATCATATGACAAATCATTATTTTATTCAATACTAGTGGACCCCGCTGACGTCCTGTCTTTAAAGTATTGAAAGAGGATTAGTTTCTCTATCAACTCAAAGAGTTTTTCTGTTACTGTTTTAGAGCATCAAGATATTGACAGGTATGACACCCGTCAGAGGAGTGGCCTTTATGGGCGAACCCCAACGTTCATACACAATGTGCCTTCTAGTTATATACAAAAAGTGAGTGTGTGATTCGGTGTCAGTGTTGTCGGTGCATAGAAAATGATTTTGTTAATTGAAATTGACATATTTAGAAATGTATTCGTCTGTAGCGATGAAAGAATATTTGTGAATGTGTGACAAAATTAAAATGTGTGCGTTCTTTCCCCCGCACCAGATTTGGTACAAAAATTACGTATCGTGCGAGGCGCTATGCCGTCTCTACCGAAGGGTGAGTCAGTGTCTTTGATGCTCTGAGGTTACTGTCGAATAAAAAATAGTGATAGATGAATCGTTATTCAGACTGTTTCCAACTTCTGGACGATGCAAAGGACCAATGTTTGACAGTTACTAAACAGTTTATTTAGGATAATAAAATAAGTTGTTTTACTATTAATTTCAGATTTTTTTCCATATTTTCTCAACGTTTAAACCTTCTTTGGACTTCTACTAATATTTCTTCATAAAATTAGCCACTTCGGTTCAGCCGTTCTTGATTTTAGCGAGACTAACGAACAGCAATTCATTTTGATGCCTGTTTTATACCACACTAGATGTGGACTTTACAAAAGTAACCAGCAAGTTACTCCATATTACATCAGCTACCTGCCAAAGAACGTCCCGTCAATATCGGTCCAGCCGTTTCAGAGATTAGCAGCAACTGACATACAGGCAGACAGACACCAACTCAGAAAACTTTGTGGGCTCATGCACAACACTTAGCTGAAGACCATGACATAATCAATACATAGTTTACGATTCTATAAAGAACATACAAACATTCATTTTTTTAAATATAGATATTTTCATGCAGCGTTAATATATTATGAATTCAATTATAAGGTATGTAATATTTTAAGGTCAATCGGCCACACGGGAACTCCTATGCAATCACACACGCACAATATTGCAATTAAGTGCCATAAATACGAGGGGTGGTACTTATTGAGGGGATAGCCATATTAAAAACAATAGATTAAAACAGAAATAACTTCACGATAAATAGAAATCCATACTAATATCATAAAGTTTTATTATAATAACGTTACACACTCATAGCGATGGTTAGATATACCCTGTGTCGTGGGTACCGTGCACAGACAAAGACAGAAACACAAACACTCAGACCAAGAACATAAATTTTAAACTCATCATTCAAATTTCTGCTTCGCCGGAAATCGAACCCGGAACCCTCCGATCGGCAGTCCGGCATGGTAACCATTACACCACTGGAGTCGTCAAATGAGAAAATGTGTTCATTTGTGTTTGTTTATTTCTTTGTTTGTTTGTCTTTCTTTCACGTCGTGACGCTTCTGTGCGGTCAACGACGGACTGACCTGACTTTTTGTACAGAGATAGTTAGGAGGCTAGAGACATGCCTAATGATATGCTTCTTTTCAGTCGAGGACATTACATAATGTCATTCCTATAGGAAAAAACCGGCGAAATGCGAGTCGGATTCACGCCTGAAGGATTCCGTACCATTATAAAAAAATGGTTCCGGAAGGGTTCCGTACCATTATCTATAAAAATATATTTTATGGCAGTCCACTTAAATATTTATTATATTCTATTTTTAGTATTTGTTGTTTAGTGGCAACAGAAATATGTGAATTTTTGGTCTAGCCATCATGGTTCATGCATGAGCTACAGCTTGATGACAGACAGACGGACAGCGGAGGCTTAGTAATAGGGTATGTTGATACAAATATATTGTCCCTTGATAAAAATATATTATTATTATGTCCACTCTATTGATATATGTACCTAATTTCATTAAAATTGATTCAGTAGTTAAGGCGTGAAAAAGTAACAGCCAGCCACATAGATAGAGTTACTTTCGCATTTATAATATTTCTATGAATGGATAATAGGCGAAATAATAAGAGGACTATGGACAACGCTTCACACTCAAAGCTCCACAGTAGGGTAGATATACCCTATGTCATAGGTACCATGGACACACACAAAGACAGAAACACAAATACCCAGACCGAGAACAGAAATTTAAACTCATCATTCAAATTTCTATTTCACCGAGAATCGAACCCGGGACCCTTCGATTGGCAGTCCGGCATGGTCGTCTATGGATGCGTTTCAGGATTTTAAAAAAGATCAATCTGATCTGAAAAACAGCGATCCGCTTTAGTTAGCAATGTTTCAAAAATGTAACGGAATGGTTACTTACTTGACAAAATTTTAAGTTTATAGTAGCTAAAGTCCAACCCACTTAAGCCTTAATATTTATCAGCATCAGGCGACTCTATCAACTCTACCCTTACTCAGTTCAACCTAATATTTATTTTCGTTATCTTTATACTGCTTAAACTTAATGACAATAAATCATTTAATTAATTAATTTTGTCAATTATGGATATCTTACAGACTTTTGCAATGTTTTTTTTTGTTTTTTAATATAGAGTTTTACATAATTACAAAAATAAACCAACTAACGCGAAACATGTTCGAATACTTTCCAACTTATGTGCAAGTCGGTAATACCACTTAAAAAACAAACTTACCAAACTTTAAATTCCAGTACAAAAACCACTAGCACTGTTCACTAACACCACACAATCACAAGTTAAAAACTCAAACAGCCTAACTTTCCGAAAGTTCGCGGCACTACGAAAATTCGGCACCGGAAAGCATTTTTGAGCGATTCAAAAAGAAATTAAAACCACACGTCACGTCACGAAGTTTCAACACAAATGTACGCTATGTAAAATTGTTTACGAAAGACCTTTAGCGCGAAAACGCGTAGCCCCCACACGTGTGTACGTCGCGGAGCCGCAACGAGAACTGAGGAAGGACTCCAGGATCGGAAGCAGCCCTTAGTTTTCCGCGGCAGAGCAAGAGGGGTGGAAAACGCTTAGCGGAAAATGCTTGGGCGGGAAAGAGAGGGGAGGTTTCCGGTCTCGTCTCGCACGTGGTACGCTGCGGTGTATTGCAACGCCGTCTACGGTCATTGCCATACACTGATCGGTTAGTTTGATTTTTGAATAATTTTTATGTTGGTATTGCTTGTTTATAGTTTTTAATATATTATAATGATCATACACGATCTCTTTATACCATCATTATCATATAAAAAGCTTTCTCATGTTGGTGGTAGAACTATTCGCCCGGGGAAGTACCACCGCTGCACTTACTTCTACCGTGAACCAATTCTATTGTATTTCGGTGGAAAGGTGCAAATGCCGGCCACACTTACATGAGGCGACCACCAGCCTCCGGAGTAGCAGCGCAACTGCATACGACCTCAGACAAGACTTAAATATGCTTTCTTGAGGTTGCAGCGATCACTTAACACCACGTGGCCTGCATGCTCGTCTGCTACTCCATTCAAATAAAAAAAATAAAAAAAAATCTCATGCAGAGATTGCACTTGTTCTATTTATCTTCCACAACTTACTTTCTTCTATGTTGGCTCAAACAATAAGGAATGGCATTATTAAGCGCTTGAAAACTTTTGTAGAGTCGTTTTAACAACTCTATTGAAAAGATACATGTAGAGTTTTATTATATAAAATTAAAACCATAAAAATGTAGTTCTGATTTAAATCACATAAGATATATCTGTTTCTTTTCATTAAGTCTCGCCATAATTCAAGGATCACAAAATAAAAAATGCCTAGTGGCATTCTCTGCTGGTAGATGGGAGCTTTAAGTGAACGGATGGGAAACATTGACTTTAAATATGAAATAAAATGATATCATAAAATATTAAAGTCAAGTTTCGAATGTTGTTTTTTACATACCATTACTGCACATAATATAGGAATAGGAGGACACAATTTAACAGGAGTTCTAAAAACTACTAAGTAAACTGAAAAAGTAGAGTCAAATTTAGAGTATGTCTTTTTATGCATAGAGTTACTGAGCACAATTGGACCTATTTATGCAAACCGGAACCAACCCACACATGATGATGATGATAATAGTTTTGAGGAAAAGATGTTTAATGTATTAGACAACTTATGTTTTGTGGATTGGTAAACATGTCATGAAAATGTTTTGGTCTGTCAAAATTGTCAGATCGTTTTTAATTTACAGGGTCGATAGAAGGTGCAATTTTAAGCTTTTCTGTGTACTTAACTCAATTTCGGTATGAGTGTGGATTGGTTCCGGTTTGCGTAAAATTGCACTCTTTGATTTTGAAGAACTAGAGTACTAAGGACTATTAGATTACGTGAACGAAATGAATAGTTATGTTGAGAGTGTACCGTGCGTAATCATTCCCTTCTCCATCGCAATGATCATATCGGAAATTCGTGGTGCCTTTTCCAATACCTACTAGTGTTACATACCATATCATAGACAACCTAGTCATAAACATAATTCATAACACATCTTAACATGAAATGTACTCTTATCATAAATATAAATATATTTTATAATCTAAATAAATATAAGTGAATTAATAATTCAACAACAAATATAATAGGCACTCACGTATAATTTATTGTACGACTATTGAGAATATTTAAGAAAAAGATGTTCTATTAACTTTGTAACTTCGATTTGAAACCTAGGACGTTTAATATAAAAGAATCACAGAACCCTGATGCTGGGCAGTTCTTCGGTACGAGGGCTAAGACGTTATCAATGTTATCATGCCCGAATGCTGTGTGAAAGTATTGTGAGAGTTAAAGTACATATAATATTTGAATGTCAGACAGCCTCCGTGGCGTAGTGGGTGATGAGCCGACTGCGAAGCGCGAGGTCATGGGTTCGATTCCCACCCAGGACAAATATTTGTGTGATGAACATGACTATTTGTTCTGTGTCTGGGTGTTAATTTATCCTTAACCTTTATTATCATTTAAGTATGTATTTACAATTATATAAGTATGTTTATCAGCTTTCAGATTACCATAGTACAAGCTCTGCTTAGTTTGGAATAAGATGGTGTTGTGTGAATCGTTCAAAGATATTTATTTATTAAAGTTTAAATGTGTGTTATAAGTCAACCCTCGCAAAAAGTGTTTCGAGTCATCCAACCTACTTTTGTTACACTAGTTTATGGGCAAGTTTTCCAGTATTTCTTAAATATAATAGATTGGCAGAATAGATCTATAATTTATTGGCCGTGGCAGTTAAGAACAGATCATTGCAGATGCATGCTTCTAGAATATATATGTATATAGTAATGGCAGTCTTACTTACATATCAACAAAAAGTTTTATTTTGAATCCTCAAGTACCGAAGGATCTATTGATAGTCATATATGCTTTTATAAGGAACTCCTCTTATGAATCTGAGACTTGCACTTGTTTGAATATTTTTAAATATATTAGATGTTACATAGGAAATAAATGCAAAAACTACGCTCAAGAAGATCGCGAACTGGATACAATGCTGTAAACTTAAACTAAAAAGTTGCAAAGAGCGCAGATGTGCGGCGGAAGTTTGTTTAAATATTTTCTCCTTTCCATTTCCTCTTGCTACGTCTTGAATTTTTCACCTTATCCTCTACTTTAGAGCATTATGCTTTGAATAAAATAGTGAGGAAGATGTCAGGAGGTCCAGGTTCAAACCTTAAAGCTCATCTCTGACTCTAAACAACTAAATAAATACATACCTACTTAAATAAATAAAGTTTAAAAATTTAATTTTTAAAGGCGCAAGTAGGGATCAAATAAAAATAATAATAAAATTAATATAAATGTACATTTTTATAAATTGTGTTATAATTAAGTTTTTTTCTTTTATCTTCGTAATATTTGCATACCTCATGAAGGTAAATATGGTGTACTAAATATGTACCTATATACTAACAACTTTTGTAAACACCCATATTTGTGCAAATAAAGTTTTTTGTCTTTGTCAAATATCACGTATAAGTATTACTTTGGTGTGGTGAAGTAAGGTCCAGAACTGCCCAATAATGGGGAGCAGTGCCAGTGGGCCCAGCAGTGGGACTCTAAAACGGTTGTAGCCATCACTTGGTCTACGGTGAAAATATACAAATGGATCAAAACTACAGGACTACTACTTTTAGTATATCCAAAAAATGATTTTTACACGAAACAAGTCCTGAAATGGTATGCAGTGCATGAAATCCTGGGTTTGATTCCCATAACAATGAAAATAGGAGTATTTACCTGGTCTGGGTATCTGTATAGGTATTTGTGTGTTGACAATCACAGTGTGTTTAGTTTTGACAAGGATTCATCACCGCCAAACAAACTAGATAAACCCCTAAAATTCAGCCTAGAGGCGTATAAACAAGCTAAAGCCTTCGATCAGTAGAATGCAGCAATTCGTTCTATTATTAATAAAAATGTTAATACATTTAATGCAGAGTATTTAAAACACGCACTTTATCAGAGATCCTAATTCGAATAAGTCACGAGTAAAAAAAATACTACTGTAAACTAAAAACTTCGTGAGGGATTACGGGATTACGGAACTAAAAACCTGGTAGGATTTTTTTCCGCCGGCTTTTTTTTCCTCTCAGCGTATAAAAACCTAGTGAATTGGATGTCCAAAGCCGACGACGTGGCAAAAACACTGCATAAATAAATTCATATCTACAAAATAAAAAAAATAAAAAATATGGGATAAATAAATAAATAACATGGTTTATAAACTTAATAAGAAATTAGTTATAAGATTTAAGTCAAAAAGCTATTTAGGTAGATTTAAGTGTAATTTTTTATTTCTTTAACAATGTTTGTATTATTTTGCATACATTACTTAGGTAAATATGGCGGACTTTAAATATATAAAACAACTTCTGTAATACCCATATTTGCGCATATAAATTATTTTTCTTTTCTTTTCTTTTCTTTTCTTTTCTTTCCTTTGTCTTTTCTTTTCTTTCTTTTAATATTTGCGCATATAAATTATTTTTCTTTTCTTTTCTTTTCTTTTCTTTTCTTTTCTATTTCTTTTCTTTTCTTTTCTTTTCTTTTCTTTTCTTTTCTTTTCTTTTCTTTTCTTTTCTTTTCTTTTCTTTTCTTTTCTTTTCTTTCCTTTGTCTTTTCTTTTCTTTCTTTTAAAAAAAATAGCGACTTCTTAATGATAAGACTATCACTGCTATAGCTTTTACAGTTAACACAAGCCAAGGTAGACACTACGCTTTATAATTAAGAATACAGTGTCAAGCTGAAGAAATCTTCAGTTTTCACGAATGAAGGTCGTATCAGCAACGTCAATGTGGCGTAAAACAAAATAAGCCCCTTCAGCCAGCCTCCAGGCGTCCAATGATAGACCTCACTAATAGGGTCACCCCTCGCGGCGCTTCGACGATCAAAGCTCTCGCTGCTAGAACCACTAGTCTTTGAGCTCTTCTTTCCATTTGAGATATCTTGACCATTTTCGTGTCTGAGATATTAATAAGGCAAGAAAATACTTTGGTGGCCTTAAATAAGTACATCTTACTGACAGAGGACAAATATACATTTTTTTCAACCTTTTTTTATGTCCCGCTGTTGGGCACAGGTCTCCACTCACATAAGAGAGCGATTTAGGCCATATTCCACCACGATGTCTAAGTGCGGATTGGTGGACATCAGTAATTGGATAACACAACAGAACAATTCAATATTATATATATTTGTCATTCAGAAAGTATTTTTAATGACTAATATTTAGTTTAGAGTACTTCCCCGGTAAGTGAGTATAGTCCGGCCAACGAGACGAGATAAAGAATGTAAACAAACGGACCGTTACCAAGTTACTATTGCGAGAGCGAGCAATAATTATCTCTGTCCTTATCACACGTATGCAGTAATGGCGTCAGTTAGTCAACGACAGCTTTAGTTGCCTGTTTCGTGGTACAGGAAAGCAGTCAGTACCACAGTTGTCAACATTTGGTCGCGTTTTGACGGGAAGTCGAAAAAGACATGATGTTGTGCTCTTGTTTTATTTTCATGTTATTGGTATAATTTTGAGTAATATCGGATAAATTAAATGGCATTTGGTTCGATATACGAGGTTAATTACAGTGCATGAGTGTTGTGAAATTAAATAACAGTGCGAAAATATGTTTATACAGCTTGCCTCCAAAATTCCATTGGTCACGTTCTGGTAAAAAAGCCATCGCTTTACTTGAATTTATGACTGACTTGACTGACTGATTACTGACGACTTACTGACTTTACCTATTATTAGTCGTCCAGTTATAACGAAACTGGCAAAACGTGATGTAAATATTGTTACGCCCTATGGGTAATAAAATACCGTTTGCAACGTAGAAGTTGTTTATTGTCTCCTTATACAAAAATCCACTCAACAGAATCCAAATCACCAAGCACAATCACTATAGTCAAATATCTTCGCTGTAGTCGTCGAAATAATTCTTCCTTGTTGCTTGGAGTGATCGCTTTGATTTCGCTTCCGTAACTAAACTATGTCCTGTCGCGGCCCGGTACGTGCCTTACATTCTTACATACGGCTACCCACGGTTCTCTAGAATTTTCCCGAACTACCTAATGCAATAGGCCCGTCCCGAACCTTCCTTTATGTTACTAACGCAATTATAGTTATGTACAGTCATAAATAATAGCCGCGGCCCGCGATGTAGACAACCTATACATGTACGCATGTATTAATCCTTATCTAAATAAAAACGTTAATTAGCTTCGTCAATTCAGATTAAAATTGTACAAAATGTAATCAAATAAATACTTTAGAAGATGATATTTTGTATTACCATAAATCATAACATCCCCCGGCGCGCATTCTCATCGCGCATCTATTTTTTGCCTTTAGTACTTAAATGGGTTTTTGTAAAATAAATTTTAATGTATATCACTTAATCGCTCGAGCGAAGCTGGGCCGGGTCGCTAGTATATGCTATGTATATAATTTATTCAAATAAAAATGTTTTGAACCCCTGAAACTTTGTTTACATTTTTTATCACGTCTCGTGTCCGGACTACAGGTATAAATATTTATAGACTTACTATTACAATTTACAATTACATTTTGGGTTTTTTTAAGCATTGTTTTGGCAACCACAGTATGTTTTTGTATCTCTTATTTTATTTACATAATCTTTGTAATATCTGATAAAGTTGATGGCATTTTGTTTAGTATAGGTTATAAAAGTGCGCGAGTGTTGTGAAATTAAAATAACAGTGCGGAAACATGGTTTTTTTTCCGGTTGCCTCCAAAACTCCCTTAGACACGTAGTAATGTAGCCATCGCTTTACTTGGATATCTGACTGACTAGACTAACTGATTACTGACGACTTACGGATTTTACCGATTTCTACTTCGTCGAGTTTCCACGAAACTGGTAAAGTGATGCAAAAATAATACTTGTCGCTGTCAATATGCACAGATCTTGCGATGCCATAATTGAAAGAAAAACAAATTGCTTTACATTTTGGAGTATAGTATTTTTTTATAAATAAACCGAACAAAAAGGCAGACAGGCCGCGTGATGTTAAGCGATCACCGTCGCCTATGGACACGGGCAACCCCAGGGGAGCCGCCTGAGCATTGCTGGCTTTAGAGGAGAGCTTTTTTACAGCTTTTTTGAAGAACCCCATGTCACAGTACATTGGAAATGCCTCAGCTGGAAGGTCCCATAACTCACGTCCGTGGTAAAAAGGAGCGTACAAAGTAGACTGTGGAGGACCGCCACGAATCCAGATGGTGTCGGTGAAATTTTAACATTCGTCTGGTGGTGCAATCATGAAATGGTGACCTAGGCATCATTTTAAAAAGTTTCTCGGAGCACTCACCATGGTAAAGTAGGTAGATCATGCAGAGCAAGCCTCTGTCTCCGTAATTGTAATTGCAGACCGAACATCACATCAAAAAATATGAATATGCATTTAGTAAAATGTGTCTTCAAATTCGACAATAGCAGCATTCGCAACGTCAATATTGCTTAAAACAAAATAAAAACCTCGCATTGATTTAAGTTCATTCATATATTTGTAAGGTAACTTGTGTTTACAACTTCACACATCACAATTTTATTTATATTTTGAACTTCTCTATCGAATTAGGACGCCTGTAATGGTAGGTATAGTTTGTGTTAAATAAATAAGTAAAAATCTATAAAAATCAACCTCCATTCTTCCACTGATAGACCTCACTAATAGGGTCACTGCGGACCTCTCGCGCCTCGACGATCAAAGCGCTCGTTTACCGCCAGAACCTCTAGTATTTCAGCTCTTCTTTACAATTTAGATATCTTGACCGTTTTCGTGTGTCGAAAAACACTTTCATAACCAATTACATCATTTTTTACATCTTACAAAGCAAACGATAACACAGCTTAAAAACCTTATAACAAAAATAAAGCTCTCTTTATAATTAAATAAATAATAATTAAACATCTTTGGACAATTCACACAACACCATCTGATTCCAAACTAAGCAGAGCCTGTACTATGGTAATCAGAAAGCTGATAAACATACTTATATAATTCTAAATACCTACATACTTAAATAGATAAATTAACACCCAGACACAGAACAAAAGTCATGTTCATCACACAAATATTTGTCCTGGGTGGGAATCGAACCCACGACCTCACGTTTCGCAGTCGGCTCATCACCCAATACGCCACGGAGGCTGTCAATTATATTAGTAATACAAAGTACACACCGAAGGGAAACCTGTGCCCAGTAGTGGGATATAAAAAAGTTTAAATACACAGTAAATTCACCTTGGTACATATGAAAAGATCTACAAAGATCTACATTGGCATTTTTTATTTTCTTTAAATGGAGTAGCAGACGAGCATGAAGGCCACGTGGTGTTAAGTGGTCGCTGCAGCCCATGGACATCTAAATACAACCTCAAGCAAGCATAGGTAAGTCTTTTCTGAGGTCGTATGCAGTTGCGCTGCTACTCCGGAGGCTGGTGGTCGCTTCATGTAAGTGCACCTTTCCACCGAAACACAAGTGTAAGTTCACGGCAGAAGTGTGTGCAGCGGTGGTACTTCCCCGGGAGAACAATGATAATTCTATCACCTACAAAGGCACTTTTTTAGCACTCTTTTGTTAGCTTCACCTATATTTTTGTGAGTTTGTAAGCTTGTTTGTAACTCTCCTTTGGACTAAGAGCATTCATATCATAGCAGACTAAAAAGTGAAAAATAAATATATATTTAGTTTAGAAAGACTAAGAAACACGATTTTAAAGCACATGAAACTAAAAAGTTGATATAATTTTTTACTTTAACAGCGTGTTTTTTTTAAATTTTTTAAACTATATTTTAACACTGTTGATACTCTGCTGTGCAAACATTTTTATATTCATTACTTATTCAGGTTGTGTTTCTTTTTTTCAACTGAGTAGCAAAACACTTGCAGCTTGAAATTTTCTGTCTCATAATTTATTATAATATGCACAAACCTTCAATCATTAAAAAAAAGCGTTTATAAATAACGTTTCACACTCATAGTCCCTCAGTAAGGTAGAAATACCCTGTATAGTAGGTGCCATGGACACACATAAAGATAGAAACACAAACTCACAGACCGAGAAAAGAAATTTAAACTCATCATTCAAATTTCTGCCTCGCCGGGAATCGAACCCAGGAGCCCCCGATTGGCCAGTCCGGCATGGTAACCATTACGCGACGCGTGCCGTCATAATGTACCTAGTTCTTTCCGTAAATTTGGTGCTAAACGTCTAGATTACGCAATTATTCAGTCATCATCATCAGTATCAAAGAAACAGACGCACAGTCAATTTTTTTTTCACTGCAAGAATCTGCACATTTCAGCAACTAAATTAAAGCAATGAATAAAATACATCAGAAACTAGAATCTGTTTTTAATTCCTAATGAAACTGAATAGCAAAATTCTAAAGAGTCAGTAACAGTATTGAATTTATTTCCAAATAATAAGAAAAAGCCGGCTTTTGAACGTTCTGACAGGCCGTCGAAACTTATGCCGTACCGCAAATCCGATGCTTTAAATTTTCGAAAATGCGATACTGAAAACAGTTTAAAAACTGAAAACCTTATGCTTTATTCTTAATTGTACTATGGAGCAGACAGGAGTTGAAAGAGACAGGAGTTAAGGATATTAAAAGTCTAAGGACTCATCCCACTATCGTTAATTTAATTCTTATGATAAAACTCATGTACTACACCTAAATTATAAAGTTGTGTAAATGGAAAGCAAGTAATAAATATTCAAATGTTAATGTAACTTCTTACATGTATTTATTTTCAGTGTGTGCTCTATTTTACTTACTTTATCTTTATCACGAATATACTAATGTCTGTATAAATGTATGCATATAAAACCGTTTCGTAAAAAATACGTGCCATGGGAAGGTGGTCATCCACAACACAGGGAATTTTAGTGTGGGACCAACGAGCATGTAACTGTTTAGTTATATAAGTGTTCTTGAATAAATTATTATTTTTATTTGTACCTCTCCTTATGGATCACGGGTCGAAGATGTTATTTATTATTATTATTAATTATTACTGGTAACCTAGGTATTTTGTTAGGTGTTTTTGTTGCCTAGGATTAAGAGCAGGGCTACGGTATCCCCTGACTTATACGAGACGACTAAAAGGGGCTTTCGAGGTTGCAGTCAGCTTGAGTGAAAGCTCGTATCATCAAGCCAGCGGTCTCGGGAAGAATAGCGGGGTACATGGCAGTATTCCATTGTATGTACGGGAGGGTCCAGGAGAGTACTTACGCTCTCCGAAGGTCGGCGTGCTTCGAAGCGCACCGCATAGAGGACACAGGTTTGTTTTACTGGAAATCCTGGAGTATTAGTGCGAAATGAGTCCCACGTTATCCGGTATCTGCCGGGTTCCTTTTGAAGTTTTTCTACCAATGACAAGAATAAGGTGTGGACGTGGCAACGTCTTATAATTCGATGGAGCCGGCTGCACACATGAATAAACATGATTCATACGGCGTTACCTCGCTCTGAGGCGTTCCATTTAAGGCTTGAAGTGCAAGCGAGAGCGCGGAACGAGCGACAAAGAGGCACAATCGGCCTCTGCGTTCGGCAGCGTTCGACATCTGTCTCTCTCCTACTTGAGTGAGCGATGCTTCCGCGTGGACAGCTGCTATACAATAATACATTTACATGTTTTCGTCAAGTATGAATTGCAGTGAAAAGTGAATGTGGTGTCAATTGTTAATAGCAACAAGTATTTTCTTATGACGTTGTCATGTTCAAATATCGTCAGTAAACCAACTTTACAGACAACAGATTTTTTTTATAAATTATGTCCAATACCAATAAAAATGTACTTAAATCAGGCAAACTTATTAGGAATTCCTTACCCGTGTACTGTGCACTTGACAGCCGCTCTCTTGTTACGCGCTCGGAAGCACTTAAACCTTAAAACGGCCAGTTAATCGCTTAAGGGGATGTCGGGAGCATACTCCGCCACGCTGCTCTAGTGTCGATTAAGGTTCATTGGCATTCCGTGTCCGTTAATTTGTCTGTGACGTCACACAATTATGTTTGTTATTGTCTTGTCTCTAATACTTTCCAGTTAGAAGTTTGATACCATTAATCGTTTGATTTTAAAACTTTGCTATTTGCTATGTGCGAAATTTGATCTAAGTCTAACGGATGAAAGAGAATTACTGACATTTATTGGTTTAGTGTTTTCAGATTTTAAATTTTTAATGCTTAGCAGACAATCCCTTAGACCATGCCGTGTTTATTGATCGTTGCAGCTCTTGGACATCTACACACAACCTAAGCAACTCTTGTCAGAGGTGATATGCAGTTACGCTGCTACTTCGTAGGCTGATGGCCGCCTTATGCCGATGGTCTGGCCGGCATAAGGTTTCACTTTTCCGCTGAAATAGTAGAAATGCTTCACGCCATAAATGAAACGGCAGATTTTCCATCTATTTTCTTTATTATTAAATTATGGGACAGTGATCAATTATATATTTTTTTATAAATAAACCGAACAAAAAGGCAGACGGGATGCGTGGTGTTCAGCGATCACCGTCATATATGGACACATAGGCATTTTGTTACTTTATTACCATTAATAATAAAAATAAATTAAGGTAAACATCCGTATTCCACTCCACCAACCCGCATTGGAGCAGCGTGGTGGAGTAAGCTCCAGGCCTCCCCCAATAAGGGGGAGAAACCCGTGCCCAGCAGTGTGACGCAAAAAGGGTTTATTTATTTATTTATTGCTTCAAATATGGTAACATAATACAAAGATGTAGAAGGTCAAAATATAAGTACAATCATATTTGGCTGTTTCCAGCGTGCAATGTCAAACATAGATTTAAATAATGTGAAGACTAATTACAACCCAATTTAAATTAATTATAGTTGCAGCCAAACATCCGTATTATCGTCAATTTTCGTCAGCGTCCCAGTACTAGTCATTCATAGGAAAAGTGTGACTTTTGGCCGAGGGGATACCGTAGTCCTGCTCTTAATCCTAGGCTACAAGGACACCTAATAAAGTATCTATATTACCACTAAGTTGTCCATGAAGCTCGGTACTAAAATACGAGCTTAGGTGTCCTCGGCATGTCGTCATGTCGGCATGTCGGTAAGAGGCGACAAAATAGGAGATTTCAAAGTTGCAGGTGGCCAGAATGAGAGATCAAACTGTCCAATCAGCTATTTCGGAAAAAAGAATGGTAGGCGTATGTAACATTGAAGTTGCCGACCTTGATGGGCTTAGTACGCAAGAAAGGCACCGGTGCGTTCTATTGGAAGTCCCGGCCCAAGCGTCGAGAAGGCCACCAAAGGGATTCTAGTGAAGTAAAAATAGAATATTACCTAGTGTTGAACATGTTTATTGATAACTTTAATATGACTTAAGGTACATTTTCAGAGCAGCCCGATCACTAATAATCGCATTGTTATTTAAATTAAAAGTTTAAAAATGCCAGAACATTACTGTAAAGCCTTAACAACTTTATACGGCCAATAAAAACTTACATAGCCTCGTAAAGTACAGGCCAATTATAATTTCCGCTTTCCACTCAAGTGTGTAGGCATCTCGCCGCTCGAGGCGGTTTAAAGTCGTGAGTGAAGGAGATCGCTGACGTCACATTCACGTATTTTCTGTAATTACAAAGTGTTGATTTTGTTTACACTTGCGAAAGCTTTCCGCGATGGTTCATATTATTTACATTACATTGTCTAAGTAATTTAGAAAGCTCCAAAAATATTTTCCATAATAGATCCTCCATTGAAATTAAAATAAATTGACACCAACGTGAACTTCCACTATCTACATCACCCTATTCTGCGTCCCTTTTCTGGGCATAGTTTTACTTTATTGGTAAGTATTTTCTCCACTCCAGAAAATTATGATTATTTTTTTTTATTTACTAACTCATTCTTGCGAGGTTCTTTCATCAATGAACTGTAAACGTGCATTTAGGAAGTAACTTAACAGAGTTCACTGCCCCGGTCAAATGCTTTAACATTTTTTATAATCCATCTTTTCTCGTACTTTACAATTTTTATTACGTTGTAAGCCAAAATAACAACAGGAATTTCGAATAAAGTATCTAATGCAATTCAACGCCATGAACACAACAACACAAGTTCATGTTTTAATTGTGCTATAAGAATTATTTTTAATCTATTTCTAAGACCCGATTGCGTGCAACGATTCAACCCACTTGGCTACGTGGTTGCAATCCTAAACATTATCTGCAATTCTTTTACAAAATATGTCGTTGCCTCATAAAAGATTTTTCCAGGAAGCACGATTTAGAATGAACGGTAAGAGAGCATATTAAACAGGCTGCCTCGCTATCATTTTGAGTTAAATATTTAAATGCTTCGTTTAACATTCCAAAAACGCGGTTCTGCTCTCAACAGATATTTAAAGATAAAGTTTATTTATTTAAGTGTTTCCCTGATCAAGATTTTCACAACATAAAACACAACATCATTTAATTTCCGTATTTAACAGCTAAATAAGGTAATTTTAAGGTATCGCTTTTAAAATTAGGTGCATGATTATTTTTACAAATATTACAATGTACATGATTGTCATTTTGACTTTTTATAGAACTTTGAGATAGTGCCATCCTTGCTGCCATTTTTATACGCTTTATATTAGCTTCACTTGTATGTTTGTAAGGAGTCGCCTTTGGGTACGATTTTGACCCATTTTAAACGGTCCGATTTCATTCAAACTTTGTAGATTTGTTTCGAGGACCGATGACAATACACTAATTCGATAAGATTATTCCATTATTCAATTTTCAAAATTAGATTTTTGTCAATTTATATAATTTCTATCTATAGTCGATAAGGCAGGAGTTGATGTTAAAATTAATTTCCAACCATTACATTTACCCATAAGCATAAATTAATAATAGTATAAGAAAAATGCATTTTATTTAAAATTTAAAAAAACACGATTTCATAAATTAACCAAACTAAACAGTAGAAAATAAATAATAGTTTAAAATAACGAAAAAACTTGCTTTTATAAGAAATCCAACTAAAAAATGGACAATAAATTTTGACAAATTTGAATTAAATATAGTGTAAAAAAATGCATATTATTTTAAAAAAGCGTAGGGTGCTTTTTAAGATATTATCAAAATTTAATGATATCTGTCAGAAAAATAATCTTTATAACTATTAACACCATATACCCCACGGTTTCTTACAATAAAATGCATTTTTACACTATTTTTAATTCAAATTTCTTTTCTATTTTTAGTTGAATTTCTTGTCAAAGCGTGTTTTTGAGTTTTTTAAACGATTATTTATTTCTGTTGTATTTGGATGGAAAGGTGCAGTTGCCAGCCACACTTTCTTTCATGAAAATTATCATCCTTTAAAGTAACAGGCCATTTCAGGCCCTACGACTTCAGGCAAGTATTTAAAAGTACAGGGCAAGCTTGCCTGCTACTCCAGTTAATAAAAAAAAATGAAAAGTCACAGTAACACTCAACTTTGATAACTTACTTTATTTTTGTTTCATATTTAGAAGTACCGCAGTCAAGCGCGCAAGCAACGCAAACAATCTATGCAAGTAAGCCAAACGGGCGCGGTCTGGTGTGAGATAGATTACCGCTATTGGCATAAAATTTCATGCGCGAAATTTCCGTGCTTCGGAGGGCACGTTAAGTCGTCGGTCCCGGTTGTTGTAAACAGATAACAGTCGTTAAACCTTGTCGGAGGCCTTAAAACATCCGACAGCGGGTTGGCTGCTAACCCGCATCTCCGCCAACCCGTATTGGATCTGCATGGTGGAGTAAGCTCCAGGCCTCCCCAATAAATAGGAAAAGACCCGTGCCCAACAGTGGGACGCAAAAAGGGTTGCAGCCATGTGGAAATACCACCTTTTATGTACGTAAAATATAATCAAGAAACTAAAAATCCAAGTGTTCTACTAACGCTGTAATGAAATAGCGGTATCAAAGTTCATTGCATCCAAACAAAACACTATCAAGACTAGCTCTTCCTTCCTTCTCACATTCCGTCTCTTTTCAAGCATACCAGAGTAACATCATTGGATCGACCATCTCCCTCGCACTAATAGCACTTGTATATCTATTCCAGTCTAACCGAGGTCAGCTAAATGAAGCTATCGCGTGTTGGAAGACCATTCTTCAATATCATCGCTCAGCCTACACTGTATACAGGATGTAGTTGTACTGTAGTGTACTACAACCTACGTTATGATGTAGATATAAATTTTGGTTATTATTTCTTTGGGACAAGAGCGAAATTATTTCTGGTAGATTCGTGACAAGCATTTTATGAACAGGTAAAGCCTAGTAATTAGAACACCGGACACTCATGTCTGGCACTATTTTTAAATCCTTTAACTTAGAAATTTAATATGTATACTATGTATTTATCATATGTATAAAATGAAATTTTTACCTTCACTGTGTATACCTGACAGTTATACAAAGTTTAAAAAATTAAAATAATCTTTAGTTACAAAAAAAACTTATAAGAGACGATTTTACGATTAAATAGGTAACCATATCTCGTACCTTCCCTTGGTTAAACAAGGTTGTTTCAACTATAATTACCATTTCGTATGACATCTAGCTACTCTGAAGTCTGATCAAACATACAGTATTGATAAAGATGCAATTTTTTATGAGTTTTCAATATTTTTTGTTTTTTTTTTATATCAGTTTACCTCTTGTGTCGATTTACGGCTGAAATTTCCATCAGTTATATCTTTACAGATCGTAGTTGAACAATATTTAATAATAAATTTTCTTGTGCCAGTTGCATCACACACAAACGTTGTATAAAAAATACAAGCAACAAACTCGAACGGAAAATCCTAAAACAAAATTCAAACGTGAAATTCTAAATCCAAGCTTAAAAAGCTCCACAATCTACAATCCGAACTCATGAATACGTAACCATGCTGAATAGCGCTAACAAATCAACGCACGCTGTATAACCGTCCAAAGGCACCGGTCGCTGACATGGCGGTTAAAAACGAATTATGTTGGAGCACCCTGTAGCGGCGTTTGTCATGAGCGGGGTAATGTGCTCGCCTCTATTGTAGTCTAGGGTACAGTACAATGTATTGTTAAGGCATATTCATTGCAGCTGTGAGAGCTTATTTAGACAGATACAGTGAAGACTATTCTATAGCGCGTTAGCCCTGCGGCTGAAGTAAAACGCAATATGCAACATGGGAATAAGGTAGGTGACTACTAGTACCAAATCTCACGTATTGTTGTTATACTCGTTGTCAATATATTGCAATTAAAGCTTATTTGAGACCTTATGGGCGGTTTTAACATACTATACGAAGCATTTTTATAGATAACTACCATATCCTCATTGAAACAGCATGGTGGAGTAAGTTATCAAATATTCGAAAAGAACCGTGACCGGCAGTAGGATGCAAAATGCTGGCACTATAAATAAATAAAATAAATAAATAACGTTTCACATTCATAGCTCATATAATACAGTAGGGTAGATATACCCTGTGTCGTGGGTACAATGCACACACTCACACAAAGACAGAAACACAAACACCCAGACCGAAAACAGAAACTTAAACTCATTATTAAAATTTCAATTACAATTCTGCTTCGCCGGGAATCAAACCCGGGACCCTCTGATCAGCAGTCCGTCATGGTAACCATTACGCTACACGGGCCGTCAAACTATGCTTCAGCATTTGGAATATTAATAGTATTAGTAGAACGTACATTTAACCCGTAACTCTCACTGAAGTGAATTGAATGACATACCAAAACTGTTCACAGGCGCCTACACTACAAAGTAATCCAGATGGTGGTAGCGTTAGATTTTTTCATATTTCGGTCGTGAGTTAAAGCAAACAAAATTAATAACACCCAGGGGTATAGTTAAGTCATTTTTAATTACGCCCGCTTTATCATTTGGAGTAAAATGTAATTCATATACCAACGTAACACGTAGTTATCGGTTACTTACTGTGAGTAGTATGCGGTTTGTTAATTGAAGTGATTTTAACGGTAACTTCGTTGAAATATTTGTACTAATTTTGAGTTCTGTCGATAAGTACTGTTGATGTTCATTTTTGGCTCGCTTTTATTAGCTTCACCTTTTTGTATGTTTGTAACGGTACTCTAAAATTACCTTAGAGCATCAAAGTTACTGACTCGCCCTTCAGTAGAGACGGCATAGCGCCTCGCTTCGATACATAATTTTTGTGCCAAATCTTGTGCGGGGCGAAGAACGCACACATTTTAATTTTGTCACACATTCACAAATCGGTAACTTCGTTGAAATATTTGTACTAATTTTGAGTTCTGTCGATAAGTACTGTTGCTGTTCATTTTTGGCTCGCTTTTATTAGCTTCACCTTTTTGTATGTTTGTAACGGTACTCTAAAATTACCTTAGAGCATCAAAGTTACTGACTCACCCTTCAGTAGAGACGGCATAGCGCCTCGCTTCGATACATAATTTTTGTGCCAAATCTTGTGCGGGGGGAAGAACGCACACATTTTAATTTTGTCACACATTCACAAATCGGTAACTTCGTTGAAATATTTGTACTAATTTTGAGTTCTGTCGATAAGTACTGTTGCTGTTAATTTTTGGCTCGCTTTTATTAGCTTCACCTTTTTGTATGTTTGTAACGGTACTCTAAAATTACCCATCAAAGTTACTGACTCACCCTTCAGTAGAGACGGCATAGCGCCTCGCTTCGATACATAATTTTTGTGCCAAATCTTGTGCGGGGGGAAGAACGCACACATTTAATTTTGTCACACATTCACAAATCGGTAACTTCGTTGAAATATTTGTACTAATTTTGAGTTCTGTCGATAAGTACTGTTGCTGTTCATTTTTGGCTCGCTTTTATTAGCTTCACCTTTTTGTATGTTTGTAACGGTACTCTAAAATTACCTTAGAGCATCAAAGTTACTGACTCACCCTTCAGTAGAGACGGCATAGCGCCTCGCTTCGATACATAATTTTTGTGCCAAATCTTGTGCGGGGGGAAGAACGCACACATTTTAATTTTGTCACACATTCACAAATCGGTAACTTCGTTGAAATATTTGTACTAATTTTGAGTTCTGTCGATAAGTACTGTTGCTGTTAATTTTTGGCTCGCTTTTATTAGCTTCACCTTTTTGTATGTTTGTAACGGTACTCTAAAATTACCCATCAAAGTTACTGACTCACCCTTCAGTAGAGACGGCATAGCGCCTCGCTTCGATACATAATTTTTGTGCCAAATCTTGTGCGGGGGGAAGAACGCACACATTTTAATTTTGTCACACATTCACAAATCGGTAACTTCGGTACTAATTTTGAGTTCTGTCGATAAGTACTGTTGCTGTTCATTTTTGGCTCGCTTTTATTAGCTTCACCTTTTTGTATGTTTGTAACGGTACTCTAAAATTACCTTAGAGCATCAAAGTTACTGACTCGCCCTTCAGTAGAGACGGCATAGCGCCTCGCTTCGATACATAATTTTTGTGCCAAATCTTGTGCGGGGGGAAGAACGCACACATTTTAATTTTGTCACACATTCACAAATCGGTAACTTCGTTGAAATATTTGTACTAATTTTGAGTTCTGTCGATAAGTACTGTTGCTGTTCATTTTTGGCTCGCTTTTATTAGCTTCACCTTTTTGTATGTTTGTAACGGTACTCTAAAATTACCTTAGAGCATCAAAGTTACTGACTCACCCTTCAGTAGAGACGGCATAGCGCCTCGCTTCGATACATAATTTTTGTGCCAAATCTTGTGCGGGGGGAAGAACGCACACATTTTAATTTTGTCACACATTCACAAATCGTTAACTTCGTTGAAATATTTGTACTAATTTTGAGTTCTGTCGATAAGTACTGTTGCTGTTAATTTTTGGCTCGCTTTTATTAGCTTCACCTTTTTGTATGTTTGTAACGGTACTCTAAAATTACCCATCAAAGTTACTGACTCACCCTTCAGTAGAGACGGCATAGCGCCTCGCTTCGATACATAATTTTTGTGCCAAATCTTGTGCGGGGGGAAGAACGCACACATTTTAATTTTGTCACACATTCACAAATCGGTAACTTCGTTGAAATATTTGTACTAATTTTGAGTTCTGTCGATAAGTACTGTTGCTGTTCATTTTTGGCTCGCTTTTATTAGCTTCACCTTTTTGTATGTTTGTAACGGTACTCTAAAATTACCCATCAAAGTTACTGACTCACCCTTCAGTAGAGACGGCATAGCGCCTCGCTTCGATACATAATTTTTGTGCCAAATCTTGTGCGGGGGGAAGAACGCACACATTTTAATTTTGTCACACATTCACAAATCGGTAACTTCGTTGAAATATTTGTACTAATTTTGAGTTCTGTCGATAAGTACTGTTGATGTTCATTTTTGGCTCGCTTTTATTAGCTTCACCTTTTTGTATGTTTGTAACGGTACTCTAAAATTACCTTAGAGCATCAAAGTTACTGACTCGCCCTTCAGTAGAGACGGCATAGCGCCTCGCTTCGATACATAATTTTTGTGCCAAATCTTGTGCGGGGGGACGAACGCACACATTTTAATTTTGTCACACATTCACAAATCGGTAACTTCGTTGAAATATTTGTACTAATTTTGAGTTCTGTCGATAAGTACTGTTGCTGTTAATTTTTGGCTCGCTTTTATTAGCTTCACCTTTTTGTATGTTTGTAACGGTACTCTAAAATTACCCATCAAAGTTACTGACTCACCCTTCAGTAGAGACGGCATAGCGCCTCGCTTCGATACATAATTTTTGTGCCAAATCTTGTGCGGGGGGAAGAACGCACACATTTTAATTTTGTCACACATTCACAAATCGGTAACTTCGTTGAAATATTTGTACTAATTTTGAGTTCTGTCGATAAGTACTGTTGCTGTGCATTTTTGGCTCGCTTTTATTAGCTTCACCTTTTTGTATGTTTGTAACGGTACTCTAAAATTACCTTAGAGCATCAAAGTTACTGACTCACCCTTCAGTAGAGACGGCATAGCGCCTCGCTTCGATACATAATTTTTGTGCCAAATCTTGTGCGGGGGGAAGAACGCACACATTTTAATTTTGTCACACATTCACAAATCGGTAACTTCGTTGAAATATTTGTACTAATTTTGAGTTCTGTCGATAAGTACTGTTGCTGTTAATTTTTGGCTCGCTTTTATTAGCTTCACCTTTTTGTATGTTTGTAACGGTACTCTAAAATTACCCATCAAAGTTACTGACTCACCCTTCAGTAGAGACGGCATAGCGCCTCGCTTCGATACATAATTTTTGTGCCAAATCTTGTGCGGGGGGAAGAACGCACACATTTTAATTTTGTCACACATTCACAAATCGGTAACTTCGTTGAAATATTTGTACTAATTTTGAGTTCTGTCGATAAGTACTGTTGCTGTTCATTTTTGGCTCGCTTTTATTAGCTTCACCTTTTTGTATGTTTGTAACGGTACTCTAAAATTACCTTAGAGCATCAAAGTTACTGACTTACCCTTCAGTAGAGACGGCATAGCGCCTCGCTTCGATACATAATTTTTTTGCCAAATCTGGTGCGGGGGAAGAACGCACACATTTTAATTTTGTCATACATTCACAAATATTCTTTCATCGCTACAGACGCATACATTTCTAAATATGTCAATTTCAATTAACAACGTCATTTTCTATGCACCGATAACACTGACACCGACACACACAGACACACTAGTTGTATAACTAGAAGACACAATGTGCATGGACGTTGGGACGAGGGGATCGCCCGTAAAGGCCACTCCTATGACGAGTGTCATACCTGTCATACCTTGATGCTCCAAGAAAATTACATCTTAACTACAAGATGTCCAAATTACTTATTTTTTGCGTACATATTGAAAAATTAAGCGCCCATCATACTGCGGCTGGCGTAAAACAAAAGCGATCTACGCAGCTAAGCGAATCGGGTCTTGTGTGAGATGGGTGACCGCTATTAGATAATTACAGATACTTCAACTCAGTTGTGCGCGCGGCGCTATGTGTGGGTAAACCTGTATATACACAGTGACTTTGTGTGCGTGACAAGAGGTACAATGAAATTGCTCGGACGATCACGGCCGCGTCACTGTCACACAAATTAAAGCTGCATAATTACTAGCCCACGCACACATAGCGCCGCGCGCACAACTGAGTTGAAGTATCTGTACAAGCGCGTTTCTGTGCTTCGGAGGGCACATTATGCCGTCGATCCTGGTTGTTATCAATAGAAGAAGTCGTCCGACAACGGGTTGACACTAACCCGCATCTCCGCCAACCCACATTGGAGCAGCGTAGTGTGAAGCTGAAGAAACCAGACAATACTCGAACGTGGTTGTTGTTTTGTGTTACGTTCTGTTGTGTTAGGGCTACAGCGACCTCTGCTTTATTATATAAAAGCAAAATAACCTTATATTTATTCCTAATCCTTCGATATCACAACCATATCTAGGTCGTCACCGATTAGGAATAAAAAATGATCGAATAAAATGCAGTACATTTTTGGAAATAAATTAAATGAGTCTATTGTTGACTGTTTATATGAAATGAAATGTTAATTCGTCCTTATAAAATATTTATATGTCGACAACTACATAATAATTGATAAACCACAATCGTAATGAAACCGAGTTATAAGTTCCGTGGAATACTTTAACTTTTCGTTAATTTGTGATTAACGAAAAGTTTAATTATAACACGTTACAGTTTCGTTAGAGTGTGACTTTAATGATAATGACATAATAATGACATTCGTCAACAAATTTAATAAAGATTTTTAAGTATCTACGATCTGTATGTAGTTTCCAGATATTATCTATACAAATAAATAAAACTGGGGTGCCTGTTTGTAATATAAAAATAACCGCTTTTTAACACGCTTTTTACTACATGCATTTAAATGTACATGCATTTAAATGTATTTTTATACATTACATATACCAAAACTAGGTTTTTAACTATTTTTATCTGTCTGCCTGTCTGTCTGTTCGTTTGTTTGTTCCCGCTAATCTCTGAAACGGCTGCACCAAAATTGACACGACTGTCACCGGCTGGTAGCTAATGTAACAAAGAGTAACTTAGGCAACTTTTATTTTAGAAAAGTTCTTAAACTAAAGTCCACGGGGACAAAGTCACAGGCGGCCGCTAGTGTTAAAATAAATTCTTCTTGGTATTTCGAGAGATACAATTTTAACTTTGACTCTTTCCAGTCCAGTCAGTTAATAGACCTGAAACTTAGAGCTGCAAAAAGCAGGATGTGCAGGGCCAATCCAAGACCCTGAGCGGCAGTTCAGCTGTAAATCTCAATTCAACCCCGCGCTGCTGGCGGGAGGCCAACTATCGGCTAAAGACTGTAGCTGCTTACATGCGATAATATTAGGTACAATAATTAAAATCTCCACGTGTAGATGAAATGTAATGAGTTTTATTAAACATTAGCTAAATAAATAAATACAAATAAATATCTTAAAATAAATATATATAAATAAATATCTTTGGACTATTCACCATCTGATTCCAAAATAAGCAGAGCTTGTACTACGGTAATCAGATAGCTGATAATCATACATACTTATATAATTCTCAACACATACTCAAATAGCTATATTAACACCCAGACACAAAACAAACAGTCATGTTCATCACACAAATATTTGTCCTGGGTGGGAATCGAAACCACGACCTCACGCTTCGCAGTCGGCTCATCACCCACTATGCCACGGAGTCTGTCTCATGGCTAAATGATATTTCCCTGGGTAAAGAGTAGGATATGTCACTCTCCAATCCTCAAACAATCCATACAAAAAATTAGGTCAATCTGAAGCGCCGTTGCGACGTGAAAGAAGGACAAAGAAACAAACAAAAATCAAAAATAAGAAACTTACCCGTTTATTTTTTTACACCAAAACTTTCAGATCATTATTGCTAATGTGAACGCCTCTTTTTACGTCAATACACATCAGAATACGTTGGGAAAGTATATTATAAATCTTTGTGAAGTCGTTTGGGTAAAATGTCGGGCACAAAGCGTATCATAGTCGATAATTGAAACTGCCCAGTTTACCTTTTAGTCTAATTTATGATATTATGTGGCTTTTGAGAAAAATTTAAAGATAGACCCCTTATATTATTATAAAATTTTAAAATAGACCTTACATTTTGACAAGATATAGTATATTTTGCTAAGCCAAATTATCGAAGTCCCACGTCAGCGGGAATCAAATCTCGATGAGTCTCCGTGAGATATAAGATATTTTTTGTAAGAGGCGACTAGAAGGGGGGGGGGCATTAATAAATTAATGAATGCTTTTAACTAATCTAAATACAAATCTAATACATATATTTATTCTGTAGACATATAATTATATTAATAGCTTATAAGGTCTTTGGTGATGCCAGAGGAGTTGTAGAATAATTAATAATTTAAAAAAATAAAAACTAAAAGGGGGCTTCCGGGGTTGTGGGTGTTGAGAGTAGGAGTTCGATCCGTCCAGTCAGCAGCCCCAGGACATTTGCTCTCCTGAAGAGGGGCCCGTTCCGGGGCGTCGCGCGTGGAGGACACCGGTGAGTTTTCACCGAGGGGGTTTTAGTACGGTCAAATTACACATAACCCAGTACCCTCTCCCAAGATGCCGGGTACATTTCGAAGGTTTCCCCGCCGATACTAAAAAAATCGGCCAAGTGCGAGTCGGACTCACTCACGAAGGGTTCCGTACCATTATGTATAAAAAATCACCATTATTGTATGGGAGCCCCCTTAAATATTTATTTTATTCTATTTTTAGTATTTGTATAACAATAGCGGCAACAGAATTTGCCTAATTGCCTTTGATTATTCATAGAAATCATTGCATTAAGATTGAATGAAAGGTAAATTGTGATTTACTATTTATGACGTATTAAAAAAACTACATACTAGATCTCGTTCAAACCAATTTTCGGTGGAAGTTTGCATCGTAATGTATATCATATATATTTTTTCTTATTTATTCTCTTATTTTAGAAGTTACAGGGGGGGACACATTTTACCACTTTGGAAGTGTCTCTCGCACAAACTATTCACTTTAGAAAAAAGTGATGCTAGAAACCTCAATATCATTTTTGAAGACCTATCCATAGATACCCCACACTTTTTTGAGTTTCAGTTCTAAGTATGGGGAACCCTCAAAATTTACTGCATTTTTTATGTTTGTGTGAAAATCTTAATGTGGTTCACAGAATAGATCTACGTACCGAGTTTCAACAGTATAGTTCTTATAGTTTCGGAAAAAAGTGGCTGTGACATACGGACGGACAGACAGACAAACAGACGTACAGACATCTCGAATCCATAAGGGTTCCATTTTTTGCCATTTGGCTACGGAACTCTAAAAAGGATGTATCATTACGATGACTGTTTACACAGTAGGTATGTATCTGAGGGTTATACGAAAACTTCTTTAGGTCACTGCATATCTATCGACATATGGCCGACATGGTCGACTTAGAGTTGTTTACGATAGTTATACTCAACGCATTTCAAAAATAGCTTGCCATAGCTTAGCTTTAACTAACCCAAATCTTTTCTAAGTTCGCCCAACGTTGAAATCCTTACAACTTCGCGGACAAACAGTATAGCCTCTTTCCGCCCATTTTGGCGCAATAAAAAACCAACTTAAAATTCCGAGGACCACAATCCAAATTGCTTTAATAGCGTTGGCTTCAAACGAGTTTCAATAGTGTAATCGAATGCCGTAAATCGATTATACAAAGCGATTAATCGAATTTCAGTTGCGGTTTTATGACACCCTCGAATCGTATCGGTTTGGCTGTTTTTGCGATATTAGAAACGAATTTACATAGATGCAATCGGATTCAGATATTTCGAGTTTAGTTTTGCGTATTTGCTATAAAATGGTATACTAATTAGTGTGATGCCCTTCTTGTACTGTGTAGAGTCTTAATTACTTTTATGCTTATAACAGTGATTTCTTTCTTAATTTCTTTGCATTAAAAATTAAAATTAACTTTATTATAGCCCCAACCCGAGACCGAGAAAACAGAGAAGGGCCCTAGATCAGCTGTCCGGCGTAGTAGTCATATCGAAAACTTGTTAACATGCACCTGTGTGACACATCACTACTTAAGGATTAAAACTGTAGAGTAAGAACGGTTCCATGTCTACGGATTACTTAAACAGATCATCTTGAATGAAATGCCTTCAATAGTATAGTTGTGAATAAAGGTAAATCATAGAAGCGCGCATGGCTCGGCGACTAGCGTAGAACGCAAGCGGTTTATGCAGCTAAACTAAACGGGCGCGGTCGGGTGTGAGATGGGTGACCGCTAGTGGCAAAAAGATTTCATGCGCGTTTCCGTGCTTCGGAGGGCACGTTAAGCCGTCGGTTCCGGTTGTTGTCTATAGAAAACAGTCGTTAAGCTTTGTCGGAGGCCTTATGGTCGGTTTGATAACATCCGACAGTGGGTTGGCCACTAACCCGCATCTCCACCAACCCGCATTGGAGCAGCGTGGTGGAGTAAGCTTCAGGCCTCCCCAATAGGGGGAGAGACCCGTGCCCAGCAGTGGGACTTAAAAAGGGTTGCAGCCAATAGGTAAATCCTTGTTCAAGCGAACATAAGATGACGCAAATCGACTTGCATCTGGAGCGCTGATCTGGGGCGCCGACGCAGCAAAACACCTCCGCGCGTAAACAACATGAATGATCTAGTTCACGGATTCTGCGGCGTCGCAACTTACACCGATGTAATACAGATAAATCTGTATGAATGTGTGCATTAGGTTAAGCTAGTATAAATAATGTAAATAATTAGAAATAAATCAGATTTGTTACTGTCTCAGTGCAAGTATCATTTCCACCCTACTACTCACTGTGGCCCAAGACACTTTGCTGGCCGTTCCTTCTGAATCAGTCTTGTGAGCCTGCTTGACTGACAGTGAGATCCCTATCCTAACTACTCCTTCCACCCCCTTCACAACCCCTCACTGTGGCCCAAGACACCTTGCCGGCCATTCCGTCTGAATCAGTCTTGTGAGCCTGCTTGACTGGCGGCGAGTTCCTCACTCACTCACACATACATAAACACGACACATCCACAGGGAAGCTAGGGACCGTAGGGTTGCTAGGGTGGTAGACGTTCACACATAGGTAATATAATTTCATGTACAGCTGTTTGAAACCAACACTGACACTATACACAACATAGCACACTAGTCGCGACGACACTACAATATAAATAATACACACACACCGTCCGCGACTACATAACAAGACATTACAATTCACAGACCTCACACACTGGTAAGACAGCTGTACAATCCTTAACCCTTCAAAGTGACAGCTAAGTAGAATAAACATCAAATTGCCGGGTCCGAATCCAAGCATCACTAAGAAATTAGTTATCTACTATTACTTGCCCCACTATGAATGAAAGTACTGTAATATTTCATTGCGATGTTTAGGAACTGAAGAACATGTCGTGTCTATCAATGATATCAATCAACCTAACCGTCTTGGTGACCTACGACGTGAAATAAATAAAAAATTTATAAATGTTTTTTACTGCATTAAAAATTAAACTCAAAAGGGAAACATTCTTCCACTCTTTCATGATTGAAATCCAACACCAAAAATCAAATGCACGTGTACGAACAACAAAGCGATTCTATATTTGCCCGTTCCCCTCCAAACAAATAAACAAAACTACCCTCATTAAACTTCAAACTTCGCACCCGCCAGCTGTCAAAATGTCAGTCATAATTCGTCACGCGGTGAGAGCGGACGCGTTACGAGGGTGCGCGTTTAATTTTAGTCGCGTGCAATATTGAGATGACGTATGCGAGTACGGGTTCGAAGTCTAGCACGTTGAGTAGTACAGGTGGCGTTTGGGATATTAATTTGGATTATTTGTTTTGACAGGAACAACTTATTTTTTTTTAATATTTTGCATTAAACCTTTAAATAAAAGAGTAAAAAAATAAAGAACTATATAAAATAAAGATATTTCCCGTTACAGCAAGAAAACAAAGGTCATACAACGATACAAAATATATTTTTATTTTCTAAAAAAACGGTTAATTATTGCCTAAGAAACGAAACCCTCTTCACGCGAATATAACTCGTTCTTGCCCGGTTTTAATTAACTAAAAATGTATGAAAAGGAAGAGCAAGAAAATATTAATACTGAAACTTTTAAAACAAAACAAGCAGCAGTTTACCCCACCTCAGATTTACCATTAATCCAGCGGTTTCCCGCTATCTTCTTCAGGTTGTCAGTCCACCTGGTTGGAGGGCGGCCTGTGCTCCTTTTGCCGAGACGTGGTCGCCATTCGAGGACCTTTCTTCCCCACCGGTTGTTACTCCTCCTAACTATGTGGCCTGCCTTATTCAATGAATACCTTTACCATGCGATAATGACAAGCCATCAGCCCATTACGATATCCAAAGCATAAAATATGGCCAACCTACATTTAAAAGCATGCTATAACAGAAGCTATAAGAACACGGGCAGGCGTTCGTGATAAATGGCGGCAATCGCTCTTCTGTCAGAAGGCGTCTATCTGCCGCAGGAATAATGCCCCCAGTACATTATATCGGTGTTTTCATGATCATATTTTTTATGATAGGGAAGTATGGTGTGCCTACGCCTGAACCGAAGAAACGGTATTTCTTAAACCAGAACTGCGAAAATCATTATGATAAGTTCACTTTATTTACCCTTGGATTCCTATGTAAAATTGTTTTCTAAAGTTTCACACTCATAGCCCCACATTAGGGTAGAATACCCTGTGTCGTGGGTACCATGGACACACATAAAGACAGAAACACAAACACCCAGACCGAGAGCAGAATTTTAAATTCATTTAGTATTCTGCTTCGCCGGGAATCGAACCCGGGACGATCCGATCGGCGGTCTGGCATTAAATTTATAAATTTATTCTTATGTTTATAACTTGCTCTATGGTAAAAGAAAACTTGCATTTTTTAATGAAAAAACCTATATAAAAGTGTATCGGTAATATCGGTATGCTCGTTTCTTGTCACCGTCATATAAATGCACTTGGAACACCAGATCAATCCATGCAGTCAAAGGTATCGTCAAACATTAGAATACACTTAAAATAAATACCTATAGAATGAGTGTCTTCATACAAGCGCGCTGTCAAAATTGAAGCACTAAATAGATTCCTACAGCTGTCACATCTGATAAACAAAATATTTTTATTTTGACCAAATTAACTATAAAAGAATACAAAATATTGATAATACTGTGAAAAGTTATTTTATTAGTCTTCTTTTGTTTTTAAAAAGTGTTGTGATAAAATTTTACCTAATTCTTACGAAGCGGCCCGGCGTTTGGTGCCATTAATGGCACCAATCAACATGCTTTAATTTGAGCGCGCGAACTTGGTTTCTATAATGTAATTGTAATTATTCTAAGAGTATACAGCATTTTGCAAGAATTTATTGAATAAAAGAAAAGTAATGAAAATTGAATTAATTTTCCACTCTACATCCGTGTTGCGTTAGCAAAGGCCACGAATTTAGAGTGCGTTTAGAGTTAGATGCTTAGCTCTACGTAAATTAAGATCTGATAACTTTTTAACAAGACCATGGCCCGGCGGCTAGAGTACAGCGCAAGCGATCTACGCAGTCAAGCTAAACGGGTGTGGTCGGGTGTGAGATTGGTGACCGCTAGTGGCAAAAAGATTTCATGCGCATTTCCGTGCTTCGGAAGCACGTTAAGCCATCGGTTTTGGTTGTTGTCGATAGATAACAATTGCTAAAAGCCTTGTTGTCGAAAGCCTTTTTACGGACGCGACGGTTTGAAACATTCAATAGCGGCTTGACCACTAACCCGCATCTCCACCAACCCGCATTGGAACAGCGAGATGGATTAAGCTTCAGGCCTCCCTATAATGGGGACAGACCCGTGCCCAGCAGTGGGACGCAAAAAGGATTACAGCCAACTTTTTAACAGTGCGAGCCATACACACAGCCGAGCGGTCCGGTCTTGTCAACATTTATATGAAAATATTTTAGTGGATTTTTGTAATACTCTTAAATAGAACAGCAAGAAGACTAAGCTATATGTATAGTTTTCTTTGATCACAGCAGCCCAACATTTAGTTTTGCCTTCTCACAAAAACATACATACTAGTTCATACTACACTGCTACTCCTAAAAATACGAGTACATAGCCGTCTAATAAAGGTGCTGGCTATCTCTTCTTTTCATAAAAGCACAAAACAATTATTTAATCAAGTACCTTTTTTAACCGACTTAAAAAAGAAGGAGTCACTCAATTCGAGTGTATTTTTTGTGACTTTATGTTTGTTCGACTGTGGGAACAGATTTTGACGACCCTTTTTTATTTGAAAGTGTATTTCCATTTTAATTTGGTCCAATTTTGACAATGGTTATACTTGAGAAAACCATACTTTATGAGTCTTAAATTCGCATTAAGTGGCTGCGCAACAAATGGATTAATAACTCTATCACGCGAACCAATTTCGATGATTCTTTTTTTAATGGAAAGGATGTACTGCAAGGGTAATTTGATAAGAGTTTGGTTAGGTTCTAATTATGGAATCCATGACAACGGAACTTTTCAATTCTTAGGAGCAAATAAACGATACTTGACCGAATCTTTTATAGACTATCCGGATATTTGAGTTACCTACCGTAGAGTCGTTATGGCCAGGTAATTGTCATAGTTGAATATGATGATCAATGAAAGTCCTTAACGCATTACAGTAAGGGCGCAATCTGTGGCAGAATTTCCACCTGATTCATTTAAACGGCGCTGTCTTATTTGAGCAGCATGCTTAGTAGGTCTACGCATATTGAAACAAACTAGTTAGTGTACTTCAAATTCATTAAAAATAACAAATATAAACAAAAATTTAAAAAAAAATACTGACTTTAAAATTACTCCAAAACAAATTAATATGCACTAAAAAGTAAAAATTAATTTGCGTATTCTTCTACAATTTAACAGTCAACTTACATTTTCTACTCACCAATATGTAGGTACGATCTGTGTTTACCATATAATGCAGGTACAATTATTGTTATTTTTGGAGTCAGCCAAAGGTTTGTGTACATGCGTAAGAGCGGAGACTTCTACTACAGGCGCGTATGCTAAAGCAAGCTCTAGCCATTACTTAACCCCAAAATTCCTTATGAAATTAGAAAAACAATAAATTTATAAAAAAAAACTTCTTCTAAAATGTCCGTGTTCGGCGTGGCACCCAAGACGCTAGCGGCATTTCCCCGTTGAACAGCAAGGCTCAGTCTTTGAACGAAAGACTCACGACCTCTTGGATCGCTTGTGAAATTAAAAATGAAGTACCTGGATGCCCGAGCGTTGCTCGGATAAAAACAATTGATTTTCTTGGTTTATTTTTAAGCAAAACATTCATTGGCTTAGTGTTACTTAACAAACCCTTTTGAAATACCTAGCTCCCAATTTAAAAAAAATTGTCACAAAAAATTAAAATGCAACTTGCCTACTTGAGGTTTGAACCCGGGTCTCTAGCTCCGTAGTCAGCTCGTAGCCATTCAACTAAGAAAGCTTTAATTACATTAACGAATTTTTTATAGAGCTCTTTCATATCGACATTGTCATTTGTTTGAAGGGCTCGTTTAAAGGTATTAGATTTCACATTTTCATATTCAGTCAGTTCAGTCAGCAAGGTATTATTACTCTCATATAATATGTTGTAAGGGAATGAATAATGAGGATGTTGTATGCCGTATCATACAAAACAAAATGTTGCAATCTTGCAATATCTTTGCAGCTTGCATTCCTAGCTGGTATCGTAATATCGAAGACCGTAATGGAAGTTAATGCACAAACATCGATATTATATAAGTAGGTAGATTCACAGTCGCAGCATAAAAGTGGCACCGGCAAAAGAAGGCATAACGGCAGCAATATGCCTTCTTTCGCTTTCATTTGTTAAATCGCCACGCACGTGTCGCACGTCAGTGATGCCAAAGTCCGCAGTAAAAATTTGTAAAAATTACACTCTATAAACGTAAAAAAAGTATGGAGTATCATAGTTCCAGTGAGTATTTATCTTAATTTAATAACGCATATTTATTATACTTTAAGACTATTTATTATTATTTTAGTAAAATTTGTTTGGTGGTGTAAATATGGCGGTAAATTAATCTTGTAAACGAATTTGTGCTTTATTGTAATGCTTTTGGTTTCATTTCTCAATAAACTCCTATTTCGTAAGTCTAAAGTCGTAAAATTTTATTGCCGTATTATAAACATCTAACCAGAAGGTGTTAACATGGATTTATAGTCTTACTTATGTCAGTACCATAAGGTTTAAAATAGATAAAAAGTAAGATACCTTAAAATATTTTTTTGTTTAGAATACTTGTATAAGTACATCTATAATAAGTACGTTTTTACGCGGGGCCACCTTTTGATTCAATTTTGTATGGGAACCTTGCATCTACCTACTTATATTATATCGATGTGCACAAACTTTTCTATTCAATAGGTAGAAAATGTAGCTTTTCTTGAGGAGGATTGAATGTCTGCGTGGACAATGTAATATTGCTCGTCGAATATTTTTGCCGTTTTGTAATGTTGAAGCATATTTTATTGATATATTTCCTTTGTCTAAAATCTGCTTATAATACACAAAATTATTTTCTAAAATGAAGTAAAAAATAAACATTCAAATCACAAAATAGTACTCCGTAGTAAAGTGGTTTGGGGAGCTTCCGCGTAAAGTACTAACAATACCTAGTAGTAGTACTAATAATACCTAGGTTTTTTTTCCGCTGGCTTTTTTCTCTCATTGACCCAGTGGTGGGTAGGCATCAAAAGCCGATGATCCGTTAAGAATATTCTTAGCGGACTTTAAAATAAAACTGTAAAACTATTTTAGTTAACTTTAATTTTAATTAATAGTATAATGTGCGTTCCGCTTGAGATCCCAGAGTCCTCCCAAAGCGCAGAGGCAGGCCACCAAGGTGGTTTTAGCGGCAGTCAAATCCCACATAACTCGGTATCCTCTCCCAATGTGCTGGATGCCTTTTGAAGGTCCCCGATCCAAAAAAAGGTTTTTTTCAATTTTTTTAGTGACTTTTTAAAGCCTACAACCATACAATTGCACTGAAATGCAAACCATATCCTGATAGGGTAATAAGCTCCAGGCTTCTTACAATCATGATGAAGTATCTCATGGTGCGTCGTCAGTGGAGTGAAAAATTGCTGGCAGCCAATTGTCCCACTAGGCTCTATTATAGAATTCGGTAAAAAAAATTAACATTTAACAAGAAAGCTTTATTAATTAAAATAAACAAGCACTAATTTCTAGTTAAAGTCACCCCATCATGCCGCTATTTCCACAGAGCGATACGTGCAAACAAATCAAACTGACTGCCAAATAAATAGCGACAGTTGAGCGATTTGATCGCGTACTCATTGTGAAATAAGACGATTGTTGCACCAACTCATGGCAACGAGTATCTGTAAAAGTACTTTGACACTAGAAGTGAAATTCATGTATTCGAAGACGCTTATCTGACTCAACTACTTACCTCTCCCTGACTCTCTTTAACCATTTTAAATAAAAGTGATAATTTAATGGTTGTTAATGATACTGATTTTAATCTTAATTTAAAACATGTGATATAATTGTATTATTCCAAAGGACTTCAATACATGTATGTAAAATTTAAAAAAAGAACCTTGACTCATTCTAAATGTACGTTTTGTGAGTTCTTTACGTCTTACTTTACGCATTACATCGAAAGTTTAAGTTACAGTATGCTTGTTACAATGAAATAATGCATTCGTATGTTCAGCTTGAATGAAAATCTCCTAGAAATATACTCTTAAAACATACAGCCTTATTGAAAATAATTGAAAGAAAAAGAAACACATTGCACTGAAGCAATCTAACAAATCTATACTAATATTATGAAGAGGAAAGATTTGTATTTTTGTATGTTTGTAATGAATAAACTCTAAAACTACTGTTCCAATTTCAAAAATTCTTTCATCATTAGAAAGCTACATTCACCCTAAGTAATATAGGCTTCTTTTTACTGCGGGAAAATGCTTTATTCCTACGTGAAAACGGGTAATAGGGTCAACGTGGTTGAAGCAACTGGCTAAACACCTATGATTTTAATATAGCAATGAAGCCTGGAATAACACAAAGGCTATTTTTTATCCTACGGGAACCCATTAAACGGGTTCCAGCAGTGGGACACAAAAAGGATTGCAGCCATAAAAAGAGAAAGAAATGTACCTATAAACAAAAATGTTTAATCTCCGTCCTGATTCTCAAAACGAACACCAATGCGTGAGAAAGCGATCGCTTATCGCTGCTTATGGTGCAGCTCAATTCATCATCATTTATCTCGATTCATCAAATTATTGGCAATACTTCATAATTGAGGCCAAATTACTAGTACTCTGCTACGATCAAACAACTAACAATGTGTGAAATATATGTGAATGTGATACTTTATTATTGAATTGCGTTTGAATTAGTAGGCTTCATTTCATTAATCACATTTCATGAACGTGTGACCGAAGTGTTCGGTCACTAATTTTATCTACTTTACGTGTACCGAACACCACAAATAGATAACAATACGATTGATTTAGACTTGATGAGTTGTATAATTTGACAAAGTAGAACACTTTAACAAAGTTCAATTCATTAAACTATCGTTAATTAATCATTAATCTTCATTTTTTTCTATTTCATTCAAACATTTTCTGTTGTAAATTGAAACAGCGAATTAACATATCCAGACTTTTTACTAAAATTTAATAAAATTTACTACCGAACTTTCTACCTACTGGTAGACTAACATTTCTCATTTAATTTATTTTAAAAAACCAGCCAAGTACGAGCTGTACTCGCGCGCGAATAATTCCGAACTAGTGTGTGTAAAAAACGGCATTAAATGTTTGTTGTATAATAGTTTAATGGGGGCTTTTAGTATTTATTGTTATAAAGGCAATCTGTGAAAATTTCAACTGCCTAGCTATCATGGTTCATGAGATACATACAGCCTGGTGAGAGACGGACAGACGGACGGACAACGTAGTCTAAGGTAAGGTACGTTAGGTAAGAATTAGGGTTCCGTTTGTGCCCTTTGGGTAAGAAACCCTAAAAACCAAGCATTCGTGCGTGTGAGTCGAGCTAAAAAAGTTCTTTATTGAGTTGTAGAGATCGTTCATCGATATCAAAACTCGATTTAAAAGTTTTTTACGGTTTACGAGTAAGTTGAAAGTCGCAATTTTCGGGTTTTCCATTTTACTGCTAATTTAAAATACGGCCACTTTTAACTCTATTATCGCACAAATGCAGATTTACCCTGTTGTTCACATGTACATGTGTGTATGGGTTGTGTGCTTGTTTGCGTTGCGGAATAGCAAACAGAGCGTGGTGTGCTCACTGTAGCCCAAGGACATCTACACAGAACCTCAAGCAACCTTGTCCGAGATCGATTGCAATTGCACTGGTACTCCGGAGTCTGATGGTCACCTCATGTTAGTCTGGCGGCAACTGCGCCTGTCCACTGGAACACTAATAAATAAATGTAAATAAAAAATATTCATTTATGGAATATATATATCCTCTTAATGATCGTTAATCTTTTTGCGGTCATTGGCTCTAGGTGCTCTCACTGGCGTTGAGTTGATCTGAGAGCAAGGAGCCGGAAGTGAAAAACTCTCAGCAGCACTCTTTTAAATACTAGTTGTTACGATACAAAAACATTTTATACAGTATGGCTATGGGTCGACAGCAGCGATGGCCGAGTGGTAAAAAACCGCGGTCTTCGACGCGACCGATACCAGGTTCAAATCCTCGCTCGCACCTCTGACAAAGAAATGTAATGTGCGAATTTATCGCTGCTCCACGGTGATGGAAAATATCGTGATATTACGATGTATTGATTACGATGTTCTCCAACGCCGTGCATGCCTGAGAGAAATTCATAATTTTTCGAAAGCATGACGTCCACCAATCCGCACTTGGCCAGCGTGGTGGACTATGGCCTAAATTCCTTTCACTTGTGAGAGGAGACCTGTGCCCAGCAGTGGGACATAAAAAAAAAGTTGAAAAAAAATGGGTCGACAATGAACACACATGACAGCTATCTATCAAAAAATTTATTCACGGTAGAAGTGGGTGCAGCAGTAGAACTTCCCCGGGCGAAACATAAAAAGTTCTAGCGCCTGCGTAATTTAAGAAACTATCAACCATTCAGTCACATCCGAGCTGCCGATCAGATTATTATAGTTACCAGCGCCTGTACTCTCGACATTCGTTACTTATCGATTGATAGTGGATCGCTAAGCTAACGACAAACATTGAAAGTTTGACGTTTAAATTCGTAAATACACTATTAATTGGCGACATTTTAGACAGCCAAGACTACCAATTTTCGTTAAAAAGCTATCGATATCGAGTTAACGACCAATTTCGGTCGCTAAGCTGCCTTAGCGATTGTCGAGACTGCCGCTGCAGGTTACTATAGGTATCTGCAGGAGATTACAGTTACCTTTTTTTGGTATCGGGGGGAAACCTTCAAAAGGTACCCGGCACCTTGAGAGAGAATACCGGATTATGTGGGATTTGAGTTCACTAAAACCTCCACGGTTGCGGTAGTAGGTTTTATATTTTTGACAACGTATTGCTCGATGCGCCGAGATATTCGACTGGAAAAGCGAGGTGCAGTTTTGTGGTACGTGTGCATTTCACGTGTGTGCAAACGACGAGGTGCAGTTTAAACCGGCCTCATAGCATTCTATCTTTACTTTTTTATTTGATATGAGATCGACTGAGATTTTATTTGATAAAGATTCATTCACTTATACCCTGACTGACTTATACTTACATATAATCCACATTATAGTAAACTATGCATATGACCCCTTTAGTGTTATTAATACACTACATGTTATTACTTACTTCATTCACTTCCATTATCATTTTTTTAATAACTTATATCCTTTTGTTCTATTATTATCTTTACTTTTCCTTGCTTATTTCTTCATTACTTTGATACAATGTTTGTTTACCTATTGACATTTATGACACATCAAAATTGTCTTGTCTGTCATTGTCATTTATGTTTCTTATTTAATTTCATAGATAAACACATTTTAATATTGTCTTTGGCTGCTACATGTTTTTTATATTATAATTTTAAGTTGTTATTTTCAAATAATAAAATTATATAATGTTTGTCTAATTTAGTTTTGTATTATTTATCATTTAAAATTAATTTACGACACTCGCTATAATTATGGATACTGGAAACTCTTTGGATAACCTGCTGGTCGAATGCAAGAATATGCATAAAGGAAATCCATGGAAGAAGTAAATTCAAATTTGAATGATTTTGATATATAAGGGCCGGACGGCCGAACACGAGGTTCTCTGTCTTTCTGGTTCTTTCTTTGAGTTCCTTCTCTTGGTTCAACAACGTATCCTGCTAGTCTTTCTGGAAGTATTTTCAAGTGAAAGTAATGTAAACCTACCTAACCTTATACTACCTATACCTATGCGAGCGGATACTGGACTTTTGGTGATATCTACAATATTGCCTGGATTTGTTTGAATGTGGATTTCTATTCTAATAAAGAACTGAAGATTCTGGACGTGCACTGGACCATCCACTAAAGGAGGTACCTTCTAATAATCTTACTATCGTTCCGCGAGTGTCTTAGGGACATTAAGTGTTCTAGTTTTTAAAATTAGTTATACGCTTAGTGCACTATATTTTATGTAACCACTAGGTTATTAAATAAACCCAATTTATCCCTAAACTCCCTTTTATTACACTACACCCCTCAACAAACGAGATGTTATTTTGACTAATCAATACCAACCTAGAAATGGATCCATCCCGTATAATGTTTCAGTGAGTGTGGGTCAATGGAATAGAAGGAAACCTTTGTTTGGGGAAACACGAAAACACGTACATATTATATTTTCCAAAATAGAACTAAGCAGATCATTTTACCGTGAAGCTGAGAAGGTAAAGGATGTAAAATAAAATTGACAATGTCGATATTTGCAAAAAATTGCTTAAGATGTACATATTATTTTTTTCAACCTTTTTTATGTCCCACTGCTGGGCAACGGTCTCTTCTAAGAAGTAGTAGGGATTTATGCCATACTCCACTATACCGATTGGTAGACATCATACCTTCGAGAAATTATGAGTTTCTCTTAGGCATGTACGGCGATGGAAAACATAATAATCATTTAAATATTTTCCATCACCGTGGAGCAGCGATGAAATGTGCGAATTACACATTTCTTTTGTCAGGGGTGCGCGCCGAGGATTTGAACCCGGCATCTCTCGCGTCGAAGACCTTGGTCCTTACCAATCGGCCATTTCCGCTTAAAATTCAAGGTGAACATACCTACGTTATAAACGTTTCAAAATTTTCCTTTTAAGATCTTGTCGAAATTTGCCTTACTTTTCTTTTGTTATTGGATCTCTCCTAATAACTTCATCTTCAAAAGGTACTCGTTAGATAGGGACTTAAACCCCTCGGTGATCTGCCTCAGCGCTTGGGGAGGCCTCCGGGATCTCCAGTGCACCGCACCGGTGTCCTCCATGTGCGTATTAGAGAGCTACGTGGCTGTCCATCACAACAGAATACTAACCATTACTAACGTACCTTTTTTTTGGTGTCGGGGGGGACACCTTCAAAAGGTACCCGGCACCTAGGGAGAGAATACCGGGTTATGTGGGATTTGACCGCACTAAAACCCCCTCGGTGGCCTGCCTCTGCGCTTGGGGAGGACTCCGGGATCTCCTAAGGAACGCACCGGTTTCCTCCACGCGCGAAGCCCAGAATGGGCCCATCTTCGGAGAGTAGATGTGCACTCCTGCACCTTCCGATGTTTACGGCGGCATGTGGCCACGCATACACCGCCGTCCTTCCCGGGGCTGCTGGCTGGACGGATCGACCTCCGACTCTCCCCGTCCGCAACCCCGGAATTCCCCTTTTAGTTGCCTCTTACGATCAGGCAGGGGATACCGTAGCTCTATTCTTAATTCCGAAGCTACAGGGACTATTACTAACGTACCTACACTCTCAATTGCTTATATTCCAGATCATTCCAGACCCGTATAGTGCAGTGGTTATCGTACGGGAATGTCGAACCAGGGCCCCGATTTTGTTTCCCGGCGACGCAGAAGTTTAAATGGGGTTTAAATTGATGTTGTCCGTCTTAGTGTTTGTATTATTTTTAGATCGTCTATGACACCCACGACTCAAGCCTAATGTGTGGCTATGAATGAAATCTAAAAAAAATAAAAATAAAATATGTACCGGAAAAGAATCAAAAGAGTGGTTTTATGGCGTAAGACAATCCCTTTGTGCCCGTCAAACTGAATATTGGGCGTCGGCGTTGGTCAAATTCAATAAATAATCGCCAACTCATGTGTGGTACAAGTAGGATTTTTTTGTCCTAATACTGCAATAAATCCCACTGATGAAAACAAAACTTACTGAGAACAGCATGGAATAATTAAAAAATAATAGTTTAAAAAAACTAAAAAACACGCTTTTTATAGAAAACCGAACTAAAAAATAGAAAATAAATTTTAATGAATTTAAATTAAGAAAATAGTGTTAAAAATTTCAATGAATATAAGTTAATAAAAGTGTGAATTAAAAAAAATTTATTTTAAAAAAAGCGTGGGGTGCATGGTGTATAGTTATAAATATTTTATTGACAGATATGAGTAGAGTGATTATCATTTCGATAATATTTTAAAAAGCACCCCACGCTTTTTTTAAATAAAATATTTTTTTTATTCACACTATTATTAACTTATATTCATTGAAATTTTTAACACTATTTTCTTAATTTAAATTCATTAAAATTTATTTTCTATTTTTTAGTTCGGTTTTCTATAAAAAGCGTGTTTTTTAGTTTTTTTAAACTATTATTTATTTTCTACTTTTTAGTTTGGATTATTTATTCTTTCCATGATGTTTCCACGAGCAATGGACTGGTTACTGAGAACCTTCTTCTTTCTTTCAAAAATATCTTTATCTATCATTAGGCTTGTTACATAACAAGGTTACATATTTTTTTAATTTTTACGTTTTCATAAAATTTCACCTGTCTTACGACTTAACAAATTATTTATATTCTTTATATATCTCATACACGTTTTCGGTTACTGAGCACCAATAGTCTACTCCCCTACATAAATATGAGCAACCCAAGCAGCAAAATAGTCGAATAGTAATTAGATTACTCAGCCTTTAATCGTATAAGAGCCGAGTAACCGTTCTTAAAACACCCATTTATCGTGTAATAGCGGTTATCTCGACTATTTGGCAATATTTGCTAATTTGTGCTTTAAGGACGTCGAATAAACGTTTACAGCACTATGTTTTAGCACTTTTACTCCACCTTTTAGCAGATGCTGAATTAAAGTGGCTAAAATACTCGTTATTAGATCGTTTGATCTATAACAGTCGTATAATAGCTGTAGCTCTATAAACGCAATCGAACAAAAATCATATTTAGCAAATTGAAAAATGGAATAATTTTATCAAATTAGTGTATTGTCATCGGTCCTCAATAAATCTACAAAGTTTGAACGAAATCTGGCCGTTTAAAGTGGGTCAAAATCGCGCCCAAAGAAGTCGGTTACAAACATACAAACATACAAACATACAAACATACAAACATACAGGTGAAGCTAATAAAAAGCGTGTAAAAAGAGTTTTTTTTATCTCCTGATCATGATGGCATATGTGCAAAAGTCTGGCCTGCAAATGCATCTTTCAAATGAAGTGTTTGCAGCGGTGGTACTTCATATCATTGGGCGAAACATAAAACTTCCCCACCTACTAAAAGGTATATTAAAACTACTAAAGTGTAACAGTTTTTATAATATTCAGTTTATTTTTAACCCTTTTACTAAGAGCCTATTTGTCCCATTTGTTAAGAGCAGTCTTCATAACTTTAGCACGAGCTTACGAGTATCACACAACGCTGCTAAAATGTGTATGGGTAGTACATGTTACTGGGAGAAAATGAGATGCGCGTGCATTTTATACACGGACTAACCCGCTGTGCAGTATATTCGAACCACCCTTAGGTATTCTAAAAAGTTAAAAAAAGTAATCAATATAAAATTAGGTGATATTTAACTATAACAGCCGAAAGTCAGTAGAAAAGTATTTATAATTAAAATTAAAATATGATTTAGACGGGTCACAACATTTTTTCAAACAATTAAATGTCAAAAAGTCTTATCTGCTCTGATCAAAACATCTAGGAAACGTTTTCTATCAGTTCGAAAGCCTCGATGGATTTTCCGCTACCGGCTGTAACTTAGGCGGCCGTTATGTTTTAAAAATCCGCCATGTCCGCCGCAGATCCAATATCCGCGCTCGCTGCCCTTGTTTATTCAATCATACGGTTTTAACGCAAAGTCTGAGGACCCCTTGCTTTCCAAGAAACCTTTAATGGCTCGGAAATATGAAATTAGCACCACATATTTGATAAATAGGGTCTGTATACAATGGGATTTAAATAGAGTATTACACCAGCCCACATTTCGCAAGATGATGGAAAGATAACCTTTCAGTTAATGACCCTTCCTGCAATTCTATTGTGTTTCGGTGGAAAGGTGCTTTTGCCGGCCAGACTTACCTACATGGAGCTATCAGCCTTCGAAGCTAGCAGCTCAGCGGCATACGATACGACCATAGACAATAAATATACTTGCTTGACGTTAGATGTCCATGGGCTGCACTACTTAACACCACGTGGCCTGCAAGGTTATCTGCCACCTAACCAATTCAAATAAAAGAGGGACTTAGGCAATAGTCCGCCACGGTGGCCAAATTCAAGCACGATACCAATATCGTACTTGAATTTGGCCATTGTTTACCAATAAACAATGAAACTTTACAATACGACACAGGGTATAATTTCCCTATTGTTGGACTATGAGTGTGAAACGTTATTTACAATAACAAATATGATCATTATGTGCACCGGGGTTTGAACTGATTCAAAGAGGACTCAAATCCCTTGAGGACTCTTGTATTGGATACCAGTGTCTTAACCGCTGCTTGTCTGTAGTTATAACACGAGTATACAGGTGTATGTATAGGCGAAACCCCAAGGGTCGAAAATTGAAATTCAATTCCCACTCGAAAGCTGAAACTATCGTAATCATATTCAAATCTAAAATGCGGGCAGTAGCGGATTGACGCGTAAGTGACAGGATGGGGTGAATCCCGCGAGGCGAGCGATCTCGCGCGTTCACGAGTGCATGGACGTGGAGCTAGGAGAAACGATAGTTCTGTTTTCATTTTACTAAGATCAAATAGTAAGACTGTTTTTGTGAACATGTGTGCGTGGGCCGGTTTTGCTTTAGTAAAATTTTGGTTTTGTAAATTACCCGATTTTTGTTATTATTATTATTTATTAATAGTATTCATTAGACTCTTTCTAAATAACTCGACGAATAATTAGACATTTATTCTTATAAGTTTTATATACATATTTTTAAAGTAAGGTTTGGTCGATGCGCCCCGATAGTCGACTGACAAAGTGAGATGCAGTTTCGTTGTTCGTGTGTGCGTGTCATTTGTATGTACACGGTGATGTGCAGTTTAATCTGGCCTCACTTCGTTTTTCGCTATACTTTTTTGTTTGATCTGAGTCATTTTGCAATAATCTGAGTTATTTTTTTCGTACATAATCCATACCATAAATAATCATAATGCGAAAGTGTGTTTCTTTGTTTGGCCTTCTGCACATCGCGATGGAAAGGTCTTATGGAGTGATTTTTGTAGAAATACTTACAAGGCTGGAGAGTGACATAGGCTACTTTTTTCCGCTGTAGAACATCTCTTTTCCGTGGCAAGATCTATTATAATGTATTGTATCCTTTTTAACGTGGGTGAAACCGCAGAGCACAGGTAGTTAACATTAAAAGGTAAGCAATTTTGATGCGTCAAAGTTTAAGGCAGTTATTATGTTAACTTGCAATGGTAGTTGCATTGGTTATTGATAAACTCGCATAATATCAAATTGAAAATGCAGCTGGTGGTGGTAGCAGTGGATTGACGGGGATCGACAAGATAGGAGTGAATCTCGAGGGGCAAGTATTCCCGCGCGCACAATATCAATTGACAAAATATAAACCAATCTTACCATGCCAGACTGTCAATCAATGGTCCCGGGTTCGATTCATGTTATCTTATTCGTATTCTCGTATTCGTAAGGAAGTATGAGTTTAATTTTTTATTCTCGGTCCCGGTGTTTGTGTTTCTGTCTTTGAGTGTGTTCGTGTACCCACGACACAGGGAATTATATTGTGCAGTTTTGAGTGTGTAGTGTAACTTTGTTTTAATACATACATCTTGTGGGCTAGAGATAAAGATTTTCTAAATAAATGACCATGTCTAAAAATGTTTTTTTTTTCTTTTCCGAAAGAAGCTGACTGAAGTAATTAGGCATGTCATATATTAAAGGGAACTGAAGATAAGAATAGCATTATGAAGCATATTAATTTACTAAATGAAACTAGTTTTAATTTTAAAAAGGGCATATGTTATAAAATATTATCACGATACATCCCCCGCACATTTAGTGGCCACACCAACAATCTTCTTAGCATTCAAGGAAAACAGAGTCCGTACTGAGGCGGTAGAATTTAAAATTGTAATGGGATAAACCTATACAGTTAAAACTACAAAAATACATTGGAGAAATCCTTGTTTCAAATATTTTACAATCCTTTAAAGTAACTGGATTCCTTTCGTTTAAATATATCCAGCACGTTTTATACGTTGTAGAATCCTGATGAGCGGCAATGGCCGAGTGGTAAGGACCGCGGGTGATGCAGGGTTCAAATCCTCGGCGCACAACTCTGACAAAAGAAATTTGTAATGTGCGTTCATCGCTGCTCCACGGTGATGGAAAATATTGTGATATTTAATTGATTACGATGTTTTCCATCGCCTTGCCTGCATTAGAGAACTCATAATTTCCCGAAGGTATGATGGCTACCAATCCGCACTAGGCCAGCGTCCACCACGCCACTATGGCCTGGCCTCTCACTTGTAAGAGGAGACCTGTGCCCAGCAGTGGAACTTAAAAAACGTTGAATAAAAAGGTTCAAGTCACGTGTGCTCATTATCGACCCAAAGCCATTCTGTTGTCTCAAATATATAATTTTACTTTTTTTAAAAGAGTGCTGCTGGGAGTTTTTTCCGCCGCTTTTTTCTCTCAGCTCAACATCTAGCTCAAATAAGTATTTTTCTTTTCTTTTTCCTTTTTTCTTTTCTTTTTACTTATATCGAACAAACTATCCAATAGGTATAACTCAAATACACAAAAAAAATTAAAACAACACAAGAGCACTTTGTTTTTCGTCTTCCCCTACCACGTTTTTCATCACCGTGTGTGCCTGCGAGAAACTTATATATTTTTTCAACCTTTGTGGCTGCAGCCCTTTTTGCGTCCCACTGCTGGGCACGGGTCTCTCCCCATTATTGGAGATGCGGGTTAGTGGCCAACCCGCTGTCGGATGTTTTCAAACCGTCCATAACGCCTCCGACAAGGTTTAACGACTGTTATCTATAGACAACAACCGGGACCGACGGCTTAACGTGCCCTCTGAAGCACGGAAACGCGCATGAAATTTTTTGCCACTAGCGGTCACCTATCTCACACCCGACCGCGCCCGCTGCATAGACCGCTTGCGTTCTACGCTAGCCACCGAGCCATGCACGCCCCACACATACATATTCATGGATTCAGGGATATTTAATAATTCTAAGAACTAAAGTAATTTGCTTTCTTTAGGAACACTAGTGAATGATATGGATGACATTTCTAACGTTTTCGAAAAGTGCATCTATACGTCATTCGAAAGTGACGCGTGATCGCCATCCAGTTTAATTGAAACCACGAACCACGAGATTGATCTGTGGCATATCATTACGAATTTATGACTGGGAGTTTGCGCCTGTGTAGATCTGTCCTGACTGTTGGTTTCAAATCGATAGGATTGCATAATTTCAGGAATTAGGTGTATCTACTAGCTTTCTGCCCGCGGCTTTGCCTGTGTGGCTTACACGTTTTTTGCCATAGTAATTTCCCCCGGATTGAAAGTAGCTCACGCCACTCTCGAACCATTAAACTATCTCCGTATAAAATATCAGGTTAGTCAAGACAAAAACAAACAGACTTTCACATTTATAGTATTAGTGTACCTTTTAGTTTTCGTCTTTTAACTGACTGACACCTAAGTTTTGTAGGCTCTCTCATATTGTAGTATGTCACTGTGTTGTCTGATTCCGAATCTTTGGAAAAATTGTTTGGAAATTGTAAAATCTATTATTGAATATAACAGACAACCAGCGACAAGGAGTCTCTTCTTGTCATAGATGAAAAGTATATCGCAGCAATAAATAAATATCTCAAATTCTATCTCATTCAAAATTAAATCTCGCATTCAAATATTGATCTAAAGGTGTCAGGAAAAAAGAATACTATTTCTTAGTACGTGGATTAAACATTGCCTGATTCCCAAACGAAGTATAAGAAACGGACGGCTACAGCTACTTTAATAGTTGAATAGAGGAAAAAATTAGACACAAGTGATATGAAATCGATTTTAACAGTTTTTATATGTACATGTGGGCAATAAAAAAGATATCTGCAGAATCAAATTTCAAATTTTTGGAAACATGCAAGTATTCATCATTCCGAGCTGACGCGTGATACGACTAGATTAATTGTCACTCGTTGTCGCTGTCCCCTACGAGATAGAACTGTGGCGTATCTTTGCAAATTTATGACCGAGAACGTGGTAAACTAGATGACCAGTTCGTAGGGGAATTGTTTTTGTAGGGATATAAAGAAAGCTGGATGGAATTGGTGGATGATGGGAATATCAGAAAAAAGTCTACCTTATGGAGAATAAGCTGCCTTTTAGTATCTGTTAGATAAAGAAATAAGTACGTCTTACACAAAAGAAGGCACCACTAAATGCGGAGACTTTGGATATGCATCATCGAATCATAGACAGATAAGCTTTTTTGTACTACAAGGTGGCCTGCTTAGGCGAAATCCTCACTAGGAGGGGAAAGCATTTTTTATGTTCCTGCTGCTTGCCCCATCTTTCTAAGTCGTAAAACTGCACAAACATTCCACTAACAATCGGATTGAATATCCGGTTGAATAGCATCGTTCGTCCAGGAACAGCGACCCGAATAAACCTATTCGAGAAAGGCAAAAGGTCCGGGTTAATGTCCCGCAAATAAATTCTAGAGAGATCATATAATAAAGAGGGAGATTTAGCAACGATTACGTATAATAACGCGGTAATAAATATCGCGAAGCCACTCCAGGTGCCCTCGAGCTTGCCATGGGACATTGCGCTTGGTCCAGACGGTGAGCATTAGCGTTTTAATAGAAAAACATATTAAAACACATTTTCTTAACATAATACATAAAAAATCGAACAAAATGAGACAATCCATGATAAAAAAGGGAGCAAAGGATACAATTGTATCAATCATTATTTTGCGGAAATCAATTGTTATAAAGTTTCAATGAATTTCATTTTTTATGAATTAATAAAGTTTTGCATTTGCTAACTGAAATGACCGATGTCTGATGAGAAATAATTGAGAAAGAGATCCTCGTCCTTCTATAAACACTTAGGTCTGATAAGGACATTTACAACGTACGTGGGATAAAATATCCGAGTCCATGTACATTTTTATATATTTATAGATACAAAGCGAAAACTCGCGTTTTAAATTTCTTTTAAAAATACCATGACGCAAACAGATGAGTGCATCTTTCATGTAACAGAAAAACGCTCTGACTTCCTCGTTCGATAACCCGTATGAAGGAGTAGTCACCACACCCGTGTGCCTTGCAAGAGATTCGGGTTTCGATTCCTATCAAGAGAGGCACCTAAAAGACAAATTCTGAGGTTTTTTTCCTATTCTGGGTTTCAATATTATGTGTGTGTCATCACACAGGATATCATACTGAGGGGCTATGAGTATGTAGTGTTTAATTTTATTATAGTTTTAAACGTACATCAGAAAAAACTTGGACCACCAAAAATTAATTCGGATTACTTACCTCTTGTTCCTACAACTTACGCCACACGGTACCTATTCCATAGCGGACTGAGGACGATAATTCACCCCATAATTAGCACTCGCCGTATTCAACAAAAATGTCCGCATTTATTCCGTGTTTCACAATTATTCTTTATTCGTAGCCCGTTTTAATCTTAACGGCAATCTGTCTTGACCTTTTTGTTTTGGACTCTCGGGTCCTACGTTTTGTATGTTTTAAGTAATAAACATAATTCTAATTACTTCCTGTGTATTGTCTTGGGACACGAGATGCTGATTTTTTTTGTTTCTCTTAGTGAAAAAGAGTGGTTCCCAGGGATACATGTTACTGAATTTACCGTCCGTATATTTGGTAGTGTATTTAGCAGTTATGGCCGAGCGGTAACATCCTTGGGCTCGTTACTGAGATATCGAGTTCAAACTCCCGCGCGCTCCTGTTAGTTGTTAAATGCGTATGCTCCACAGGGATGGAAAATATTGTGTTATTTAATTAATTAAAAATGTTTCCCATCAGCGTGCATGCTTCGGAGAAAATCATAATTTTTGGACTAAGTACGCCCTAAATCCCTCTAACTTCTGAGACCCTAAGTCCAGGAGTGGGACATAAAAGGCTTAAAAAAAATTGATTTAATGAGTAGAAAAACTAGTAACTCAGCTATTTGTATGAAACGATTGAAAACCATGCAGAGAGGAGAACAAGCGTGGGATTCGTGTTTGTTTTTTCTCATTGTTTGTTAAGGGCACCTTGTTCCGAAGATTTGGCATTTCACTCACTCACCCAGTAGACTTGTATCTGCGTTTCGCGGGAGCCGACTGGATATGAACTCCGGAGACCTTATTCGGCGGGCGAGAACACCACAGAATAACATTATCAAATCCACCTCAGCGAAATGAACTACAAAAATGATTTATCTAAATATTGGTGTAAAAATAATGTTAATAAGTTTATTATTTTAGACACAGTATTGAAAATATTTTAAAAAAGAGGCAACTTTGGATTTCTTTCTAAAGAGCGAAATTCGTCTGATTGTGTAACTGTAAGCGAATTGTACTCTGTAAGATCCTCAACTGAAACATATATTTTTTTCAGAATTTCACGTCAATTTTTGACTGATTCATATTGATTTTAAAAACAGCATTTGCGGTACAAGGGGCCCTTGTTACGGGTTCTCATGAAATAAAAGAGTAAATTAATGCCACAAAGGTGTAATTAATAATGCTACATGCATTGAATCTAACTACAGCAGAATCTTAAGTACGCTTACATAATACTATGACTATTAGGTACACTAATTATTCTAAGGACGAGGCCTTATTGGGACTTAACCTATTAAACCTATCTAAGCAAAATAGTTAACTAGTACGTTATCTTAAGGATACTTGGGCGCCAGGAGAGTTTTTTGGTGCACTGTAGGTCATCAGTAACGTCCTGCAGTGATTTTGGAACTCTGCCAAAACCGAGCCACGGCCAGTGCTATCAGGGTCCAATTATTTATTCAGTTTATCAACAACCATTCAAGGGGCATTTCAGTAAGCTACAACAAAGAGGATGACAGAGTTTAGGCATCACGTATCACCGATACTACATTTGATCTACAAAGTAAATTGCTCGTATTTTCTTATATCAGTACTACATGCAACTTACCCCATTTCTTCGCGCAATATACACGTAATTTTATATCTGTTCACACAACTACTATTATTCTCAAAGAAAAATTATTTAGACAACACTCAATTTTTGTAAACTCACAATCCTTCCACCATTGAATTCCTTCTTATCTATCAACGCGCATCGACGACGTTCGCTGTACCGAAGTACCCTCATGTGCATTAATCATCCAATACGTACGTAATATTCCCCCAACCAAAAGAAGAAATAAAATCTTACTAATATTTTATTTCTTTAAACAACAGTGTGCCACAATGGCTTTAAGTCTTTAGCATGCCACACTCCAATAGGTTTACCGTATGCGTTATTTAGACGAAAAACATTGTCAGATAGTTTATCAGTAATTATTGCTTTCTCAAATTTCGGCGCTAGTTTAGCCATAAATTTGCTACCTGCGTTAGAAAGATATTTAGTTCTTTTCCATATTACATCACCTACATTAAAGTTACTATTTCTTCGTTTTTTATTATAGATTTCTACACTTTTCTTGTGAGCGGTTAGTAATTTACATTTCACATTTTTGTATAACTCAGTTAGTGATTCTAAATTTGATAAATATTCACTATAGTCTACATGAATAGGCGCATCGTAAATCTGGGCACAAGAATCTAATGATGATTTATTAATGTTGGCTGGAATAGATGTTTCTCTACCAAAAAATAGATAAGATGGTGTGTATTCCGTTGTTTCATGAACAGAAGTTCGCATGGCATGAGCGAACTTTTGCAAATGAATGTCCCATTCGTTATGTTTTTTTGAACTAATATACGAGGATATCATGGTGCCAATAACTCTGTTAACGCGCTCAGTAGGATTACTTTGCGGATGATAATTAGGAGTAAACCATATTTGACTATTATAACTGTGCACCAGCTCCCTAAATAAATTCGAGTCAAATTGCTTTCCGTTGTCACATATAATTGCCTGGGGTGTGCCGTAAAGGAGGAATTGATTTTCAATTATTTCACAAATTTTGTCAGCTTTACCTGATCTTAGTGGAAAAAGAAGGGTGAATTTACTAAACAAGCAGGTAATTACTAATAGCATGGTATTACAACGTTTGCTTTTAGGAAACGGTCCCATTAAATCTAATGAGATTATCTGCCAAGGCTTAGTTACTGTTCTGTGTTGGCCCATTTGTCCAAAAGGTAATTTTTGCGGCATCTTTAGTTTTGCACATGTCTCACATTTTCCTACATATTCTAAAACGTCCTTCTTCATGTAGGGCCAGTAGTAGTGTTGCTTTATCCTAAATAAAGTTTTGCGAACTCCTAAATGTCCAGCTTTTACATCATCATGACAATATTTTAAAATGTTTGTTCTAAGCGCATTTGGTACAACCAATTTCCAATCGTTGCTACTATCTGGGTATTGTTTTAATCGTAGCCTTCTATACAGTAAACCGTCTTTAACTTGCCAATCTAAACTATGTCTTTGACATGAAGTTACTTTTGTCACTTTGCTTCTGTACCAATCATCTTTATGTTTCTCTAATATTTGTATATCGTGACTATGATCTTCAAGAATTTCAACACACCTAGATAAAGCATCTGGGACGACATTACATTTGCCTGGCCTATGAATTATATCAAAACTGAACTGTTGTAATTTCATAGCCCATCTAGCTAACCTACCATGTGGATCTTTCATTTTATGTAGCATTTTAAGAGCACTATGGTCAGTTACAACTGTAAAATGAGAGCCATCTATATAAGGCCTAAATTTTTCTACAGCATACACAATACTTAAGAGTTCTCTTTCGGATGTCGAAAATAATTTTTCCCTCTCATTTAATTTCCTGCTTAAATAACATATTGGGTGTTCTTTATTGTCTATCTTTTGACACAAAACGGCTCCAATTCCTTTATTTGATGCATCACACTGTATAATAAAAGGTTTGGAAAAGTCTGGACAAGAAATTACAGGGGTGGAAGTAAGTAACGTCTTTAAATTTATAAACGCTTTGTCAGCTTCCTCTGACCAAATGAATTTTTTGTTCTTTTTCCCTTTAGTAAGATCATGAAGGGGTGCCGCAATAAGTGAAAAATTTTTTACAAATCTTCTGTACCAACTAGCAATACCGATGAATCTTTTTAATTCTGTCATATTTCTTGGTCTTGGAAAATTCATTATTGCCGTAACTTTATCAGGATCCGTTCGCAATCCGTCTTTATCAATTATATATCCTAAAAAACGTAAGCTTGACCTCGCAAATTGACATTTCTCAATATTTATAGTCAAGCCAGCTCCTTTCAAAATATTCATAACACGCCTCAATATCTCTACATGCTCAGTAAAACTTTCAGAGCATACTATTATATCATCTAGGTAAGCCCATACCTTACCCTCTAAAGCGTGGAACAAAATGTCCATAAGTCTCTGTTGAGATTGTGAAGCGTTTACTAGGCCAAAAGGCATCACTTTAAAATGAAAGAGACCTCTACCGGGAACCGCAAACGCCGTTTTTTCTTTACTAGCCTCATCTAGTTCTATTTGCCAAAATGCTGACTTAAGGTCAATCGTACTGAGAAATCTAGCATTGCGCAAATTATCTAGTATTGAAGAAACCCTTGGCAGTGGGTAAGTGTCACGTTTTGTTATTTTATTAAGTTGTCTACTGTCCAAGCAAAGCCTGTTAGACCCGTTAGATTTTTTTACCATCACAATAGGGGAGCACCACGGACTATGGGATGGCTCAACCACATCCTTCTCTAACATATCATTTAATTCACGGTCTATCTCTCTCTTAATGACTGGTGAAAAATTATATGGTCTTTGATATATTGGTTTACTGTCTCCTGTATCTATGGTGTGTTTAATAATTTTAGTTCTGCCTAAACCTATTCCTATATTATCTTTTATTTCCTTAATTACATCTATTAGTTTCTGTTGTTCTCTATCACTTAAATACTCTTTGCTTATTAATGTTGGAGACTGCTCAAAATCAGGACTTATCATACATATTCTATCCAAGTTCTTAAATGTAAAATAAACACCAAATATGTCAAAGAAATCTTTTCCTAAAACCAATTTTTGAGATAAATTAGGCATTAGTAGCATTGGAACAACGTGAAACTGATCATTAAATTGTATAGGGACATCAAATATCTCGGTAATGTCATGATTGGTACCATCTGCAGTAGATATTTGCATGACTTTGAGCTTTTGAGATTTTAAACCTAGCCGTTTTAACGTTATAGCAAATTCACTATTCATTATTGAGCGAGTAGCCCCAGAGTCTAATAAACCGTTACATTCAAGTCCTAGAATCTTAAGCGTGACATAAGGCCTATTATCAAATTGTTTTTTAAAGATTAATGGCGATATTTCCTTTCGACACATAAATTCACTCACGAAATTTAACCAGTCCTGCCACTCTTTATCATGGTTTGGGGGAAAACTCATTTGACAGGATTTTGAGCCTCCCCTGTCGCGTTTCCCTTACAAGAACAATCTTTAGAAGTAACACCAAATCGACCACATCTGTAGCAAAATAACCGTTGCTTTGGCGCAGTACATGATCTAAACAAATGACCCATTTCCCTACAGTTCCAGCACCTCATTTTTATATTACCACTGACAGGATTATTATTTTTAATTTCAAACACTTCCTTTGTTTTGCTTGATATTGGATTAGACTTGTATGCTAAATCTGGTTCTAAAGAATTTATATAAGTTTTTGGTTCTTGAAAACTGTCACAATTTATTTTAGTTCTTTCCACAATTCTAAGAACATTAATAAGGTCTGATATAGAACTAAATACATCCCTACGCACTGCTCTTTGATAGTATGGCTGCAAATTTTTTACAATAATCATAATTTTCTCAGTTTCAGAAATTTTGTTAGGAAGTCTATTAAACATGTTCTGCATTACGGAAATAAATATAAGCACAGATTCATCTTTACCCTGAGTTCTCGATTTAGCTTCTGACAATAACTCCTCTTGGTAATATGGAGATTGAAAAGTACGTTTTAACAATATTACTAGTTCTTGCCAATTACTCACATATTGTCTATTTGCACGGAACCAAATTAAGGCATCACCTTTAAAAAAATCAATAGCATGACGCCATAAATCATCATCTGTAGCGTTTCTAGCATCTTTAAGTTCATCCACCCTCTCAATAAAAGCATTAACACTAAATCTATTATCGCCCGAAAATTGAACACCCCATTGACTAATGGGCACTAATTTAAGCCTACGAAGTGTGTAATCTTCACCAAAAGAAGTAGAGTTTAAAAGTTTAGACTCATTTATTGATCTACCTCTGTTAAAAGGAGATATATCAAAATCATCATGCGCAAAACTAACTTTTTTTGTTTCAATATCTTTTTCTGTAGTAACTACTTCTTCAGGACAATTATAGTTAGATTTTGAGGTAGATGGAGCTATAGTATCTATTGCGTCTACATTATCAACAATTTGATCTAAAATTTTCTTACTGTCTTCACCAAAGGAATTTTGTAACGCTTCTTTCATTTCTGTTGTAATAACGTCATTATCCTCTATTTCATCTTTACGTTCTAAATCATCAATCAGTTTGGCCGCTTTTTCCAAAAGCACTTTTGCCCTATCTTTTTCTACTTCACTAAGAGGTACCGTTAGTTTTATCCTATTTACTACATGAAATAAGCGTGACACTAAGCGTTTATATAACTGTTTATCAGGTTTTTCGTGTAATTCCGAGATGTAACACAATATTGTATTAATTTTATCGGAGCAAATGTCTAACTCTGAACTTGGATTATCAATGCACGATCGTGGTGGTTTTATTTCATACGATATTTGCTTTAAACTTTCTACATGTAACATTTTTTTAAGCATTCTCTTTAGAGCTGACACTAATCCTGGTTGAGTATACCCTCGACACTCGAGCTCAAATTCCACTTCATCTTTGAGCAAAAACTGAGGATCCATGATGATTTTAGATCAATATAGAAATGTTTGTATACAAATATAAGACTAATTATCTTATACAACTAAAAGATTACCTGAAAAAACTTGTAGTTGCGCAAAGATAAGGGATAATTGCATGTACCTACCAAATATTTCTATAGTAAGTAAATTACAATTTTTATATTTAAATGTTCTCTCTTCTAACACAGGCAGCTTATAAAGTCAAATTAAGTTTATGATACATATCTTGTACTACCTATAGTAGTTCTTTTCTACAAGCTGAGATGAAAATGAACAGGCAATTTTATTAGTTATCACCAATAAAATAGCAATTGTATTTTCTACATCTAATACATAAATGATACCTCAGACAGGTACTGTGATAGTTGCATATGTATTCAATAACACTTAAACTTATCTTTATTTTAGTTGCTAACAGCAGTTTCAATGCAATATTATGCCTTCTAACTATGTGATTTATTTAACAAATCCCCTATTACTACAATAACTAAGCAGTGACTAATTGCCTTACTAAACAATCAATCAATATAAATGCGTGGTATGTTATTATACGGACAACAATAACATAAAGCTACAATCCTATCAATCAAAAATATTTCATGAGAAACCGTTGGTTTTTACGTTGGGCGCCATTTGTTACGGGTTCTCATGAAATAAAAGAGTAAATTAATGCCACAAAGGTGTAATTAATAATGCTACATGCATTGAATCTAACTACAGCAGAATCTTAAGTACGCTTACATAATACTATGACTATTAGGTACACTAATTATTCTAAGGACGAGGCCTTATTGGGACTTAACCTATTAAACCTATCTAAGCAAAATAGTTAACTAGTACGTTATCTTAAGGATACTTGGGCGCCAGGAGAGTTTTTTGGTGCACTGTAGGTCATCAGTAACGTCCTGCAGTGATTTTGGAACTCTGCCAAAACCGAGCCACGGCCAGTGCTATCAGGGTCCAATTATTTATTCAGTTTATCAACAACCATTCAAGGGGCATTTCAGTAAGCTACAACAAAGAGGATGACAGAGTTTAGGCATCACGTATCACCGATACTACATTTGATCTACAAAGTAAATTGCTCGTATTTTCTTATATCAGTACTACATGCAACTTACCCCATTTCTTCGCGCAATATACACGTAATTTTATATCTGTTCACACAACTACTATTATTCTCAAAGAAAAATTATTTAGACAACACTCAATTTTTGTAAACTCACAATCCTTCCACCATTGAATTCCTTCTTATCTATCAACGCGCATCGACGACGTTCGCTGTACCGAAGTACCCTCATGTGCATTAATCATCCAATACGTACGTATTTAACAATTTTTCATCGCAGTCATGGCGAATATTAGGGAAAGCGTACGTCCAGCAGTGCACTTATTAATGCTGATGGATGTATGGGTGAATTCTGTTAATTTAGTAAAACTATCATACAACCAAAAATGTATTTGCTCTTTATAAAATTAGTATCTATAAATCTGTCACTGTTTTTTTTTTTGTTTTTTTTAATGATATATGATTTTTTTAATTTCTTTTACACATATTTTCTCCTGATAATACCGAACACAATAAAATATCCAATTTGGTGCAATCGTATGCAAGTTACGCGCGTCCGCCGTTCATTCATTTCGGCAAAAAAATAAGTTATATAGATAAATATACGAGTATATTTTAATCTGTTTTAACGAAAATGATATTACATATTTCAGACTATGTTTGTAGAATTATTTTACTTCGACAAAAGATTCATTTAATTATTTTCGCTCTAGAATTTCAGATTTTCATATTTTAACAACGAAAGAAAAGGAACAAAAGTAAAATACGTTTAACGACTAATTAATTCCAGGCGAATGAAATTTCCCTGTCTAGAATGCGATGCGGTTCCGCAATAATCTAATTATTTCGTAAAATCTCATTATTTCTCTTATTCTAATAAGCAATTTAGCCATAATAAAAAGGCATTATAGAATACGTCCTATTATTTTATGCAGTTTAAAGTTTTAATATGTTTTAGTAGTAGCCTAGTTATGTTTTAATTCTTTTCTCTTACAGTTATTGGATTTTTAATATTTCTATAGTGCGCAGTTAATTTATGTTACAAAATAATTTAAAAAAAACATAGAGGAAAAACTTCATGATGATTCATGAGATATGTCTTTAATGCAAATAAATTGTGGACAATAGGTCAATATACATACTTACTGCTTGAAATAATGGTTTATAGTAAATCATTGAAACAGGCACCAAAAATCCCTACTTAATATTATAAATTCGAAAGTAACTCTGTCTGTCTGCTACGCTTTCACGCTTAAACTACTGAACCAATTTTAATGAAATTTGGAACACAGATAGAGTGGACCTTGGGAAAGGACATAGAATGGTTTTTATCCTACGGAAACCTATAAATCGGGTCCACGCGGGCGAAGCCGCTGGATGAAGGCTTATAGTGAATAAAACAATTTGATATTTTTTAAAATTAAATAAACATATATTCAATCGTCAATAATCCTTAAACTAAGACAAGCTCACTAACATAAATGCAAATTTTTCAAATACATAACATCACAGCAAAGTAAACCAAACCAAATAAAACTAAGAAGATCAAGTACAATGAGTGAATCAGAAATCAAGTGGACCGAAGATAAAGTTACCCGGAGCATTGGGGTCATTGGAGACGAAGAACTCCTTCCATAGCTGCTGGAACTCCTCCCACGAGATGCTGCTCTTTCCTTTGGCCATCTTCTGGAAGGCAGCAACACATCCAGCTTTGTCCTTCTCCAGGGATGCCAGGACAGATGAGAACTCCTCGGCATCTATCGCACCATCGCCGCTTCCGTCTTCGAGATCGAAGATGAACTTGCAGTAGAGACTCTGCCATTCCAGGGGTGAGGAAGGATTCTTCGCGAATGCATCCCACATGGCAACCCACTCATCGAGGGATACTTTGCCGTCGTTGTCCTTATCAGCTTGTTTCTGCAAGCTGTCCCAAATCTTCATGAGGGAAGCCTCTGTTTGCTTGTATTTGGCGTCTCCCGCCGCCCATCCTCTTTGCTTGGCCGTGTACTGAGCGCAGAGCTCAAAGTCCTTCTTCTCGATGGAATTGCTCTTATCCTGGTCGAAAAAATTGTGGAAAACACTCACTACCTTCTTCCTCCAGAATTCGGAACCCATTTTCGTTGGTTTTAATTTGCTTGGCACTTAACTTAATGGTAAAGTGAAATGATACCGCTCTTTTATACTTTTTCTGGACTGCAACTCTTAGATAATTGTTATCTTAGTTCAACAAATCTGTGCCGTGATCGTGGTTGGTTATCAGTTGATATCTGTCTGCATTGCAGGAAAAGTCTAATTTGTTTTGTTATAATACGAGTAAGTTGATAGGACATTTGGTGTTGGTTTGGTCAGGTTGGTAATACTAAAATTTAACTAGTTTTCTGCATTTTGTTTTGCATTATAAAATGGAAATAATCACATTATACGCATGTTATTTTTACGAGCATAGCTGGCCTAACGATTAGACATATGTACTAATAGGTCTACTTTTAGAATTAAGGACAATTACGTCTGCTACTCTACGTAACTTATATTATAATAGAACGATGCAATGTTGCGTGCAGTTAGGAACTAGACCGGATACCGTAAATAGCAAATGTTTTCATACACATTTACAGGCTTATATACAAAATAGAAAGTTAATCGTTAAGTTGTGTTGAGTCTACAATTTTATTCTGCAGTATAACTGAGACAAGCATTGGAATGTAACTAAATTTTCTCCATTATATAAAAAAACTTAAAATTATAATATTCATAAGCTTCTGAATCCAACGATTTCCTCTTTTTAGTTTTTAATTTTGTCTCTAAATAGGACAACGATTCCACTACTACCTATATCGTGTATCTTTCCACCTATCTTTATTTAGTTTGTACAGGTTTATAAATTTAACTAAACAGCATTATCTTTTTACATCATTTACCTAATATAAACATAAGTATTTGTTTTTTAATACATATTTACTTTGCATTCGCCTCTTCTTGTCCGATAAGTTGTATCCAAGGAGAATTTATCGTTTTTAATATCTTTTCGCTTCATCTTTATATTATTACTAGCGGCCGCTCGCGTGTCCGTTTGTTAATTTGTTTGAACGCGCTAATCTCAGGAACTAATGGTTTAAATTGAAAAAATATTTTTGTGTTGAATAGTCCATTTATCGGGGAAGGCTAGAACCAAACATTCTTTTCTAAGAATTTTCCAAATCCAAATCCTCCCTTTTTTAATTTTTATTGAGTTTTCCAAATTTTTGATTACCAATCATCACCGTCTTTTCAGTTTAGTAGAAGAGATATCTAGATTATGAATTCAGCTGTCTTTTCGTCGTCTGAGTGTTTGAGCCTTTATGAGTTGAGTGTCTCCATGGAATTTGTCTAGGGCTTACTAAAATAAAATCAAAAAGAAAAATATTTCTTAATTCAAATAGTACTGGACAAATAATATTATGTAACTTAGGTATGGTCTTGTATTATGGGGTAATGCAACGGGCATTGAAACAGTTTCTAAGCGCAAAAAAATGTATTCGGTCAATGCGTCAACTACGACAGACAGACACATGCAAGCCACACTACCAAAGTTTAAATATATTGACGCTCCCTTCGTTATATATGTATGAAATATATGTAATGGTTGAAAACGACATTTCTAAATACAACATGCTAAACTCAGACATGACAAGACATAAAAATAAACTATGCGCAATAGCCTCTAAAACTAATAAACCATATCACAATAGCGTCCTTTGCATGGGACCAAATATATATGATCAACCCGCATTGGAGCAGCGTGGTGGAGTAAGCTCCAGGCCTTCCCAATAATGGGGAGAGACCCGTGCCCAGCAGTGGGATGCAAAAAGGGTTGCGGCCAAAATATATATAATAATTTACCGGACTTTCTTAAAACCAAAAGTCATAACGAATTTAAAAGAGAACTCAAAACATATCTAATTAAAAAAGCGTACTATTCAGTCACTGAGTTTATTAACGACTAGCTGTGCCCGCGACGTCGTCCGCGTAGATAGACTTGTACAAAAGGCTTGATTAGGCTTGGATTATTTGTTCCTCCTCCTCCTTAGTCGTTCACTCTTGACAGAGTGGTCGTGGCTGATGAGGTTGCAATTTCGTTCGTGACCGCTTGCCCTCCACTGTCCCTTGGATTATTGTTACCTTTTATGAAATTACTTATGATACAAAAGTTCATATTATTATGTTGAGTAGATACATTCTTACTGAGTCCTTACAATTCTTACTGTACTCCTCTTATAATACCGACTTTTCAGTCGTTATCATCAGTTTCTCTTAACAAATTAAACGTATTATAATAGCATGTTTTTAAAGTGTTTAGATAGTACTGCTGTGCCCGCGGAAAGTATCATTATAATTAAATAATTTGTGCTGCAAATAATGCATAGATTCATTATCATTATGTAACTTAAATATATTGTAGAAAGGTGGTGAAATGTCTACGCTATGTCAGGCGTGGTTAGTAGTTGGGAGTCAAATTCTTGGTTGCTTACACGGGTTGCAATTGTCGTTAACATACTGTCGTTCATACTTAATGGAGGTCTTTTGAGCGATTTAAAACTTGCGACAGCAGTTAGGCCACTAACAATGAAGACGTCATCAACCTGAATTGGAGCAGCGTGAGAGGATCAGGCCCTACGCGATTAAGAGTCAATTAGTTCTATTAACAACCCTTCACACAGCATCAGAAATAAATATATCGATTACTAATATTAATCTGGGCGTGACCACCATGCCGTGCTGCTGCCGTGACGCTTTATCATATTAGTGTAACACCAGTGCCAGTACTGCGTATGTATGTAATAGCTCTTATTAAATTAACCACTGAAAACGTCTGCTCATTTCAATAATTTTTCTATTGGTGCCTCGGCAATTGGTTATTCGTTTATTCGAAATCACTTATTTATAAGTAAACCGAACAAAGAGGCAGAAAGGCCGCGTGGTTAAGCGATCACTGTCGCCTATGGAAACGGGCAACCCCAGCGGAGCCACCCGAGCACTGCCGGCTTTCAAGAAGAGCTTTCTTTACAGCTTTCTTGAAGAACCCTATGTCAAAGTCCACTGGAAATGCCTCAGCTGGAAGGTTGTCCCATAACTTAAACATCCGTTCAAACATCAAAAGGAGCGTGCAAAGCGGCCTGTGGAACTTTAACCTTCGACTGGTGGTGTAATCATGATATGGTGACATAGCTATCATTTTGAAAAGATCACTAAGCATAGTAAAGTCGGTAGAACACTTTGTTTTTTTTACGTTTCACACTGATAGCCCCAGAGTACGGTAAATCTGTGTAATGGGTACCATGAGACACACAGAGACAGAAATACAAACACTTAAACCGAGAACAGAAAATTAAACTCATCATTCAAATTTCTGCTTCGCCGGGAAACAAACTCGAGACCCTTCGATTGGCAGTCCGGCATGGTAACCATTGCGCCACGCGAGTCCAGGCGCGGTCGCAGCCTTCAATTGGGGGGGGGGGTCGCCAAGAAATTTTGGTGGGGGGTCACTAAGAAATTTGGGGGAAGAGGTGTCTCAAATTGGCTTGTTTCGCCTTCCATCTACGCATGAGTGAGGGATTTTGGGGGGGGGTCATGTCCCCTGTGACCCCCCCACTGGGACCGCGCCTGCGCGAGTCGATAATTATTATTGTCTATTAAATAAGTTCGATACCAATAATATGTGGATGTAACCACCGCGCCGCGCCTCCATAATGCTCTACCACAATGGATTGTACTCATTGTCAGTCAGCGCCAGTTCCAAAGGTCTCTAAGTTGTTAATTTTTTTATTAGATATTTTATTAAGTAAATATACTCGTAATTAATTATTTGAAATAATCTCCACCAATCCACTTTGTAATAGCGTTATTGCGTAACAATGACCTCTATCGTATAGCGTGTAAACTAAATTGTCGATATACCGAATTTGCAACAGATCACTAAATAGTTCTGAATATGAACATAGATGTCGGCAGTAGCCTCGTTTTGTTAAGGTTTTGTACATTAATTTTGTATTGAGGATTTCTTTGAATATGTGGTGATACGTATGGTTTTTTTAAATATCTAGAGATGAAATCTAGCATAAGTGATTGAAAACTTGTTATCAGAATATTAAGAGATGTTAGTAATTATCGAAACTTGTGGTGTGACCGCTCGCATTAAATTTATTCTCACAAAAGTTACACACTTAAATTTAAAAACCCGCATCGGAGCAGCGTGGTTAACTAATCTCCAGGCCTCCCCAATAATGGGAAGCCCAGGAGAGGAGCGAGACGTTAAAAGGATGCAGCTATTTAGTTTGTATCGGTAATGGTCGCTTCAGTCTTTAATTCAATTCTTGAAATTGACGTAACTTTTTTGTTTGTTAACCGATTTAAATAAAACAAACCCTAAATGTTAATCCAAAAAAATACCAATACATCAGTGAAAACCGTATCCTTCTACGTTAAGCCGTTCCTGAGATTAGCGCGCACAAACGAACAGATAAACAGACAAACAGATAAACAGACAAACAGACAAACAGACAAACAGACAATAATTCTAAAAATCATTGTTTTGGGTTCTATTACGCTAATAAATAGCCCTAGTGACAATTTTTTTCAAATATCTTCAATGTACAGAAACCGACTTGTTACAGATTTATTATATGTATAGATAAATAATACAAATTAATGAAATATACCACCCACCAATCCGCACTTGGCCAGCGTGGTGGACTATGGTCTAAATCCCTCTCACTTGTGAGAAGGAGACCTGTGCCCAGCAGTGGGACATAAAAAAAGGTTGAAACAACAAACAAATGAAATATAAGAAAATAAAATAACATAAATAAAATAATAAATGACTAATAAATAATTTTGTCCGCGGCATAAAAACCTAGGAGGTGTTTTTTTTTCGCGAGCTTTTTTCCTCTCAGTGTATAAAACCCATCCTGGTGGGTGCCCAAAGCTGATGACGGCGAACCCCGTATGGTTCAAATAAAATAAATTGTTATAAAAAGCACAAAATTGGGTTTAAGTCTAATTAATTAAAACTGTAAAATTGAAAACTACTTTAATGTTTCTTATGTACCCTTCGGTGGTAAGGTACCTTCCTGGGGCCTGGCTGGGTGGCGACCACCCTCGGGTCGGAGTCAACCGTTTAATGCCTTTGGCTTGCCTTGGCTTGCCTTGGTGTGCCTCTGGCGTGTTTCGGTTGTGAGCCTGAGATCCAGTTCTCCCTGTCCCACCCTTCCCTATCCCTATATTGCTCCGTTGATGCCTCTTGGGTTTCCGTTGGATTCAAGGCGCCTTTGCCCTGGTAGCCGTGGTGTGTCGGCGCGGGGGCCAGGAAGACCCGGTGAAACGGCTGTCCGCTGGCCGCCCGCTGGTCAGTTGGGGACCCGAACCCAGGCCTCACTGCTAACCTCTGGCCTGGGAGGCTGTCCCGCCAACCAGCGAAAAATCCCGTTGTGCGGTGCCGTGCCGGGGTAAGAGACCGGAGGGGGGCCCGGCATCTGCGCACGGGGGGGACCGGGGGCCCTTTCGTCCCCCGCGCCGGCAACCCACGTCCTGCCATCGGCTTGGCGTTAAGAAGCCTTTGGGCACGTGTAGACGCTGGGGCTAGAACCCGAATCTACGCGTGCCTCTATAGGTCCTATAGCGGAGACGCGGAGACGACTCGATTATTTGAGCACGTCCAAAAGACTTCCGACAGAGTGCTGGAACAGTGTCCCTCGGCTGAGCTGGTGGTTCTGGGTGACTTCAACGCTCACCACACAGAATGGTTGGGATCCAGAATCACCGACTTTGCTGGCAGGGCCGCTTACAACTTCTCCTTGGCATATGGGTTGACGCAGGTGGTACACACTTTCACCAGAGTACCAGATATTGAGACCCATACTGCCTCTCTGCTGGACCTTCTGCTGACCACCCATCCATCTGACTACCGGGTGACGGTTGGGGCCCCACTTGGGACTTCTGACCATTGCCTGGTAAGTTCTGCCGTACCATTGCCGCCCCCAGAAGGTTCTAGACCCAATGGGAAGCGTCAAGTCTGGCATTACGGGTCAGCGGACTGGGATGGACTCCGGGAATTCCTGGCCTCCTACCCCTGGAGGCAGCTGTGCTTCACCTCGGGTGATCCTAGCACGTGTGCGGAATCGATAGCCGATGTGATACGACAGGGCATGATTGGTTTTATTCCCAACTCTGTAGTATCCATTGGCGGGCGAAACAAGCCCTGGTTTAATGGTTCTTGCGCTAAGGCTTCTAGCCTTAAGCAAGAAGCTTTTAAAACCTGGGCTGATGCGCACACGCGCAACGACCCCGAAACGTCTAAGCTTCGGAAAAAATTCAACGCTGCCTCCCGTTCGGCAAAGAAGCAAATAGCCAAGGCGAAGTTTAGGCACGTCGGCAGAATTGGCCAGCGTCTATCAAGCTACCCTTGCGGGAGTCGAGCTTTTTGGTCGCTTGCCAAGGCTGTCGAAGGTAACTTCTGTCGGTCGTCTCTACCATCTTTACGCAAACCGGACGATACTCTGGCTCACACGGCAAAAGGGAAAGCCGATCTCCTGGGTACCCTGTTTGCTTCAAACTCGACTCTGGACGACGGAGGTGCCACACCGCCGACCATCAAGCAGTGTGAGAGCTCGATGAAGGACGTGCGTTTCACTCAAAAGGCCGTCAGACGAGCTCTGCTAGCCCTCGATGTCAAGAAGTCGAGTGGGCCGGATGATATCCCCGCGATCGTATTAAAGACGTGCGCTCCCGAGTTGGCTCCCGTCTTAACGCGCTTATTCTCGCTTTCCTACACCACTAGTAAAGTACCGTCTTCGTGGAAGGTAGCCCTAGTACACCCAATTCCAAAAAAGGGTGACCGCAGTGACCCGTCCAACTACAGGCCCATTGCGATAACCTCCCTGCTCTCTAAGGTGATGGAGCGTGTTATAAATACGCAGCTCCTTAGGTACCTCGAGAAGCACCGGTTGATCAGCGATCGTCAGTATGGCTTTCGCCAGGGCCGGTCGGCCGGTGATCTCTTGGTATACCTCACACACCGCTGGGCTGAAGCCATCGAGGGCAACGGGGAGGCTCTGGCAGTCAGCCTGGATATCGCAAAGGCCTTTGACCGGGTCTGGCACAGGGCCCTTCTCGCGAAGCTTCCATCTTACGGTCTTCCCCTGAGGCTATGCAACTGGGTGGCAAACTTTCTGTCTGAGCGGCAGATTAAGGTCGTTGTTGACGGATGCTGCTCAGATATGAAGCCCATTAATGCCGGTGTTCCCCAAGGCTCAGTGCTGTCTCCTACACTATTCATTCTGCATATCAATGACATGCTGCAACAATCACGCAGTATACATTGCTATGCAGATGATAGTACGGTGGACGCACTATACACCTGTCGAGCCAATGCCTCTAGGTCACAAGTGGAGGAAAGTAGAATCAAACTTGTGTCTGAAGTCGAGAACTCTCTGGAGCGGGTCTCGGAATGGGGTCGACTTAACCTTGTCGAGTTTAACCTCACGAAGACACAAGTTTGCGCGTTTACCGCTAAAAAAACCCCATTTGTTATAGCGCCCAAGTTCCAGGGTACCGCGCTCACCGTCGGTGAAAGTGTCGGTATCTTGGGAGTTGACATTACGAGTAAAGTGCAGTACCGGAGTCATTTGGAGCACAAAGCCAAATTGGCGTCCAAAAAGCTTGGTGTCCTCAATAGGGCGAGGCAGTACTTCACTGCGGGGCAACTCCTGACGCTGTACAAAGCCCAGGTCAGACCCCATATGGAGTACTGCTCTCATCTCTGGGCAGGAGCACCAAAATACCAGCTACACCCATTTGACTCCGTTGAAAAGCGCGCAGTCCGAATCGTCAACGACCCAAGATTGACTGACAGGCTAGAACCGCTCAGCTTGCGAAGAGACATAGGCTCGCTCTGCGTGTTCTACCGACTTTACTATGGTGAGTGCTCCGAGGAACTTTTCAAACTAATGCCTACATCACCATTCCATGATTATACCACCAGACGAAGGTTAAAGTTCCACAGGCACCATCTGGACTCGTGGCGGTCCTCCACAGTCCGCTTTGCACGCTCCTTTTTACCACGGACGTGTAGGTTATGGGACAACCTTCCAGCTGAGGCATTCCCAGTGGACTATAACATGGGGTTCTTCAAGAAAGCTGTAAAAAAAGCTCTCCTCCAAAGCCGGCAATGCTCGGGTGGCTCCCCTGGGGTTGCCCGTGTCCAGGCGACGGTGATCGCTTAACACCACGCGGCCCGTCTGCCTTTTTGTTCGGTTTACATATAAAAAAAAAAAAAAAAAAAAAAAAAAAAAAAAAAAAACCCTTCTGTAATAGTCATTTTAAGAATTTATGTTTACTTACATTGTCATTAAAATAATTATTTTATTTAATATAATAAAATTTGTACACCCTAAGGGGTAAATATGGAGTTCTAAATATTTTGTAAAACCTTTTTTCACCCATATTTGTGCAAATAAAATATTTTCATTTCATTTCATAACCACTTATAACTGTGTTGTTTTTTAATCAATATTGAAATGAAATGAAATATTCTTTATTCACTGTACGGTTCATTTACAAACTCTTAGTGAACGTTTTTTTTTTTTGTTCTGTCTGCTCTGGGTGCGCTTAGGCCATGCTGAGCTGAAGAAAAGAGCAGACGGAGAAAAACTTCAGCCCTGTTTTAAAATATGAGGTGTCCAATAATTATTTTAACTATATATTATTAATTCCGACTTTAATTTTTGTTACCCAACGCTAAGTTTTGTCAGTATTTACCACTGCTACATAATGACGGGCAAAATTGAAAATATTTCAATTATACTGAGATGCTTTCTATCACCATGCATACCAGCATAGTTACACAAAATTTCTCAAAATCATATTATTATCATGGTCCACCAATACGCATTTGGTAAACTAGATCTTTCTCCATTTCTAAGGAACACATAAACTACATGTGGGACATTGTCGTAGGTTGAAACAAATAGATATAATAATAATAATCACTCTGTATTTGTGTGTGTCTATCACGATTGCACGCCTTAACCAATTTTAATGAAATTTGATACAAAGATAGAGTTGACCTTGGAAAAAGACATAGTATTATTTCTATCTAGGAAAAATGTACTGTTCCCGTGGACAGATCAGTGTAATTATATAATCTCCAATCACCCGAGCGAAGCCGGGCCGGACCACTAGTTTTGTAAAGAAGCAATATGTCCACCCATAAGATTCCCTATTTTCTTCGGAGGACGAACATCCCATATATCCCACAACGTTCCTCAGACCACTTGACAGATAGAACACATCCGTCATGCTCGTCCCCACGCCCACACGCCGAGCTACGAAACTTTTCATGTGGTAAGCCTATCAGCGCTGTTTTAACTGTTAAAACTCTTTACAAGTATCATAAATCTACACTAATACTAATATATAAAGCTGTAAAGCTTGTTTGTTTAAACTCACTAATCTCAGGAACTACTGGTTCGAATTGAATTTTTTTTTATAGTCAATTTATCGGGGAAGGCTATAGGCTCAATAAATAGCATGATGTTATTTAGCCTTCCCCGATAAATTGACTATTCAAAAAAAATTCAATTCGAACCAGTAATAACTGACTAATACCAAAGTCCACGCGGACGAAGTCGCGGGCGGCCGCTAGAATTCAATATTCTTATTCAGTTACCCTGATTAAATTTTGCTTATCCCATTAAACAAAGTTTTCGATCAGGTAAGTACCACCGCCACACACATTTCTAGCATTAAACCTATTCTATTTTGTTTCGATGGAAGTTCGGTTACTGGCCAAACTAACAGGAAGCGGCCTGTAGACGCGTTATCATCGGAACACAGTAATATAACAGTAAAAACCTTGGATACCTTCGTCAAAGTCTGCTGATGCTCAAAATTAAAAATCTTGCCAGGGGCGCTCAAGACCTGCGATTCTACTAACGGATATACAATACAGTAGTTGACTGCATAATTAATTAAAATACCTTTATAGGCTGTAAAAATCTCATACATTTTATATGAAAAAACACGAATGACGTTACAAGTCGGTATAATCAATCTACTAAATAATTTTATTAACTGATTAAAAATGCAATATAAACATTTACAAAAATAAATTAACATCTTGGCTTCCAATCGCAATTTGGCTGCAACCCTTTTTGCGTCCCACTGTTGGCAACGGGCCTCTCCCCATTACTGGGGAGGTCTGGAACTTACTCCACAACGCTGCTCCAATGCGTTAGTAAGGGTTAAATAAAGGTTAGTAACCAACCCACTGTCGGATGTTTTCAAACCGCCTATAAGGCCTCCGACAAGGTTTAACGACTGCTATCTATCGACAACAACCGGGACCGACGGCTTGAAGTGCCCTCCGAAGCACGGAAACTCGCATGAAATTTTTGCCACTAGCGGTCACCCATCTCACTCCCGACCGCGCCCGTTTGGCTTAGTTGCATAGATCTTTTGCGTTCTACGTTAACCGCCGGGCCATGCGCACTTCTAGTTCGAATCGCAATTTTGTGCAACCTATTTTGTGGTATGCATTCAATTTTTTTTGTACATAGAGCTAACATTCGGTATTATTAGGTGGCTCGGTACAATTCGGATATGGGAGCAGCGATGCTACTTCCCATGCAAAAATAACGTACCATCTTTAATTTTCGTAAAGTTTGCGTCAAACGAGATTTTTTATTTATCTTTAAAAACGTTGTTTTTAAGGCGCATAACATTTTCGTACATCCCGCGTCGAAGACTAATGCTATAAAAGAGACTTCTAATGGCGATAGAAGCAGGGGAAGCTACTCATTTGCCAAATTGTCGGGATTATAGAATTTTTTATCGCCCAACCTTAATGCGTTTTACTGCATCATGATGTCACGACTGACTCATAAACAAAGATTGTTTGATGTCATTCGCATACAGAAACATCTTATCTGTGATAATGTTGTGCATTAACTAGTATACTAGGCTTTGCGCGTGAGTTTGTTTGCAAGTTAAATATTTTTTTCAACCATTTTATGTCCCACTGCTGGGCGCAGGTCTCCTCTAACATATGAGAGGGATTTAGGCCATAGTCCACCACGCTGGCTTAGTGCAGAATGGTGGACATCATACTTTCGAGAAATTATGAGTTTCTCTTGCACGGCGCTGGAAAACATCGTAATCTATTAAATATCACAATATTTTCCCTCACCGTGGAGTAGCGATGAAAATGCGCACATTACAAATTTCTTTTGTCAGAGGTGTGCGCCGAGGATTGAACCCGGCATCTCCCGCGTCGGAGACCGCGGTCCTTACCACTCGGCCATCGCTGCTCATGTCAAGAATAACGTGAATAAATAATAAAAATATTCAAATAATACTTAATTTCTCATCTTGTGAATATCTGACTTATACTAGTGTAGATTTGAATTTCAGCACAATTATAGGTACATTAGTCATAGGAATGCGTATATGTTACTTGCTTATTGTCTTTTAACTGTTAACGTACTAAATGACCTAAATGCTTTTTAAGATAAGAAATACCCATGCACAGTTACTGTTGAAAAGCGTTGCGAATTGATATAAACGATTAAAACAATCGGTCAAAGAGTAGAGCAATTTTGCCTTACTACAAAGTTTTATTTGACTTTTTTTTAAACATAATTTTAGTTCTGCATGATAACCGATTACTGCATTATTATACAAAGATTTGACAGTTGTCGCTATCAATAACCGATTTATACTACAGTCACAGCTCAAACACTCAACTAAGACTAGTTTTGCTGAACTAGATTAGCGAAGGGCGTGTGACTTTTGAATTTAGGACCTGGCGACTCGCAGTTAAATTTTTTTACAAATCTACTATATAATAATAAGTCGGGTTTTCCTTCCTGACGCTATAACTCCAGAACGCACGAACCGATTTCCACGGTTTTGCATTCGTTGGAAAGGTCTCGGGCTGCGTGAGGTTTATAGTAAAGAAAATTCAGGAAAAATTTCATACCAAAGTTCACGCGGACGAAGTCGCGGGCGGCCGCTAGTTTTTAATAAAACCCTAGATTGTTATACGTCGTCGGATAGCTGATGAAACGTAGATATTTTTAAGCACATCTGCGGAACTGGCGCCATATTTTTTTAAGATATCCATTAAAGAATAATATCCATTAAACTTTATAAATTTTTATTAATTTTATTCAGTTTTAATCGTCTACAACGACTTACTTATTCGTTTTACGTATAATATTGGTTATTAAGATGATAAAGCATCTTCTTTTACATGTAAAAATCTAGTAATTGTAATAATAATATTTACACATTTTAAAATATCTAAGCTAACTGCCGAAAATCGGGATTTTTTTGTAAAAAACAATTAGAATTAGAAATGATGTAAACTACACGCACTTAACGGGAATAACAAAATATTTAGGTATTATAATAGATCAGAAATTGTCATGGTATCCTCACATAGAACATGTATCGAACAGAATTGCAAAATTAAATTGGATTTTTCGTACTTTAAGACATGTGGTTCCAAGGAAAGCATCCACTGAACATACTCAAAATAAATTATTAAATGATATTTACACAGCATTGGTGCAATCTGTATTGGGGTACTGCATATCTATTTGGGGGGGTGCTCGCAAAACAAAATTTATTCACTTAGAACGTGCTCAACGTGGGTTAATAAAAAATATGTATTTTAAAAACCGAAGATATCCTACAACATGTCTTTACAAAGAAACACAATTACTATCAGTTCGCAAAATTTATATACTACAGGTTATTTTAAAGAAACATAAGTCAATATTTAATTTTTTCAATCCAAATTACTTACTAAAAAGGAGAAAAGAAATAGTAGCGCAAGTTCCCAAAACACAAACGTTATTTGCCAAAGTACAGTACAGTAAACGCGCAGCTGAACTATATAATAAAATCAATAAACAGATAGGAATATATAGAATGTCCCACTTTGAATGTAAAAATGCAATAAAAAAGTATCTACAGACACTTACTTATGAGGAGACTGAATTACTACTTGAAAAGTCACTCACATGAATCCATACATCATACAGCACACACACACACACACACACACACACACGCACACACACATACACACACACGCACGCGCACACTCTCTCTCACACACACACATACACGCACATTTTTATAATAGTTATTTAAAATTATTTCATAACTTTTGTTTGTGTAACTTGTGGAAGAGCGGAGCCTCCTACTACAGGCGCTCTGAGCTTAAAGGGAGGCTCTAGCCACTTATTTAAGTAAAAATACTTTGTGAAATGAATAAAGAATTATTATTATTATTATTATTATAACATGTATAAATGACAATAATAATCTTAAATTTAGTTTTTTATTAATAAACCTATATTAATCACATTGTTTTTTTATTCAGGCACATGGCCATGTCCGTTTAAGAGTATTATTAACTATTTAAATACTCACTCGTATTAATTTGCGGGCTCCCTTTTAACGCAAGTTACAAAATTATCTAAAAGGAACTGTTGTTAAAAGTAAAATTAAAAGGACCTTTCTGGTATCGGGGGGAAACCTTCAAAAGGTACCCCGTACATTGGGAGAGGATACCGGGTTATGTGGGATTTGACTGCCGCTAAAACCACCTCGGTGGCCTGTCTCTGCACTTTGGGAGGACTTCAGGATCTCCAGTGGAACACACTGGTGTCCTCCACGCGTGGGGCCCGAATGGGCCCATCTTCGGGAGAGCAGATGTGCTCTCCATCACCTTCCGATGCTTACGGCGTCATGTTGCCACGCACACACCGCCGTCCTTCCCGGGGCTGCTGGCTGGGCGGATCGAGCTCCCACTCACACCGTTGCAACCCCGGAAGCCCCCTTGTAGTTGCCTCTTACGATCAGGCAGGGGATGCCGTAGCTCTATTCTTAATCCCAAAGCTACAGGGACTAAACTCAAGAAATATAGTAACTCTATTTCATCTCTGTAATCATTGTTATAATCTTGATGTTAAAGAAAAACACATAAAAAGTTTAAAACTGTATTACCTTAAAAATTTATGAAACAAGTCAAGCTCACATTCAATAAAAGTTCAAACATCAAATCAAATATAACCCAAGACACAGTACTAGACGTAAATTAAATAAATCTATCAAGCATCAAAGGTACCGGTACCAAAGATGAAATTACCAGGCGCATCAGGATCTTCACTGATGAAGTACTCTTTCCATAGTCCCTGGAATTCTTCCCACGAGACGGTGGATTTTCCCTTGGAGAGTTTCGCGAAGCCCTTAACACTAGCTTCTTTGTCGATGCCGAACGATGCCAGAACCGTCGAAAACTCATCAACATCGATTGCACCATCGCCGCTTGAATCTTGTATATCGAAAATGTGTCTGCAGTACATGCTTTGCCATTCGAGGGGAGCGGAAGGATTCTTCGCATAGTCGTCCCACATCGACACCCATTCTTCCAGAGAGACTTTTCCGTCGTTATCCTTATCAGCCTGCTTCTGTAGACTTTCCCAAACCTTCAGCAGTGTCGCATGTGCTGCCTTGAATTGAGCATCATCTGGCTTCCATCCTCTTTTCTTTTGCAGGTACAGGGCGGATGCCTCAAAATCGTTCTTCTCAATGGAGCCATTCTTGTCTTGGTCGAAGAAACCGAAGATGAACGCGATTTTCTTCTTTCTGAATTCAGAAGTCATTGTGAATGTGTGTTGCAATCTTGCGTGCTTGAAATCAATTGTGGATTAATTTGCCCCTTTTATACCTTTTAGCTGTTATCGTGTTTCTACAAATCTGTGTCGTGGTTGTGGTAAATATCGTTTGCTATCTTACAGTATACCTTTATTTATCAAACATTGTTGATGTTAATCTATACTAATATTATAAATGTGAAGTGTGTTTGTTTGTCCGTCTTTCAAGTCGCAACGATGCTATTATTTGGTATGGTTTTTGTGTGTGGAGATAGTAAGGAGGGTGGAGAGTAACGTAGGCTACTTTTTACCCCGATAAAACATCCCCATGGGAAGATCGATGTTTTGTTATTTACTAAATATTTAACAGTTAATTTTGTTAATAAAGTCATAGGCAACTAATAAATTGAATTGAATTTGAAATTCGCGCTGGATAAAGTGTTGTTTTGGTTTAAAATTAATATGGTAAAGGATTAAGACATACGCTTTGATTGATTTTGGTTTTGGTTCGCTTCTTGAATTGGTTTTGTCAACTGTTGTTGTTTTGGCTTCAAATAATAAGTATTTTTAAGGAATAGTTAGTACCTACTTCAGATATTTTATAAGGTTTATAAACATTTTGTATTGTAGTTTTGTTTAATTTTTTTGTGTATTTAGAATTTGCTTTATTCCTTACTTTAAATAGTTTTTAGTTACTAGTAGTTGTTACTATATTATATATATCTAACGTAATTACTTTAGATATATTTTTTTGAAAGTCGATTTTGAGTTGTATTTGTATTTTTTGTTAGCAGTGGTAGTTTGTTAGTTTGTAGTAGTTAATTAGTAGTAGTAGGTAGTTATTTAGTTTTTCTGTATTGTATTTGATTTATAATGCCTCGCAAATGTAAGTCCAGCCTTCAAAGAGTGTCCTCTAAAGCACGGGCGAAGCTATTAGCTCGATCACTTGAATCTCTTGAAGATGTTGAATTAAGGAGGCAAGAACAGGCAGAACGTCAAGCTACTTTAAGAGCCGCGGAAACACCTGCTGAAACTCAGCAAATAATCAATGAACAAGCAAAACGACAAACTGCTTGGGGGCATCCGATGCACCTGAACAAGCACAGGCGTTCGCGTGTGTCCAATGCCTAGAATCTTTACATTCTATCCCCAAATGGAAAGACATACATATAATTTAATATCGTCACAGTAGCGTATTAAAAAAATGCTCTGTTCTGTGTCCCCAGCCGTGATGGCTGGAAACACTGCAAAAGAAAAAATCACACCCTTTTGGAAAACAAATCACACATGTGCTCTCCACGTTAGTATTGCCTGTACACGTAAGCAGGATCGGTGGATCCTGCATCAATCTTCACCAGCACACTTCTATTGAAGTTAGCTTAAAGCTCCAGTTTGTCAGTGTACGTACACTTTATCTGCGGTCAGCGTTACCTCTGGTTCCTCTAAGTATCTTTTAATTGTGGGACTGTCGCTATTTGATAAACAACTCATTGTTAATTCCCTTTGACCACGCGGGCGAAGCCGCGGGTAAAAGCTAGTTAATCATATTAAAGCAGCCTTGTTTTAAGTCTATATTAAGAACATTGCAATGAGTACTGTTCAATGTTCATTAGAAAAGGTTACACGGAAAAGTAACAAAAAAATAAGAGCATTTTTTACTGAAGGTAAAGAATATGAAACTACAATGCACAATTAGTACTTAATTTTTGTAAGTTCTTATTTTAATAAATTGCTGACGGCGTTACAAAATCTAACATAAACCTATCTGCTACATGAGACGTTAAACTAAAGAACCGTTTACACATATTATATTGCAATAGAATATTTTTTTTATTATTACAGAAACTGGGGTATCTGGGGGGGGGGGGGTGAGTAAGTTTTGTCAACGAGCACATCACTTTTATCACTGCCATTGTTTTTCACTGAGATGGCTATTGTTCCCGAGACGAATAATATTATTCCTGAGATAGAAGTCATAAAGAGGTGGGACAGCAGTTGGAATAAAAATTTGAAGTATTTGAGATCCGCTTAATATCTGCTACTATCCATAGTAATCCCACGCTGCAATAGTTAATTCAAGAGTTCAGGTCTTTTAAAGAATGTCTTAAAAACACAATGAGATTATCCTCCTGCGACATCAAGTGTAGTATAACGGGTAAAGGTATAAAACCGTAAAAAGCCACGGACGTGTAGGTTATGGGACAACCTTCCAGCTGAGGCATTCCCAGTGGACTATAACATGGGGTTCTTCAAGAAAGCTGTAAAAAAAGCTCTCCTCCAATGCCGGCAATGCTCGGGTGGCTACCCTGGGGTTGCCCGTGTCCATAGGCGACGGTGATCGCTTAACACCACGCGGACCGTCTGCCTTTTTGATCGGTTTACATAAAAAAAAGGATTCAACTACACCCTAATAACCCCTCTCATTTACATAATAATCAAAATCCTGTGTTCAACATCTATACCCTATACTTTCATAATACAGTTTTGTTTTATGCACCTAGCACAACTTCACACTAACAGAGAATGCCATTAGGCATAAGTCCGCCCATTGTACTTTTATTTTATGAGTGCAATAAAATATAAATAAATAAATAAAAATAAACTGGATTAGTAAAAACTAAAAGAATACTTAAATTTATAATTAAAATATCATAATTATACTATGCTATTGCAAAAATGTATGATAATATTCTATGCTCAAAAATAAACTAACCAAAAATACGTTGAGAAATCAAAAAATAAATGCATGGCTTCTTGGCGACTCATAAAAAATGAAACTTGGACATCTGAAAATGACAAATATATAAATATAATTCAATCAGAGAATAATTCATTGATAACATGTCCTGGTAATATTGCTAATAATTTTAATAAATATTTTATTAACCTGACCAAAAATACCATTTCAAATCACTCATACAATTATTATAAACTTGACATCAACAATAGTTAATTTTTTGTTTACCTTAGTGACAGTAAAGAAATTTTCAAAATAATTATGAATGTAAGAAATACAATCTCAGTGGGTTATGACAACATTCCTACAAATATAATAACAGTAACTTCACATCTAATCTCACCGGCATTGAGTTACCTATATTACAAATCTATCCTTCGTATCAGGGATTTTTCCATCTAATCTAAGTGATTTTTTCACGATTGTTAAGAAAGACATGATGACAAAATATATATGAGTAATTATAGACCAATTGCACTTTTATCATATTCTCAAAAATTTTAGAAAAGCCTAGTAGAAAAGCCGTATGTATAGACGTATAATAAACTTTGTGGAAAAATTTAATATACTAAGTCCATACCAAAATGGTTTCTATAAAAAAAGTCAACATCGCTTGCTGCAGTATTCTATCAAACGTTGATAAAAAGATGAAAACAACAGGCATATTTTACGACATTAGCAAAGCCTTTGACTTTGTTGCGCATAAACTACTATTATGGAAATGTATAAAGTATGGCATTTGATTGGCTGGAAAGTTATCTTACAAATAGACAACAATATGTTGAAATAAAAAACATAAATTCAAATAAAGAGGTAGAGGCTTATAAATCTGATCTCTTGGATATAAACACAGGTGTTCCTCAAGGAAGTATTTTGGGACCTCTCCTCTTTATCCTCTATATTAACGACTTACCAATGATAACGCATCATCAGTGCTTATTATTTGCTGATGATATTGCAGTTATTATAGCAAATAAATCTTTTGTAAATTATAATACGGAAATAAACACCACAGTGAGCAAAATATTAGAATGGCTTACATGCAATAATCTACAAATTAATGCAAATAAATCAAAATATATTCAATTTGGTTGCAGAAGTTGGAAAAATCTTAATATTGAAGTGCAATGTGGAAATGAAAAACTCACAGAAGCAAGTTTTATTACATTTTAAGGATTAATCTTAGACAATAGATGTACTTGGAAAAACCATATCGATTGTGTACTAATATAAATCGGTTCGTTTACCCGCTATGGCAGTCGCCATTAGGTAGTCACCTATCTTAATAAAATTAAAACTATTGACATTACCCTGTATATATATCTACGAAATTTGCGTATTTGTAAAAACTCACATGTATCTATTTGACAAAAAAGAAGAACATATAAATTTGCAGATCTTCTGAAAGATTATGGCTGCCGGTATGTAGAACTAAACAACGATCACGTAACTATGCATAAAAATATATAACAAAGTACCTGAAAACTTTAAAAAATTGACTTTAAATAAATTTAAAAAGCGACTAGATGACTGGCTACTAAGTAAGTGTTTTTATTCTATTAATGAATATACTTGTATGAAATGTTGAAAAATGAACTACTAATGACAATATGTAATATATATAATGATACTATAGTATCCTATTCTATATTAACATTATTCTTCAAAGAATAAAAGACTTAATTGCGTTTCCTGTGAAAGGAAGGTTTTATTTAAACTAAATAGTCACTTTGCCTAGCACATTTATGTTAAATAAAATATTTCCTTACCTGTGAAAGGAAGGAAACAACATTTAAAGCCCTTATTCCAGGATTTATAACTAAAATTATATTATTTGAATTCACAAAATAATCAATGCGTGTCAATAAATGTTTAACGAATGACAGAGTACGTCTGTCAGAGTTATTTTTCCTTTACATCTCCCCCCCTAGGAGGAAACAATTTCATGTCATTATTGCATGTAATTGTTTACTAGCTAATACTGGAGTCAGTTTAGATATGTGAAAGAAATTTGATTCTTCCTTCTTGTATCCAGCATCCACTTCATACATAGAATTTGAAATTTTTCTCATTATTTTGAATGGACCCATCTTCAACTCATCCATTTTTTTTCTATTAAGTCTATTGCCATTTTCAACATAAACCATATCACCCAATTTTAACCGTAATTCTTTTCTATGCTGGTCAAATTTTTTTTTGTTGTAATTGTGAGATTTTATTGTATTCTTAAATGCTAATTTTCTATCCCTTTTTAGATTTTCTTCGGTACATTTTTTTTTCAATTCATGTGGCAAAATATTTACATTTTCGCCTTCTAAAAGATATTTTGGTGCAAACTTAGTGATAGTATGTTCGGTTTCATTATACTTTTCTATACATTTGTGTGCAATAGTTGTCCACGCCGTTTTCTTGTCACTTTCATTTATTTTACATCTGATCCTGTTAACAATAGTTTGATTTAACCTTTCATTAAGACCATTAGAAAACGGTAATAGATTTCCTCCTAAACTTTTAGTAGACGTACTCTGTCATTCGTTAAACATTTATTGACACGCATTGATTATTTTGTGAATTCAAATAATATAATTTTAGTTATAAATCCTGGAATAAGGGCTTTAAATGTTGTTTCCTTCCTTTCACAGGTAAGGAAATATTTTATTTAACATAAATGTGCTAGGCAAAGTGACTATTTAGTTTAAATAAAACCTTCCTTTCACAGGAAACGCAATTAAGTCTTTTATTCTTTGAAGAATAATGTTAATATAGAATAGGATACTATAGTATCATTATAAAACAACATTTAAAGCCCTTATTCCAGGATTTATAACTAAAATTATATTATTTGAATTCACAAAATAATCAATGCGTGTCAATAAATGTTTAACGAATGACAGAGTACGTCTGTCAGAGTTATTTTTCCTTTACATATATTATATTTATAATTTTTGTAATAATTAATTAGACCTATTGACATCTAGAATCTAAATATACTTGTAAACAGTTTTGCACGCCATGACATGACTGATTGTGAGATTCCTAAAAATAATGTTAGCAACCATGTAACAACGTTCAGTCAACTAAGACTAGCTTTGCAGAACTAGCTTAGCGAAGGTAGGGTGGGGTTAACCACTCCCTTAAATTCAATATCAAGCAAGCTCAAATCCTATCTGTGGTTTTTATTCAGTTGAGTTGCTACTCCTGAAGCAGATGCACGCCTTATATAAATCGGTATTATATTAATTCAAAGAAAGGTCTTCGAATGGCGACCAAGTCTCGGCAAAAGCAGCACAGGCCAACCAGGTGGACTAGTGACTTAAAGAAGACAGCGGGAAGCCGCATGATTCTGAGGGTATAGTACTGGATGGACTGGCGAAAGTTAGTGGAGGCCAATGTCCTACAGTGGACCATGAAAGCCTGATGGTTGGATGGATAAATATAGCCGGTACACATATTTTTTATATTTTTTGATGTACACAGTTGAACCACTATATTTTCTCTTCTTTCCACCCTAATTTTAATTCTGTAATACTATAATCTATAAAATACTTGCTAATTTACTGGACGAGATCAGTAAACACCTTTATCAATATTCGAACGTGCAAAAAGGGCTTTTAATTTCGTATTAATGATATCTTAGATTGGTGATATCATTACGATTATCTATCTAATCGTAATTGATCATTGAGGATGTTTTGTTACCTTCTGTTGTAATAAATGACACAATAAAAATAATCTTAAATTTATTTTTTTATTAATAAATCTACATTAATCACATTGTTTTTTTATTCAGGCACATTCCCATGTCCGTTTAAATTATTTTTAACTCTTTAAATATTAATTTTCGGGCTCCCTTCTAACGCAAGTTACAAAATCATCTAAAAGGAACTGCTGTTGTTAAAAGTAAAGTTAAAAGGCCCTACTTGAACCCAATATATCTTGCTTTCACAATTTTTTATCTTCTACCAGCTATAGTAAAGTCAACCAGGGAAATATTGCAAAGAAATTAGGTATCACAAATTATTGCTCGTTAAAGAAAATATGAGTACTCGTATACTCAAGAAATATAGTTTCTGCTCTATAATCATTGTTATAATCTTGATGTTAAAGAAAAACACATAAAAAAAACTGTATTATCTTAAAAAATTATGAAACAAGTCAATCTCACATTCAATAAAAGTTCAAACATCAAATCAAATATAACCCAAACTAGACGTTAATTAAATAAATCTATTAAACATCAAAGGTACCGGTACCAAAGATGAAATTACCAGGCGCCTCAGGATCTTCACTGATGAAGTACTCCTTCCATAGTTCCTGGAATTCTTCCCACGAGACTGTGGATTTGCCCTTGGAGAGTTTCGCGAAGCCCTTAACACTAGCTTCTTTGTCGATGCCGAACGATGCCAGAACCGTTGAAAACTCATCAACATCGATTGCACCATCGCCGCTTGAATCTTGTACATCGAAAATGTGTCTGCAGTAGGATTTACTGCAGACACATTGCCATGCGTTGGCAGCGGAAGGATTCTTCGCATAGTCGTCCCACATCGACACCCATTCTTCCAGAGTCACTTTTCCGTCGTTATCCTTATCGGCGTGCTTCTGTAGACTTTCCCAAACCTTCAGCAGGGTCGCATGTGCTGTCTTGAATTGAGCATCATCTGGCTTCCATCCTCTTTGCTTTTGCAGGTACAGAGCGGATGCCTCAAAATCATTCTTCTCAATGAAGCCGTTCTTGTCTTGGTCAAAGAAACTAAAGATGAACGCGATTTTCTTCTTTCTGAATTCTGAAACCATTGTGAATGTGTGTTGCAATCTTGCGTGTGTGAAATCAATTGTGTATTAATTTGCCCTTTTTATACCTTATAGCTGTTATCGTGTTTCTACAAATAGGTGTCGTGGTCGTCGTAAATATCGTTCGCTATCATGCAGTACACCTTTATTTATCAATCATTTTTTGATGTTTATTACTCATATTAAACCAGCCTTCTTCTAAGTCTATATTAAGAACATTGCAATCAGTACTGTTCAATGTTCATTAGAAATGGTACTCGTAACACGGAAATACTAAAAGAACCAACAAAAAATAAGAGCCATTCTTTTCTCTGAAGGTATAGAAGGTGAAACTATAATGCACAATTTGTTCTTAATTTTTATAAGTTCTTATTTAAAAAATAGCTGACTGTGTTACAAGATCTAACATAAACCTATCAGCTACATGAGACGTTAAACTAAAGAACCGTTTATACATATATTGCAATAGAATATTTTATGTTACTTAACTCCTCTTAGTGGCAAAAACGCCAAAACTTCCCTACTTCCGTTTCCATTTTAACATTTTATAATCATATACACTAAACTACACTCACATAAAGGTCAACAAATATTATTACATACTATTTCATCTCTGTAACGGCTGGAACGATTTCGACGGGACTTTCACTGGTAGGTAGCTGATATATTAATCTACTGATGTAAGAAGGAGTAACTCAGGCTACTTTTATTTTGTCTGTCTGTCTGTCGGTCTGTTTGTTCCGGCTAATCTCTGTAATGGCTAGACCGATTTTGACGGGACTTTCATGACAGGTAGCTGATGTAATAAGGAGTAACTCAAGCTACTTTTATTTTGTCTATCTGTTTGTTTGTTTGTTCCGGCTAATCTCTGAAACGGCTGGACTGATTTCGATGGGACTTTCACTGGTAGGTAGCTGATATATCATTCTACTTATGTAATAAGGAGTAACTCCATCCAGGGAGTGAAGGTGCGACTGATGAAGGTCAGAAGGGACGTATTCCTGTCCGGGGTCACCAGTTTGGCGAAGGGAGATCTACCGCCGGGCAAGGTGGTCATACCTGGGGAGCGGCCGCGCTCCAACTGACTCGTTTCGCAGCTTGTATATATGGTCGGATATTCAGAAAACTTTGATAGCGTGATTCAGGAATACCCGTAGGGCCATCTCTTGATAAGTAGCGGAAGGTCGCTACAAAGTTAAAAAAGTTCGTGTTTCAATTCGATTTAAATTATTCAAAATTTAATTTTTGTGTACTAATCCTCTAATGCAATGCTTCAATTGAAAAATATAAATAATTATTGTCAACATCTCTATAAATAAATTGTTTTACGGCAGACATAGATGCCGAAATCGTACTTTCAGGGACGATCCTTCCAGAACAAACTACTAGCAAATCTATTTAGTAAAAATAAGAATAAATATAATGCATTTCTACTTTATTGCATGTAACATACGAGTAGGTCTATTTCTGATGATGAAGGCTACGCATATACTCAATATTTTAAAGAACATTACAGTGTCAAGAAATGCGCTGCTAGATTGTTTGAACATTAGTTATTATTGACTAGCGGCCGCCCGCAACTTGTCCATGTGGACTTTGGTATGAGTCATAGCATGATTTTATAATAGCCTAAAGCCTTCCTCGATAAATGGACTATGGCAAAGGGAGATCTCCCGCCGGGCGAGGTGGTCATGCCCGGGGAGCGGCCGCGCTCCAACTGACTCAATTCGGAGCTTGTATATATGGTAGGATATTCCGAAAACTTCGATAGCGTGATTCAGGAATACCCGTGGGGCCATCTCTTGATGAGTAGCGGAAGGTCGCTACAGGACTATCCAACACAAAAAGAATTTTTCAGTTTGAACCAGTAGTTCCTGAGATTAGCGCGTTCAAACAAACTTTTCAGCTTCATATATTAGTATAGATATAGATTTCTACTATATGAATGTAACAGGTCCATTTCTGATAATCATGCGTCCTCTTATAGTCAATATATTAAGGAATATTACAGTGACAACTAATACGCTGCTAGATATTTAAACACTTTTAAATTAATTATAAAAAGCGGTTACTTTTATTATTGATAAAATTCGCATGATCATCGGGCCATATCAAAAGTTAATCCAAATGACGCACGTTCAAGATAACATCACTCTTAAATATAATTTTTAAACATTAGTTGCATCACGTTTATTTATCTTATCTTTTATGATACATCGTTTATAGTGGATTAGTGGAATAATAGACGTGCAAGTATGAAAAGTAAATGTATATATGGAACTTTATAATTTTTAACACGCTATATATTAGCTTGACCTGTATGTATGTATGTATGTGTAGCGACCTTCTGATACTACCGATCTCCCTTTGCCAAATATGTATGTAACAGAATCTTTTAACTTCATTTTCACTTAGGTACTTCTAGGAATCTGATTAACTTGAAAATTTGCACAGGGGTCAAGGGCCGATGACAATACAATAATTTCATAACTTTATATTAAAGTTCTAACCAGGATCATCAGAATAAAAAAATATACACGAAGGGCGGCTGATAAGTTCGCGGCCTAAGGTACTTAATGAAACAAATATAAAGTTTTATATTTTTAACACGTCTAAGCGCTGATTAACTTAAAAATTTGCACAGGGGTCAAGGGCTAAAAAGACTAAAAATCCAACTAAAAAATTAAAAATAAATAATGTAGTTTAAAAAACTAAAAAACACGATTTTATAAAAATATGAACTAAAAGGTAAACAATAAGAAGAAAATGTATTTTACAGTATAATACATAGTAAAATATACAGTAAAATAAGAACTTTACTTTAACGTTTAACGTTTACTTTTTACTTTTTAGTTCGTATTTTCATAAAAGCGCGTTTTTTTGTATTTTAAACTACATTATTTATTAAAGTAGATCTCTTAAGCCCATGTCCAAAATACAACATGGCTGCCAATATTAGCAAATGGCTGTGGGACGACATTAACACATGCGGTAGCTGGTAGTACTCTGTAAGAAAGCTAGTTATTGTATACCCCATATTTTAAATCAGGTCTAAAGTTTTTCTCCGTCTGCTCTTTTCTTCAGCCCTGCATTGCCTAAGCGCACCCAGAGCAGGCAGAACAAAAAATAACGTTCACTAAGAGTTTGTAAAGGAACCGCAGTGAATAAAGAATATTTCATTTCATTTCGTCTTTTGATTTTTTTATTTTTGACAAAAATTTAGGAATTTTGGGGCGGCCTAGAGCTTACTCCACCACGCTGCTAAAAGCGGGTTGGTGGAGATGCGGGTTAGTGGCGAACCCGCTATCTGATGTTTTTAAGTCCTCCATCTAGGCTCAACGTCTATCGATAACAACGCTGTCTGTCATTACTTCTCAACCTGTTATAACGTGCATCGTATAAAGAGTAGGTATATTTTCTTTTGATTCTTCCAAGCTTTTCTTTCTCAAAGCTATAACATCCTTAGTAGACTAAGTATGCTATGGCTATAAACCTCTCCGACTATCCGGCGGTTCCTAAATCTTTAGAAAAGAAATATTTACTTTGAACGTTGCGAATCTAAATTATGTATGTGTTTTACGCTACGATATACGTTTCTACGATACTCGGTAAAAGTTTCAGTATACACGCATAATTTATAAATACACATATTTTAATATCTTCAAAAATCCTTCTCTAAGCTTTGCCCAAAGCGTAAATCCTACGCAAATACTTATCCTTTCTTTTCATCCCACCTTCTTTTATCCTTTTGTGACATATAACATATCCCCTTTCTAGTGTTAATCCTGACGTCTTTGTAATGCAAAAAAACCCTAGCATGAATATAGCCTCAGGGAATTAATTTTTCTTGGGATCTACAAGCTTATAGATATGTGGGAATTGTTTGATGTTTGAAAATTAAGTATCAATGATTTCTTTAACCCATTACCCATTTGATTCTTTGCGATCTGCTATGGGTCTTTGCCCATTAGAAAGGCCTGGTAGTGGAGTAAAGTACACTGCTCCAATGCAGGTTGGTGGAGATGCTAGTTAGTGGTCAACGCGCTATCGGATATTTTCAAACCGCCCATAGGGCCTCTGACAAGCTTTAACGACTGGAGTGCTACTTGTAATTGGATAATCGATATCGCGAACTTTCAGCATTTCTGACCCTTTTTTGCCTCTTGGTGGATACATAACTATAAAAACTAAACTTATAGAGAATATGGTGCTATTAATAAAAATTTTCAAACTTTTTAAAATGATAACTCGAAAACACACGATTGTAACAGAAATAAGTAGGATGGTTCTAACTCTTTATACGAAGGTTGACTTATTACACACATTTACACATTCAAATATTATATTTTTACTCTCACAATATTTTCACACAGCATTCGGTCATGATAACGCCTTAGCATTCGTACTTATCCAAACTAGGTACTTCTGTTATACGGTACTACAGACGATCGCGCTAAGAGTAAGGCCCCTACTATTTAACGATAACGATGGGGCCAATGGCTTAACGAGCTCTCCAAGGCACTGAAACACGCATGAAATTAGCCAAAAGAGCAGTCACACATCTCACACCCGACCGCGCCTATTTCGCTTAATTGCGTAGATCGCCTGCGTTCTACGCCAGCCTCTGGGCCAAGCGCGCTTCAACTCTTGTAATCAAAAAATATTGATAATTATAATTTAGGTGCACCACCAACCCGCATTGGAGCAGCGTGGTGGAGTAAGATCCAGCCTCCCCAATTATGGACAGAGACCCTTGCCCAGCGGTGGGACGCAAAAAGGGTTGCTGCCAGCCATAATGTAGGAATCAAAAGCGTGTTAAAATAAATAATGTTGTTTAAAAAACTGAAAAACACGCTTTTGTGAAAATACGAACTAAAAAGTAAAAAAACTAAGAAGAAAATGTATTTTACTCTAAAAAGAAAGCGTGGGGTGCGTGGTGTCAATAGTATCTGAAAAACCACCCCACGCTTTTTTGCAGTAAAATACATTTTCTTTTTATTTTTTAAGATTTTTAGTTCGTATTTTCACAAAAGCGTGTTTTTTAGTTTTTTAAACTACATTATTTATTTTTAATTTTTTATTTGGTTTTTTATTCTCATATTATTGCATTGTTATCGACCCTTGACCCCCGTGCAAATTTTCAAGTTAATCAGACGCTTAGACGTGTTAAAAATATAAAACTTTACCTATATTTATTTCATTAAGTACCTTAGGCCACGAACTTATCAGCCGCCCCTCGTATATATTTTTTTATCCTGATGATCCTTGTTAGGATTTTAATATAAAGTTATGAGATTATTGTATTGTCATCGGCCCTTGACCCCTGTGCAAATTTTCAGGTTAATCAGACTCCTAGAAGTAAGTGAAACTAAAGTTAAAAGATTCCGTTACATACATACATACAGGTCAAGTTAATAAAAGCGTGTTAATAATTTAATGTTTCCATGTCCCTTTCTAGAAATTGTACTGCATGCAAATACAAATCGTTCCGACACTCAATACAAGCAATTTACAGTAAGTTCACAATTTGATTCGGAGTGAAGGTTTAACAGCGTTATAATAACAGTTGATTGTTCCCAAATTGCAACCAACCGCCTCGAGTTTATGGCACAATTTATGGTTTATGGTGGCTGTAATTCAGAAACAAATTGTTTATATTAACTTTGCCGTGTTCCGAGGAAATATTACTAGAAACTTCTTAATATTTTAATAACAGTTACCTACGGTTTCTATTACAAAGTGTAATGAAAGTTCTGAGATGTAATTCGAATCCTTGGTAAATTAGTTTGTGGAAATCTATAAACAAGAAAAGTAATATCAAATGAATGTCAAGAAATAAATGTTATATTTATTGATCTATACACAAAATATACATACTAGTTTTAGTATATACACTGCTAGGGCTTTGCAATATTTAATCCCACGAATTGATGTGAAATAAATAATTCTTAACAATATAACTGTCTACAATCCTTTTTGCATCCCACTGCTGGGCACGGGTCTCTCCCCATAATTGGAGAGGCCTGGAAGTTACTTCACCCTCCACCACGCTGTTCCAACGCGGGTTTGTGAACATGCGGGTAAGTGGCATACCCGCTGTCGTAAAAACCACATAAGTCCTTTGGTAAGGGACTGACGCCTTAACGTGCCCTACAAAACACAAAAACACGCATTAAATATTTTGCCACTAGCGTTTCGCGTAACTGCGTAGATCTTTTTTATTTAAGAGGCCAATAATCAACACGGGAATGTTTAAGAGAATAATGATTAAAGCCTATTAAAGGGAGTTTTGAAAGTATTGTATACTAGCGGCTGCCCGCAACTTCGTCCGCGTGGACGTATGTTTGTTTGTTTGTTTGAACGCGCTAATCTCAGGAAGTACTGGTTCAAATTGAAAAATTATTTTTGTGTTGAATAGTCCATTTTATTGGGGAAGGCTATAGGCTATATAACATCATGCTATGACTAGCGGATGCCCGTGACTTTAGCCTTCCCCAACAAAATAAACTATTCAACTCAAAAAAAATTCAGTTCGAACCAGTAGTTCTTGAGATTAGCGCGTTCAAACAAACAAAATATTTGGTGTACAATTACAGAATCGTAATATTTTTTCTCAAGTTTTATAGTTTGCATTAAACCACTATAAAAAGGTTTTGGCGGGAAGTCTAAAAATACATATTGTGCTCTTGTTTTATTTTTACTTTCTTGGTGTATTTTTGAGTTATATCGGATAAATTTGATGACATTTTATTCGATATAGGTTTATTATAGTGCACGAGTGTTGTGAATTAAAATAACAGTGCGAAAATATGTTTTTTCGGCTTGCCTCCAAAATTCCATTGGTCACGTTCTAGTAAAGAAGCCATCGCTTTACTTGAATGTCTGACTGACTTGACTGACTGATTACTAACGACTTATTGACTTTACCTATTATTACTTACTCGTCCAGTTTCACCGAAACTGACAAAAACGTGATGCAAAAATTATACTTGACGCTGGCAATATGTAGAGTTTGCTTTGCCATAATTGAAGAAGAAAAAAACTACAAAGAATAATGAAACTCTTTTTTAAATTAAAAAGTATGTACTCCATATTGCCTATCACCAGTTACAAAAAAACCCTCGGAGCCTCATTTCGTACCATTAGCCGCCATAAAACGATGGTCGTTACACTCGTTCATCATTAGGTCATTAACAGCATGGCCGCTACATGCAGATTAGATAAAAGTTGATGAGGAAAACTGTGAGGCTTTTATTATAACAATATATTAGAATAAATAAAATTTTAGAGTCTAATAAGCTCAAAAAATAAAAACCTCAAATAACGTTTTCACACACATTTACGATAGATATACTCACAGTAGGATAGATATACGAGTACCTTGTGTCGTGGCTACCATGGACAAATACAAAGACATGAACACAAACATCGAATCCGAGAACAGAAATTGCAACTCATCATTTAAATCTCTGCTTTGCCGGGAATCGAACCCGCCTGAGTTATCTTGAACCTTTGCTGAATTTATCTCTGAAATACAGCAGAGTTTCTTGCCTCAGAAATGCAGCGTTTGGTTGTACTTCCTTATAGAAAAAAATAATCGCAAAAACATTATTTACTGACGATAAATGCTACGTTACTGTGCCTGTTATACTTTAAATTCATATACTTGGCCATAAACAGGTACATGAAAAGTTTAGAGTATGAAAAACAATTTTCCGAACACACATCGGATCCGAGATAGCAGGGAAACCCAAACAATCGACGACTTCGGGCATATATCAAGTGGTTATCTCGAACCAAGGAAAACCATTACCAGCTCTAATATATCACTGTTCGGTGCATGTTTTAATAATATTTGCGAAGCTCAATTGATATAAATAACAGCGGTTTTAATATTTTTGGAACGGGAGTTTCGCTTGTTATAATATTCTCGCAGAAAGTTTTTGTGCAATGTAACATCGCTCTCTAATAAGTACAAGTAGGTATTTCACTGCAACCCTTTTTGCGTCCCACTGCTGGGCATTAGGAAAGACTGGAACTTACACCGTTACACCACCACGCTACTCCAATGCGGGTTGGTGGAATGATTTTTAGTAAAAAGACATTTCTGTTTAACTTTAAAAATCATCACCATCTTCCTGCACAAGTATTTTAACGTCTGACATGAAATGAAATGAAATGAAATGAAAATATTTTATTTGCACAAATATGGGTGAAAAAGGTTTTACAAAATATTTAGAGCTCCATATTTACCCCTTAGGGTGTACAAATTTTATTATATTAAATAAAATAATTATTTTAATTACTTAACATAATGTAAACATAAATTCTTAAAATAACTATTACAGAAGGGTACATAAGAATCGTTAAAGTAGTTCTGCTTGTTACCTTATTTTTTTAGAAGATGTGAAAGACTCCTTTTTTAATAAATACTTTAACGCTATTCGACTTATGTATATGTTCGTATTTACTATTGAGGTATACAATAATGCAAACTCACCTTGACAGTCATCATTAACACGTTTATGAATATTATATAGGTATCATAATAATTAAATTTTAATATATTATTATCTGGTATCAATAAAACCATACTAATATTTTAATGGGAGCATAGAAAAATAAACCTTTCGTCCACTGGGATCCCCTAAAGGTGCCTATTGTAGATGATGTCAACATATCATTTCCATTCGATCTCAAGCAGGCCAGGTGGAAAGGTATTCGAATGGTCAAGTGAATTGGAAGAAATGCCGTATTGGATATAATGGGACTTATACAGTACTGAAGCTCTCGAAACAAAATACTTATCTCCGTAAGGTACTACTATAATACAATGTATGTATTTTGCACCAGCGATTTTAAACAATTTCCGAAAAATGTGGCGCAAATGCACGTGTAGCACATAGGTAAGTAGGTACTTTATTCAAGACATTCGAAATTTTAATGTAACACGTCTACGCATGGCCGAGTGGTATAAAACCGCGGTCTTCGATGCGACCGATCCCGGGTTCAAATTCTCGGCGCGCATCTCTGACAAAGAAATTTGTAATGTGCGCATTTATCGCTGCTCTACATGCTCTTCATCGCCGTGCATGCCTGATAGAAATTCATAACTTCTCGAAAGCATGACGTCCACCATTCCGCACTTGGCCAACGTGATGGACTATGGCCTAAGTCCCTTTCACTTGTGAAAGGAGACCCTATGCTCAACAGACGGACATAAAAAAGGTTGAAAAAAAAAACTGTACAAGACGACATGCCGATCTTTAAGTTTGGTGTTTTGTGGGTGGTAGAGCTATTATGGTTCGCCCGGGGAAGTACCACTGCTGCACCCACTTCTGCCGTGAACCAATTCTGTTGTGTTTCGGTGGAAAGGTGCAGTTGCCGGCCACACTTACATGAGGCGACCACCAGCCTCCGGAGTAGCAGCTCAACTGCATACAACCTCAGACAAGACTTACCTATGCTTGCTTGAGGTTGTGATGTCCATGAGCTGCAGTGACCACTTAACACCACGTAGCCTGCATGCTCGTCTGCTACTTCATTCAAATAAAAAAAAACTTGGTTTGTTCTCATTTGCAGCATCTAATATTTGTGATGTCATCTGCGTTCGAAGGCTGCTACTTCCGCCACTGTATGGTGCCGGGCGCTCTGGTCAGTGTACTTCTGGGTAGCGCCGTGTGCTCAAGAGCTTCAGTGCACTGCTACGGAAGAAGTGCAATGCATTGAAAGATCTTCACAGACTGGCGAGGGCGACAGGATGTCAGGAGAGGTCGTGTTAGGAATGCACGTCGGTAGTTGAATAAAAAACTATGTAGGGGAAAACGCTTATAAAAGTCCTCCACTAAGGAGTGATCATTTTTACTGTGAAACTTATAGGGTCAGTAACTCTACCCGTTTACATACTGAAATTATGTATTTGTGCTTTCTAATTATTTAATTGTTTGTGGTTGTATAAAGAAATGTTAATTAGAAACCTTAAATCTTCATGTTTGTATTGAAAAAGTTTTTGTGAATTAAATGGTGATTTAAATATTCCATTTTGGTTTTTGTTCCCAAAATATTATTACATCATTTTAATATAATAATGATAGGTTTCACTTATAAGTAACCCAAATTAATTCCAAAAAATAGCGTTCACGTGGCGTCAACGTAGTTGACTACGGCCTATGACGCATTAAGGTGGAAGAAACAGAGATCAAAGTTCGTGAAAACTTGTACAGATTGAATTGGACTATTTTAATCACACTTATCGGCTTATCAACAACAAAATTGGATAACATGCCTACACATTCGGCCACGGCTACTAATTACGTCAATCAAAGATATAGATATAGATATAAAGATAATATCAGCCGTTCCTGTATATAATCTTTTATAGACAAAATTTCGAGAATTGACTATGAAACATGGAACTTGAAATTATAATACTGAGCGGTTCAGGAGTATGTTGAAGCTCATTTTTTTCAACCTCTTTATGGTCCACTGCTGGACACAGGTCTCCTCTAACAAGCGAGAGAAAAACATCGTATAAAGCAATTTAATATCACAATATTTTTCTACCACCGTCAGAAGCTCATTAACTACACTTAATTTCAAGTAAGGTCAAATATGACCTGAGTTGTTATGTAGTGCTGATGGTCGCTAGTGGTAGTAAGAATTGTGTGGAACTGCTTTATAGCAAAAGTAAAGATTTTTGTTATCAAGAAATTTAAAAAATGTATAGTATATATGGTTGTAGGACTTTTGTAGTTAGTTAGTTGAGGGGTTTATATGTATCTCCATTAGGCGCGGTCCCAGTCATAGGGGACATGACCCCCCCCCCCCCCCCAAATCCATCAGTCATGCGTAGACGGAAGGCGAAACAAGCCAATTTGGGACACCTCTTCCCCCAAATTTCTTAGTGACCCCCCCCCCCCCAATTTCTTGGCGACCTCCCCCCCCCCAAATTGAAGGCTGCGACCGCGCCTGATGTTCATGGGCTGCAGCAATCGGTTACCACCACGTAGACCGCGTTCGTCTGCTGCTCCATTTATAAAAAAAAAACTTGATAATTAATTAGAAACAACAAATAAGGTATTTCCAGTATTTTCAAGTAGCATTAGTCAACTCAGTCACATCTAGAGCATCAGACATCGTCGAGACGTATTATTTTTAATATCGTACACAATGCCTGTAAGACGGTCCCGTTTCATTCAGCTCGACTAATACGAGACGGGGTCTAGTGCGCGTCTCCATTTCATGCCATGACGTCATATACATTCACCAAAAAAGTGTTGCTAACATAATGTCCCGTCCTGTCCCGTTCGGCAAAGAAGCAAACAGCCAAGGCGAATTTTAGGCACATCGGCAGAATTGGCCAGCGTCTATCAAGCTACCCTTGCGGGAGTCGAGCTTTTTGGTCGCTGGCCAAGGCTGTCGAAGGTAACTTCTGTTGTTCGTCTTTACCATCTTTACGCAAACCGGACGATACTCTGGCTCACACGGCAAAAGGGAAGGCCGATCTCCTGGGTACCTTGTTTGCTTTAAACTCGACTCTGGACGACAGAGGTGCCGCACCGCCGACCATCAGGCAGTGTGAGAGCTCGATGAAGGACGTGCGTTTCACTCAAAAGGCCGTTAGACGAGCTCTGCAAGCCCTCGATGTCAAGAAGTCGAGAAATTAGTACACCCATTTCCGAAAAAGGGTGACCGCAGTGACCCGTCCAATTACAGGCCTATTGCGATAACTTCCCTGCTCTCTAAGGTGATGGAGCGTGTTATAAATACGCAGCTCCTTAGGTACCTCGAGAGACACCGGTTGATCAGCGATCGTCAGTATGGCTTTCGATTAAAGAGGAATGTTACCGTATTTTTTTGATTACTTAATCATCTTAACTTTAAAGAAACTGCCCCGCAGTTTAGCAAATAGAATTAAATTTAGAAATCAAGTAGTGTGAGAGCTCGATGAAGGACATGCGTTTCACTCAAAAGGCCGTCAGACGAGCTCTGCTAGCCCTCGATGTCAAGAAGTCGAGAAATTAGTACACCCATTTCCGAAAAAGGGTGACCGCAGTGACCCGTCCAATTACAGGCCTATTGCGATAACCTCCCTGCTCTCTAAGGTGATGGAGCGTGTTATAAATACGCAGCTCCTTAGGTACCTCGAGAGACACCGGTTGATCAGCGATCGTCAGTATGGCTTTCGATTAAAGAGGAATGTTACCGTTTTTTTTTATTAATTAATCATCTCAACTTTAAAGAAACAGCCCCGCAGTTTAGCAAATAGAATTAAATTTAGAAATCAAGTAGATATTTTTATTGTGTTAGATTGTGACACTTTTAACGTATCATTTGAGGCAGTGAGCAAGGTTCCATCGTACCAATGGGCCTGGTGGGGACTGGGCCCGCATGGTTCATTCGACAACGCATTAACGTTACAAGCAACGATTTATTTAGTTATGTGCACTTTCAGGCCGTTCGTATTGAGGTTTTTCAATCAGCAGCTACGTACCTATGAGCTTAGCATTCAGAAAAACTGCACGATTTTACGTTACGTTTGATGGAAATATATGTTGTTTATTTTAGGACCAGCTGGTTACGTATTTTTATTAAACGTATTTTTGTCTGCTTTGAACTCGATGAACACGATAAACAATGCCTCCTCACCTCCAATCACCTTTTAGGAGTATGTCACGTGGTGTTTAGTTTTCACAGCTGCCCACGGAAACTTACGTCAATTCAAAACACATAATCGCGTTGCTACTACGAAGGCTGCAATCGCCATACTTATCTATGTGAACGGTATATGCACATATATTGTAACTAAATAAAACGAGAATTATTTAATCGAAAAATCTGAAATTGGTACAGTGTAACGAAACTGAACTCGATTATGTTTACGTGGAAACAGCGTTTTGCATTGCGTTTTTTTTTTTCATTGTACGTTACCACTTCTGTAACAAACTGTTAGTTGCTCTTGCATAACCATTATTGCCTGAAAGTTATGACGTATCGTGTGAGGCAGTGAGCAAGGTTCCACTGTACCTGGGCCCGCGCGGTTCAGTCGACAATGCAACAACGTTACAAGCAACGCATTATTTATTTACGTGCACTTGCGGGCCGTTCGTATTGAGGCTTTTCAATCAGCAGCTACGTATGAGCTTTTAAAGCGTATGAGCGTTTCAAAAAATGTTCAGTAACATTTTTGCTTTCAGCTGCGTTTTTTGTTGTATTGTTTTATTTAAGACAAGGTAAAATAATTAACGTATTATTTTCAAGGTCTACAGTTGCTACGAAATGGTAAAAATGTCTATTTTTGGAAACTTTCTTTAAAGTTTATATAATAGGTCCTACAATTCGAGACTTTGAATTTATTCGTAGCTTGTCTAGTGTGTCGAATTATTACGAATTATGTACAATACTAAAAACAACAACGAATATTATCGCCGAAATATTAATTAATATAGAATTTATTTCTAACTTCTTTTTTATTTCGTTACAGTTATAGCCATAGTAGGACTCAGATTATGTAACTAGCTAAATAATTATTTTCCATAGTAGGTAACTGTATTCAAATAAGTAATTAAAAACACCTTTAACCCACGTAATGGTTTTATAACCGTACTGCGCTACGGAAATAACTGCGGGCGTACAAACCTGCTACCAAGTCTACAATAATATTAGTATGTAGTAAATTTATTACGCTAACACGGTACTCAATAGCAACTTTCCTTGTTTAATAATATTAAAAGCGATTCATTATTTTATTAATATAAATTTCTCATATTTTTCACAAAACAATAAAATTATTTCTCTGCCTCTATACCTACAACTACGCTGCTACGTTCGTAGTATTCTCTACATTCTTATATGTATAACGTTGTTAGAAATAATAATAAAAATGCGTTTTTTAAAAAAACGGTTCATTGATCCACAACTAGGAATCGAACTCAGACTCTTGCTCGTTATCACAGCAGATGACCAATTGGGTATTGAGCAAGAATACCTACACATAATACAATTTAAAACATTTTAAGAATAGAAAAGATTAAAAAATCTTGGAACTTATCATTGAGACATAAGAAAGGTAGGTACATTATGTTAATAATATTAATTTCTGCACAAATTTTTGAAAATTGTTTTGCGATCTATTTAGTTTAGTAGATCTATATACTGGCAATCATTCTGAACTTGTCGTAGCATCTATTGAAGGTGCTGTAATTATTTTTTGAGCTTATCAAAGCGCACGAAAGTGCGCCGGCCAAGTTCTAAGCACAGGCCGCGCGCACACCGTGCACTATTTACCCGAACCGCTTCGAGCCACTTTTGACCCCCCTGTATCTTCTTACCTGATTAATAGATCTGGATGAAATTTTACGGACATTTCACTTTACTTTAGGTAAAATCTCGGCAAAAGGTTTTAAGGCCAATAGGGCCACCAGCTTTATTGAACCAAAAAAGGTGTAACAATCACCTACATTTAGACAAATGCAGTGCATTCGAGAACTATTACCTACTATAGTTCCGATGACGCCATTGAAACTCTCAATAATAATTGCCGCAGAACACTTATGAAGCTAAAAACTATGAATGGGTGTAGTGCAGTGGTTTGGAAATGCACTTCGATTCTGATGGCTTTTCGTTCGCTAGCTCCATTTCGACGATAATTGCTGTATAAAGCTTGTTGCTCAGGTGAGCGAGAATTGTGGTTGGGACTGGGTTCCCTAGAATATTGGCTAGTATATCCAAAGCTTTTAATTTTTTATGGTTAATAGAATCAGGCGATACCTTGCGGATCTCTGAAAATGTAAAAACCCTAAAACAAGTCGTCATACCCGATTGCACTTAACTAAAAATCGATTGTGGTAGGTAAATTATAGAATAGGAGATCATTGAATATTTAACAATATTTTTGAATACAAGAAAAATTATAGCAGTCGGTACCCAGTTTAGAAATAGAAAATAGGCTTAGTGAATTCAGAGCGCAGGTATGCGCTGTCTGTAATATAGGTATATTACATTATTATATTATATTTAGACGGCTGACTTTCTAAAATGGGTCCCGTCTGCTGACAATATTCAGGCTTAGGTACTTAAGGTCGTGTGCAGATATTAATTTAAATGGTTTGCAGCGACAATTTAATGTTAATACCACGTAGACTAGATGCACATCTGCTACTCGTTTTGCTTTAAAAAAATTTACTCGTTTGTTGAAATCGGCACTAAAATATCATTTTTAAAAAACGGAACCCTAAAGCTCACAACGTAGGGAGAGAAAATGATGAATTTTAATGCAAGTCCTGTTTAGCTGTGATTACAAATCCATTAGGTACGCGTACATTTCTAGCAATATCTCTTGTGTTTCTTTATTTCACATTGACTTTGCAAGCACATATTATTTATACGACTAAATTTTGAAAGAAAGAATACCATAGAAGACTAGAGCATAGATGATGGATAAAATCGTACCGAAAGATGCGTAATTCTCTATCGTAAGGTTGTAGCGTAAGTATACTTTTTTGGAAAATGTATTATTAAATTACCGTTCTATTTCAAGGCCTTGCTACCCGTTACTAGTAAGACAAGAAGAGTTGCAGAAGCAGATTCGTAGTCATCCCAGTACAACGTCGCGCTCTACGAGATCACTCTTCTAATATGTTTTTAGAGTACCTATTTTTTCTTGTTTTCACGAACCATCTATTACTTACTGACTCAAAACAAAACATATTTCTTTAACAAGTATCTATGCCGTATTTACTAAAATAACATGTTACTATAGTTACTAGCATGTTACTATAGTTACTAGCAGGTAACTATTTTAATCTACTTGTATTTATATTAATCTGCTGATTCTATGGTAATTAATTAATGACTGATGTGATGACACAACCATAGCTAGTAATTATATAGGTAGGTAGGTAGGTAGGTAGGTATCATTTGTTAAGAATGAAAAAAAAACACAAAATTACTTTAAAAATATATTTTATTAATATAATATTTATATTATAATACAGTTCTTAAGTATTTTCAATGCCATACATTCGTTTACAATCAACACATCATTTGAATAAATACAATAAATATGATTTCATTCATTAATTGGATTAATTAAAAACAAGCATTATAAGTTCGATTATTATAATATGGACATTTTATATTTTAAACTAACAACTGTACGTGCTAATCTGCAGACAGAGTTTTTTGATAAAAGCTTTAACAGTATATATCAATTTTATATAGGAACCTATTTTTTTTTTATAAACTTTGATAGCTCTATTTCGATACAAAGTCACTCTGTTAAAAAACGACTTCACCATTTATTATTATAGTTTCTCGTGTGCATAATAAAACTGTTTGATGTTTGAGCTACAAATAAAGTATGACATTATGTATGCCAAACAAGGACGTAAGTACGAATAATCAGAACGAATCATATAGAAGTATTATTATCCTAAAATACTCCACAACCCTGGTACAGTTTTGTTTTTCTGTTCAGTTATTCAATTAATATACAGGTATTTATTCATTTAACCAATGGAATATTGTGTAGTTAACAATAATTACAACTATGCTACAAACACGTATCAAGCCAATATTGTGTATTAGTTTGATTAAGGCTTCTTTTGAATTCTGTGGTTATTTGTCTTTTAGTAAGCAGATGTATAAAAGTTATTTTATGCAGGTTATAATAAAAATTGGCAATAACAAGACTTTTTTTATACACAAACCAACTTATATCATGAATATTTTAGAAAAATAATCTCGAATATATAATAATTTACTATGTTTTAACATCGCTAACGAAAATGTCACAAAATTACGAATTCAGTGACGAAATAATATGTGTGTATCAAAAGCTAGTAAGTATACCAGAAATAAAAGATATTAAATATTTTTATAAGTTTTACAAAACATTTGACTCAAATCATCAACTTTATACATTTCTGTGTAGATAGTATCCAATCATTCGTCATCAATATTTAAACAAATAATTTCTTAATTTCTCAGTGTATTATGTACCACAAGTTAAAATATAACATTTGTTAGCTATCTATAACAGTTTTAAATAAATTTTATTGCTAAATGCAAATTAATTTAAAGGTTTTTTCACGCGGCAACGTCTTTTAGTTAATCTAATGGTTGCAAAAAGGACTGAATTAAGATACGGAAGAGTTTTTATTTAAATTGTACAGTTCTTGTACGTTAATAAGTGCCTATTACAGTATCACGTACGGCGTCTACGATAGAGCAGTAATCTTGCAGGTTTATTTCCTAGGTGTACGTTTAGTTACGTGACTATCCAGTTACGTCAATGAATTTTGTTTTGTCATGATTGTGGAGATGTATGCACGTTTTATATAGAAATATTTTTATTAGAAACAGTTACTATATTTACAATCAGGTTACTAAAGTAACCTGACTAGCCGCTCTAGTGGGACTGACTGCTTAATATCATCTTAGGTAGTAAACAAATAATGTTCACATGCGGACACCCCCACAACCAGAACAAATATTATCAGAACAAACAATAGATTGACTATTACATTATTGATGAGTTTGATGATCGAAACCAATGTGCTATTGTAGTAGTTTTTAATAGAAAAATCAATCAATTAATTTTTGGAAGTTGTTCTATCGTAACGTTGACGTAACATAAAATTAATATTATTACGCTAGGAATCAACTCAGGTCGTCGCGTGCAACAATTGAGATAAATATATCATGTTTAATATATTCTAAAGATGTTCTTTGTCACGAATTCCGTACAGTCATAAATGTTGTGAGGCGTGCACATGTACATTGTTTTAGTATGCACAACCTCGAGAGCGCGAGAATAGTTGAGTGAGTAAAGGAACAATTTTTAAAGGTTTTTGTTATTAACAGAGACATCTATTGGGCCTAGGCATTGGCAATCGAATATTGACATTACGTTAGCTAACATTTTTCATTCTATTCAACAAGCGTTACGAATGTCGAATGGCATGTCTTGTCTGTTTAACTTGTCTAGGCCTACAAAGCCGGTTGGAGTTCGTGATATACGAGTAGAATATGTGTAGTATTGCTTACAGGCCACGCGCGGCATCATCGCAGGTAGACGTCGAGCTGCTTGGCGAGCAGCAGCAGCGTCTTGAGCGCCGGCAGGAAGGAGGCGGCGGCGGCGAAGTCGGCGCCCGTCGCCAGCGCCGTGGTGCCGTGCAGCGCGCCCTCGTAGTCGCCGGCCTGGGCGCCCTGCGCGCACGCGTGCAGCGAGCCCAGCGCGCTCTCCGATAGCTGTAATGTTTAATAGTATATTTCATTACAAGTGCGGAAAGGCTGTCATTGCAAGGAGTTCCGACAAATGTCTACCCGAGCCGAGGCGCAGCCGAAGGTGAGGGTTGACAGTCAGAACTCCTTCCAATGACGGTTCCGCACGTGTACTGAACAACTATTTTTAATACAGTTGCGAAAAAATGAAGCAATCTAATAAAATAATAAAAAGTCGCAAAGAACATTTTTGAAAAATGGCGCCAACCGTAAAAGAATACCTATGTGCAGAGATTTTTTTTTGTTTTTTTTTTACCCATTCTGGTTAGGCAAAGGGAACTATGACCATACAGCCAAGTCTTCAGTAGAATTTTTTTATTGATATGAAATGAAAATGTTAATGAGATGAAATGAAATGAAACCTAACCTAACTCATTGAATCAAACAATTAAATCTGATATTGAAACAAATTAGTAGCTTCTTTTTAGAAATATTTGCATGAATCATAAAAACTTCTAAAACTTCTGGTTGGTTTTTTTCCTTTTTAATAGACATTATTTTGACAGTTGTGAAACAGAACGCACAAGTGCGGAAAAGGTAAAAAAAAAGCACGAGTGTGTAATAGCCCACTTCCCGCACGCTATACGTCCTTGCAATACGTCACTTTTTGAGCAACTGTATTAAAAAATACTTTGTTTGTTACATCAGTTTCAGACTAAATTTGAATTTAGAAGATCATGTACGTAATGGCAAGATTTAACATTTTCTAAAATGCAAAAAAGCGTGCGTGTAGGGACTCATTTTTATTGGTCAATATATATGGCATGGCAGTAACGGATCCAGGGTCATGAGGGCGAGTCGAGTTCCTTTAGATTAGGTCATTAATTTGACAAAACAAAGGTTCTGTCGGTATACAAAAATAAAAACATCGTTATATTAATTTGTATTATCATCACAGTTTTAACCTGAATCGCCTATACCATTACCCCTCCCTCCGCGAAAATCAACAAGTCTATAAAAAAAAATATGACATGCGTTACGAAAATTCAGTCCCGAATTCAGTCCAGAGGACCAATGAAAATGAGCCCTTATACATCAATGTTTTGTTTGCTAACCACCTGTAGTAAACTAAAGGGCTTAATATGAAAGTTACACAACATATAATATTATTAGGCAGCTATCACACTGGTGTTTTAAGAGCGTCCACAACTCTCCGACGTCTGCGCAGCGACAGAAATGCAAAACCGCAACGTTTGCAACATGCGCAACTTTAACTAAGTCATGCTGCGATTAAACGCTCATATGGAATGGATTACCATAATTGTAACACTGCAAAAACCGCGACGTCAACATCGCGTTTGTGCAGCGTCAACCTTGGAGTAACACTAACGCTCGTAAAACGCTGAATGTACCAACGGTCCCGGTTCTTATCAATAGATAGTAATCGTTTAGCATTAACAGAAGCCTCATCAACCCTCATCTCCACGAACTCACACTAGATAACTTGTACCTGACGATAAGACGCATAAAAGCATACAATATGTAATAAGATACCCAATATCTTAAATTGATATATTTCTTACTCTAAATAAAATCAACTTACCCTATATTCACGTAGCATGTCGTATAATATTTCTAATCTCCTCTGAACATCCTCTAGTCTTCGTTTCATGGCCTGTTGAAACATAAAACGATATATTTTTTATTCATATCACAATTTAAGAACTAGTAACACAGTAGCAAAGGGGTTAAAATTGTTACCATACTTTTTTAATACCTTCCTAAAAAGATGAACCATTAAACAAATATAGTATTCAGAGAGTAAGAAATGTCAGTCATTTCTGACGTGACACTTACTGATTCCGACTATTATTATGTCACCAGAGGCCTTAGTGTAAGTGTGCACACGCGAAAACGTTACTATCGCGTTTGCGTTAAGAATTTAATTATCGGCCTTATTTCTTTCAGGTTAGGATCTATCCGTCTAATTTTAACTCTGACGCAGTAGTAACTTTTGCGCGTTTACTAACTCACACTAAGGGCTATGGTTTCAACGAAACGAGCAAGAAATGGACGTAAATGTCTTACTATGACATAGCACACGCATATTTGCCGCCGCCTTTTATTCTCGGCTCAGTACATTGAGCCCAAACGAGAATCTAAAGCCAATCACCACATACTGTTAAGCTATACTAATATATAAAGATGAAGAGTTTGTTTGTTTGAATGCGCTAATCTCAGGAACTACTGGTTCGAATTGAAAAATATTTTTGTGTTGAATATTCTATTTATTGGGGAAGGCTATATAACATCATGCTATGACTAGCGGCCGCCCGCGACTTCATCCGCGTGAACTTTGCTATTAGTCATAGAACGCAAACGATCTATGCAACTAAGCCAAACGGGCGCGGTCGAGTGTGAGATGGGTGACCGTTAGTGGCAAAAAATTTCATGCGCGTTTTGTTATCGATATCGGTCCCGGTTTGTTATCGATAGATAACAGTCGTTAAACGTCGGAGGCCTTATGGGCGGTTTGAAAACATCCGACAGCGGGTTGGCCACTAACTCGCATCTCCACCAACCCGCATCGCGTGGTGGTCAGGAGCATAGTGGTGGAGTAAGCTCAAGGCCTCCTCAATAATGGGTAGAGACTCTTGCCCAGCAGTGGGATGAAAAACTGGTCGCAGCCAATGCGAAATGAATATATATTTTCTTTCTTTTCTGAAAACCTTACCGGGTTATTAGCCCTCGCGGCGCACTCGTTGCGTATGGAGTCGAACACGGTCTGCAACACGGCGTGTTCGTCGGGCACGGGGCCCTTCTGCACCGGCACCGGCTCCGCGGCTGGCGCTGGTGCCGGACTTTCGGCCTGGACAAACCGGGAAGGTGATATCGTTTATAAACTATACAACTATCGATAAGTATAATTTGTAATGTAAGCATTTGAAGTTTTTAAAGATATGTAATTCGTTAAACTGTTATCCTATTCAATCATTCGAATGTTATTAGTCCGCAAAAGAAATTCGATTGTCGATGCCAGCAAACAGACTATCGGATTGGTAGCCCTTTACTGTTATCGTTAAGGATAATATTAAATTATAAGATACCTTCACGATATTCAGGCTAATAAATCAATAAGGTCTTACACACTAGGCATAAAAAAATCAAAATGCGTACCTTACAAAGGAACACGCTTGGAAAGTAGGATAATTTGTTAATTTATTTTTATATATTATGATTTTTATTACCATTTAAACCAATTAAAAAGTATTCAATTGACTTAACTCGTAACATCACAAATCTTTTTCTTATAACAAATGTATGAAAATATCACATTTGACAAAAGTAGGTATCTCAATTGATTGGATAGTCCAAGATTGGATTTCATTAAACTAATTGTTAAAACAGCATTTTAAACCTTATAAATGGCCTTACAAACTCACAGTGTGGTTGCCTCAAAAACTATTAAGTCACTCAAATCATACGAGAAAATAGCCAACCATAACTATGGCTTGTATACACAAAAAATACTAAGTCTAAAAAAGATTCATGTACCTGCTGTGGATATCCAGGCGGCGCTTGCTGTTGGTATCCTTGATACTGGTCCTGATACCCTTGTTGGTACTGCGGGGCGGGGTACTGTTGATGGCCGGCGTACTGCTGCTGGCCGGGGTATTGCTGCTGGCCGGGGTACTGTTGTTGCGGGGGGTATTGCCCCGGGAACTGACCCTGGCCCGGCACTAGGGGTACGTGTTGGGGTGGTTCTACTCCGAACAGAGGGTGGGTTATTGGCGCTTGTTGTACAGGAGCCTCCGGTTTTGGCTGCAAGTAAAACCATGCTTATAAGATTCGATTACAAGATGTGACTTTTGTTACGGCATTTCGATGACACCTCAGTCACAAATAAGTTGCTGTTAATAGCAATGGGCGATTAAACACAAAGAAAAATAAACAAAAACGACTAACTAAACTAAAGTCACTCAATGAGCCCTTTGCAATTGAAGTCATCTCAATACACTGATAGTTATACAACAAATCGTACAAATACGAACCAAAATATAAAAAGAAACAAAACCATCACTCAAAAAGCAATGATAATATAACACCGGATATGTGAGGCATATATTGAGAGGAGCAAAACGCAACAAAATAACAGTGATTCTTCTTCTTGTTCAAGAAGTTTTTTGAATGATCTCAATGAAGATTTCAAATCCTCATATAGTTTTGTAACACACACGGGAACACACCTGGCATGCTAATGTGATCAGGGAAAAAAGACTACAGATACTTTGATGAACAAAATTACTTGATAACTGCGATTCATTTCATGAATTTGAATGGAGTGGAATTTGTCAGAGATCTTGTGATACGTGTTCACTTTTTATTTTTCTTTATGAATGCTTCTCGGTCGTTTTACCATTTTAGCAATTTCAAGAACTTGTATTTGTATCCAGGTTGTGCCCGTTTCGTTAAAACCGGACGATACAATTATAGTCAACGTCAAATCAGTCATCACTGATCAATCAGTTATCCTAAACCTTAAGTATAGTAAGGATATAGGACCTATATCCTATATTATAGGTATAGTTAGGATATAGTTATAAAATACAGATAAAGACATCAGTCGGAGAATACTTCTGGGGTTGAAAGTTTCTTTTTTTGTATTGCTAATCCTGCAAGCTGAAACATTTTCTTTGCTGTAGAAAATTTCTGCCGGTCAATACTGTATTTTTCACTAATAAAAACAATTTTTTTATACTTGGTATATCTAGGGCTGCCATCCGTCCGGAATTCCCCGGATTTGTCCTAGTTTGAAGGGCGTCCGGGGGCCGTCCGGCAGGGTTTTTGAAAAGTGTCCGGGTTACGGGAAAGCCATTTTTTAATAGATAAGCGATAAATTGAAATTAATCTTAATTAAAAATTCATCTACAATAACCCGCATTCAAGAAGGCTCGGCAAAATTAGAAATTAGATTAAAATAGGAATTAAATTTTTACAACGATGTTTTTATTCTTGTTGCGAAAAATAATTTTCCAGATTTCCGGGGAATCAACCATATTATTATGTCGCCCAAACGTCCGGGATTTTTCCCGTGTTTATCCGGCGTCGGCAATTTAGGTGATGGCATCCCTAGGTATATCCAATCTGTGACTTGTAACACGTATATGATGCAATGTGTATCTAGCCCTGCTTCCCGTCACACGTGTACCTCGTGCGTGCGCCGGTGCTCGATAATGTGGCTCCACTGGCGCGTGCCCGCGTGCAGGGCTGACATATCCTCCGTACTTAGCTACACCGTCACAATACATATCAATACGTATATACATAATACGTGATATATAGATAGATAAATAAATAACAAAAATGAATTATTACAAGAGTTAATAAATAACAAAAATAAGTAAATAAATAATTTCGTGAAGAATTCAAAGGGGATACCGTTAGTGGTCCATTTCAACGTGACCCCGTGCTTCGAAAGGCAAATCAGTGGTCGGTCCCGGTTGTTATCGACAGATAACGGTCAGTAAATATTCGAATGCCTTATAGGCGGAGGCTTTTTACATCCGACAGCGGTTTGATTTAAATAACCTTCTATACTAAGCATAAGCGTAAAGCGCCTTATATTTCCGAAAAAATTAACACCATTTATTGCACTTCCTTCTATTTACTTTAAATTAAGAACGAAAACCATTCTACTGTTTCTACGTATCATGGCGTCTATGACGCTATACGTATGTGACGTCACGCCCCAGTAAGCCATAGATAATTTCTATAAACCATTCGATATTATTGTAAGCACAATACAAGGAGCGCCTGCCTTCGTCAGCGTGGCGTCATTGACGTTAAGTTGACAAGGCAGGTAGCATTATTTTACACTTATGAAAATTTTAACATATATTTTTCACCTTAACTACCAATACATCTACTTTTGATGCTGACATCATGCCAATAATTACGAGTACCCTCCACTCTAGCAGGATACTAACAGTTGCAGCGAAGTAAGCAATCTACAACAACCTACGTAAGGTTATATAAAACGATTTAACTCACTTGGTTTATCGGGACTGCCCGACTAGTTTCGGAGCAAGCCGGATATGAAATGAAATGAAATAGTTTGAAATGAAATAGTTTTTAACATCCTGGGTAATAATATACACTTGATTTTTGTCATTGTTCTACGGTCATCAGCTGACCGTCATCCGCTTTGGGTGCGCTAAGGCTTATATGGGCTAGGAGAAAAAAGCGGGCCGGGCCGGGGTAGTCCCGAATTGACACTGTTTTATATAATAACTAACTTTCCGCCAGCGGCTTCGCTCGCATGGATCCGTTTAATGGGTCCCCGTAGGATAAAAAATAGCCTATGTGCTCCGGGCTTCATTGCTATATTAAACTCATAGGTGTTTAACAGTTGCTTCAACCTCGTTGATCCTATTACCCGTTTTCACGTAGGAATGAAGCATTTTCCCGCGGTGTAAAGTAGCCTATGTTACTCAGGGTGAATGTAGCTGTGAAAGAATTTTTAAAATCGGAACAATAGTTTTTAAGTTTTGTTCATTACAAACATACAAAAATACAAATCTTTCCTCTTTATAATATTGGCTGCAGCACTTTTTGCTTTTTTGCAGTGGGATACTGCTGGGCGCGGGTTCTCCCCCTTATTGGGGAGGCCTGGAGCTTACTCCACGCTGCTCCAGTGCGGGTTGGTGGAGATGCGGGTTAGTGGCCAACCGCTGTCGGATGTTTTCAAACCGCCCAAAAGCCTCCGACAAGGTTTAACGACTGTTATCTATCGACAACTACCGGGACCGACGGCTTAACTTGCCCTCGGAAGCACGGAAACGCGCATGAAATTTTTGCTACTAGCGGTCACCCATCTCACACCCGACTGCGCCCATTCGGCTTAGCTGCATAGACCACTTGCGTTCTACGCTAGCCGCTGCGCCATGCGTGCTTTTATAATATTAGTATAGATGAATAAAGACACTCACGAGACCTTTAAGGACAAAGCCTACCTTAGGTTTGGACGTCATCATGGGCGGATCGTTCCAGCCCGGCGGCACGGGCTTCGCCGGCAGCGCCGCCGCCGCGGGCTCCGCCTGGTTGCCATAGTAACCGCCGTTCAGCGCCGGGGTCGCCGGCGCGGGGTTCACCGGGACCGGGTTCAAGGGAACCGGGTTGTTGATGGGTTGGAAGCCGGGGCTCGCCCCGTACTGGTCGGGGAGCGGGCTGTTGTACCCGTAGCTCTGAGGCTGCGATGTTACGGGGTTGTTGAAGTTGTACTGATTGTACAGTGGGGCCGATTGGACCGATGGGTCCACTTTGTATTTTGATCTGCCGGTTATGCCACCTGCAAAAAAGGATAAAGGGTTATTCTTGAATGCTTTGAAATCATATCTAACTGTAATACCAGCTGCCAAAATGGTTTCTGAAACATTTATAAACTAATGATAACGTTTTTAATTTGACGCAAAATAAATATTAAACCTTCAAAATTATAATTGTCTTCGCGCAATCATATTAAAATGGAACAGGCTAGGGAATTGTCAATTATGACCTGCTTTTTAACAAGGATAGAAAGTGTTATTAGGATAAAAATCATGAAGTAATTTATTATTGAATGTAATCTAAAGCCTATATTAAATATTTCTAACAAGATTTAGAACGTTTAGTAGTTTTCAAGTGAAAGAGTAATAAACTTCTACTCATACAATAAAACAGACATTTTCTTGTAGTACTTCATTAGTACAAGGTTTTTCCACAAATATAGAACAAAAATAGTGGAAGACAAAGGAAATAGAATAACACGAAAACTAACAAGTATTTTACCTGACTGTGGACCTACACTGCCCGGCCTAGGCGGTTGCGGAGGTTGCACGGGCTGCGGTTGCAATGGTTGCGGTTGCATCGGCTGCGGTTGCAGCGGTTGCGGCGGCAACTGTGGCTGCGATTGGCTCGGCGGCGCTCCGGGGAACGACGCGGCGGAGGCTCCCCATCCTGAATCGTATGTTGGAGGCACTGGTAACAAAAAAGAGAAAAATAATGCCTTCAAATTTAATGCCACACCAGTATGTCTGTACTGTCTAACTGCGCCGATCTACTAAGGAATATCCAATAGTCGTTATAGGAATAGTGCTTCATATAATAGTGATTCGGGCTGCATCAATTCCTCTAAGTATATGCAAGTATTGACCGAAACTTGTATCGATTTGAAACTGTATTATTGATAAACATGAAAATGTCAACAATTTAATTTGCTAGCTAATTGTATACAGACTTACACCTAAAAAAACTAAACTTTATTTTACGTTTTAAGTGACTGCACTAATATGTAAAATGCCTTTCAATTCTGTTTTTTTTTTTTTTTATTGGCAGACTGCAACCCTTATTGCGCCCCACTGCTAGCCTAGCCTAGCTAGCGGGTCTCTTCTCATCTATTGGGGAGGCCTGGAGCTTACTCCACCACGCTGCTCCAGTGCGGGTTGGTGGCGATGCAGGTTAGTGGCCAACCCGCTGTCGGATGTTTTCAAACCGCCTAAAAGACCTCCGACAATGTTTAATGACTGTTATCTATTGAAAACAAACCTGGACCGATGGCTTAACGTGCCCTCCAAAGCACGAAAACGCACATAAAATTGTTTTGCCAGTAGCAATCACCCATCTCACACCTAACCGCGCCCGGGAGACTTAACTGCATAGATAGATCGCTTGCGTTTTACGCTAGCGCCCAGGACATGCACTTTAATACACAGTTTAAAATCTTACTACACCTGTGATGTTCAAAATATTTTAAATCAAATAAGTATTATTGTTACATTCAGGCATTGTACTTTTTATGACCTATTAAACTCACCGGCACTATACGTGTTGCTGACGTCATTGTGCGCTACAAGATGGCCGCGTTTCTGAGAGTGAGTGCTGATTGTTCTTGATCTAGTGTACTGTTGCTGTTGTTGTTGCTGGTGCTGTTGTTGTTGTTGAGGATGGTGTTGTTGCTACAAATAAAATTAAATAATAAAATAAAACATGTACAAGATCTGTTTACAATAAAATAATAATTCGTACTTAATGTATCTGTGTTACCTAAAAAGCTTTCAATTAGTCATCAGTTACTATATTCACACTAATAAATATATAATGGTATAACGGTAACAGAACGATGACGGTAACGAATTAGTAACTATAGTTACTTGACTGGCAACGCAGGTGTAACTGACTGATTGACACGTTTTTAGGTAACGCACACCGAAACAATGACATGTGTACACGTGCCTATGTACGTACAAACGCTCCTATGAACGATACACTCTTTCAAGTGCGGTAATGCATACGCTATACAAAAGAGTTATAAACGCTTTTATGACCCAAATGTCAAGTACATGTAGCATACCTGTGTTTGCCGCTGGTCCAGCATGCCCAAGGCGCACATGAGGCGGCGGTTGAGCTCCGTGTTGGCGCCCTGCATGGCGGCCAGCGCGCTGCGCAGGCAGCCCTGCGCGGCCAGCCGGCTGGCGTACTCGCTCAGCACGGTCTCTAGCTTGCCGCCGGACTGAAACAGGCATTAACATAATTATTGAACCTAGAAAAACCATCTTCTTTTTAACAAGTTGTCTTTAAAAGGCATTATATCAAATTGTGGGGCGCTCACACAACTGTTTCATGTTGCGAATCCAGATCAAATAAAAAGTAAAGATGTCAACAAAGTTAGGCCAGTTTTGTAAACATATGTATGTGGACCAGTGCTGCGGTTATTGAACTCCATTATTATTAATTATTATTATTCATAACTCCTCTTCACAACATCACAACACAATTGGACATCCTTTATTGTGAATTTTAATACTTTTCACGACTTCTCGATTCGCCGCTAATATTCGACTGGAAAATCAATGATGCAGTTATATGTGTGTGTGTAATGTGTATGTGTATACACGCTTAGGTGCAGTTTTACTATTGATCTCACTTCGTTGTTCACAGAATCCAATCTTTAATTTTTGATCTGTGACTTGCAGCGACGTCATGTTATTCAGAGAAAACACATACACACTCGCAAATGTGAATGTGCTGAACGAATCAACTTTTCGACATATTATTATGACATGAACAACGATGATAAAAATAAAAAGTCATGCAAGTTTCAAATTATGTGTGGAACTGTTTGCATTTGACACAAATGGGACACACACACACATGTAGAAGCCTCATCCGCGTTACCTGCACAGCACGCCCCCTGGCGGCCGCAGCCCTCCTCGTGAGCAGCGCGAGCTCGGCCCTCTCCGCCAGCTCCTGCGCGCTGGAGGCGGGCCTCTGCAGCAGCCGCGCGGCCACCGCGTCGCCCTCCGCCGCGCACACGTAGCACAGCGTGGCCGCCGCGCGGATGGCGGGGTCCGGGTCTGCGGCTAGCTTGTCGCCTAGCATTTCTATGGGAGAAATCATTTTGGACATCAGTTAGCTGTAACACTTACAATCCCTCATCTTCTTTATAACAGAACTAAATATGAACATGCGCAAGTAACTATATCCTCTCGCCTTCAGCTTCATAAGCCCTCACACTACATAAGCCCCCAAAACATATTCACACATGCACACCACACACACAACACACATACTGTTTAACACTATTTTTTTTATATTTATACGTTCATAATTGTAATTAATATACCTAATGAATTTTCATTGATCATCGCAATTGTGCCACAATTATGAGTTTTAGTAATAAATTACAACGAGAAATTAAGCTGCGGGAGGGCACTGGTGTTCTGTAATACAAGATTAACTTTTCCTACGTCAGGCACCAGGTTCTCAATTACCTCTGTTGCCATGTAAAATAGTTTACCTTATTGTGAGAACGAAATAAATGAGTTATTATTATTATACTTTTGGCATTCTACTGCTAAGCAAATCTAACTGATAATTTAGGAGGCTTAGAGCATACTCTACCATGCTACTGCACTATAGTTCATTCGCGTTAAGAAAATAGTGACTCATCACCGACTGCCGGCCAAGCCACGCCCCCTAGCCAATTAAAACGCTAGAAATTAGTAAGGCGAGTTCACAGTGCTCAGTTGAAGTCAGACCTTCGAACTGATCGGTTGTGTATTTTGCGTACTACTTGTTTAAAATTAAATTTGGAAAATGGATATCTCACCTATTAAAAAAAATAAAAGTGGATCAATTATACATAGCGGAGAGAGACGCGTAATTTACAATGTTTATAAGTATTTCAAACAGATTGATTTAAATGAGACTGTGGAGAGCATAGTAATTAAAACTGCAAGTGCATGCGGTGTGTCCGAAAACACTGTTTATAAAATTATAAAAGAACAAAAAGAAACGAATACATTGAAATCACCTGTGAAAAAAAGAGCTCGACTATCCACGGTCGATAAATTAGATGAACTAGACAAATGTGCAATAAGGAGAAAAGTACACTCTATATATTTAAATAACGAGTATCCAACATTGGACAAAATAATAACACTTTGCGAAGCTGATGAAGATATTCCTGTTTTCAAACGTACAACACTTCACAAAATACTGCACGAGCTTGGTTTTGATTTCAATAAACAAGATAGTAGAACATTGTTAGTGGAAAGAGAAGATATTGTTTTATGGAGACGAAAATACTTAAGACAAATAAAAGAATATAGAAACGCTAATAAAACCATTTACTATCTCGACGAAACGTGGGTAAACGCCGGACACGTAAAAACAAAAGTGTGGTTGGATACAACAGTCAAGAAGGGTTTGGATGACGTCATGGAACATGCAGAACAAAATTCATTCGTAATAAATGTAACGGGAGAATCTAGCGATACTGATTAGCGATTTAAGTACTTAGTTTTAAGACAATTTTGTATTTTTTTACTTAGTACTTATTTTATTAAAATATAAAATGTTTAATTTTTTTCTCCATTATGAATACACCCTTACCCTGCAGTTGCACTGATGAGTCACTATTTTCTTAACGCGAATGAACTATAATGCGAATGTATAATGGAGACACCAGCTAGTGATCAGACCATTGCCAGATGTTTTCAAACCATCTCAAAAGTCCTCCCGACTGCCCCTTATCTCAAACTCGATGCACAAAACCAATGCTACAAAATGATAGATTACATATGGTTTTACAACTACCTCATAGTGTGTTTAATAATAAACTTAGTAAAAATTCCACTATCTTTTGGCAACTTAATTTAACCTCTGTATGTAAAGAGCAAGCTTAAGGAAAACAAAATATATATATAGTCCACCAACTATTTGAATCAGAAATGACTTAGCATATGCTTAAGCTTAACGCTTAGCTTTACTTTTTCGTCACTTCATTTTCAACAAATTTTAATGCTTTTATGCTAGACACTCCTTCCAATGAGATTAATATATCGATCGAAATCATCTTACACCTATAAAACTCACCACAGTAATGCGCCGCGGCTTCCCCATCACAATGCGTTACTAGCGCAGCCAACGTGTCCTTCCAGCAGGCCGGCGAGGCGCGCTGGACCATGCTGTCCCACTTGGAGCACAGCAGGCTGCCCGAAACTAATGCTACTGGGTCTGATGCAGAGCGGTTCAGGTGGTACTTCTGCACCTTGTAGAGGAGGTCTTGGCTGCCTGTGGAGGAAGGACTTATTAACAAGGCAAATAATAAAAATATTGACACAGAGTGTAAGAAAATATGTGAACAGTCGAAGGATTGCTGGCAGATAATTTTTATAAACAGCTCTTTTATCTCACGAATGTCTGTCTAGTTGATGTCATCAACGAGCCGTGTGACGGAATGATTATTATGCTGGACTACCAATCGAAGGATCCGGGTCCGATTCCCGGCGAGGCAGTAATTTGAGTGATGATTTTTAATTTCTGTTGTCGGTCTGGGTTATGTTTCTATCTTTGTGTGTGTCCTTGGTACTAATGATACAGGTAATCTTAGTGTGGTGCTATGAGTGTGTTATTTTTTTTATCTGCTGGTAACTACAGTAACCTGACGAGATACTCAAGTGTGACTGTCTGATTGACATGCGTTTACCCCCACAACCATGATAAACCAGCGTTGGTGCGATAGAAGAACTACACTTACTATCGATCTTTCTTTGCTACGTCATCAGTGTTTTAACAGTTACAACTTGCAATCGTGACAAACGAAAAGGTAGGTCAACTCACCCAACGAAGCTATAATAAGGGCATCCGCGATTCTCTTGGAGTCCAGGCACAACTCGACTGCCTCTTCTAGATTGCCGCAGACCAGCGCTCTGCAGATTAGACTGGTGGTATCTGCAAACAAAAAATTAATTTTAAAACACCTTGTAGCTGAATCTATACTTATACAATCTATATATTTTTATTCGTTTAAAAGGTTAAAATAAAGGAGCAGACAGGCATGCAAATGCGTGCTAAGTGATCGTAGCCCAGCTATTTCATATCTCACTTCCACACACTACCATTTATAATTAGACTTTTACCATCGAAATTTAAACGCTTAGCTATATTAATTGACTTAAATTGAAGCGCACGACACAATACAACTGACGATATACTTAGACATTTTAGTTACATACCTTCTCCACTGGGTATGACAATATTAGTGACAGATGGCTCCAAGTCAACCCTCGCTAGTTTCCTCTCGATAAGCGTGTGTGCTTCCTGAAACCAAAAAAATGTTGATGGTCGTTGATCAATCAGGCAAAACCGCATATATGTATATACATACTTCTTTGTTTATTTTTTTTTAAACTAAGAATTGCAAGAGAAATTTAAGACCATTAAATTTACTGAATTTTGGTTGTAAGAGGTATCAAAATTGTTTATCAATCCATGTGTACAATAATGTTGTAACTACAAAAAATCAATAACTTTTAACAAGAAAACAGATACAAAATCCCTAAACTGTGAATTTTACTAATATTATAAAGTTGAAGATTTTGTTTATTTGAAAGCACTAATCTCAGAATCTACTGCTTTGAATTGAATTATACGTTACGGACACCAGCTAGTTGTCAATGAAGACACCATAACAAAAGTTTTAAAATTATAATTGTAATGTGTAAATTGTAAAAATTTATCGATCGAAATATTACGAACCAAATATAAAATATTTCTGTGTGCAATAAGAAAAGAAGTGATCTCGAATCGATAAAAAAGGCGTAATATATACAAAACTTACCGATAGATCTGTACTTGTGTCCGTTGACAATTCAGCTTCTGTCTCTGTTGACTCGCCCTAATTTATTTAGTGGAAAACGAGGGAAAATAGTTAGTCAAAGGGAAAATTAGTTTTCAGAGTTATAGAACATTGGTTTAAAGAGATTGAGAGTGGTCGTATTTGTAAGTTAAAATGTTTTTATATATTTACAAGAGTTAATTTGATACATACAGCAATTAGTCATAAATGTAATTTATGAATGGAAAGATGTTGTCTTTTATAGGATCGTTTAAGGTAAAAACAAAGCCGTTACAGGTCAAACAGAGGAAGATATTATTAGGAATTTTTTGAAAAAAAATACCAAATAGTGTGCTCCAAGGAGGTTCTAGTATTCATATGATGATGTTGTTATACATCACATGTTAAATCTGTCACAAAATTGTAAAGGAAGAAGACAAAGACGTAATAGGTTAAACCAGAAAAAGTTATTACTATGACTTTGCTTAAAAACATAGAACATAGCGTGCACATTAGAGGATCAAGTAATCTAGCAAAATGAATGTGTTCAATCTTACCCGACTGAGGCCGAGTTGTTCGTTGGGACCGTCCCCGGTGACCGCTGAACCCTTGAACTTCGACGGGATATCGTCCTGTTTGAAACCTAAAGGTATGTAAAACTAACTTTTGAAAATAGCACTAATTTAATTTAAAAAATCAATATTGTTTTGTCACGGTACAGTTTGAGTCGCGAGATGATGTCATATATCTTATGTAACAGAAGGGAAAAATCTGTGCGGTGTGTCCAGTCAAAAATTTGCTGCGCCTAAGGCACAACGTACAATTTTTCGCTCGTTTCATTGAAACCGGACGACATGATAATTAATTAAGCAAGTCTCCATAGATATCTGATTAAAGTTACCAGGCCGTGTCTGACCAAAGCAATGGTTTCACATACACACACATATTATTTCATTCCACAAAAACTTCATTCGATCTCAAAAATACAATAACAAAATTAAAATAAAATAATAATAGAACACCAAATTTTAGCCAAAAGTCTCCCATCGTGCCTTCTAGTATCTCAGTGAAGCCCATAGATTAATTAATCATCAATCGAAACAACTCAATGCCATCACTGATAATGGCCAAGTTACAATAGTTACTTTTAACATCGGTGGTCGGCGATTTAATCGCTAAACGCAGCGAATCAGTATCCGAAACGCGCGATTCTGATGCCGCGTCCAAAAACAAAAAATCGGTTGTCTGTAAAGTCGATTTACTGAACTGATAGTTGAACGTGACAACGTCATAAGAAAATACTTGTTGCTATAAACAATTGACAACACATTCACTTTTCACTGCACTTCATACTTGACGAAAACATGTTAATGTATTATTGTATAGCAGCTGTCCACGCGGACGCATCGTTCACTCAAGTAGGAAAGAGACAGATGTCGAACGCTGCCGAACGCGGAGGCCGATTGTGCCTCTTTGTCGCTCGTTCCGCGCTCTCGCTTGCACGCCTCAGAGCGAGATAACGCCGCATGATCATGTTTTTTCGTGCTTGCAGCCGGCTCCATCGAATCATAAGACGTTGTCACGTCAAAACGCGATGCAGCATCGATGCACACGCAAATCGCCGATCGTTTAGTACTAAAAGTGTGGCCTGACTGTAAATGAATCTAAAATGGTAAATAAAAATTTCGTTGGAATCTTTTTGTTCTTGTCTTTGTGTGTCCCTGGCACTAACGACTAAAGCCCCCGCGCTGGCCTGCCTCTGCCCTTGGGGAGGACTCTGGGATCTCCAGTGGAACGCACCGGTGACCTCCACGCGCGGCGCCCCAGAACGGGCCATTCTCGGGTGAGCAGATGCTCTCCTGCACCTTCCAATGCTTACAGCGGCAAGCGGCCACGCCACGCGCACACCGCCGTGCTTCCCGGGGCCGCTGGCTGGACGGGTCGAGCTCCTACTCTCATACATACCGTAGCTCTATTCTTAATCGCGAAGCTACAGAGACTGACAAGGACGATTCTAGTATCCTACACTAGGTTATGAGCATGAATATTACACTGTGAAACATAAATTTAATATCATACCAAACAAAAAATACATACCGAGCAAATTAAGCACTTCGCTCCTGTAGGTGGGTAAGAAGTTGGCGCGCAGGAAGAACCACGTGTAGCGCTCCGTCTGCTCGCCGGCCGCGTCGCCCTTCTGCCGGCAGTACCTGGCGGGTGGACCACCGTCTAACTCCTACATTCTTACTTGGCAACTCTTACATTCTACATGGTAAAATTATATTTAGCAAATGTAACACGCGAATGAACTATTTACCAAGAGGATTTCCATCATATCACTGACTAGGGACATAGCATATATCACAGACCAAAATAAACCACCCACGACCCTATCTTGTCCAAGTCTGTCCGAGAACAATGGCATATTTTTTTAATTTAACCCACCAGACTATAGACAGTTCAGAATTATTTTTAATTTAAACTATTCCAAGATCTTTTCATTAAAATAAAAAAAATATCAATATGGGTTTAATCTATCAAATTTATAAAGTAACATTTACAAAAAAAATCTTCTTTTCGTTCTTTTTTTTATTTTTTATTAAATTTTATAACAGCTAACTTAGCAATATAGTCAGCTATTATTTGTTTATAAAACGCTAATGTGTCAGTAACAGACCAGTGACGTTGATTTTCGGTGCTGTCCTGTTCATATCGTTAAATCATTCAGTCAGTAAGGAAATAAACACATATAGAACTCACTCTGCCAGTCTTTCAGTAGCTCCGGGTTCCTGGCTGAGTGTAAGGCCAATTACAGTATCCAGTTCTGCTGCCTTTTCTACTATCTCGGGTTCACTAACTACCTATAAAAAAATCGGTTATCTGTAAAGTCGGTTTACTGACGATAGTTGAACGTGCCAACGTCATAAGAAAATACTTATTGCTATAAACAATTGACACCACGTTCACATTTCACTGCACTTCATACTTGACAAAACATGTAAATGTATTATTGTATAGCAGCTGTCCACGCGGACGCATCGCTCACTCAAGTAGGAGAGAGACAGATGTCGAACGCTGCCGAACGCGGAGGCCGATTGTGCCTCTTTGTTGCTCGTTCCGCGCTCTCGTTTGCAATTCAAGCCTTAAATGGAACGCCTCAGAGTGAGGTAACGCCGCATGACTCATGTTTTTTCGTGCGTGCAGCCGGCTCCATCGAATTATAAGACGTTATCACGTCAATAAAACATACATTAAACATAAGCACTTATGAAGGATTTAATGAATGAATGAAATAATTATCTGTCAATTAAGTGTTCACTTAAATACTGTAAATAATGCGACGTTTAAACAATGTTTGTAAATCATTTAAAAGCTTACCTGATTAATGTAAACTATTCTCTGAGATCCTTGTTCTTGTGGACATTTGTCAAATGTAACTAGTTTACCGCCGAACTGAAATGTAAAATGTATATTATGTATTGTGCGCATGGCCCGGTGGTTAGTGTAGAACGCAAAAACGATCTATACAACTAAGCCAAACGGGCGCGGTCGGGTCTGAGATGGGTGACCGCTAGTGGCAAAAATTTCATGCGCGTTTCCGTGCTTCGGAGGGCACGTTAAGCCGTCGGTCCCGGTTGTTGTCGATAGATAACAGTCGTAAAACCTTGTCGGAGGCCTTATGGGCGGTTTGAAAACATCCGACAGCGGGTTGGCCACTAACCCGCATCTCCACCAACCCGCATTGGAGCAGCGTGGTGGAGTAAGCTCCAGGCCTCCCAAATAATGGGGAGAGACCCGTGCCCAGCAGTGGGACGCAAAAAAAGGGTTGCAGCCAAAGCCATATTATGTATTGTAGTGACACGTCCACTAGAGAATTTTTGGTTTTCATTGGTTAAAAATAAACATAAAAAGAAGGCTATGATATATATCTTTCAAGTTTTTTAGTTAACACTTCTACAATATTTATATTTTTATACACTATATTATTAAGTTGAATTTCATGGGGCCGTCGAAATTTGTATTAAATATAAATATTTTTTTAATTTAATTTATTTGTAATTCATGCACTTTAAAATGGACGCAACACATTTCTTAAATTTCACGAGAGACTGAGCCCCTTCCCGAACCTCAGGGGTTTGAGTTGAGCCAAATCTCACTAAATCTTTTAACACAGGGAGAAAGGGTTTAGAAAATCTTTCATTAAAATTTCTAATCCCTGAAGCTTCGGGGTTAGGGATAGAGCTACAGTATCCCCTGCCTGATCGAGGCGACTAAAAGGGGTTTCCGGGGTTGAGGACGGTGAGAGTGGGAGCTTGACCAGTCCAGCCAGCAGCCCCGGGAAGGACAGTGGTGTGTGCGTGGCCGCATGCTGCCGTAAACACCTAAAGGTGCAGGAGAGCACATCTGCTCTCCCGAAGATGGGCCCGTTCTGGGGCGCCGCGCGTGGAGGATACCGGTGCATTCCTATGGAGATTCCGGAGTCCTCCCAAGCGCAGAGGCAGGCCATCGAGGACGTTTTGTGCGCTCAAATCCCACATAACCCGGTAACCTCTCCCAAGGGTACCTTTTGAAGGTTTCCCCCGAAACCAAAAAAATGGGGGTTTGAGTTGAGCCAAATCTCACTAAATCTTAACACAGGTAGAAGGGGTTTAGAAAATCTCTCATTAAAATTTCTAATCTAGGTAGGTAATTAAAATGTGTAATTATATGGATTATGTATACTGACAGCGAAGCTGGCGGCGCGGGGCCGCGCCAGCCACTTGGGCGGGCGGGCGGGCTGCGCGGCGGCGCTGGGCGGCGGGGCGGCGCGCGCCACGGCCGGCAGGGCGGCGAACGAGTCCGCGCCGCCGAACGAGTCCATTATGTTGCTCTGGTTCTGCGCGTTTTGCTGGAACGGAACGCTGTATTCACTTTACATATTAGGGCCCGCCACGTACACTCGGAATTCCGTTTCGAAATTATAATTCGAAATATCGATTCGGAATTCCGAACGCAGTAAATCAATAAATCATTTTTTCCTTCATGTTTTTTCGGATTCGGAATTCCGTATGGCGACCTTTGCATCCGGAATTCCGTACAGAAAAAAACCTTGATTATCTTACCCTTTTTACATAATATTGACTCGTTAACATTCTATACTTAAATTGCAACTAAAAATCATAATCTATGTTTACTGAAAAAAAAATTTTAACTCAATAATTGCACCCTTCAACGGAGCCTCGTTATTCAGAGTTGAAATAAACGTATCTGTGTGATTGATTTACGAAATTCCGAATCGATTTTTCGATTGTTGAAATTCCGTTTCGGAATCTCGACTGTATGTGAGCAGCCTTAAATAACTAATTCCATGCTACCTGCACTGAACGCTGGTAAGCCTGGCCTGCACTATACATTAACTAACAACATTTACTTATAACTTCAGACCAATCACAACCCAAGAAGGTTTTTGCAGCAATATGTACGCCACGTTTGCACCACGACAAATCAAATAACCATGAAACCTGGTGTCTGGCCTCTACATCTCCTCACTGTATGTACTCACAATTTCAGATCTAAACATTAGAATGCATGCGCTTACGAAGCTACAATGAGCTGCCAGGGCCTGATCTCAATGAATTTATAGCTACTTCAGTATCGGTATCAGTATCTACACACAACTTTAGACCGAGACTAAGTCGCTAGCCCTAGTTCATCCTCTCCATCACTTTACTAACCAACAATATACTCACAACTTCAGGGCGCGAACCACCCAGCAGAGTGTGTACGGCGACATGCTGGTCGAAGGAGGCCGCCGCGAGAAGGCCTGGCACCCGCGGGGACCACGATACGTCGAACACCCACGAGGTCTGGTCCCGGGCCTCCGCGATCACTTCGCCGCCCTAAAATTTTTTGTTTCACTTCATTTTCAAATAAATAATTAAAATTCACAAAATGGACATGAGAGAGAGCTAGTAGCTGGTATGGTAGGTATGATAGTAACTAGGATAACCATACAAGTACATTAGGACCCGTGTGGCAGAAATTGACATGATGAGATTCAGATTATGTTCTCAGTGTGGGTGCTTTTGTTCATGTCTTTGTGTGTGGCCATGGCACCCACGACACAGGGTATATCTTCTCTACTGTGGGGCCATGAGTGTGAATCGTTATTTATTTATTTACATACTACAAGATTTGAAACTCTTTTTTTTTTTCAAGGAAAATGTGGTAAACCTTGAAACTTTCTAATAGGAAAAAAAATTTATTTGAAATAAAAAATTCAACTAAAACATACGAGTTTATTTGTCACAATGATCTCATCTGTGAAAAACAATACAAGCATTAAAACATTTTTTTATTTTATTTATCAAACTAGCGCGCGGCCGCCCGCGACTTCGTCCATGTCGACTTTTGTTTTAAAAAAAAATCTAAAATAAAAGTAACCTAAGCTACTCTTTACTATATCAGCTACCTGCCAGTGAAAGTTCCGTCAAATCGGTCTAGCAGTTTCAGAGATTGGCCGGAACAAACAGACAGACAGACAAAAATTGAATTTTGGTATATGTGCTGTATACATGCATGTAGTAAAAAGCGGTTATTTTAATATTACAAACACTCAATTTTATTTATTTGTATAGATATATAGATTATAGATGAACATGGAGACCTGACTATTAACAGAACAACACAGTGCATTTGAAAACGAACAGTTCGATAACTTTAAGTTAAGAAAATAAAGCAACTGGCTCACCAATTTGGCATTATTGGGATTCCAGCATAGAACCTTGCCGTCCTTCCCGGCAGACAGCAGCAAGTCGGGGTCGTGCCGCGACCAGGATAAGGATAGGACTCCCTTCTGGTGACCCTCCAGGGTCTCTAACGGCGATGCAGCTAACCTTAACGACAAGAACATTCAATTCGGAGTTTGTAGATCTCAGCTGATCAACTGGGGTGGCACACCTGTGCACCTATTTCTTTTGAAGTAATTATATTATTTTACCGTCACAATATCAGATAAACTTCCAGGAGTAAAATGAAAGTAAAAAACCTCGAGTAAAATGTCAGATTTTCAGAAATAGTACATACATATTTGCTATTAGAATATATAATAAATTACCCATAGGTATAAAACAGTTATCAAATACTAAATTTAAAAAACAATTAAAACATTGGCTTATAAAAAAAGCATATTACAATATAAACGAATTTTTTGAAGATAAGACATCGTAATACGTGCAATAAAAATAGTTTGGGGAGCTTCCGCGTAAAATACATTATAAAATAAGTGTAACTCTAAACAATGCCTGAGAGTTTTTTTTCCGCCGGCTTTTTTTCTCTCATTGACCCAGCGGTGGGTAGGCATTAAAAGCCGATGATCCGTTAAGATTATTCTTATCGGATCTTAAAACAAAATATTTTTTAGTTAATTTTAATTAATAATATTGTATGTCAGAACATGGTAGACTGTTTAAAACTCCAATTATAATTTTAAACATCTTATTTTATGTGTGTAAACAGTCAACAATAAAGTATTTTCATTTCATTTCATTTCATTTCAGGACCTTTAAACACGATTGTGCTAACCTAATCAACAGCTCCAACTTTGTGGATTGTGTATTGTGGGGAGGAGAGCGAGACAACACACCACCTCCTTTTAAATTGTGGTGCGCTAAATCACAAACGTAGCATTTATCTAGCTAGGGAGGCACGTACTGCCGCCAGATGAAGCCAAACAAATACTGTCAGTAAAATCCTAGCCTTTTTCAATGCTATTGGCTTGGATGTTCTGTAACCTGGCTACGGCCACAATCAATCTACATAGGTTGAAGTGCCCTGGGCTGATACAGCCTGAGCCTTATTAATCAAATAAAAAAAACCTAATCAACAACAGTCATTTTAAAGAAGGTAAAACTTGCAATGATTCTGTATATAGAATCTGTATGTACTCGTATATCTGCCGTTGAATATTTGATGAAGCAAGTATTCAGTAACATTGGAAACATGTAGTAGCCAGCCAGACTTACATTCTTACACCATTCTATACACAGATGTATTCTAGTGTATTAAAAAATCGTTTTCTATATTTGACTGTAAAACATACCTCAGATCCCACAGCTGGACAACTGGTACTTGATCGTCTTCAGAAGCAATACAAAGTTGAGTTGCTACTGAGGGGTGCCATGCCAGAGACCTCCATCGCGTTCTGGACTGGGAATCACTGCAGACCAAACGAAATTAATGACTAAATGGTTACTTGAATAACTTGAATACAGTTTAAAATGTTTTGGACACTCGAAAATCTATTTACCTTAATTTCATAATAGGTTCATTTTTTCTTAAATCCCAAACAACACATCTATTTGTGAATGTAGATCCTAGTATGTGTTGAACCTGCAAATTAAAATGTGTTATGTTACCTATATTTGATCTTAGCATCATAAATAAAATAAATGCTCAACTAATATTATCATATAATATTATTCTCATGCGCTCATATAATATTATTATTATCAATAGGAAAAATAAACTTTGAATTTGGATGAATAAGGATATTTTTAGTAATAAACAGTTTCTTTTGATTAGGTATCAATTTTATGAACTTATTGGACTTTTTACAAGCTAAATGATTTTAACTAAATCAAATTTCAGTTAGACTAAGAAGTTCTTCCTAAGCTAACCTATTCAAATACATACAAAAAAATTGAACCCCAAATTAGGTAGATATTTAAGTCATACAAACCTGCTGATTCCACGCCAAGCCTTGTACATGGTCATGTGGCTGGCTGCGCTTGCCGGGCGCCATAGGCTGGCTTGTGTTGTTGAGGTCCCATATAAATATCTCACTCTCTGATGCTCCTGATGCTAGGAGGTTCCTTTGGTATGGGTTTATGTCTAGCGCTGATACATTGCCTATCAAAAACACAAATGGTAATTGATATGTCCTAGGACCCTCTAGGTAGCCTAAATACTTATTTTTATCAGGATTTGTAAGAAAACGCATGCGGACACTTCAACGATTTAATACGGAAGAGAGATATTTATCTACCTACATATTTACATCATAACCATGTGAACTACCCGTATATCACAGTAATGTTAATTGATGAAGAACACCTCAACAACAAAACTAAAAATTTAAAAAAGGATATAACAAAATATTTGTTCCCCAATCTAAGTATGGGACATGCACAGAGAAAATACTGGGTTTATATTAAATTAAAAAAACTGAGTATTCAGTAATGTTGCACTGAAGTTCATATATTCAATTTGTCCAGATTATTAAGTAGGCAAAATGTATATAATTCACTTTCAAGATAGAAAATACATATTTTGCTATAGTGGATACTCAAAAAGATAAATTTTGTTAAGTGGTAGGTAAGGATTTAAATGCACCTGGAAAAGTAAATTAAAATTTAGATTAATATCAGAATTAATGTTTATGAATAAATTTTAGTATACACTTAACACTATATCAACATTAATTAAACATAAAACACATTTTGACCCATCAGTAAAGCTACAATAGTAGATAACCATTCTTATCAATGCATGGTTACTAAAGTGGACAACAACAATAATACAAAAACTCGATTATTTACTCCGTCCATTTTAATTAAAATCTTCTTTACTGTGTATCTCAGAATGTGACAAACTGCTTTCTACCCATACACATTGTAATTTCTTCTAATCATATCTATTATTACTGTCTGCATTTACAGTCTCTAACAGTTGACAATTAAAACAATATCTCATTACTGACCTAAATTATAAATTGACTACTACATTCTCATAACTACTATACTGTAAACATCACTGACACACTACTATAATTAAGTCGTAAAATCAGCAGTTTTCTGTTATTAATAATGAGTTTATTGAATTACAAATTATGCAACATATGCCATATACTAAGTAATATGATTAAAATAATAAGCCAACATAGCAGAATGGTAATCATTGTGTATATTTTATGTGGTTCCAACACTTGAGCAAACAGAATTATGAACATATTTGCTTCCATCAGAAGCCAATATATATCGAGTAACCTGTAATTTTTGTATGTCAATAGATGGTTGATTTTATAAATATCAATTACATGATTTTATCAAAAGTAATAATTAAGTTATCATAAATTCTGTGCACCAATATCTTTCCAGTAAAACATAACTAATTGGTTTATCAGCAAAAATGGTTGCAGCAGTAGTACTTCCCAAATTCAACCAAGAAAGTTCTCATAAAAGACCTCGTCACGAACATCATAAAGTCACCTTGTCTTTAGTTAATAACAACAGGCATCTACATTCAGTTAAGATAATAATTTCACATTCGACTAACACTATTGTACATTTTAATTAAACTTGAATTAATTAAGAACTCATGATTGATGGTTGAAACATGGATGACTGTATGGATGATGATAAGACAGAAATTTTGTCAGGTTTTCAATATCATTGTGTGGCACATTAGTGTCATGTCACACAGCAGAGCCCTGGGTGTGATTCCTGGCAAAGCCAAAACTGCATTCTCACAAATAGAATATGAACATACCACTGTGCTTGGTGCTGTTTCCAATCAGCGCATCACTTTCATTTTTAAGCAATTTGTCAGCACTGTAAAACTCAAGTAGGCCTCCATCACAGCCTCCCACTATGATACCCGCACTGGACCATACTAATTTCTGAAATCTGCAATTAAAATAACATTATTTCAGTACAATATTTTCACAGAAATTATTAGATATCTTTACTTTTCAGTCCTGCAATGATTTACTAATTTTCAAAAACTGTATCTAAACCAACTGAAAAATCACTGAGAATTATTTATGAATTCAGTAATATATCTCTACTAATATTATAAATTTGAAAGTAACTCTGTCTGTCTGCTTTCCTGTTTAAACTACTGAACCAATTTTAATGAAATTTGGAACACAGATAGAGTGGACCTTCGGAAAGGACATAGGATGGTTTTTGTCCTACGGCAACCTAGTATCATTATAAAAAGGAAGGTGTGTTACAGTACAAATCAAGCATAAGATAAAATTAAAATGTTTGTATTCATAATTCTGTAATTTCTTCAATCAAATTTATACATTAGATTTATCTACGACTTTTTGGCATCAAATTCCCTATTAATAGTAATCATTAAAATCTAATTGGAACTGATACTATACAAAGTTATAATGACATCATTACTATTAGGTATGTGTAGAATAAGTTTTTAATCATGTAATTTTGCTACTCACTTCTGCTGAGTTTGCAGACTAGACTTGAGCTCTAGATCGAGTCCCGGGTCATCAAAGTTCAGCGCATACAGCTCGAGTTGCGAGCTGGAGCTGAACGATGCGTCGACCTGCTGAGCCGCCGAGCCGGCCGCCAGCATCGGCGGGTGCAGCTCCGCCGGCGACCAGCACACGTTCACAGTCCTCTTCAACTCTTTCACCTTCATCTTAATGCGCCAATCTCACTACAACACCAGCCAAACACAAAACTATTATCGCCGAAAACTGGCTAATATTTACCGAATTATGTCACAACTTTATAAACGTTTTTCACTTGTCTAAGTAAATTATACAAAGGCTTTACAGTACAACATTTGAAAGGAAAAATCCTGAACATGAATTTTTGATTGAAATTCAATGGAATTACACAAAAATATTCAATATTTACCATAAAAACACCGAGTTGGCACTTCCAACGTGGCTGACGTAAATATTCAATTTGACAGATGACGTACGTACGTTCCTATGACTATTTGACGTAGCGCACAGATAACAACAAAACACAACTTGTCAACCATAAGAATCATCGATATAATAAGTAGGTAGATTCACAGTCGCCGCATAAAAGTGGCACCGGCAAAAGAAGGCATAACGGCAGCGATATGCCTTCTTTCGCTTTCATTTGCTAAACCGCCACGGACGTGTCGCACGTCTGATGCGCTAGAGAACAAAGTCAGTAATGGAGTCGCCATTTGTCTTTTTATTTAAAAAAGGCGTATTGTTATTTTAGTTTTCCGAAAAATGAAATTCAAAAAGAAAAGTGGAAGTGTCTTAAAACCCACGGCGGACATAATAAATTTCATTCATATACTCCGCAGATTTCATATGTCCTAATTGAAATGATTCGTTGGTGGGAGAAGCGTATAAATAATAGCGGCCAAACGCGACTTCAGTCGCGTGGACTTTAGTTTTAGATTTTCCAAAAATAAAAGTAGCCTAAGTTACACCTTATTACATCAGCTACCTGCCACAGAAAATCCCGTCAATATTGGTCCAGCCGTTTCAGAGATTAGTGGGAACAAACAGACAGATAGACGGGAATCAGACAGACAAAGATTGTAAAAAAATATATTTTGGTATATGTAGTGTATAAACATTCATATGCATGTAGTAAAAGGCGGTTATTTTAATATTACAAACAGACACTCCAATTTTATTTACATATTTGTATAGATGTAAAATGTGAATATTGTAAAAACTGTTTGCTAGCGAAACAAAAACTACGGTTCCATATATTGATAGATATTAAAGATTAAGGTGGATTATGTTATGCATCAGAAGATGTGTATTTAATATATGAAAAAAGAGAATATGTTGTTAGGAAATTTCTACGCACTGGTGAATGTATAAAAAAATGTGCATTTCATTTTAAAAAATGTATTTGGAGATATAATTGAACACTGTCAAGGAACAAACTTTGGCCATAAGATCGAGCTGTTAAAGGCTGTTATTGAAAAATATATTGACATACATTACGTCCTTATTATGCCGGGAAACTAAAAACCGCTGAAATCAAACGCAGATTGAAAAGGCAATTATTTAATATATTTTTGTATCCATCCATCCATCCATCCATCAGCCTTTTATAGTCCACTGCTGGACATAGGCCTCCCCTAACGTTCGCCACTCCTCCCGGTCCTGGGCCTTCTGAATCCAGCGGCTACCCGCTGTCTTCTTCAGGTCATCAGTCCACCTGGTTGGAGGGCGGCCTGTACTCCTTTTGCCGAGACGTGGTCGCCATTCGAGAACCTTTCTTCCCCATCGGTTGTCGGTTCTTCTAACTATATGGCCTGCCCATTGCCACTTCAGCTTGCAAATTTTGAGAGCTATGTCGGTAACTTTCGTTCGTCTACGGATTTCATCGTTACGAATTCTATCGCGTAGAGAAATACCAAGCATAGCCCTCTCCATCGCGCGCTGAGCGACCTTGAGCTTATGGAAAAGGCCAACTGTAAAAGACCACGTCTCAGCGCCGTAGGTCATCACTGGCAACACACACTGCTCGAAAACTTTCGACTTCAGGCACTGAGGTATTCTGGACGAGAAGACACTTTGTAATTTCCCATTGCAGCGTATTTTGTATCAAGGTACCTAAATCTTTGCTGGGAATAGAAACCGGGACCCTAACACACACATGCGTATTATGATCACTGTGTTCATTTCATAAAATATAATGTTTATAGATTCTAAAAATTTTCTGTTGTCTGCTCGCATTAGAATTTTAAATAAATAAAAAAGAAACTCCACTCCACTGTCTATGTTCCAAGTGGTGTAAATATGGCGGTAAATTAATCTTGTAAACGAATTTGTGCTTTATTGTAATGCTTTTGGTTTCATTTCTCAATAAACTCCTATTTCGTAAGTCTAAAGTCGTAAAATTTTATTGCCGTATTATAAACATCGAACCAGAAGGTGATAAGTAACAATTTAACATGGACTTATAGTCTTACTTATGTTAGTACCATAAGGTTTAAAATAGATAAAAAGTAAGATACCTTAAAATATTTTTTTGTTTAGAATACTTGTAAACATCTATAATAAGTACGTTTTTACGCGGGGCCACCTTTTGACTCAAGTTTGTATGGGAACCTTGCATCTACCTACTTATTATATCGATGATAAGAATAAATAATACTACGTCAACCATGTCAACCTTCATAGCACAGATAAAATTTAATTTAATTTGTTTAAACTTTTTGAAACTTTTTTTATAATGCTTTAAAAATTAATTTGCTAGAAGAAAAAAACCTTCTATCAGAAAAGTCAATTTATTTGTCAACATAAGATTTCAAATCATTAAAATTTTGTTTAAAAATCAGTTATAAGATTTACACGAAGGTAAGATTGTTTAATTTTTTTCATATCCAGCATTATGGATTGATGGAAGATTGTTTCATTTTCATAACATTTTAAAAATTCTGGTAAATTAAAGTAGCAATCACTATAACTGAATACCTGACTAACTGATTACTGACGACTTACTGACTTTATCTCTCGTCCAGTTTCAATGAAACGCAAAAAAGTGATGCAAAAGTTATAATTGAAGCTGGCAATATGCAGATGCACACAGTTTGCGATGCCATATTTGAAAAAAAAACCCCAACTTATATAAAATTGCCGCCAAAATAAAATTACAATTAGGTACGCAAAACCAAAAGCATTAAACATTTAAGCAATTGTTTGTTGATAATAGGTGCATGGAAGACATTTTTGTGCCTGTATTCCCGGGGAGACACTTTGTCTCTCTGGTTAAAAAATCGTAGTTATAGTAACAACAACGGGAGCTAAGTCCTGCTTGATCAATAATTTAATAAGTGTAGCTCATACATGTAAATAATATGATTACATCATAAACATACTTACTCAGTGAAGTAAATATAACTTCGATTAACGACTAACGATTTACCTATATTGGCAAGCATCGTTCGTTTGTCATTACATTATTCATTATTACTTTAAAAATTAAATGTTTGCCGGAAAGTAAGTACCTTATGACCTTTTGACCTGTTAGTAAAACCCAATGAGTCAGCATTGTCAACTATCATCAGGTTACTCTACATTGCCGTATTGTTATCATTCGATGGTAGTTCAGAGCCGTGATAATGTATTATAGTCTTATCATTAATTTAGTCATTTGGTCATCATGTACGAGTTATGAGAGATATGAGTATACCACACAGTCCATGGACATCTCTACACTGATTTAACCAAACGCACGTTATGCACGTCAACTGTTGGGACGGGTCTCTTCTCGTTGGCATTGGTGCCGGACTGCCGATCGGAGGGTCCCGGGTTCGATTTCCGACGACGCAGAAATTTGAAAAATGAGTTTAAATTTCTGTTCTCGGTCTGGTTTTGGGAATGGGGGAAACCATAATAAGGTACCCAGCACCTTGGGAGAAGATACCGGGTAGGTAATATGGGACTTGTAACGCACTAAAACCCCCTCGGTGGCCTGCCTCTGCTCTTGGTAAGAACTCCGGATCTCTAGTGGGACGCACCGGTGTCATCCGCGCGCGGCGCCCCGTAGGGGCCTATCTTCGGGAGAGCAAATGTGCTCTCCTGCACCTTCCGATGCTTACGGCGGCATGCGGCCATGCACACACCGCCGTCCTTCCCGGGGCTGCTGGCTGGGCGGATCGAGCTTCCACTCACACCGTCCACAATCCTGAAGCCCCCTTTTAGTCGTCTCTTATGATCGGGCAGGGGATACCGTAGCTCTTTTCTTAATCTCAAAGCTATAGGAACTTCCCCATTGCAGCGTACATGCCTATTGCAGCACTACGCTGCACAAGTACACGAAATGTAGCTAAACCAATGTCGGATGTTTTCAAGTTGTTCGTGAGGTGTCCGACAAGATATAACTGAGGCAATCGGATCTACCTTTTACCTCATTTGCCACACTTACTTTTGGCATTCCACCTGGTATCTAATTTCCAGCATGCCGATAGTAATGACGAAGGACGAGTGGGCCCGCATCGCGCACTGGACGGACGCCAACCGCGAGGACCCGGAGACCACGCGCCGCCGCCAGTACGACAAGTTCCTTGCGGAGACCAGCAGGGAGATGACAAAGTCTTGGCCCAATTCCTTAGAAGTACTGTTTTTTTCCAACATTTTATTTAAATTTTTAAAGAATTTCAAATTGATACCTACAATATGTATGTAGAGGGGGGCTCGTGTGTGGCGGACCGAAATAATAGGCAATATTCTTCAATGCTTCTTTTATTTCTTTTAACAATTTTTCTTCTTAATTTTAATAACTTAATAACTTTCACACCTTCCTCGCACACCTTTCTTCACCTTCGCCATCTTAATAATGTCCTTTCATACACCGTTCATTCATCCTCCGGTCACTCCGATCACTCCATCATCATTCAATCACCTTACGTTCCATTACACCTTAATCTAATTACAAAAATCCTACAACTATATAGGTATATTTGATGTTGGCCGCTTTGCTTTTCTTTTGATCTCATTGTGTAGCGGTAGATCATCCGATAAATTCGGTAAATCATGCAGGAGCACTATTCAATTGGCCGTGGGTTCAACTCAATCAATAATGTTGAAGGACCTACCCATATTACCTATGTACCTCTCAAATACAAATTCGTGAGGGTAACGATGATATACCTAGTCACTGCCGTGGCAAAGCCAAAAATCGATGTAAACCTTCGCAATCGTTTAGACCATATACGAAACTATACTATTGTTACGCGCTATGGGTAATAAAAATGCCGTTTGTGACGTAGAAGGCGTTTATTGTCGGCTTCCACAAAAATCCACTTAACAGAGTCCAAATCACAATGCACAAACACTATAGTCCAATATCTTCGGTTGAGTCGTCGAAATATTTCCTCCTCGTCGCTGGGTAGAGATCGCTTCGATTTCACAGATTTCACTTCCGGAACTAAACTGCGCCAGTCGCGACTCGGCGCGTGCCTTATATACGGCTACCCATGGTTCTCTAGAAATTTCTCGAACCACCAAATACAATAGGTCCGTCCCGAACCTTCCTTTATGTTATTACGCACAGCTTATGTAGTCATTAACAATAGCCGCGGCCCGCGATGTAAACAACCTATAGGTACATACCTAAGTACTCACCGCGGATCCCGAATTTGTTTAAGTACTCGTAGAAATCGATGTTTTTCCTAGGACTGATTTTTCGAGAGCTTTCTTCACTGTTCGATAGTAGACCTAATACCTACCTGTTTATGCGTTTTTGGGGTTTTGCTGTACGACGCTTTGTTTTCGACATATTATTATAGGTACTCAAAGGCGATTATTTCTCAGTTATTTTTAGTAACCTAAACAATATTAATTTTTTCATCCTACATTGTACTACCTTTAATCCTTAATTTAAAAATATAGCAATTCACGATTTGTTTTAGACCGGAATGACAGTCTTGTCTTTCGCATGTGCCATGCATCGTCCTGAGTGAGCATTCTTGAATACGATATTCATTCTGCCTCTGGATTTATATTAATGTTTCACTTCGAGTTTATATGGTAAAAGTAGGTAGGTACTCTATGTCTCAACTCTTCTTCAGAACGTAAACAAACGCAACGAGGAGCTCCGGCGCGCTCGCATAGAGGCGGCCGAGCAGGCCAACACCAAGTTCTACAAGCGCTACATCAAACGCAAGAAGGAAGAACAGGAACAGCTCATGTACAGCGCCAGGGACACCGTGTTTAAGAACAAGGACGCACCCAAGTTGCTCCTCAGGTAAATGAGAAGTTTAGTAAGACCTCTAATTAGGCTCTAATGGAAGCAATGGCGGCCGAGCAGGCCAACACCAAATACTACTACTGATACATCGAGCGCAAGAAGGAAAGAAGGAAGAACAGAACTTGATACTTAAATATGATAAAAAGTTTTGGCAATGTACATGGGCGTACCCATATTATTGGAGAGGGGTGCAAATTTTTTCAAGCTGGGTACCGCGCCTAATGCCTTCCACATTACACGAAGATAGACACGCACACACTATATTAAATATATAAAGATTCTTGAATCCATAAATCTGGACTTTGATCCAGGGGGTCCTCGGTATGCCCATGGTTATGTATTGTGGTTCTCTCAACTTCAGTTAAATTATAATACAATATTTACTAATGACTATGTTCAACTACACTAAAAGGTATTTGATTCAAGTGATGACGGTATTTCCCTGCGTTCCCTACTTCCAAAATTTAAACCTCAGTACCCATGCAGGTATGTCATAGCTTTAATTATTAATTACAGCAATTTGTCTTGAATCTCTATTATTTACTTACAGTGCAGTGATAGAAACAGTAATTCAGAAGGAGAGACAAGAGCAACTGAAGTTCAACGCGGAACTGAAACAGCTGGCAGCCGAGCAGAAGAAAAGAAATGACGACGACATCATCCAGAAGTCGAAGGAATGGCACGCGCTGATGGCGCTGCGACGGAAGCGGAGATTTGAAGCTAACAAGCAGCACCAGAAGGAGATTCTTGAGCAGTAAGGTTTTAGCAGAGTTTGTTTAGTCTAATGAAAAGAGTTAATAACGACATCATCCAGAAGTCGTGATTGTTTGTGCCGATGGTGCTGCGACGGAAACGGAGATGGGAGCCGGTAAGCAACATTAGAAAGAGATTCTTGTAAAGATACTTCAACTCAGTTGTGCGCGCGGCGCTATGTGTGCGTGGGCTAGTAATTATGCAGCTTTAATTTGTGTGACAGTGACACGGCCGTGATCGTCCGAGCAACTTCACTATACCATACTATACCTCTTGTCACGCACACAAAGTCACTGTGTATATACAGGTTTACCCACACATAGCGCCGCGCGCACAACTGAGTTGAAGTATCTGTAAGTAGTTTGCAAACATCATCCATAAACTGAAGGACTAGTTCGCGGTGAAGGATTTACGATGGAAACAGAGTTTCGAAGTTATATATATGTATATAGAAACAAACTCAAAAGGAATGAGCAGAATGTAAGGGACATCGTCACTTTCAGGCATTGGTGCTCTTTATTTATTCATCGTCAACAAGAATCCTTTTCAATATTATGTTGCCTTAAAAGATTTTGAGGTATTTATATACCTACGAGTGGTATAGTCGTAAAAGAGGTCAATAATCAAATATCGAACAAAATATTGATAACTTGTTATTTCCAGTGTCATTAAAAACAGTCTTGTCTGGTCAGTATTGTCATATCAAATTTCAAGTTGTATACAAAATATATAAATAACTATGTAGTCGTTTTTAGGGCAAATGAAGTATCCGAGCGGAATCAACGAGAGTACGAGTCAGAACTGAACCTACAGAAGATTGACAATATAAAAGCTGACCAAGAAATGGACGCTATTAAGAAATTTGAGGAGGAATTTGTAAGTTTATTTTACAAAGGTTTTTTTAGTTCGACTGATGGGACTCGTCCTTTAAGTTTTGGAGTGAAATCTTGCCTCTCGGCTGGGAGTCCCGACTGACTCCTAAGACGACGTAATCGTTACAGAGTTGGTCAGGCGATCGCGAAACATCGTGAGGCTTCTACTTTTCAGATTATTATTTCTGCTTAAAACGGATATTTTTGTTTAGATTACTTTATTGTGCTCACATAAATAACATTTTACACGAACACTTTACTCGTACCAAATTAATCTATCCATCTAATACTAAAAGCTAAAGTAGACTACTATTAAATTAACCTATCTTTAAACTTCAAAAACCAATTTGCTTAGAAGATAAGATGATTCAGGCTCATTTCACAGTAATAAAATCAATCCTAATCGTCTCATTAATTATTGGTCAATGTCCTCATCCTCCACAGAAAGCAGCGGAGAAAGCCCGCATCTGGTCAGACATGACACGTTCACGGGAGGAAGCTGAGAACCGCCGGAAGGAGCAGGCCGCCCGGGACAAGATGGACGACAGGCTTTTAGAAGTGCTACTTAGATCTAAGGCTAGGATCGAGCAGAAGAGACGCCAGACTGAGAAAGATGTAAGGAAAGATTTCTTTTATATTTTATTTTAGATAATAAAAGAGTAGATTGCATGTAGAACAGAGGTGCAAAGAACAAGTCCCTTGCGACATGATGGATGAAGCTGCTGCTATCCCAATTCAGGATCGAGTCTGGAAAGATGGCAGACAAGATGGATAGGACATGGACAGGCTAGATAACGGATAGGAAGGAATGAAGATTTTTTTGTTAAGTTTATTAGAGAGGAATAGGACGAACAGAATAAGAAAAGAAGAGACGGCAAAACGCTTAAAGCAAGATTTGACGGCTAACGTAAGTTGAGAATGCATCGGCCAACCAAGGTTTGTGTCTTAGAGCATCGAATGTAAAGGTTTAATAATTGTATAGACTGCTAACGGCAACATTTATTCATTTACTAGCTGACCCCGAGAACTCTGCCGCGTTTTAATGTTTGGGAGGACAACCATTAATATTTAGGGGTATGAAAAATAGATACTGGCTGATTCTCAGGCCTACCCGATATGCACACAAAATTTCATGAGAATCGGTCGAGCCGTTTCGGAGGAGTTTGGCAACAGACATTGCGACACGAGAATTTTATATAACTATTAGAAATATCTCCACGCAACCATTCACTACGACCTTAACTAATAATAAATAACCCATATTCCGCGTGATGTGATTACCAGAACATACAAAACAAACACAAACGTGTAGATCTAGAACAAATTTTTTACCAAGCCAGGGACCCTCAATCGGCAGTCCGGCATGGTTCATTCATATTCAATGATATTCATACATGTTTTCATTTCTTAGATAAAGGAAGAAAAGCTCCGAGTCCTGGAGAAGATCAGCCAGAAGCTGGAGTCCGGGGACGCGGCGCGCGAGGCCCGGGAGCGGGCGATACTGCAGAAGGCCATACAGGAGAAGGAGGCTATGTGAGTTGCCTTTAGTCCTGGCCACAGTACGATACACTCTGGGTGTTATGAACACGCACAAAACGAGTACAAAACAACGACACAAACACAGATTGGGAAAGGAACTTTAAATTCATAATTTAGATACGTGTGTATCTTCTCCGTTGGGAAGCGAACCAGTAGCTCTGGCATAGTGATAGCGTGGTAACTGCTGCGGTATATGGGTCGTCAAATGACAAGTGAATGTATAACGTAAGTTTGTGCTCAATTTATTTATTTATTTTATTTATTTAATTTTTGTAGCACCTTAACTAAGTGTTACTGGGTTAAACTTAATGCCTAATGGCATTCTCTGCCAGTCAACCCTGGGTGACGGTGAGAAACTTAAGGTAGGCAGGAATACTACGAGAAGGTTTTTTAAGTGAAAGTAACTAACAATTCTTACAATTTAGGTACCCGTCAGCATTACAATTAGACATCCTCACGATCGAACTTTCAAGAGACATTCTAAAGTTTTTATTATTTAAATGGAGTAAAATATTGATTGAGTATTTTGAGTATTACATGAAGTTGCGTGGTCACGCTGCTACTTCGGAGAAAAAAATCTCGTATGTAATTCTACAATAGAATTCACACAATAGATTTTTATTGTTTCAATCGATCCTATTTGGCATAGGGATCAATAATGTTCAGGACCACATGATGATAGATGACAGATATAACGTTGTCTTGTCGGAACGTAATGGTGGCTAAATGAATGATTTTTGTAAAATTTACGTTTTAATAAACACTACAGAGGCCGCAACGTCCTCCGGCCCGTTGAAAGGCCAAGGCCACTTTCAACCAACTTGGTTTTCAGCGGGTCAGCATGCAACGGGCATAATCGTACCACGTAAATAATTATGAATTATGAACTGCCCTTCAAACATCTCCTTAGCATTTCTGATGTCCGCTACCCTTGCTATATACTTCATCAGATCCAGGAAATAAATGCTTCACGTTGTAGAGCTTTAGCTGCCCCACTGATCGATTGCTCAACGGTCATCCGTGTTTCCCGTCGCACCCTTTTGTTGAGTTTGTTGCTGCTGCACGAAACCAGCGGATCCAGGGCTAGGGGGCTCAAGCGTAAGGGTGCAGCGATGGTAGGTAGGTACTTCGCCGATATAACCATGAAGGAAACCATGAAACCTCTACTAATTTTGTTGGATCTCTTTCACTTTCAGTGCCGAAGCCCGCCGTCAAGCCCAAGAGAAGAAAAAGGAGAGCTTCAAGCAGCAGAGGATCGAGGACCGGAAGAAGTTCCTGAGGGATGAGGAGCGGCGGCTGCAAGACTTCAACACAATACGACAGTGGGATATCATGAACAGGTGACAGAGAAGCAATGCTTCATGAACTTGTTTGAGCTTTTGGGGATGAATTTATGTCCTTGCTGAAAAAGGCTATGCGGTACTAGGCTTTCCAATATAGAAAAAAATTCGTTTCATTTTGATGTTCGATGTTTAATTACCATGTAGGTATAGGTTCTTTATCTCAAAAATGGTTATGAAGAAAGTGTTAACATGTAACATTATCTCTATGTGCCTTTCCAGGTTTGTATAGTAAAACTAGTTACTTGCTGGTAACTATAGTAACCTGACGAGCCGCTTGAGTTCATTCGGTGATTTACAGCTTCTGACATAGACAATGTACTTTGCATTATTTTACGTGCATTACACCACCACAATCTTGGTAAACCCATATTTATACTACTACATTTAATTTTATACTACAACTCATGCATGAGATTAGCTCCATCATCATTTTTGTTTGTGATTAAATGTACGAATACGTGTATTGAGCAACATACTAGGCTATATTAGAGTTTTCTTAATATTACTAAACTAATAAGAATAGCGTTTAGCACAATTCTTATCAATAACCAATTCATAACAACAAATTTACATTAGGTTCAAGAACGTGGAGTTATTCGAGGAGTTCCAAGAGAGGCAACGTCAAGAGAAGGAGCGCAAGATACAGGAATATCGAGAGGATATTCTCAAGCTGTGGGTGGGTATAAGGCTGTTATTTCATATAAATTAATGTTATATGGCATATATGATGTTTACAGCAGTGACCAGGCTACAAATCCCGGAAACTGCTCTCAAATGTTATATCGTTGACATTTTAGTGAGTGCAAAATATTTTTTTATAGATAACTCTTTAGTAAGGAGGGGTCTTTCACCAGGCGAGGTGGTCAGGGGGGGGGGAGGGGCCGTGCACCAACTGACTCGTCTCAGAGCTTGTTTATATGTTCGGATGTTTAGAAAACGCAATTTAGAATACTTGTGGCACTATCTCTTGACGAGTTGCGGAACCGGGTTCTGCAACTATTGAATATCTCATGTTTATCATGGTCGTTTGTCACACCACCGGAGTGGTCAGTTAGGTTACCGTAGTAACTAAAGCAACCGGCTGGTAACTATAGTAACCTGCCGGTAACTATCCATCCATCCATCTCTCCATCAGCCTTAAAGAGTCTACTGCTAGACATAGGCCCTCTAACCAGGTTGACTGACGACCTCAAGATGACAGCGGGAAACCGCTGTAAGTATAGTCTATACTTCTATACTAATATATAAATTTGAAGAGTTAGTTTGTTTGAACGCGCTTAATCTCAGGAACTACTAATTCGAATTGAAAAATTCTTTTTATTTTGAATAAGCCATTTATTGGGCTTTAGGTTAAGTATATAACATGATACTATGAATAATACCTAAGTCCACGCGGAGGAAGACGCAGGCGGCCGCTAGTACTTATGTAATAATTGAAGAACAGCTTCAAGGGTAACGCATTCAGAAACGTACATTCAGCTCCACAACTATTATAAACTGCAGTATTCGTGAGATGAAAGAGCAACTTTAATTTTTAAATCTTTTTTTTTAGAAAGAGCGAGAAGATCGAGAAGCACGCGAGCGTGCTGAAACACGCTACTTCTACGGAGAGCTGGCAGAGAAGAAACTTCGGGATGCTGATAATAAGCTGCTGACTCATGCTGCCGTGTTGTTGGAAGAGGCAAAGCGCAATGGCCGGCCGGACTATGCGTTGCATCGCGCTATTGATGTGAGGATTATTATTCGAGTTTGCAGTTGCAGGATAAACTTATGTGCCTTCGGAGTAGCAGCTCTGCATACGACTACTGACAACACTTGAAGTTGTGTGATGTCTATGGATTGAGACCACTTATCCCTAAAAATTTTAAAACAAGCATGCAGACGCTCGTCTGGTATTCCACTCAAAAAAAAACGATGATTAAACAACATGTCATTTCTACTGTAAGCTGGCGAAGAAATTGCGGGAAATATGATGGTGCGGGTGACTTTATAAAGCTGTCAATCAGTCATTAGTTACTTAGATTAAATGTTTACTACAGCCGGCTGCAACCCTTTTTACGTCCCACTGCTGAGCACGAGTCTCTCCCCATTACTGGGGAGGCCTGGAGCTTACTCCACCACGCTGCTCCAATGCGGGTTGGTGGAGATGCGGGTTAGTGGCCAACCCGCTGTCGGATGTTTTCAAACTGCCCATAAGGCCTCCGACGTTTAACGACTGTTATACCTATCGACAACAATCGGGACGGGAAGCACGGAGACGCGCATGAACGCGACCGTTTGCTGCTTAGTCACATAGATCGCTTACTACGCTAGCCGCTGGGTCATGCGGGCTAAGTACAATAAAATTACCAGCAGGTAAATAGTTAGGTTAGAAGCGCGCATGGCTCGGCGGCGAGCGTAGAACGCAAGCGATCTATGCAGCTAAGCCAAACGGGCGCGGTCAGGTGTGAGATGGGTGACCGCTAGTGGCAAAAAAATTCATGCGCGTTTCCGTGCTTTGGAGGGCACGTTAAGTCGTCGGTCCCGGTTGTTGTCGATAGATAACAGTCGTTAAACCTTGTCGGAGGCCTTATGGGCGGTTTGAAAACATCCGACAGCGGGTTGGCCACTAACCCACATCTCCACCAACCCGCATTGGAGCAGCGTGGTGGAGTAAGCTCCAGGCCTCCCCAATATTGGGGAGAGACCCGTGCCCAGCAGTGGGACGCAAAAAGGGTTGCAGCCAAATAGTTAGGTATCTGAATGGTCGTTTAGTTGAATGAATGATCGACAGCTTCTTAGGCAGTACGCAGTGACAATATAAGTACACGTGGATACACCGCCACAGGTATAGTGTAAGCGCATTTGTAAGATAATAGAGCTATATAGGTAACGTGAAGTGCGCATGGTCCGGCGGTTAGTGAAGCGTGCATGGCCCGGTTGTTAGCGTAGAATGCGGATCTATGTCAAACGGGTGTGATCGGATGTGAGATGAGTGACCGCTAGTGGCAAAGGCCTCTCCAATAATTGGGAGAGACCCGTGCCCAGCAGTGGGGCGTAAAAAGGGTTACGGTCATAGGTAATGTAGTTTTTATTTTATTTGAATGGGTTAGTAGACGAGCATGCAACCACGTGGTGTTAAGTGGGCAGTGCAGCCGATGGGTATCTCACAAAACCCTAAGTCCAGGGCCGTCTTATGTCTATTCTGCGCCGGGGTGCGGGACTCAGCCTGCGCCCTCGTTTTTTTTTACACTGCAGCGTGGCACGTGACCGACGACACACTGCAGTATGAAAGGGGTCCTAGTCAACCAAGAAAACACAATACACGTAATTTTGATAATTTATTTATTTATTACTCTAAAAAACAAAATTAACTTAAAACTTCGATTACTAAATATCTATTTATTACATGTACATACACATACATCAAACAAACTCAATTTTTCTTGCTTTTGAGTTGGCAAAGATTTTAATTAAATCATTTATTTTTATAACAATTTTGGATTCTATACTTATAATAGCTAAGTTTGTCAGTCTGTCTTTGGTCATGGTTGAACGAAGATATTTTTTTATTAATTTTAATTTTGAAAAGGATCTTTCACCTTCTGCTACTGTTACAGGCAGTGTGAAATATATACGCAGAGCTGTTGAGATATTGGGAAATGAGGAAATTAAATTATTAGAATTTATATAGCTTAAAATATCAGTGGGAGTACTTGTTGATGCATTGGGAAAAAATATTGGCAACAATTCTAATTCATTATATAAATCCTCCCCGTTAATATCAAATCTATTTTTAAAAGTTAGTTTTTCTTGGAGCCGATAACACTGAGATTTTTTTTCTTGCATCTCTAATTTATTCCAGCATTCAATGTTTTGGAAGAGTGAAAAAATTGAATTGTGTTCCGTCAGCAAATCGAATCTCTCATTTAATTTCGAGATAGCAGTGTCCAGTAGAAAAAAATAAAAACATACTTTAAATTTGTTGGTTGGGTCTAAAATGGGCTCATCTGCAGCCTCGTAATCAAAATGTCTTTTTCGGGGTCGTGGACGAGCAGTTTCTTTAAATTCTGTTTCGCATTCTAATTCTTCAGCAATTAATTTTGCATCAGATAACAACTGTTCAAACGCGCTATCGGTGCGGTATTTCTCCAAATCTTTTTTAACCAGATTAATCATTTTGGTAGCTTCTGAAATAATTACGTCCGATTTTTGCAAATTTTTGCTTACAATATTAATCTTTAGTAAAATATTGTACCATATAACTACTGAACATATAAATCTATAAGACTTTAATTTGGCTATTATTGAACTCGCTATGTTTTTTGTGTCGCTGTCATACTTGTTATTTGTAAAAATATAGTATAATGCATCGTAAATTTTATCCATGTTAAAACGGAGTGCTCTAAGAGCATCAAATCTACTTTCCCAACGCGTATTTGAAAGAGGTTTTAATGTCATAGTAGGTATCTGCTTCATAATTACATCCCAGCGTGATGTGGATGCTGAAAAAAATACATAGATTTCTTGGACAATACTGAAAAAGTTTGTAATTTCCAATGAGCTTTTAGCGGCGTCATTTACTACTAAATTAAGGGAGTGAGCAGCACACGGTACGTAAAAAGCACGAGGATTCATGTCCAATATTTTTTTTTTGAAGGCCTATATTTTTCCCCCTCATATTGGCCCCATTATCATAACCTTGGCCTCTCAAATCATCTAATTCAATATCGCATGATTTTAAGAAATCTAACAAATATGTCGCCAACCCTTGTCCGGTAGTATCAGTTACAGGTAAAAAACCTAAAAAATGTTCTCGTACCTCAGCGCGTTTTGTCGATGGATTTAAATAAATAAACCTCACAGTAGTAGTAGTAGTAAGTTGTTCTTGGTGTGAAATATCAGGTGTGCAATCTAGAATTACAGAGTAGTATTTACATTGCTTCAGAAGACTATAGTCGTTTTAATTTTTTCAGCAATTGTACTAATCAGTTCATTTTGAATGTTATGACCAAGATAATGTGGCATGCGATGCTGAGCTCTTTGAATTCGAGCAATGTGTTCTGATAGTGTACTATCAAAATTAGATATACTCTCCACCAACTTTAAAAAATTACCATTATTTGGGTCATACCTACAACTTCTCGGTTGTGCCCCTAAATGCTATATTTAGACCTGCTAAAATTTTTATAATTTCGATTATCCTTTCCAAAACTGCCGTCCACCTTTTTCTTTCGCGGTCTACTTCAGTTTGATTTACCGAGTCTACTGTTTGCCCTTTCAATAAGTCATTTTTTAGATCCAAATATTTTTTTAAAGAACATATGTGCCCTGAACTTTTTTCATGTCGTTCTATATTTCTCGACAAATGCCCCCAGTCTTTGTAACCAGTGGGGGCATTAAATGCAGTGACATTATTATTAAATAGCTTACAGTGAAAACAAAATACAGAATCAGTAGATGTGGAATATACAAGCCAAACTCGATGAATAATTTCGTTGTTTTGTAACTTTTTACTGTAATATGTATCTGAAAACGACCTCATGTTACTATCTGAAGGATAGTTGGTTTTTTTTTATCTGAATCGGTCCACGTTCTGTTAAAAATAATCTTAAATGATCGGGTATTACTTGCGGCCAGAGAGCAGGATCATTCGCGACATTTTCACAAAATTTGCTGGTTGGTTAACAATTGGAATTGGTTCACTTGGAGATAGCGAGCTAGGCGAGGTACTGGTACTAGTATGAGCTGGAACTTGTGAAATACTCGTAGAAGTTTTCTCTTCCAAGTTGACTGTCTCTTCTAACTGTAGGGTGGATGTTGACGAAGATGTACCTAAAAAAACACAAGATAGTCAACAATTTGTGTAACCAAGTGTGGTAACAGGGCCACGCAATAATATTTTAGGACATTAAAAACAGCGCCTTAAAGTTATGGCGGGCAATCGGGCATAGTCTAATCCGTTAGTCCGGGCGAGCGCGCTCAGTGTGGAATTGCCGAGGCGCTTACGCACGCTCTATGTGCAAACAGTAAGAAATTAAAATACTTTAGTTGCGATTGGCGGATCTCTCCTGCGGCTACTTCATGAAAAAACATAATTCATAATCCCCAAAAACAAATCACATACACACAAGCCATATAAGTACAGATAATAAGTACAGACAGTCCAGTCCACTGTTAGACATGAGCCTCCAAAACTATGGGGTTATTTATTGCCATAATCTCCACGATTGGAACGCGTGTAAGACATATCACACATTACAAAAATTTAACAAAAGGTCTGAGAAGATATGTATTATTTAAATAAATAGTACCTGGACGCCCGAGCGTTGCTCGGATATATACAATACAATACAAAAATACTTTATTGCACCAGATTTTATACAATGACATAACATTAAATCGTTTATTTTCTAAATAAATATTTTCTTGGTTTAGTTTAAAACGAAACAATCATTTGCTTCGTGTTACTTAACAAAGCCATCTGAAATAGCTCCTAATAAAAAAAAGTTATTTTCATAAAAATAAAAAATAGACAATATGGTTTTGATCGAGGTTTGAACCCGGGTCTCTAGTTCCGCAGTCAGCTCACGCAACCATTCGACCACGGAAGCTTTAATTCAATGAACGAAATTTTCATAGAGCTCTTTCAAATCGACGTTGTCATTTCTTTGAACGTCGGATTGGCGGATGGTAGTAGCGGAGCCTAAGAGGGGATTTTCGGATTTACTCGAGCGCGTCAGATTAAGATATAGGGTACACCTTGCATCCTAAAATAAAATAGCTAAATTTCTTGGCATTGAAATCGAATCAAATTTAAATTGGAAAAATCATGTACAAATAGTATGCCAAAGACTAAATAAATTCATATACGCATTACACCATCTTTCAAAAGTAGCAAATAAAAAACAGCATTGATGGCTTATCACGGATACGTGTGTTCGGTCCTAAGATACGGATTACTCTTATGGGGGAATTCAACTGACTTCAATAGAGCATTTATTATACAAAGTGTTAGGGCCATTTAAGGTGCGGAACTTATGGACTCCTGTAAGCCAATATTTAAAAAAACTAAATCTCCCGCCATTGCCATCAATGTACATCTACGAAAGTCTGATATGTGTCAAAAATAATCAAAATCGATTTGATACCAAAGATGATACATTCTTCAATCGGCATCGGGGTCAATTGCATAGACTATTATCTTATACGGCATGCTATTCGAGAAACAGCTTTGTGATGTGCATCAAAATTTATAATTTGCTGCCATCTCGGTTAAAAAAATCTAACATTACCTAAATCGGTTCAAGAGTTTTATTTTTAAATTATTGATTAAGAACTGTTTTTATTCCACAAAAGAATTTATAGAATATTGTCATGCTGGACACCTCAAACGCTTGGTTAAAAAATTATAAATTTTTATTCAATTATGCAAATATTATCATTCCTATTAATATCTAATATTATTGTTATTAAATTATTATTGTTATTATTTAAAAAAATTGACATGTTCCTTCGGGTATGAAATTGCATTTAATATCCTTAAATTAAAAAAAGTAAATTAATGATTTAACCTATAGATTAAGGATATACTGTTATCACTAAAGACACGATGACTTTATCTTATTTATTAATAAATATTTGCCCACCGACTAGGTCGGTAAGACACGCATGAACAATATTGTTTTTTTTTTTTATAAATAAATCTAACAATAAGGCAGACGGGCCGCGTGATGTTAAGCGATCACCGTCGCCCATGGACACGGGCAACCCTAGGGGAGCCGCCCGAGCATTGCCGGCTTTGGAGGAGAGCTTTTTTTACAGCTTTCTTGAAGAACCCCATTTTATAGTCCACTGGGAATGCCTCAGCTGGAAGGTTGTCCCATAACCTACACGTCCGTGGTAAAAAGGAGCGTGCAAAGCGGACTGTGGAGGACCGCCACGAGTCCAGATGGTGCCGGTGGAACTTTAACCTTCGTCTGGTGGTATAATCATGGAATGGTGATGTGGGCATCAATTTGAAGAGTTCCTCGGAGCACTCACCATAGTAAAGTCGGTAGAACACGCAGAGCGAGCCTATGTCTCTTCGCAAGCTAAGCGGTTCTAGCCTGTCAGTCAATCTTGGGTCGTTGACGATTCGGACTGCGCGCTTTTCAGCGGAGTCAAATGGGTGTAGCTGGTACTTCGGTGCTCCTGCCCAGAGATGGGAGCAGTACTCCATGTGGGGTCTGACCTGAGCCTTATACAGCGTCAGGAGTTGCCCCGCAGTGAAGTACTGCCTCGCTCTGTTGAGGACACCAAGCTTTTTTGATGCCAATTTGTAAGATTTTTATCGTAAAATGTACCGTGTTTTATGCAAATAAATATTTCATTTCATTTCATTTCCTGTTGAGTACTGCCACGATTAAAAAAGACCTTCTTTATAGGTACAATAATTTTTTATCTTACTTCCGGATGTCAAAATAGTCAGATTAGAATACACCGCTACCGTTGAACCATGAATTTTAAATAATAAAAATCTCTCTCCACTGGTTAAACGCAAAACGTCGTAAAATATAATAATATTAAATAATATAATATTTTAAACTTCCTACCACCCAACCTATAAAAAGCACTGGTCCTGATGACGCTTGAGGAAATCCACAATGAGCCTCGTGGGCTCCCCCGTTTGACAGCGTTTACGCCACAATATTATTAATACTCTCCAATAGATGTCAGGAAGAGTCGTAATTTTCAGTTTATATTTAAATTGATTATCATTGAAAATATTTTTATACAGTTAAAAATTTCCAACAATAAAAATTTTGTGGATCGATTTATCACCCCCGAATCCAGGGTACTAAATTTCATCAAAATATTTGGAGCCGTTTCCGAGATTCAAAAAATATATTTAGATACATACAAGAATTGCTCGTTTAAAGGTATTAGATTGCACCGGCCGGGATTCGAACCTGAGACCTTTGACACAAGAGTGAGTTAGTTACTAAACATTGCGCCTTCCGGTGCGCAATCCGCAAAAAACAATTAATTAGATATTGTCATAATCATAAAAACCTACGTCTTTATTTAAGACTCATTTATTAGGTATACAGTTACAGGTAACTTATACAAAAAATAAGTGTAATAATAATAAGTAGGTAGGAACTTAGGGATCGATCCAAGGCAGGATACACCAGCGACTTATGTTACTGATTAATGCCACTTTAGATGTTTTACGAGTATTTATGGTACCAACTTCAACTGACTGAACTTACCAGGTCGAAAGAAAGAGTCAATCGGAGAAGTTAGCTTTTTAATTTTTTCTTCTTTCTCCAGTTTCCTTTTTCTATTTTGAGCACCCGATGGTTTCTTTCTTTCCCCTAATTCGGCCATCTACAATAAAATCAAATTTCAATTTAGTAGGTACTTAATTTTTCTTTCTGTAATCTAAATAAAGCAAGTAGTTTTTTATCAATCACTAACATTAGGGTCATTAAGAATTTGTATTTTTGCAATTATACACAAATTAGCGGCCGCCCGCGACTTCGTCCGCGTGGACTTTGGTATTCGTCATAGCATGATGTTATGTAGCCTAGCCTTCCTCGATAAATGGACTATCCATCCAACACAAAAAGAATTTTTCAATTCGAACCAGTAGTTCCTGAGATTAGCGCGTTCAAACAAACAAACAAACTCTTCAGCTTTACATATTAGTATAGATAAACAAAACAGTCATGACTCTCTCTCATAAACAAATGATGTGATGATAATGAAGACGTTTTACTTGAAAATAAAACGTATATTAAAATACTTACCTTATCCGAAGTCTAATATATATTGAGATATAGCTATCGCTTTCGCTTCACTTTTTTGTCTCTTTTCCTCTTTAATACACACTTGTAGTGCCGTCCTTCTCTTCTCCCACCACCACAGGCAGTGACGATACTTGGAGAGGACCGTCAATTTTGCTTGCCATTACGTTTGTTGCTTTTCGCGTTATGCACCAGGCAGTGTTTAAAATTATTAGACTTCGGATAAGTTAAGTATTTTAATATACGTTTTATTTTCAGGTAAAACGTCTTCATTAAAAAACTGTACCGTTATCCGAAGTCTAATATATATTGAGAGATGTTTGTTATCGCCTGGTGGTGGTGGTAAACGTCAATGTGATTAATTATCAAAAGAGTATGTATAATTGTAATTTACCAAAGCTTGTAAGTGTAGGTAATCGTGTAGGTGTGTCTACCTCTTATAAGTCTTGTGATCGTATGCAGTTTTTTGCGTTGCTACCCCGAAGGCTGATGGTCGCCTCATGTAAGTCTGGCCGGCAACTGCAGCTTTTCACCGAAACACAATAGAATTGTTTCACGGCAGTGGTGGTACTTCTCTGGACGAACCATTAAAATTCTGACATCTACAGTTGTACAGTTATATACTTACTAGCCTTCCGCCAGCGGCTCCGCCCGTGTTGGCGTGGTTTATAGGTTCCCGTAGGATAAAAACCATCCTACGTCCTTTCCCAAGGTCGACTCCATATGTGTTCCAAATTTCATTAAAATTGGCTCAGTAGTTTAATCGGGAAAGCGTAGCAGACAGACAGATAGTTACTTTCGAATTTGTAATATTAAGTAGGGATTTGTATGTGTTGTATAGTTATTTATTTTGCTGTCCCCGCAGCGGTACTGCAAGATGTACCGGCTGTACGCGCTGCCGGCGCTGCCCGCGGCGCTGCACGAGCACTTCCCGCGGTACGCGCCCCGGGACCGCGCCGCGCCCGACCCCGCCTACCGCGAGCCGCCGCCGCCCGCCGCTGGGACCGATGATGCTGACGGTACCCTGGACGAGGGTAGGAGGGATGGGCTGCAGGTGAACACTACTACATTCATATTCGAAGTAGAAACAATTAGGTCATACTCCACCTCGCTAGCATTAAAGGATAAATATAAAGGAAAACATTTTAAATGGTTTTTTGCATTGATTTTTATTTATCCTGGCAGGTGGTACATGCACACGTAACCAACTTTCTTAGTCACGTGGGCGCCAGAATTCAGGCCCGGACCTGTGTCCGATATTGGAACTCTCGTAACAGTTCGGGTATCAAAATATTATGAAACTTTAATCTTCTCTAAATTACAATAACTCCTAATAGTCTCAAACTTCCTGCGTATAAACTATGAGAGCATATTAAATACAACTAATTTGACCGTTATATAAATAACTAAGTCACTCCCACATTATCAGTGCCTAATTATTTTCCATTCTCTAGCCTGAACCATCGAAGTCAAATCAAATCAAGAAGCAAGAGTCAGTGGAAGACTACAAAAGAAAAGGACCAGCCAATGGATTGCAAAGGAGAATGGCTGTGGTAAATATTTATTAGTAATAATATTTTTATTAAGGATTAGTAACTTGAAAAAGATTTCTATTTCGAAAAAATTCCTCAAATCGAGTCAATCCCATTTAAAGCCATTTTTATTCATCCTTACTATAATATTATAAATACGAAAGTAACTCTGTCTGTTCGTCTGCTACGCTTTCCCGCATAAACTACTGAACCAATTTTAATAAAATTTGGAACACAGATAGAGTGGACCTTGGGAAAGGACATAGGATGGTTTTTTATCCTACGCGAACCTATAAAACGGGTCCACGCGGGCGAAGTAGCTGGCGGAAGGCTAGTATTACATAGATATTACATGTTATTGCAATATTTTTGATTTACGTACATATTTCTTTCAGCATGAACCAACGCTGCCACCAATCACAAGCATGCCTTGCGAGACACCACAGTGTGGTTGTGAACTGAAGGGCAAGAAATAAAACGACAAAGTAGAAAATATTTCAATTATTTATTTATCCATCTCAACTTAGATCGTGTTCGTATTATCGAGAGAGCTTTTATGGCACAGTAGTGAAATTTTATTAGCGTGACTAGAAACATTAAGGTGATGTCAAATTTGTTGTGAAAATTTGTCAGGTAAACATTTTTCGTCGTTGGGTTGAGTTTCTTATTCGTAATTAAATCTAACACTTACAGAATCTTTGGTCGTTTTGAGTGTAGATAGTCAATATGCGGTGGTTACAAGTTAATGAATAGTCATATTATTATCAAATCTAATATTTGTGCTACGAATCAGTAAGAAATAAAATGGAATTAGTCTCTAACACAGTTTCGTTAATACTTTTGTTTCCTTTGGCTTACGAGATATTGTCTAGTTTTCTTTTAACAACAGTTGCTGCTATTAACGGTATTAACAGTATGTCAAATAAATTATGAGAAAACCAGTAGGTTCGATTTTTAAACGGATAATTTTAAAACAAATAAAGATTTATTCATGGTTATTTAACAACGAAGACTAATGATTCCGTTAATAGTTACAACTGCTTTACAAAGTAATTTCATAATAATCTATTACAACAGTTATAATTATCGTAAAATTTATTCTACCAGTTGTATTATTCCAAGACATTTGAATCTACTTATACGTATAAATCAACAGAAATTATTAAAAATAAATATAATTTTACAACATTACGTAGCTCGTGTATTTACTGTGACTCATAAAAATAACAGACAAAGGTAAAAAAAAAGATAGGAAACATGATAGGAAAAGTAGATTCAAAGGTCTCAAAACGTCGTGGAACGTTCGAGAATGTCGGTCGGAACTACTCGGTCGCGGCTTACCCTAACTTACCCTAGCTTGTACTTTCGTGCGTCCCTCTTAAATAAAACAACTATCTTACAAAAACTAATACTATTACAACGTAAACTACGCTAATACGAGATATGGCAAGATTGCTTGTGATAAATGGATTCGAGCTACATTAGTTTGTAATAATTAATTATTGGACTGTCTTTATAAAACATCAGCTTTGCACAAAAATATTTCATTTACCTTTATCAGTCTAATTGAAAGTAAAAAAAAGAATTTTTTATTATATTTGGAAAAGTCATTTCCACATTTGTCTGATTAAATGTAAAGGTAGAAAAAAATTTCATTTAAATATATCACTTATGCAGCAGTAAACAGTACTCTTTACAAAAACAGTCCCATAAAATGTAATTAATATAATACATGTCAAATTTTATAATTTTAAATGCTCCGTATAACGCGGATTTCAATATAGAGAATATTAGAATAATTCATAGTTAGTGGAGTTGTCAAAATAATATTATTTATCAGGAAACTACGCACCGAATAACAAATCTGCAGGAAAAGCACCTTTTGGTATGGGAAATCCTAAGATAAATATCTACCTTTACTTTCAAAATACAAGTGAAAATGTCTGTTTAATTCAATATGAAATGTTTTCACCTAATAAATTAATGTCATGTAAGGAGTCTTAAATATAAACTATTTAATTATAAGAGGTTTCTCGTAACAATATGAGATTAATAGTTAGTTTATTAAGGCAATATCGGACGACTTATTACAACTACACTGCACTCATAGCCCGTTCCAATAAACACAAAACAAAAATAAACGATTAGGCGGAGTGGTAACAACCGAATCCATGGAATATTCGACTCACCCTTAACTGTACACGATAAAACTATTTCAATAAATTAAGTAACACAATAAACTAAAATACGTCAATTTGGCACTAATCTAATACTTAGACTAAGGCCTGGCACACAAGACGGAGCATGAAACCCGGAAGTACTCTACTTATTTACATAGATCGGTACTCCGCCTGTGTAGTCAGGCGTAAATCTTGAGGAAATGCTGGAAAAATAATTGTTGAAATGCCTTCCAATCACTGGTGTCACAACGTTCATGTTCAGTTCGGTGCACGTGAAGGCTACGTGCGGGGACGGGGCCAATCGCAGCGCCGATAAATGGCGGGCTGTGACTGTGGGCGGGGCCGGTGACGTCACGCACACGTCAGGGCGTCAGGGCAGGTCGCGAGGAGCGTCGAGCGCGTGCGAGAGGCGGCGGCTCACCACTTCCAGCTTGTTGAGGTACGCGGCTGCCGTGTCGCCGCGCGGCGAACTGGGAATTACCGAAACACATCATTGTAGGAATACATAACTTGTGTAAGATATAAATTATGATAGTGACTAAGTTTTTAAATATAAAAAAGCAATCTTATTTTGTATAACGTGATTTCACAGAGAAACAAGCTTTAAAGGGCGTAAGTACACAAAAAACATACCTAAGTATAAAAGGCTCCTCTTGCGGTGAATTTGTGCTGTATGGTGATCGACGGATGAAATCGCCCACTGAAAAGGTAAAGTACAGATAAAAAAATCAGAAAACAACGTTTAATGTATTCAAATAGTTCTTTTATGACTTGATTAAATATGTCTATATAAAAATTGCATGCTCATAACTTTTAGCATTTTTTATGTATATATGTGTATGAATGAAACATTTAAAATAGTTTATTTTTAACAACAATAAATTATTATTACATAGTTACTTTAGTTATAGTAGTACCTTAGTTATAGTAATGTATGTATACAAAAAAAACTCCATAGGGCAAGAGGTTGGGAAAATATAAATTTTACATTGATTTACAAACAATGTTGACCTTACGCGAAGATACATCATATACTAAGACAATAGCGTAGAGGATATGTAAACATGTTTATAAAGTCCCAGCTTGCTTCGCGGATACTTCAGAAGCGCCCGATATGTTTCCGACCGTACCGAGGTCTTTCATCATGAGCCATCACGTGCGGTCGCTGGGTGGCCTTGGCAAAGACTTCGCCTCGAAGACCTCTATAAAGTCGGTATATACAGTCGGGCACCCTCAAAGTAATCCGCCAGGAAAGTGGGGACTTTATAAACATTAACAACAACAAAAAAAAAAACAGTAAAAAACACAAAAAAAATAGGTGATATTTAATTTAAAGCTCCGTTTTGTGAAAAATGAAAAGCTAGAAGTAGAAGGAGCAAAGAATAAACTATAAATCGTTTGAACTTTATTTTCGTTTTATTAAAAAGAGTATATTAATATTTTATTCATAAATATGACATATTCAGTACCAATCTCGACCCAACTCTGCTTCTAAAAGGGTTGATAGATGTGCGAGTTAGTACTCACAACATCAAATCAGTCATATTTTGCGCAATAAAACTTATGGAAATACTGTATTTTAACCGCAAAATATGTGTAAAATAAGGTAAATCAGCGAAATGGGCTAAATTTCATATACGGCCTTTTAAGAGGAAACGCGGCTTCAGCCGAATTAGGAACGTAAGTATTTTGGAGTGACTATTGCTATCGCGCTGCACCCTGCGCTATCCTCCGCGTGCGATAGGGACAGATGCAGCTCAGACCGATTATATCTACAAACTTTCTGACTAAATCGAGGTTTCGAATTCTCCTGTTGCCTCCTTGAAAATTCAGTTCAGTTTATTAAATATATTTTTTTCACAAATATCAAGAAATAGAATAAGTCTATGCCTCTATATTTTTATTTGGTTGTAAAAACCTTTCAAATTTGTTTTGCAGTGGTTGGATTAGGGCTGTATGAAAGAGGCATTTTTTACGATTTTTGAAGCCATATTTTCTGATCTAATCAGTTGATTAAAAAAAACAAAACATAGGGGCATAGCTTTAGCAGACTTAGATATTGTCACAAAAAATCATTCCTCTAAAAGCATTATCCAGGGAGAAAATAGGAGAATACAGTTTTATGGGAATACGGCGCTAGCGTTTCCTCTTAACAGCGTAGAAGCTGATGACGCACCTCCCGGGGAAGCGGGCAGGTTGAGCCGCAGCTCGTGCCGCAGCAGGCGCCGCGCCACCGTGCTGCGCCCCTCGCGCAACTCGCGCGTCTCGCGCGCCTGCGGGGACGGCGTGCTCCTGGGGAATTATGTTTTACACTTACAATAATATTACAATCCGGTCTTGGACTACCAAGTCAATTGAAATACTTTTAACGAGCTGTCGAAACGTGACATCTCCATACATTTTGTATGAGAAAATGATTAGTGACGTCACTTATATCATATATAGTCAATTGACTTCATTATTATTAATTTAAGCGGTAATAAAAATCATGTACAAAAAAAGAATTAACAATTATATTACTTTCGAAGCGTGATTTAGTGCAACCTTTTTAAGGTAAAGATTTTGAATTTTTTTTGTGCATAGTGTCAAGACCCTATAACATTATAGAAACCATGTTCGCGCGCCTAAATTGAAGCATGTTAATGAATTGTGAATGCCATTAATGGCACCAAACGCCGGGCCGCTCCGTAAGACGTAAGGTTAAATTTTATCACAACACTTTTTACAAACAAAAGCAGCCTAATAAAATAACTTTTCAGTGTTTTCAATATTTTATAGTATTTTATAGTTAATGTGGTCAAAATAAAAATATTATGTTTGTCAGTTGTGACAGCTGTAATATATATAGTGCTTCAATTTTAACAGCGAGCTTGTATGAAGACACTCATTCTATACATATTTATTCTAAGGTTATAAAGTACTTAATTTAGAGCTTTCGCGGGAAGCCGGAAAGGACATTGTTGTGCCCTTGTTTTATTTCCATTTTCTTGGTATATATTTGAGTTATATCGGATAAAGTTGATGGTGTTTTATTCGATATAGGTTAATGCATATGATAGTGCACGAGTGTTGTGAAATAAAATAACAGTGCGAAAACATGCGGATTGGTGGACGTCAGCATGCTTTCGAGAAATTATGAATTTCTCTCAGGCATGCACGGCGATGGAGAACATAGACATTTAACCTACCTACATCAATTGCTTCAATTTTCAAAATTTTAATTGTAGTATAAAAGATACATGCAACTTTTCTGAAATATGCTAAAGCTCCCGGGTACTTACGTCATGTAGGTGGCATTGAGATCGCGCTGCCTGAGGAGGCAGTTGGCGGATAAGGCGCGCACGTGGTGGCGGCGCCGCACCAGGAACCCCATGCGCATCACCACTACCACCACCATCGCTATGCACCTGGATGCCAAACATACACAATTTTATTACAAAAACATGGATTGTCAATTAAAATATTTTTATTTCATGTATAAAGTACTTATTTCTAAACTATCAATCTATCATGAGTTACTATTACCAACAGCTTTACTATAGTAACTTAATTGACCAATTTTATTATTAACAATCTTTCACGAATCACAAATTATAACTGCAGTATTCTCTCTAACATTACATATACACAAGACTTGTGGCATTGGCTACAACCCTTTCTGCATCCGGGTCTCGTGCCCTGTAGAGGTCCAATTATTGGGGAGACCTGGAGAGCTTCACGATGCTGCTCCAATGCGGGTTGGTCTCTACCAATGCAGATACAGGTTAGTGGCCAACTGTGTCTTACACAGGCTTAGATGCATAAAATTAAATAGCTTGCGGTATTCGCCAGCTGCCTGCCCATAAACGCTTCGACAAGATAATTACTAAAACTATGTTATACTACTCTCAAGGAACGTGAAGCCAACGAGAACTCACTTGAACCGCTTGACCCCACGACTGGGCTCGACCAGCTTGGAGCTGGGCAGACGCAGGCTCCTTTCCAGCTCGATGTAGCCGGTGACAACGCGCTGTAGGTAGCGCTTCTGCCAGATAAGGGCCTTCTTGCAGCTCTCCAGCCGGAGACAGCGTCCGTGGAGGTAGCGGATCTAGAGACAAATATTTAGATACTACAGCCTATATAAAACTAAAAGATGAAACTATGACTAACATTAGCACCATTAATCAAAATTAGTGACTACAAATCAGTCAAGTCAGTTAAATTAGAGACAAGGTACATCGTAGCCATCGCTTTTTACCAGAGCGTGCCTGATAAACGTTTTGGAAGCAATCCAAAAATACATGTTTTCGCATTCTTATTTTTTACACAATACTCAACCTTTAACATAATGCCATCAACTTTATGTAAATCAAAAGTATGAAAACAAAACAAGATTCCTTTCAATATTCCCGCCAATACTCCGTCACAATACTTTTTACGATTTTTTACTAAATAAAAAGTTTTTAATTGAGCTCTATTTTTATCGATTTCATTTTCAAAGTTAGAATTTAATCAAACAAGTCAACTCACAGTGTGACATATTGTCATCCTCGCGCAAATGTCTTGACAGCATAGTCGATATCAAAAATTCCTCTATTTTTTATAATGAAAATATACAATTGATATACATTTTACACAAAATATGGAGCTAACGAAAAACGACCTGCAGTTGGCGCCGAACATGATGTAAGTAGGAAATATTACATTTTGTACATTAAGTGGAATGGCCCGCCAATGTTTGAATATGAAAATTAAGCTTTTCTGTATGTTTTCCCATTGAAAAATCATTACGGTTGCGATTAACAATTTATAGTTTTATTTAATTTCATAGAAATATGTGATGGTGATTGGTGTACTTATATATTCGATTGGTCTATTTAGTTTAGTTTTTAAAACTCTGACACATCCGTATGAAGCAACAATAGTTTCAAGTTGTACAAAAATGAACAATTAAAACTATTTTTCTTCAAATTTACAGCATGTGCGGGGACCACCCTTCGATCACCAAGACCGAGTTAAACGCTAAGGAAAGCAAACCAGAGGAAAAGGAGAAGGATGCAAAGAAATTCAACTCCTATGGCAGAATTACACCAACAGTAAGATATTTATATGCACTAATCTCAGGAACTACTCTTTTTTGGGTTAAATAGTTCATTTATTGGGGAAGACTCTAGGCTATATAACTTCATGCTATGACTAATACCAAAGTCCACACGGACGAAGTCGCAAGGGGTTGCTAGTCATTAATATGCGAGTTCGCAAGTTCATTTTGTGTTCGGGAAGTTTACATTTTGTCTGCAACTTTTTTCACTCAGAGCGGAGTGTACGTAGAATTACTTGTTTCGTCACCTTTTAAGACCAACGCATCCTAAATAAAGGTACGAAAAAAATCCTTGGTCTGTCTCTCACTACACAAAAGTTGACTGGTGAAAGCTTAAGACTGGACCATTCAACGTTTTGTCAGATTGTTTTGTAAAAAACACATACATAGTAAAAGAGGAGTTTATGTGCTGTCTGCCCTACAAATAAACGGAGAATTGAATTGAATTGAAAAATAAAATACCGTTTGTCTAGGTATTTTTAAAAAAAGATGATCTCAAAAGGCATGTTCTAACTTAGACTGTCCTACTTAAACATTTGTGTAAACAGAGATTAGGTCCAGTAATAGCGTAACAACGTAGGACAAATGGTGCATGTTTGTCGTTTGTAATGTGTGGTTAAATAAAAGATAGGCGACATTTGGCAGGCGTCGCACCCGGACGCACCGCAGTCGCAGCCGCCGCGTGCGGGCTCGGAGCACGCGCTGCGGGCGCTGGAGGCGCGGCGCCGCGCGCATCGCCTGGAGCTAGCCGAGCGCGCCGACGGCGACGTGCAGGGCAACCGGGCCCTAGTACACGGTATGTACTCGTATTCATTGCCATATTCTACAAATATTTTCGACCCCTGTTTTTTTTTCAACCCTTTTTACATCCTACTACTGGACACAGGTCTCCTCTCGGAAGTTTGAGGGATTATGGCCACCACGCTGGCCAAGTACGAATTAGTGGACAGCGACAAAGACAAAGAACTTTATTTGCACAAATATGGGTGTTTACATGAATGATGAAGGGACGTCATGCCTTCGAGAAATTATGAGCTTTTCTCAGGAATACACGATGATGGAAAACATCGTAGTTAATTAAATGTTACAATATTTTCCCTCACTGTAGAGCAGCGATAAATACGCATTTTCAAATGTCTTTGTCAGAGGCACGCGTCAGGGGTTTGAACTGTAAGTCCGTTGTATGGGTTCGACTATCGAAGTTAAGTTACCTATGTCTTTAAATTCAAAACAAAAAAAAAATTAAACCTTTCCCAATTTTTGCTTATTTTTGTGAAAACGTTCTTATGCCTTTTTTGTTATCTTGGTGGCAACCGGTGAAAAAATGTACGTCATCTTGCCACCGATTGAAGGATGTGAAAAGAAAGTAGTATAAAGTGAAGAAAGATATACAGAACAAACGATTAGAGAATGACACGAGATTAATTAAAAAGAAACCGTGACTATTAATGTGAAATTACTGCTTAAAAGTTCAAAGTAACCTATTATCCAGTACATTTACAATTATTTTGTTACAGCGGCTATAGGCAGTTTCCGGTGGCCACCATACCTTCTGTGCGTGTGGGTGTTGGTCCTGGTGCTCACACATGTATTGCACTGCGTTGTTGGAGTTTTAGAACGAGCCCTGCCTACTTTACGGTTAGTTCAAAATTCCGATTCTCCTTCCAATGTGTACATAGGCATCTTTGTGCTATTTAAAAGCTTTGTAGGTATAAATAAGGAGCAGGCATAACCTCGCCAGTAGTTTAAACCTTATCGGAGGCCTTGTGGACGGTTTGAAAATGTTTAACAGCAGGTTGACATTGGTCAACCCCGCGAGGTGATCTCCACCCCCACATCTCCATCAACCCGAATTTGAACAGAGAATTGAGCTTCGAAACTCCAGGCGTCCCAAATTATTGCAATAAGGCCATCCTGGGTCGTATAATATAAAAAATAAATAATAGTTTAAAAAAACTAAAAAACACGCTTTTTATAGAAAACCGAACTAAAAAATAGAAAATAAATTTTAATGAATTTAAATTAAGAAAATGGTGTTAAAAATTTCAATGAATATAAGTTAATAATAGTGTGAATAAAAAAAAATTTATTTTAAAAAAAGCGTGGGGTGCATGGTGTCAATAGTTATAAATATTTTATTGACAGATATGAGTAGAGTGATTATCATTTCGATAATATTTTAAAAAGCACCCCACGCTTTTTTTTAAATAAAATATTTTTTTTTATTCACACTATTATTAACTTATATTCATTGAAATTTTTAACACTATTTTCTTAATTTAAATTCATTAAAATTTATTTTCTATTTTTTAGTTCGGTTTTCTATAAAAAGCGTGTTTTTTAGTTTTTTTAAACTATTATTTATTTTCTACTTTTTAGTTTGGATTATTTATTCTTTCCATGATGTTTCCACGAGCAATGGACTGGTTACTGAGAACCTTCTTCTTTCTTTCAAAAATATCTTTATCTATCATTAGGTTTGTTACATAACAAGGTTACATATTTTTTTAATTTTTACGTTTTCATAAAATTTCACCTGTCTTACGACTTAACAAATTATTTATATTCTTTATATATCTCATACACGTTTTCGGTTACTGAGCACCAATAGTCTACTCCCCTACATAAATATGAGCAACCCAAGCAGCAAAATAGTCGAATAGTAATTAGATTACTCAGCCTTTAATCGTATAAGAGCCGAGTAACCGTTCTTAAAACACCCATTTATCGTGTAATAGCGGTTATCTCGACTATTTGGCAATATTTGCTAATGTGTGCTTTAAGGACGTCGAATAAACGTTTACAGCACTATGTTTTAGCACTTTTACTCCACCTTTTAGCAGATGCTGAATTAAAGTGGCTAAAATACTCGTTATTAGATCGTTTGATCTATAACAGTCGTATAATAGCTGTAGCTCTATAAACGCAATCGAACAAAAATCATATTTTGCAAATTGAAAAATGGAATAATTTTATCAAATTAGTGTATTGTCATCGGTCCTCAATAAATCTACAAAGTTTGAACGAAATCTGGCCGTTTAAAGTGGGTCAAAATCGCGCCCAAAGAAGTCGGTTACAAACATACAAACATACAAACATACAAACATACAGGTGAAGCTAATAAAAAGCGTGTAAAAAGTTATATGACCCGAAGGTACTATTGCTACAAAAGACGATAACTATGGGACACCTGCCGTTTAGATCGTAAAAAAAGTCTAAGGTGAGGTAAGGTAATGTAATGTGGTGACTTCCTCACTCGCTGAATGGGCCTCCATAAAATGTCTTTAATTTTTATTTGTATTAATAATTATTTTAATATTATTACGTTTATTTATTTATTTATCTTAATTAAAACGGTTACAAAACCAATTACATTACCAATTGCGTTAGATTAACAAACTGCTTGTCGTAACAGAAAGGTTACAATAATGTTGCTTCTATTCCAGCAAGCTCTGCCTATACTTCCGCACATGGACGGAGGACAGCTGGAAGAGCGAGAGCGACTTCAACCACCGCGTGTGCCCCATCGCTCTGGCGTGTGTCACCGCGGCGCTCTACGCGCTCTACTGCGCGCTCTACGCGCTCTACCACGTGGCTGTGTGGGCCATAGAGCCGCTGTGTGCGGACGTTGACGACATCAGTACAGACGTGCCTAAGGTCATCGATTATGCCAGTGAGGTCAACAGCAAGGTCAACTTGAATTTGAAGCAATGAGTCAAATGAACAGTGCTTAAGTCACGTTTGGATAAAACGTAGAATGACAGTTCTGTGAAAATTACTGAATTTGTTTTCGACCACATTTGTGAACAATAGTGTCTGTAATATTTTTTTGGAATATTTAACTGTAAATTATTATACTCTGATGAATACAACAAAACAGTTTTACTAAAATCATTTTTCGTTTTTAATCTTCTTATATAACTATGTATGGCTCTTAGATAGAATAGCTGCAAGCCTTCTGGCGTTCCACTGGACACAGGTATCTTATTATTGAGGAAGCCTGAAGCTTACTCTACCAGCAGAGAGGTTCAGATGCGGGTTAGTAGCCAACCAGCTGTTAGGTGTTTTCGAAATGCCCATAAGGCCTCTGACAAGATTTAACTGCTACTTATCGATAACAACCGGGACCAACAGCATTTAAGAGCCTTCCGAAGCACGGAAATGCTGAAGAGAATTTATCCCACTAGCGGCCACCCATTGAGGCACGCTCGCAGCCTTCAATTTTTTTGTGTCACTATGATAAAGTGAAATATGTCTAGTTATTACACAGGGGGTCATGCCCCTGTGCCCGCGCCTACACTCATCTCACACCTGACCGCGCCAATTTTACTTAGCGCGTAGATTGCTTGCGTTCTACGCTTGCCACAGGGCCATGCGTGTGTCCCATCGCTCTAGAGCGCGTGACAGCGGCGCTGTACACGCTCTACACGTGGCGGTGTGAGCAACTGAGCCGCTCTGCGAATATAAATAAATAAATGTCGACGACATTAGTACAGACGCGCCTAAGGTAAGAGTAAAGTCAATTTGAATTTGAAGCAGTGATCCAAATTAACAGTACCAAAGTGAAGTAAAGTTTGAAATTTAATTTTTTTTTCTGTGAAAATTACCAAGTTTGGCTTGGCAGACTTTTTAAATGGAATATTTAATGATTGTAAATTATTACACTCTTATTCAATACAATAAAACAGTTTATCAAAAAATAAATTTTAATTTTTAATTTTTGACATAACTTATTTTTTATTATAAGAAATTACAAGGAACATCATTTAAAAAACAATGTAACAAATGTGTCAACCAGCTAGCCAATCGGAGCCATTCCGCCATGCCATATTGACGTCTCCCTTCAGCCAAGCCAGCCATTAAGGACGGAGTCGTCTCTACATAAGCCATTGCTAGCTATTATTATGTATCTTTCTGCTTGATAAGAAAATGCTGAAACTCTCCGTTTTATATCTGATTTTACGATACTACATTTATAAAAAACTGGTTATTCTGAACATTAAAAACTATACTTTGAACTACAGTAACATCAGAATCGTAATTCAAAAATTAAAATGCTATAATTAAACAGTACTGTACCGTTATTCGACCTAATATTATGAGAGTGGCTTCCGTTTCCGTAGTGTACTAGTCGCTTAAATCCGGTCCGCCAGCGCCCCCTATACCTAACTCCAGCTTGTTCATTTCCGGTTGCTCGAAATTTTGCGACACTAGCGCCACCAAAGGCAGGTTATGACGAAGGAGTAATTTTAACCTCATTGGCTGTTCTGTTCCCGCACGAGGCGGTCACTGGCTCGCTTGGCTCGCAAGCGCTGGACCGTCTTACTTATACTAGTCGTACTTGCAGTGGAATACAGTGGTTTTAAGGATTAATCCTATCTTAAGTATACAATTTTATACTTACTAATTAATAACGAAGTTTTTCGTTCGGTAAAAGTGTTGATCTTAAGCATATAATTTTATACTTACTAATTAATAACGAAGTTTTTCGTTCGGTAAAAGTGTTGATCTTAAGTATACAATTTTATACTTGCTAATTAATAACGAAGTTTTTCGTTCGGTATGAACATCTAAAAACGGGCGTTACTTTCCGTTTGGGATGTTCTTTATTTTCAGAGATGTATAATGTTTTGTTACATATTATTATAATACAATACAATACAATATAGATATGGTAGTAACAATAAAGGTGAGTTTTAACCTTTTCTTTTTAAGAAACTCTTAGTCCATTTGGTTTGGACAGCGTAAGTTTCAATTATACATCTGTTTATAGTGTTATGAAGGTAAATTCATTATTTTCAACGAATTTTTTTTTTAATTCGTTTTGGTTTATGAATTTAGTATAATTATGTTACGATTATTATTAATCGGTTGAACATCTAAAAACGGGCGTTACTTTCCGTTTGGGATGTTCTTTATTTTCAGAGATGTATAAAGTAAATCCGCCTGCGCCCAGTACGGAGTTGGATACAACAAGGAATCGTCGTGATGTAAACAAGGTATGGGTCGATGCAAGAGGCGTGAACGTAACTAAAGACGCCATCTCTCTCATCAGAACCGTAAGTTTAATAAACTTATGCATGCAGCTAGTATATTCCAAGATGTCTTCTGGCAGTTTTTATTACTAGGCAGTGTATATATAACTTTATATATAGTGTCGAAATTCTATGTGATCGACCCAGATTAACGTGGAGTTCTATATCGACGTGACGAATGTCCCACGTTGGTTAGCCATAAGCCAGTTGTAAAATATGGTGCCACCCAGCTATCACTAAATGTTTTGGGGTATGGGACGCTTATAATGAAATGCAATTCTCTGCTACAATGTTTTGGTGCATATATATGTGGGGGATCCTTCCATTTCTTACATCCCGGAGGACATGCTCTAGCAATCAAATAGTTCGCAATGCTTCTTCTGACCTGAATTGCAGCAATGCCCGCTACACAAAGTACAAAGGCAGTACTTGCACTCATCTGGACTTAACGTGTCATGACAGCTTTATAATAACTTATGCCTTACAATTTGGGTGTTGACACTATAATAAAAAATAATAATGCTATGAAAACAGGATAATTGTTAATTCTTTTATGTTAACGATTTTTGTTTTCATCAATTACTATTTAATCAATTAGAAAGTTAATTGATACTTACTAAATATATTATATTTATTAATTAAATATGAATATAGACTTCCTGTTATAAAATAAAAATAAAAATTAATGTTGCTTAAAAAAAAATATAGTTTTAAGTTTTTAAGGTTTATATTCTGGACCTTTCTAGCTAAACGAAGCTTTAGTATTTTAATTTTGTTGTTAATGTTGATATACATTAAAAACGTGTGAAGCTTTGGTGATATATTTTACGACGTGACGTCAGGACGTGCTGTTGCGCTTTCTATCTAATGTTGAATCTTAAACGTACTGAACGTGAACATTTCTTAAATTATTCGAAATCTAATTTTGGTATGTAATTCGGTAAATTAAGTGCTTCGATTAAACAATTAAAATTTTTGTAGTCAACATCCCAATTGTCTATACCACCTTGTGACTTCAAAAATTTTCTTCTCATACACATTGTATCAGGAAGTCTCTGCTGGTAGAAAGTTAGAAAAGCAGAGTCCATCCCACCAGGAAAAGAGCACTAAAAAGAGGATCTGACTCACCGGGTCAACCTTTTCATGCCGACAAGCGGGATATATATTGCTAGTGCTGAGGAGCAACGCCCTGCACTCCCAAAATGATGCTAACTCTCCATCCCACCGGGAAAAGAGAGCTCTAAAAAGAGGATCTGACTCACCGGGTCAACCTCTTCATGCCGACAAGCGGGATATATATATTGCTAGTGCTAAGGGTCACCGCCCTACACTTCCAAAATTATGCTAGCTCTCCATCACACCGGGAAAAGAAAAAGAGGATCTGACTCACCGAGTCAACCTTTTCATGTCGATCAAGCTGGATATATATTGCTAGTGCTGTGTACCCTTACACTCCCAAATAAAATTGATGCTGTACTCTTCATGCCACGGGAAAAGAGAGATTACACTGAAAAAGATGATCTGACCCACGGAGTCAACCTTTTTGTGCCTGTCAGCCCAAAATGATACTAAATCTCAATTCCGCCAGGCAAAGATTCGAGAAGAAAGAGAAAGAAGAGATTGTACTGGAAAGAATGACGCACCGAGTCAACCTCTTCGTTCTGGTCAGTTTTGGATATATTTTGCTACCGCTGAGTATCTATGAGGACGCCGCCCTACATCCTCATGGTTGACTAACCGGATCCCGTTCGAAGCAAAACCGCTCATTGGTTAAATTCTTCGCGACCAACACCTTGGTCAGTAAAAACTCCTTAAATATGTTGATGAGGCAGGGTATAAGAAAAGCGGCGACACCCTCTCCCAATGTCATTGGTGTTAATCGGAACCAAAAGCGACTGCCAATTTTTAGTTTAGGAAAATTGAATGAGTTGGTTCACGTAGGAAATTTCTTGTTTTAAAACACTCGCATCATGTATTTGATTTATGCCAGTATTACTTGTAATAACTTGTCTGTCGTTTATCTCAGCGTATACATCCTTATCGCATTGGACTGACCACTACAGTTGTCAGAGCGGATCTTTATCCCTCTGAAAGGCGCAGCAAAATACTGCGCAAACGTACCTGTCGTGGTTATATCTTGATTAAGCTACTTGTAGCCGGCTTCGGAGGGGCGGAGATTCGTTGTAAGTACTGTAGCTCGGAAAGCAAGGCCTTTAATTTATTCGGATGACTTCCTTTTGGTATATCAGGACTCAGCCCTACTAGGTGCACATATCGAACTTGGTCTGCATGCAGTAGTAATACGGCTGGAAATAAACACCGAGAAGTCAATCCTTACACCAAGAGGGCACATTCTATTCAATTCATTTTATTTGCAAAGGCTCCTTGAATTTCTCGAAGGGGTGATTTGGGATACTTTTGTATTTTGCTATCACGAAGTATATAGATCTACAGGAGACAATAAGAATGATTTTCGTGGCTACGACAGGTCACCTTTACCATCAGTCTTTTCAAACTCGGGCGATAGTCTCTTATTCATCGGTCACTTTCGTCGCGCTATCTTATAACCGGGCCTGGTTGGGGTGCCAGTGCCAGGCAATCTTAGTGTAATGGGACGATTGGACAGCATCAGATCTTCTGTTCTGATTAAAAGGCTGCTACATTTCGGATGCTTCAGGTTACGGCCAGTTCCTGAAATTCAGACTTGCTTTAAATGTGACAACCGCACTTCTACCTGCAAAGAGTACGAACCTCACCGCGAAAGTACTCAAGAGCTAGATAGAACTGCCGGATCTGTTTAATATTCACATATCGATTTACAAGGTTTATATCCCCTTGCAGACTAGGTATTACTGCCTAATGTTGGAAATCGGCGTCACGCGGTTGGTTTTCGTTTGGTGTCTCCATCAACTTGTTGAAGTTTTCATATATTTAGGTATTTCATGGAAATATCTAAGAACGAATAATCTAACTTAATGTTCTTTATATTTAAACTTGACTTGTCCGACAATTCGTTTAATTTTAATTTTTATTTTTATTGGTGGCATTTTGTGTAGTGTATTCCAGAAATTTGGCGCACCCGTTCTTGGACTTGTTCGTCGCAAAGTCGCAAGTTGTATCAAAACATTGCACACCGAATCGAACGACCAAGTCATTGGCCATTCTCGGAGTTACAGTTCTCACTCAGAGAATTCTCCTTCTATTTCCTATTTAGGTAATATTTCCATTACCACTTCTAATACCTACAAAGAGTCCTAACCACATGAATCAAGCCTCGGATTCCATACCATGTACCAAGTCGAGGACTGCCACGTCCTAGAGCGTTGGAGAGTAATTTGGAAGTCTGGAAATGGGAGAATCTAATCTAAGAAACTAATCACATCAACAAAAGTTTGTATCGTTGTCAATATAACGTAGATCTACCTTAAGAATTTACTGTCTGGCCTTGAAAAGTTAAGTTGCTTGTGCAAATGACATCAAGTTCAAATTTTATAAGCCAGGTGTTTCGGATTTAACTAGGTATATTGTTGACTTGCATGATAAAACGAGTTTGTCGTATACGACCATTAATGTCCACAAATCCTTTGTCACCACCCGTCGAAAAATTAAGCAATTATTCTTAAGTTTTCTCATATCGTTTTATCGCAGAAGATTAACGTGTTAATCGTTTGCATCGGCTGCAAACGAGATACCTAGCTAAATAAATAAATAATAATTAAAAACCTAACTTCACCAGGAGATCCTAGACCTAGATCCTAGCTGTCAAGGAAGTCGACGTAAACAGTTGGAAGTGTTAGGCCAGCTGAACAAGTAGAAATTGGGTTGAAAAATTCCCTTCAGACGATATTATGACAAGTGCCTAACTTACAGCCTACATTTTTAAGAAACGTTACGTCGTGACATCTTGCGTTGCAGCAGGTGTTTATCTTCTCCATTGTCTATAGATTTTGTCACTTCATGATTGACTTACAATCAAGTTAACAGCTTGTAAGTTCACATTGCAATTTATTAATTTATTATTATTTTGCATTGTTATTTTATAACATTCATAACTCCTGCATACTCAGTAAATATGTTTATCATAATATATGAGCGTTTATTCCTCCTGGCGCTTAGCAAGATAATTAATCACATTGGCTTGTTCCAGCGCCACCAGGCGATAATAGACACGTCTCTCATAATATTAGGTCGAATAACGGTACAGTACTGTTTAATAGCTACGTTTTACCTGAAATTAAAACGTTTATTAAACATACTTACCTTATTCGACCTAAGTTTTTAAAACTGCCTGGTGTAACATAGACGCAATGAGGTTAAAATTACTCCTTCGTCATAACCTGCCTTTGGTGGCGCTAGTGTCGCAAAATTTCGAGCAACCGGAAATGAACAAGCTGGAGTTAGGTATAGGGGGCGCTGGCGGACCGGATTTAAGCGACTAGTACACTACGGAAACGGAAGCCACTCTCATAATATTAGGTCGAATAAGGTAAGTATGTTTAATAAACGTTTTAATTTCAGGTAAAACGTAGCTATTTTTATCTTAATAATTGATATATGTTCATAAAAAGGTTTCGTTTTCAGATATTTTATTTCATTCACTTATCAGGTAATGTAGTAATGGGCAAGGCGTAATAATAACGGAGGCAGCTAACGAGCATACTTACATATGCGAGTGTATAAATAATATAAATATAAATATCTTTGGACAATTCACACAACACCATCTGATTCCAAACTAAGCAGAGCTTGTGCTATGGTAATCAGAAAGCTGATAAACATACTTATATAATTCTAAATACATACTTCAATAGATAAATTAACACCCAGACACAGAACAAATAGTCATGTTCATCACACAAATATTTGTCCTGGGTGGGAATCGAACCCACGACCTCACGTTTCGCAGTCGGCTCATCACCCACTACGTCACGGAAGCTGTCTGTAAGTCTGTATATTGTCTGTAAAGCATATAAGGTACTGAGCAAAGAGCGATACAGCATACGAGTCGCTGCCCATCGCAAGAGTGTATAACACAATATTTTCATACAATCTCACGAGTTTGCCGTGGTTGTAAGAATGTAGCAATGTGCACATCGTTTTTATGTAAGTTACGTTACGAGTTACTAAAGTTACCAGTAGGTTAAAGATTACTAACTCACCTGACTGACCACTCAGGCATGACAATTTCTTAGGCAATACTAAGAAAAACCATTGAATATCCACCCCCACCACCACGATAACTCCTTTATAAGTTAAAAGTACTGTAATAGTGTCACTATAAAATTGCTGCAATAATTAAACGTGGTTTTCTCGTAAATAAGTGAGGCTCTGCCATAAGCATCGACTTACAGCCTGGTCCTTGTCGTCCACGGCGGCTGGAGGGCGCTGGTCCAGCTGTTGCTGAAGTGCGGCGACTTGCTGCTGCAGCTGACTGCGTTCTGAACGTAGAGCGACGGTCTCGGGGCTGTCGGTCTCCAGGCACTTTCGGAGAGTCGCGATCTCACGTGCTAGCTCTGTTTTGTGGCCTTGGATCTCCGTCTGCAGAGAATAAATAAAATGGTTATATAATGTGGCAGACACAAACATTTTCTATTGTTGGGCACAGGATTACTCTCATCATTGAAATTGAGGCGTCCTACGGGCTAATCAAGTGCGTGCAAATGCGTAGAAATTTGTGTAACTGTCATGCATGCACGGTGATGAAAAAGATCATAATGAAATATGAATTATTATGTGTTTCCACGCCATCGAGTAACTATAAATACGGGGACCGCTACATCTGTTTCTGTCGTGAATCAATTCTTTTGTGTTTCGATGGAAAAGCGCAATTGCCGGTCAGACTTACATGAGGCAACCATCAGCCTACGAAATTACGTAATAGCGACGCAGCACACGACCTCAGGTAAGACTGGCTTTCTTGAAGTTGTGTGTAGATGTCCATGGGCTGCAGCGACCACTACGCACAACTCTTCTGCTCAAATTAACAAAGACAAAGAATTTTATTTGCACAAATATGGGTGTTTACAAAAGAATAATAAAAACCTTACCTACTAATTACAAATATAAAATATACATTGAAATAGATTTATTTATTATACTTATATTATTATTATTATTATCATTATTTGTACCCATATTGCGCCTTCTTATTATTATTTTTTTTCGGATCGGATTCGATCGTCGGCTTTGGATACCCATATTGCAAGGTTTTTGTACACTAAGTGGAAAAAAGCCGACAGACAAGTTTTTATGGAATTCCTTTATGCCGCTAATTAAATGAGTAAACGAAGAAACATCGCTACTAATTACTTAGTTACATTGTATTTCTATTTTTCAGCCAGTAATTTATCAAAGACAATCCAAAACAAGCAGCATGTACTCACCAAGGCTTCATTGATAGGCCGCTGTTTGGAGAGAGAATTGAGTTTGTTCTCCAGTTCCATGATGGTTGCGCTCTGAGTGCGCTGTAACTCCTTAGCTCGCACCAGCTCTACTCCCGCCTCGTGTTTTAGTCTGTAATACAATATACAATAGCTTATCAATGATATTATTAGAAAAAAATCTATTCAAATAACAGTTTCACAATACGTAATTATGTTATGCTATCAATATAATCAGTGCAAGAAGTTGGGCGTTTTCTTTGACGTGTTTGTTTTTAGTTTTTTTTTTCAATTATGGCATCGCAAATTCTGTGCATACTGCCAGCGTCAAGTATAATTTTTGCATCAATTACTAGCCAGTTTCAGTGAAACTGGACGAAGTAATAACAAAGTCAGTAGGTCGTCAGTTACAGTAATCAGTCAGTCTAGTCAGTCCAACATTCAAGTAAAGCGATGGCTACTTTACTAGAACGTGTCCGATGGAATTTTGGAGGCAAGCAGAAAAAACATATTTTAGCACTGTTATTCTATTTCACAAACACTCGTGCACTGTAATTAACCTATATCAAACAAAATGCCATCAACTTTATCCGATGTAACTCAAAAATACACCAAAAAATGAAAATAAAATTAGAACACAATATGTCTTTTTCGACTTCCCACCAAAACTCGTTTTTAGTTATTAGTAAAAACTGGCCAAGTACAAGTCGGATTCACGCGCGAAGGGTTCCGTACCATTATCTATAAAAACCACGATAAATGTATACTCGTATATTTTTATTTGTTATGGTTGTAATTTTTGCATCTCGTTGTAGTTACTTGGAGAAACCTGGAATTGTGGAGTAAATTCTCTGCTGCAACTCTGCTCCGGGGTTGTTGTTTGTAAAACCAACTCCCAAGATTTAACGTTTGCTACTTATCGATAACAGTCGGAGTTGATAGCGTAGTGTGAAATGTACTTGAAACTTTTAGCGTTAACCTATCTTACACCCGACCGCGTCAGTTTCGCTTGACTGGGGTGATCGCGTGCGTTCTACGTCAGCCGCTTGGTCACGCGCCCTCTTAATTGTATACAGTTAAAGGTCTCAACAGATGTAAATTAGAAAGGAGATATATTTTCTGTCATATGTGCCCGTTATCGACCCTATTTATCTATAATATAAAAATGAATCGCAAAATGTGTTGGTAAGCGCATAACTCAACAACGCCTAGACCAATTTGGCCAATTGTTTTTTTTTAAATGTTCGTTGAAGTTCAAGGATGGTTTATACGGCGAGAAAAATTCGTATAATTGCCGGAAAAACCATAAAAACAGCCTTTTCTTTTTCCCATACAAATGTTTTCTAACTAAAACGTAGTCAATTTGAGCTTTATTGCTATTGTATAAAGTTCATATTAAATTACAAGCACTCAATGTTGTTTAAGCAATGTAGGTGTGTTCCTAACGTCAAAGATCATATCTATCAAAACAGTGTGCGTGTGTGCGTTGGAGCACAGAATACATAGTTGGAGGAGTTTAATGTCGCATAGCATGATGTTATATAGCTTATAGCCTTCCCTAATAACTGGACTATTCAACACAAAAATCATTTTTCTGTAGTTCCTGAGATTAGCGTGTTCAAACAATCAAACATCCACGGGGACGAAGTCGCGGCGGCCGCTATCCCTACTAATATTATAAATTCGAAAGTAACTCTGTCTGTCTGTCTGTTACGCTTTCTCGCTTAAATTAATGAACCAATTTTAATGAAATTTGGAACACAGATAGAGTGGACCTTGGGAAAGGACATAGGATGGTTTTTATCCTACGGGAACCTATAAAACGGGTCCACGCGGGCGAAGCCGCTGGCGGAAGGCTAGTATAAATATTGGCTGCAACCCTTTTTTGCGTCCCACTGCTGGGCACGGGTCTCTCCCCTTTATTGGGGAGGCCTGGAGCTTACTCCACCACGCTGCTCCAATGCGGGTTGGTGGAGATGCGGGTTAGTGGCCAACCCGCTGTCGGATGTTTTCAAACCGCCCATAAGGCCTCCGACAAGGTTTAACGACTGTTATCTATCGACAACAACCGGGACCGACGGCTTAACGTGCCCTCCGAAGCACGGAAACGCGCGTGAATTTTTTTTGCCACTAGCGGTCACCCATCTCACACCCGACCGCGCCCGTTTGGCTTAGTTGCATAGATCGTTTGCGTTCTACGCTAACCGCCGGGCCATGCGCGCTTCATAGTATTCATTCAGAGTATAAATATAAAATAGCTATTTTGTTATCTCAAATATATAAATACACTTTTTGAAAAGAGGGCTGCTGGGAGTTTTTTTTCGTCACCTTTTTCCTTTCAGCTCAACATCTAGCCCAAACGGGTACCTAAGGGCGATGACATGGAAAAAATGACTTTCATAAGCGAATATTTTGTATTCCTAATATGAAATAAATATTTTTTCTTTTCTTCTTCTTTCGTTTTATTTGGATGGATGTATCGACAAACCTGCGCAGCTCGGCCAGCTCGGCGCGCAGCGCGGCGCACTGCTGCGCGCGCGCCTCCAGCTCGCGCTGCGCGTGCTGGCGAGCGTGCTGCAGCGCCGCCTGCAGCTCCGTGTGCCGCGAGCGCTCCATCTCCAGCTTCGACTTCAGGATCGCCAGCTCGCCTTTGAGCCGCTCGCTGTTCTCAATCTGTACACAAGCCGGTTTCAGTTTAAATTACATTTCGTTTTGAATATAGTAACCAAGTTTAAAACGTAATGACATATGTGGTAAAAATCGTGAAAAAAGTTTGTGTTGGAACCGGTAATCTCCGATGGGCAGGCGAATTGAAACTACGGTATATAGAATGGACTATATATTATAGAATTCGCGAATCAACATTAGCAATCAAAGAAAAAATGACGCGTGCGGTGTCCTCGTTAATAGAAGGCGAAGTGATGGGCTGGCGGGCGGGCGCAAACGCCTCGCCCCGCGCGCCCCGCGCGCCTCGACGGTGCCTCGCCGCCCGCGCGAGGTCAATATCCATACAGGTTGCATGCCTGCCTATTGTTCCAAAGTTATTAGTTAACCCTTTTGGGTTACCAATCGGGGGTTAGCAGTGAGCAAACTAGTTAGTGGATATTTTTAAGGTACTCATTACACTATAAAGTTAACAATTACTGTAGGTAGACGACAACAGAGTCTGGTGCACGAGCACATTGACAATATTCTACGCCAGCCTCAAGACTGTATGCTTCTGACGCTTCTATAGGTCGCGTCATGTAAAAAGAACCCTAATGGTCAAGCTGCGCATCAGGCGATTTATCGGTCTATTTGGTGGTATGAAGTTTTTCAATAACCTACCGATAACGAATATATGAAATCACGAGCATTAGGTTAACTCAAAAATAAAACTATACGCCTAGATTTTCGTGCGCGAGTGTGCGCTTGCGCAATCATACACCCTCCACTTTCTTCCAGCATTATTTTTACATGACGCGACCTGTACCAAAACTTGAATAGTTTAATAAGGACCGTCGTCCAAACAATATAACAAAGATTCCAAAGATATTGAATCTTTACATGTACCCACATACCCGCACACATAGAAAAAGAAATTACTCCCCATTAGTGATAGTATCTACAATGGACAAAACACAAACCTCATGTTTTAGCTGATCGCTGGGCTCGGAGGGTGGCAGCTGCCTCTCGAGCTGCTGCAACCTCCTCTGCAGTCTCTGCTCCCGTTCTTGCACTTCCAGCTCCGACTTCATCGCGCTTTCTAGTCTTCGCTTGAGCATCTCGATCATGCTCGAGTCTTGGTTCTGTTGCAACAAAAAAAATAATATTACTGAATGTGATTTACTGAACTCTTCGCATTTCTTCCGAAAAAAAGTTATTCGAAATGAACCTTCGAACTAGAAATTTTCATGTACTAAGGTGAACATACGATTGCTTGGACTAGGAAATCACAATAAACACAATTTTACTTTTTTAGTTTTATCTGACCTTAGATTGTACGAAATATTTTATTTATTATTATTATTTATTACTAATAAAAAAATCACATAAAAGTGATTCATTGTTATTTAGTAAGTACCACTTAGTACAGTACCACTTGAAGCGCGCATGGCTCAGCGGTTAGCGTAGAACGCAAGCGATCTATGCAACAAAGCCAAACGGGCGCGGTCGGGTGTGAGATGGGTGACCGCTAGTGGCAAAAAATTTCATGCGCGTTTCCGTGCTTCGGAGGGCACGTTAAGCCGTCGGTCCCGGTTGTTGTCGATAGATAACAGTCGTTAAACCTTGTCGGAGGCCTTATGGGCGGTTTGAAAACATCCGTCAGCGGGTTGGCCACTAACCCGCATCTCCACCAACCCGCATTGGAGCAGCGTGGTGGAGTAAGCTCCAGGCCTTCCCAATAATGGGGAGAGACCCGTGCCCAGCAGTGGGACGTAAAAAGGGTTGCAGCCAAGCCAACCCAAGTACCACTTACGAACGAACGTCCTTGATACATCCAGGGAACTACCATTACTGCACCAATTTCTGTCTACTGTATTACAAGAATGTTAAATCCAAGCGTTTATGCGTCTCAATGAAAAGGTGCGGGCGGGTATAAACAAATTAAAAAAAAACGATTCTCGTCAGCGTAATGTTAGAACAAACCTGCAGGCTGTCCGCGGCGTCCTTCTGCGCCTCCAAGAGAAGCTGCAAGCGCGCCGAGTTGTCGCGCTCCACCTCGTAGCGCAGGCTGGCCGTCTGCCAGTCCTGCACCACTTTGTCACGTATTCTGGGAAAGTTTAGTTAGGGTGTGTTGCACCATGTAACTATAACTATAACTAAACCCAAACTAGCCGTCAAATCCTCGGTTAAGCGACATTTGCGTTGCATCATTTAAGCTATGGTTGCAATGACGTCATAAGTTAACGGTAACATTAACTGCTCGATTTTGGCCGGTTAATGCTATTGTTGAAGTGAAAACTTCTTTAGCGGCGTTGAGCACTTTTTGTGGGATGGGTAAAAACTATGAAACTCGCGCGAGGTCACGTGTGCTGATCGCAAAATTTCGTAAGATAGTAGAGGAAACGAGGAAGATCGACCTTCACCGATCTGATAATTCGATGAGACATATTGTTTACCAAATATAATTTATAAACATATATGCCTATGATAACTTGAATATCGAAAAGTGTTCATAGCTATTTTTAATTTAATTAATTTTAATCAATTTTCTTTCATATCACCTTCACTCTTGTAACAACAGAACGAGTGAATATCTTCACCGGCTCTTAGACCAAGACGGAGGGGTGACAGCTGATGACGGCTCATCTGACGGCTGTCTATACTTTTTTTCTTCAATTATGGCATTGCAAACTCTGCATATTGCCAGCGTCAAGTATAATTTTATCTTAAAATTCGTTTATATCAAGTATTTAAAATATGGACATTGATCAAAGTGCATCTATTAATGAAAAAAGTGACGAAGAAATAGTGAAAGAAAATGAGAGAGTACTTTGAAAAAATACTAGATAGAAATTAATAGGTACTGATAATTCCAGCAATTCGTGCGGAATTATTCCCTAACGATTCCAAGACATCAAAAATGCACAACGTTAATGTTTTCACTTCTGCCGGCACTCCCGGAGTGCAACCCATTGTTTTATGGTCAAATATCATATCGTCTGAGTATTAACTTCACCGCCTGTAACTTTAACAATCAAGAAAAACGTGATGGTGAAACACACTATTGTTAAGTTGTATTGTCGTCGTTAAAGTTAGTTTTAACCGAAACTATAACCAGGCCTACGGTGCAATCCACCCTTAGTCTTTTGTAGGCGTTATAAACGGTTTCATAACATTCAACAATCAATTGGATACACTACGATCAGTGGCCAACAGAGATTTAAAATCAACGCATTTTTTATGCAGGGTGATTTGTAATAGGTGTTATTCCCTTTAAGAGGTAAAAGCATGGGCCATTTGTTGTAAAATAAGTCATGTAACACCCTGTCCGATTTTCACATGAAATCACAACTTTTAAAAGTTAAATTCGACTTTAGCACTTTTACAAAAAATATACGACGAATCTTCTTACACTCACTACACGTTCAGACTGACCAACCTGGCAGGCAGTCTTTTCATCTGATACACACATGAACTGGACAAATACGCAGAAAAAAAAAGACAGGCCACGTGATATACTACAGAGTTTCAGCTTTCTTCAAAAACCCCATGTCATCACCAAATTATAAAAAAAATTGATTATGAGTTAATGTTATGTGCTCCAAATATCCTTCAACGTGAGACCAGTACACAGGTACTGTACCTATTGAGTTCAGTGATGAGCGCGTCTTTGTCCTGAAGTCGCTGTTCCAGGTTGTTGACTTGCATTTGTAGTTTCTCGTTTTCAGTTCTCAGCCTTTGCATGCGGTCAGACGACGACGAGTGGATTGAGCTCGATGACCTGACAAGTAATAAATGGTTTATAAATTACATAAACGGCTACATAACATCTTTTCAACTATGTCTTTTAATTGTATATTTTACTAGATTTCCGTCCACTATGGGCTACGGCTCGTCTACAAGGGCTGTACATTTTTCCGAAGGGAATGTCATATTTTCTCTGAGCAAAAGAAGGCTAATTCACCTTTCACGGTTAATCCATAGCCATTTTGTGACGTGTAAAAAGGACAAACAACGTGATTAAAACACATGATTAAAGTTATTTGTAATATTAATATGGATTTATAAGCACTTCTCTTAACGTTATTGCGTTTAACAGTACGAATATTATGTATCCATTAAAATCTAACAAATAGGGTCTTGACCGACAGACAGATAGACGGACGGACAACAAAGTGACCCTATAAGGGTTCCGTATTTTCCTTTCGAGGTACGGAATCCTAAAAATGGATAGAAATAGCTTTACGCTTTCTAAAATTAATGCTTACTTGGATGTATTGAGCGCTAAACGCGGTATGTCTTCTCGTTCGTCACTGCTTGCAGAAAGTATCTGAAAATGAATAAAGTAAAATATCAATAATATATAGTTTTTCAATCAAACCTTAAAGGTGTAAAATAAAGTGAAAAGTAAAAGCGTTCGGGACAGAAACTAGTGTTCCATAGTGGAACATTTTTTTTCAGCATTGTATTTTACGAGGACTGGTATGCAGAGTACAGGCAGAGTACAGGTCTTAGTCCAATTCGTCCAATGAATGGAGAATTGCACAGATTGAGAAACAATAAGATTAAACTTTGGTCATTCTAGATTTTCAGCAAAAATATAAATCGGTTTATCAGTTTCATTCCAACAACCCTGGAAGGTTTCATCCGCCACATCCCATTTCCAGCATCAGGTCCTCGTCAATTAGAAACATGAAGAGAACTAGTCAAGACAAATTCAACGAGCCCAAACTCGATGGGTTTACTAAAAGGTAGACCAGGATTACGTCTCCTACCTTCAAGCCCTATCATCAGACCAGCTCAGTGGTGCCAGATTTCCAGCATCAGGTCCTCGTCCATTAGAAACATAAAGAGAACTAGTTAAGACAAATGCAACGAGCCCAAACTCGATGGGTTTACTAAAAGGCAGTCCAGGGTTACGTCTCCTATCTTCGAACCCTAACAGCAGACCAGCTCAGTGGTTCCAGCAGACATCAAATGTCTAATCCCATATATTTTTGCAAGTAAACTGAGCGTGTAACATTCCTATCACACCTAACAAACGACTTGATGACCTTGAAGACCTGAACCGATTTCCAGCAAACATAGCTAAGAACACTCTCGACTGATATACCTTTCAAACAAAAAAACCGCATTAAAATTGGATCATCCGTTTGGGAGCTACGATGCCACAGACAAACACCAAACGACCTGATGACCTTGAAGACCTGAACCGCTTTCCAGCAAACATAGCTAAGAACACTCTCGACTGATATACCTTTCAAACAAAAAAACCGCATTAAAATTGGATCATCCGTTTGGGAGCTACGATGCCACAGACAGACACATACACATTTATACACACACAAAGACACGTCAAACTTATAACACCCCATCGTTTTTGCGTCGGGGGTTAATAATATTAACTGACGAGTAACATTATCTGACGATTGAAGACTCGGCCCTTAGTCGCGGTACATTTTACGCGGTTGTGCTGTTGAGATAATACCGAAACCTGGAGCAGGTCCATTGATCCGGTCTCGACCTCGTGCTCAACCTCTGAACCTGAGCGCTCGTGCGTCCTCTGGCAACATGTACCTGCTCCATGATGTCCTCGTCCAGCGTGTGCGAGTAGTGCAGCTGGTCGCGTAACGCGCGCTCTAGCTCGGCCGTTGGAGAGCGCACCGCCAGCGCTCGTGCGTCCTCTGGCAACATGTACCTGCTCCATGATGTCCTCGTCCAGCGTGTGCGAGTAGTGCAGCTGGTCGCGTAACGCGCGCTCTAGCTCGGCCGTTGGAGAGCGCACCGCCAGCGCTCGTGCGTCCTCTGGCAACATGTACCTGCTCCATGATGTCCTCGTCCAGCGTGTGCGAGTAGTGCAGCTGGTCGCGTAACGCGCGCTCTAGCTCGGCCGTTGGAGAGCGCACCGCCAGCGCTCGTGCGTCCTCTGGCAACATGTACCTGCTCCATGATGTCCTCGTCCAGCGTGTGCGAGTAGTGCAGCTGGTCGCGTAACGCGCGCTCTAGCTCGGCCGTTGGAGAGCGCACCGCCAGCGCTCGTGCGTCCTCTGGCAACATGTACCTGCTCCATGATGTCCTCGTCCAGCGTGTGCGAGTAGTGCAGCTGGTCGCGTAACGCGCGCTCTAGCTCGGCCGTTGGAGAGCGCACCGCCAGCGCTCGTGCGTCCTCTGGCAACATGTACCTGCTCCATGATGTCCTCGTCCAGCGTGTGCGAGTAGTGCAGCTGGTCGCGTAACGCGCGCTCTAGCTCGGCCGTTGGAGAGCGCACCGCCAGCGCTCGTGCGTCCTCTGGCAACATGTACCTGCTCCATGATGTCCTCGTCCAGCGTGTGCGAGTAGTGCAGCTGGTCGCGTAACGCGCGCTCTAGCTCGGCCGTTGGAGAGCGCACCGCCAGCGCTCGTGCGTCCTCTGGCAACATGTACCTGCTCCATGATGTCCTCGTCCAGCGTGTGCGAGTAGTGCAGCTGGTCGCGTAACGCGCGCTCTAGCTCGGCCGTTGGAGAGCGCACCGCCAGCGCTCGTGCGTCCTCTGGCAACATGTACCTGCTCCATGATGTCCTCGTCCAGCGTGTGCGAGTAGTGCAGCTGGTCGCGTAACGCGCGCTCTAGCTCGGCCGTTGGAGAGCGCACCGCCAGCGCTCGTGCGTCCTCTGGCAACATGTACCTGCTCCATGATGTCCTCGTCCAGCGTGTGCGAGTAGTGCAGCTGGTCGCGTAACGCGCGCTCTAGCTCGGCCGTTGGAGAGCGCACCGCCAGCGCTCGTGCGTCCTCTGGCAACATGTACCTGCTCCATGATGTCCTCGTCCAGCGTGTGCGAGTAGTGCAGCTGGTCGCGTAACGCGCGCTCTAGCTCGGCCGTTGGAGAGCGCACCGCCAGCGCTCGTGCGTCCTCTGGCAACATGTACCTGCTCCATGATGTCCTCGTCCAGCGTGTGCGAGTAGTGCAGCTGGTCGCGTAACGCGCGCTCTAGCTCGGCCGTTGGAGAGCGCACCGCCAGCGCTCGTGCGTCCTCTGGCAACATGTACCTGCTCCATGATGTCCTCGTCCAGCGTGTGCGAGTAGTGCAGCTGGTCGCGTAACGCGCGCTCTAGCTCGGCCGTTGGAGAGCGCACCGCCAGCGCTCGTGCGTCCTCTGGCAACATGTACCTGCTCCATGATGTCCTCGTCCAGCGTGTGCGAGTAGTGCAGCTGGTCGCGTAACGCGCGCTCTAGCTCGGCCGTTGGAGAGCGCACCGCCAGCGCTCGTGCGTCCTCTGGCAACATGTACCTGCTCCATGATGTCCTCGTCCAGCGTGTGCGAGTAGTGCAGCTGGTCGCGTAACGCGCGCTCTAGCTCGGCCGTTGGAGAGCGCACCGCCAGCGCTCGTGCGTCCTCTGGCAACATGTACCTGCTCCATGATGTCCTCGTCCAGCGTGTGCGAGTAGTGCAGCTGGTCGCGTAACGCGCGCTCTAGCTCGGCCGTTGGAGAGCGCACCGCCAGCGCTCGTGCGTCCTCTGGCAACATGTACCTGCTCCATGATGTCCTCGTCCAGCGTGTGCGAGTAGTGCAGCTGGTCGCGTAACGCGCGCTCTAGCTCGGCCGTTGGAGAGCGCACCGCCAGCGCTCGTGCGTCCTCTGGCAACATGTACCTGCTCCATGATGTCCTCGTCCAGCGTGTGCGAGTAGTGCAGCTGGTCGCGTAACGCGCGCTCTAGCTCGGCCGTTGGAGAGCGCACCGCCAGCGCTCGTGCGTCCTCTGAAGTCAACGGAGGCCGCGCGGGGGACTGCCGCAATCTGCGGGACAAATATGAATATAAATTCGTTAAACTGTAAATGATTAAAAGCTTTACATACATTTAGTTTTTATGGTACTAGCTAAGCTCCGCGTTATTACCTGCGTTAGAAAAGATCAAATACATTATAATGGGCCTTGCCATATGATCGAGATATTTTACCACGAGAAAAAGTAGCCTATGTCCTTTCCTACAGCCTTCTAAGCTATTAATTCCACAAAATGACATCAAAGATGACGTCTGGGTGTTTGTGTTTCTGTTTTAATGTGTGTCCATGGTACCCATGACACAGGGAATATCTACCTTAACTACCTTTATTAATCACAATAAATAATTTACTACTTAGTTTAAAACATCATGTGACCTTTCACTACATTCAGCTTCACAAAATTTTTGTATTAAAAATTTGTAAGAAAGGAGATGTTTCAAAATGTATGGACCTTTGGCCAGGTATTTGTACACCGTATTAATAAATTGCAAATATAGTATAGAGCTGTTTTTTGTTAAGCGTTTTGTAATAAGCGACTGGGATTTTTGGTACAAAACAATAATTTCAAGTCAGAATTGCAACACAATATACTAGAAAAACATAATGGCGGTAATATGTCATTTTGACAATTGAAATTATCAATCTGTGTGGGGTTTTGGCGGGAAGTCTGAAGGAACAAGTTGTGCTCTTGTTTTATTTTCATTTTCTTACTGTATTTTTGAGTTATATCGGATAAAGTTGATGGCATTTTGCTCGATATAGGTTAATGATAGTGCACGAGTGTTGTGAAATAAAATAACAGTGCGATAACATGTTTTTTCGGCTTGCCTCCAAAATTCCATCGGACATGTTCTAGTAAAGTAGCCATCACTTTACTTGAACATTTGACTGACTAGACTGACTGATACCTGACGACTAACTGACTTTTTTCTATGACTACAGTGATGCAAAAATTTTACTTGAAGCTGGCAATATGCACAGAGTTTGCGACGCCATTATTAAAATTGAAAAGTAAATATTGAATGGCTGAAAGGATATTTATCCAATGCCGTAAAATGAAATAAAAAAAATAAATAATCTGTGTCAAACAGTTAACAGTGAAATCAGTTGTACCGCCATATTGAAAATTGTTGAAAATAGTTGATTTAAATTGGTTTTGTACCGAAAAAGTACATGTTTTAACAAATTTTAAGTATTTTTTTCGGAGTCTTGAGTTTTTTCTCAAATTTTAGAGATGGTGTAATGAAATGAAATGAAATGAAATAGTTTGAAATGAAATAGTTTATTAACATCCTGGGTAATAATATACACTTGATGTTTGTCATTGTTCTACGGTCATCAGCTGACCGTCATCCGCTTTGGGTGCGCTAAGGCTTATATGGGCTAGGAGAAAAAAGCGGGCGGAAAAAAACTCCAGCCCTGTTTTAAATACATGTTCAGGTACAATGGCATGGCATGTACAATACCTAGCCAAGATTGAAACATCTCATTTATAGCAACTTTTTACTACTTAATCTTTAATAATGCAAACGGTCACGAATTACAATCACAGAGTATTTTTTTTTCTAAATTATCGCCGCTGTTTAACAAAGTATCGTCGATAGTTTTTTTAATATAATAGTGAAACATTGCCTCGTCTAGTAAATAAAATAACTAATACAATTGAATACGCGTTCAATGTAGCGTAATTATGAGACAATACGCAATATCATCTCAACTTACCTTAGCCCGAGGAAAATATCTTATTACATTAACCACAAACCAATGGTATTGACAATACTGATGTTATGAAGTCAAGGTATTTATTGTTTGTGACCAGTACTCCAACGCAAAAGCAATTAAGTGCATTCTAAACTTTAAAAAATTATGTTCTTATAGCGGCTAAAAACCCATTTCATTGATTGATTTTTTTGACAAATAGAATATTTTATTCCATTTTGAACTAATAACTATACTCTTTGCAGAGATGAATTATCTGGACAGACAGGCATACAGGAGGAAAAACAATGGCTCAATTCTTTTTTCATATTAATATACCATTACCCAACAATATTGTAACATACTATTCTAATAGGTAGTACTTACTTCATGTAATCTCTCATTTCCTGAAGTTCCACTTCAAGCTCTTGGCATCTTTCCGCTTTTACTCGTAGCTTTTCTTTTAATTCGCTGACGTTCGATTCTTCTCTTAACCTGTGTGAATTAAAAAATAAATTTATTAGTTTCTTATTTATGTTCAAATAAATTAAATAGCGCAGGAGGAGCGGGTGGCCAAGACGCCAGTTTACGACAAAGAATCCCCGTTCAAGCCCCGGCGCCCACATTTGAGAACTGTGTTATGTGCATATTTATTATTTACTGCTGCTTCATGGTGAGGGAAGTAATTATAGTATTTCATACCAATGTTTTTTATCACAGAGATTAACACAATAAACTCTTTGAGGCTATTTTTAACTAGTATTGTTCTTACTAGCTTTCATTGTCAGTCTTGTCAGACACCAACCCCCAAAGTATCATCATACTAAAATTCAGGTCAATGAATTCGTAGCACCCGTTACGACGTGAAAGAAAGACAAACAAATTTAAGAAACAAACATATAAACTATAATTATTATTGACTATAACATTTATCATATTATAAATGTGATCATTTATAATATTGGTATGGATTATTGTCTTACCTAGCCACAACAACTTGCAACTGCTCAGTGAGCTGTCGCTTCTCAGTCTGCAGCCGGTCTACGTCCCGCCTCAAGGCCTCCCCCTCCTGTCGCAAAACCTCCGCCTCACGCTGCAGTTGTAGGGCGGAGGCCTCGCGCTCGGCTGTCAGCTTGGAGGCCTGGCTCGCGCTGCTCGTCAGCTCCGTCACGTCTAGCTTCGCTTTCGCTAGTTCAAAGGCCTGAAATGTCGTATCAATGTTGACTAAAGATCATGCATAACATTCAAGGAAAACTGGCATGGGTCCGTAATTAAATAAACGACTACAAAATGGTTAAAAACTAATAATTAATCAATGATTGGTAGGATTAATATTACTTTTTTATAAATGAAAGAAACACGGGTGTCATTTAATTAAAATTTGACGGATCTAAGTAAACGACGACAGGAGTATACTCGTACAACCTTACAACTGAGATTGAATCAGTTGCACAAATTAAGAAAACGTCAATTCCATTGTGAAAAAGCTACTGGAAGGTTTTTACATTTATAAATGTGGTATCACACCAGCGTATTTTTACACGCGTATACGGTCGTATCAGAAAACGCGCTTAAACCGCAGGCTACTTTTTGTACCGAAAAATGTCATATCTTGACGTTTCGCGGCTACGGCGGCGTACGAAAAACAAACAAAAGACACGCTTAAATATACGCCAACGTGAAACCGCACTAACTGCTAATAATATTTTAATGAACTGATCGCTAAATGTTAATTACTAACCTTATCATTTAATTCCTTCTTGTTGAAATCCAGCTCATGTTGCAAAAGCGATATCTGCTTCTTTATTTTAACCAATTGCTTCTTGTCATTACTCGCTTGCCGGTCGGGAGTTCTCCTCTCTTCTGCACCCTTGTTCCTCGGCGACGGACTGCGGGAGGCCATCTTCAACTGCTCCTTAAGCGCCGCTATCTCGCTGTGGTAAGAATTGATGTCTTCGTGCAATATCTCTATTTCCGTTTCCTTGTCTTTAAGTTTGTCTGTCAGCTGCTTCAGCTCGTCGATCTTCGATGTCAATTCGCTGTTTAGGGAGTTCACTCTTTCTAGTTCACTTTCGCTATTTTGAAGTCTCAATGAAGCGTTTTCTTGGTCCTTTTCAAGTTTTGTCAATTTCAGTTTTAAATCCTTGTTGATTGTACTTAGTTGGATATTCTCTTCGTTTAGCTTAGCGATGTCTCTGGTTTGAGCGTCGAACGAATCTTGTAGTTGGAATAGCTCGTTGGTCTTTTCCTCCAGTGCTTCTTTTAAGTTTTCTAATTCTTCAGTCTTGTCGTTAATACATCTCTGCAAGTCGTCAAATCTGTCCAAATGCTGGTTGAGGCTGTCGATTTGTTGGTTCTTCTCAGAAACTAGCTGTTCTAACTTCTGCATGTTACTCATCTTTTCCCTCAACTGGCGATTTTCAGACTCAATCTTCTCAAGCATCGCATTCTTACTTTGCAGTTCTTCTATCCTGCCTTCCAATTCTGTCAATTTATTCGTTAAGTTGCGTTTTTCTTTCGCCAACTCCAATATCATGTTTTCTCTGCGGAGAATGTCTTCTTTGAGCAAGTGTAAGTCTTTCGATTTCTCGCTGGCTTCTTGAGTTAATTCTGCTAGTCTCTGTTCTAGTAGCTTCTTGTTCGAAGAGAAGCTTTCTAGCTGATTTTCGTAAAACTTTTTGTCATTTTCCATTGCAGCCATGGTGTTTTCGAGCAGACCTTTCAATTCTTCTACCTCTTCCTTCAAAGCTGGGAATTCGCAGAGCTGTTCTTCTGCATTCTTCAGTTCGCTCTTACACGTTTCTAACTCAGACCTAGATTTCTTGATCTCATGTTTTAGTTGCGTCAGGATATCTGGGAAGTTTTCCTGCTTGATATCTAACGTTATACCGAGTTCCTTGAGAGACGTGTACTCCTCTTGCGTCTTATTGTCGGTGGCTTCTAGGGAGAAGTTAATTTTCTTCGGCTCAGCGCTTAGGTTCTTGCTTTCACTGACGTCTCTGTTCGGATACATGGAGACGTTGTCTAGAATCTTTTGAGACAGTTTTGTATTGCCGAATCTGTCGGAAGCACCAAATACAGTAGTTTCGTTTACATTCCGCTTGTACTGTTGTTCCTTGTTCTGCGTCGACGTCAAGTGTGCGGGCAGGGAGTCCGCGCGCGGCGTGTAGTTGGTGGCATCGAAATGGTCGATATACTCCAGGTTCAATGAACTCAGATTGGGTCGCTGCACGTCTGGTGGCAGCGTCTTATTGTGCGTCTTATCCTTCTCGTGTACGCCGGTGAGGCTCAAATTGTGCGCTTTTAGTTCGGCGCGACGCATCTGCAAGTCCTGTTCATCGAACTCGGATATCGAGACAATATCGCTGAGAGTGCGAGCCGATGTTTTTCCCTCCATAACTTTCTCGTCCTTGTTTTCCTGTTCTTCCTCCAGTTTGAGCGCTGCGGATGAATCACGTTCGAAATTAGATAGTTCCGTCTGGCTGAGCAGACTTGTCATAGCTAACCTAAATACATTAATGCAATTGGAGCCGGTCCAACCGCCTGGATAATGAGCAAACAAGTTTTTATTTGGATGGGGCAATGTCAAAGTCAGTTATTTGGGAGTTATTTTTCATGATCCGAAATTATTCATAATAAGCTGTTTACAGCTTAGTTGTCACTAGAAAACATTGTGGGTGGGAAAGAATTAGCAGCACACGAATTTATTTCTGTACAATCTGCTGTTGTTGCAAAATTAATTGCGAAATATTATGCTAAAGGAACTGTTATTCACATGCAATTAATGTTTATACCTTCAACCACCAATATATTGTTTTAAAAAAGATAAGAATATATATGCTATTTTAATTGCTATTTTCGAATGAAAGGAAAACTCCTAAGCTAAAAGTGTATCTATGAAAATTGAAAATTAAACATTTTTATGTGATCTATCTATCTATCTAGCTTTCATTTAGTTTGCTCTATGATTAATATAATCATATTAATCATAGAGTCATGATTATTTAGAGATTATTTAGCCACTCACCCATTAGATCATTGAGCTGTTCCTCCTTGAAGGCTAAGGCCTTTTCATGATCCTGCACGGTGGCCTCCAGCTGCTGTTTCTCCATCTCGAGGTCCTTGGCCAAAGCCTCCAGCTGAGCGATCTTACTCTGAGCGTTGGACAGCTCGCGTTCTAGGATTATCACCTTGTCTTTCGGATTGCCTGATGGATATTTTTATGAATTATTAATACATTTTATAGGCAAATAAACAACTAATCTTGAATAGAAATATTCTGTTCCTTGTGTGATGTCATAATTACGTGGGAAAATTAGTATCAGCACTAATTTGGAACTAATTATGAAAATAAAACATAATAATATGGAAAAGTTGAAATTTAATTTAAGCAGGTATGTAGGTACTTGAAAATTTATTCTTTTTATGAGAACATTCAGAGAGTTAACTTTTAAAATTTGGACATCCTATATCATATTCAAAACCACTTACATGAGTTGCCATATATCTGCTGCTTCTCACAAGGCGGCTCCCGCTCGTCTAGGTTCTGTTTCAGTCTTAGTAGCTGCTTGTCTTTGGTTTCCAGTTCTTCCTTCAGCCTTTGCACCTAGAAAAAGATGTTTGGTGAGAACTATCATAACAGTGTCTTTTGCATGGGACCAAAAATATATAACAGTCTACCGGTCTATTCCTCAAAATTAAAACGGGCAACGAATTTAAAAAAGGACTTAAAACGTATTTACTGAAAAAGGCGTATTTCTCAATTCAACAACTTTGTAAACACCCATATTTGTGCAAATAATGTCTTTGTCTTTGTCTTTGAACTATACAAAGAGAGTGCGGTGATAGTTATTTGATTACTGCGGGAGCTCTGATTAAAATCTCAGTTCATACGTCCAGTTAAGTAAGTTTTTGTGTAAACATTTTCAAACAAGTTCACGGGTCAGTGAAGCAAGAAGTGAGACAAGAAAAAGAAAGACGTGAGGGAGAAAAAATGTTTGTAATGCCTTCTTTTTTTGAAGGAGGCAAATACTCTAATAATAGAGGTAGTTAGAATATAAAATCTGTTGCAACTTCCTGTTGTATCCGTGCAATCCGTTGTTGTTTGGTAAGTTAAGGCGGGGCACAAGATGACTCAACGGTGCCTGTTGAGGCCTGTACCCTGTACCTGACGGCAACATGTCGGGGGGCTGTACGCGGAGTGCGCAGAGCGGCAGCGTCGTTGCGCTGTTGCTGTACCCTTTACCTGACAGCACCAGCGGTATGTCGGGTGTATTTATGTATACGATTTATATTTGGTCTCGGAAATATGACAATATCTCTGAATATTGCACTAAACTGTAGTGGCTCCCAATTAAACTTCGCCAAAATGCTCATATTCTAGATCTTCTCTACTGCGTCTTATTCAATCCAAAATGATTAAAAAATCATTTTCTGCATGCCACTCACAATGTGTACATTATAATTATATCCCTTCGGTCTTCTCCTCTTCAGTGTTCCTTCTCACTCTACATTTTTTTTCCAAAATTCCTTTACTACTGTTGCCGTCCGCCTATGGAATTCCCTTCCGAAAACAATCCGTATTGCTACTTCACTTCATTCCTTTAAATGCCAAGTCAAAGATCATTACATGCAATTTCATTACATGCTTTTCTATCTTAACTCCTTGCCTGTAATTGCCTGGAAGCTTAATTGTTTTGTTTTGTGCCAAAATTTAATTTCTGTATTATGGTGTACAATAAAGAGTTTAATATAAAAATATATAAAATTGGAGTGTCTGTTCGTAATATTAAAATAACCGCTTGTTACTACATGCATATGAATGTAAATACGGTACATATACCAAAATAAAAAAAAATACAATTTTTGTCTGTCTGTTGGTCTGTTTGTTCCGGCTTAATCTGAAACGGCTGGACCGATTTTGATGGGATTTTCACTGGCAGGTAACTAATGTAATAAGGAGTAAGTTAAGCTTTATTGAAGCGTAAACAATAAATACCTCGGCCTGCGTGTCGTGCAGCTGCACGGTGAGCTGGCTGTGCGCGGAGTGCGCGAGCGCGGCGGCGTCGTTGCGCTGCTGCTGCAGGCGCGCCGACAGCGACGAGATGCGCAGCGCCTGCTCCGACATGCGCGCCTGCAGCACGTCCCGCTCGGCGCGCACCTCCTGTTTATACAAACCTCCTTTTAAACACGCACATCGATCGATATTGCTCATCGTTTGTTACTGTAAAAAAACATTCTCCTTTAACACCAGCAATGCTCAGATGGACCTCCTGGAGTTGTTCTTGTCCATAAGTGTCATTAATCGCTCAACACACACATTTATGTATTAAAAAATACATCACAGAAGTTCCATTACATGGGGCGTGATTAAATCAGAAAAGAGCGATCACGATACCTTTTCTATTACCCATGAAGCAGTTCCACTGCGTTACGGTAAAAAAGTAAGGTTGTTGATATATGAAAGTACCATTGGCTTGATAAGTAGGTAGCGTTGAAACTGCATACGACCCGTGTGGCGCAATGGTTACCATGTCGAACTGCCGAAGGGTCCCGTGTTTGATTCCCGGCGAAGCAGAAATTTGAATGATGAGTTTAAAATTTCTGTTCTCGGTCTGGATGTTTGTATTTCTGTCTCTGTGTGTGTCGTCCATGGCACCCACAACACAGGGTATATCTACCTTACTGTGGGGCTACAGTTACTTATTATAAGACTCGTGCCTTGCTTGCGATTGTGTAGATGTCCATTAGTTGCAATTAACACCTCTCTGCTAATCTGGTCTCTTAGAATTTTTGTTAAAAGAAATCATAAATCAACATGCCTGGTTACTCACTCCAAAAGTGCACAAAGACCTCGTTTAAAGATAATTTGACAATGTCTTAAAACATACTAATTATACAACGGAATCAATACATATCAAATGAACAAACGACCCAAATAATAATATCTGGTTTTCAAACCGGAAATACGGTCTAAATAATACAGATTCGAAACGAAGCATGCAACATTTTACTGCTTTCGCGTATAATCTGGTAAGTTTATCGATTGCGTCTTTTATTAAAAACATAACATTAACATTCTTTCATATAGTAATGAAAACATTGCGTAAATGACTGAAAATCCAACTCATAAACAACAATTTACTACTGGGTTCAAGTATTGTAACACAAATGAGTTTCCAATACAACCACAACATGTGCTGATGGACGCTTACTGGCTATCTACCATAAATATATAGAAGCTATTAGCTACGACACACGCACACTACAACTTACGTACAAGATAGTTAATCACTTTTATTAATTTTGCAAAAAAAAAACCTTTTACAAAATACCCAATTGTATAATTAATGAGAAATAACAGGAGATTCGGTTAAAGATTGGTTCAAGAGTGTGCACGGCCCAGCGGCAACTGCGGTTAGTCGCGGTGCTAATAATACGCACGGCCCACTTACCCGAAGATCACTGGGCCACGCTTAACTGGACTATCGACAGCTTTCCAATGTTTCGTGGAAATTGGAAATTTTGCCAAAATATTGTACTCGAAACGCAAATCATAAAACCCTTCGTTTTTGATTTGCGATCAATAATACGGCTTTATCTATCCATATTAGGAATAATGTATAGCGGCCAATTCTTTACTAATATAATAAAGAGGAAAACATTAAATATTTGTTTGAATTGAATAGACTCCGAAATTACTAGACCGATTTGAAAAATTCTTTTTGGCACCATTAGAATCCTACATTATCCCTGGTGAACATAGACTATAGAATATTTTCAAAAACGTAAGGAATCCGTATGAAACTTCGATAATGTGACCCAAAGTGTAAAAAAAAATGGGCAGGTTTCATCCTCTGGAGAATATTCACATCATCCTACTTATACATAGGTACTTCATAACGCGGGTGAAACCGCGGGCACAGCTAATTGTTATAGTGGCATTTTAGTGCCATAGAAAATGGATTTAATGCAAATTTAGAAATATTTAAAAAAAACATCAATTTGATAGAAAAAAAGAAATAATCTAAATATTTATTTTGCTACTAATAAGCTAAATGAAAAATGTATGATGCCGATACTAAAATGATTTCTTATCATTAAGGATACATCAAACGCTATTTTATTAGATACACGTAATTGATTGCGTCTTGATTGCGTCCTATAAAATGAAGCTTTGCTGCAACCATAGAATAATTACACTATATAAACCAAGTGCGCACGCCCAAATTGAAGCACTTTAATTGGTGCCATTAATGGCACCAAACGCCGGACCGCGGCCGCTTCGTAGTATTCAAGGTTAAAGCACGCCGAACGTATCTACAAAAAAAAATGCCAGTTTGTGGTGTTAAAATGTGTCACAACACTTTTAAAAACAATAGAAATCTAATAACATAACTTTTCACAGTGAAGTTTTCAATATTTTGCAGTATTTTATAGTTAATTTGGTGAAAATAAAAATATTTTGTTAGTTAGATGTGGCATTTGTGTGAATCAATTTAGTGCTTCAATTTTGACAGTGCGCTTGTATGAAGACACTCATTCTATATTATTCTAAGGCTGCAACGGCTTTTGCGTCACACTGCTGGGAGGGAATTATGAGTGAAGCCTAGAACTCCTCCACTATCGGATGTTTTCAAACCACCAATAAGGTCTCGGGAGAAAGATTAACGACTTCTATCTATTGATTGTACGATCCTACACCCGACATCGGCCGTCTTGTTTAGTTTTATAGTTCGCTTGCATTTTACGCCAGCCATGCGTGCGGTATGAAGCTTAAAAAGCTCTAACGTTCAAGACGTCACTCGACCGCATTTTTTAAGGAAAGCTTTAAAGCAATGCACCCCCAGCTACAATAACAGGAGCGAATGTTTTATGTCAATCTCAACTCAAGAACCGTGCGCCGGTTTTGTTTGAAGTACATCGGGTGTTCGTAATTTAAATTAGTGCTCTTCAAAAATGTCATTGAGTGGTTTTTTTAATTGATGGAAAATTAAGTTAATTTGTCAACTTAAGTAATTATTGCAATAACAACATCTGATGGCTTCATTGTATCAGCCTGAAAATGTATGGAAATACCTTTTCTTAGGTAGGAGTTTAAATTATCCGATACTTGCAGCGACCATCGTTGTCGCTAATGTTAGATTTATACACGAAATAGTATATTGTGTGGCAAGGGGTGAAACAAGACGATTTCTGACGAGGGCGAGAGGTGACTGCCCGAGCGAAGCGAGGGCTGTCATCGCCCTGGTCTAAAATCGTGTTTCATCCCGTGCCACACACTGTATTTTTCATATCACATGTAATGAAACAACGAGTTTTGATTTCTGTAGCCAATCGAAGTAAGACAATTTCAGACAAATAGCGCAGTAATATCTTTTGACAACGATTTGACGACAGTTGTCAATGCGATTCTGACAGACTTGAAGTAAACACGTAAATTATAAATAAATGAAGGTGCCGGGTAGAAACAACGTTGTTTCTCCCCTAGGGCAGAAACAACGTTGTTTCTGACTGACACATTCGCATTGGTTTGAAATTGTCTCGTTTCGACTGGCAAAACAAAGATGAAAACTCGCTGTTTCAATGCATGTGATATGTAAAAATATTATTTCTTAAAAGAAGTCGATTCTAGTGTTCATTGAACGAATGATTTAAATCAGTTCAGTAGTTCAGAAGGTTACTTCGAGTATATAAAATAGAGGTGTAAAATGTAGTAAGAAAATTTGAAATATGAAATTTAACAGTAACTTCTGAGAAATACCAAAATACTACGTAGCAAAAAAACTCCACTTTGTCTCGGCCAGTAAATACAGAGAGCACAAACCATTGCCAAATGCGTGTTTAGGTTATTAATTCTGCTGTGCCACTTGTAAATGCAATTAACGAAAAACACATCAAGCACTCGGTGCCCTTGTTTACTTAAAAAAGGATAAAGGACATGTTTTCAAACATGTAATAAACAAAGCTGTACGCATTAAGAAAGACAGGAATGTATAAATACTGTAAGAACAGAGCAAACGTAACCTGAATATCACAGTCTTTTTGTGTACAAAATAAATAAAATTCAAAAGTATAAAAATCTGAATTAATACATCTGTCGACTAGAAAATGACAGCCGGGAGTAGCTAAGTTTAGGACTGTGATCTAGCAGATGGCTTTTGAAGATTTATTTAGTCTTTACCTAAATACGAATTGGCAGGAAATAAGTGGACATTTTTCTCAACTAACCCGCATTTGAGCAGTGTGGTGGAATAAAGGGTTGCATTTATAAGTATCTACATAAAAGTACTAGCCTTATTTACTTTAAGTAACGAAAGCGGCAAATGTCTTCAAAACGAATTGTTTTGAAGTTACAAAAGACAATTTACAGGACTATTCCATATTGTATCTTCTAATTTTAAATATACCTACTACGTCAGAGTACTGATCGTCCTGTCTTAATTATATAATAGGTCATAGGAATAATGTACGCCCCGGTTTCGTGAGTCAGCCAGTATATTAATGGGGCCTTCAATAATGTAATCTCCGGCACCACTTCAATACCCTCTTCCTACAGAATAAATTACGGTATCTGATTATCTAATTGACGTCATACTATCAGATCTTTGTTATCAGAGATTTGGCTCCAAAAAATTGAAGCCATATGGAGCTATGTACAAATAAAAAAAATACTACTAAGTAACCCGGTCCTGGCTAACCAAATCAATTGAGATACTTTTAATGAGCTGTCAAAATGTGATAGCTCCATACATTTTGCGTGTGAAAATGGTTAGTGACATCACAAACCATTTAATTCAATTGACTAAATTTTAATTGATTTAAGCTGTAGTAAAAATCGTGTATGTAAATGAATTAACAATTATCCTGCTTTCCAAGCGAAGTTTGTGCAACCTTTTTAAGGTATGCATTTTGATATTTTTATGTGAATAGTGTCCAAGACTCTATACATACTGACGCTGGCTTTGCAAACTGACATAACTCAAATACATAGATAGATACAAAAACGGAATAAAGTTTATACAAAGATACTTAACTTCTGTTTCAGGGTTTTTGAAAATCAATTGTCATCCCTTATTTGACGACCTGCGTGGCACAATGGTTACCATGCCGGACTGCCAATCGAAGGGTCCCGGATTCGATTCCCGGCGAAACAGAAATTTGAATGATAAGTTTAAATTTCTATTCTCGGTATGGGTGTTTGTGTTTCTGTCTTTGTGTGTGTCCATAGTACCACACAGGGTATATCTGTCGCAGGGATATGATAAAAACAGGGATTTGGTCAATTCCCTAAGGGATTTGATCAAATCACGGAGGATGTTAAAATAACAATACGATTTTATCTTTTCCCTAAACAAATCTAGTGAATTGAACAAATCCCTAAATTGGTTCAGTGAAATATGAGTGCTATGGGCTATGAGTGTGAAGCGTGTGAAGTGTTATTTATATTACTATAACCTATATTCGATATCAATGGTGCTATACTTTTGAATCTGCTGTAAACATAGACAAAGCAATAACTACGGCATAAAGCCTAGGTCAACAAAACACCTGTCTTTTTCGTATTAAAACATTTATTAACTGACCATTTACCTAATAACGAAGCATAAGAGATTCATTTCGCACTTTTCTCTCAACAGAGTGTAAGGTCTATCATTATAGCGCATAAATTTCAGTTTAACTTGAAACGGAGCATTCATCTCAATAAGGAAGAGAAAGATTTCTTAATCTGTGGAGAATGGTCCGGCTCCGTATTAATATTTGCGCCGGCAATTGAGAGTATTAAAGTTGATTGTTGTCAACAATACTGTATAACTAGTACATAATATAGCAATAACGATCACTTTTGCTCGATCACATATGAATATTTATTTGACCGCTAAGTATCTGGCGACGATTTGTAGTTTAACCTCAAGAACCTTAGACATAATAGCCGATCCATACCACAAAACTTGTCATCATAATCTATACGTATAAGTATACAAAAATGAATCCCTATCTCCCTTGGTCACGGCATCACGCGTGAACGGCTGGACCGATTTCGCTAATTCTTTTTTTGTTGTATTTATTGTTGTGAGGAGAAGGTTCTTATGAAAGAAAAATTTAAGAAAAAAGCGCGTAGAATTATAGAATTTAAGAAAACTTAACCATCATATTAAATTATTAATTAAAAATACGAATTCAATATTAATAATGGTCAGCCAGTCGGTAATATAAGTTGTCTATGGAAATTAGTACAACCATAGAAATCATCTATCTGTTGCCAGCCATATTTATTTGTATGAATAATTATATGTACTTTCAATATTTAACTTTCTTGCAAACAAAACACTGAAATAACATCATACAATTACTTTGTGGAACAAAAGAAAATAGTAGAGCAGAAATAAACGTACAGTAGATTTTTGTGGGTGGCACACGAATTTAAACGTATGAATGGATTTAATAAGATTGTTGTAATAGTTAGACATACTCGTGACTATCCATATAATATTATACTCGTATGTGAGTTTGTTTTTTTGTATTTTTTGCACTTCTTAATGGTGCCACGATTGACCAATGGAGATTGGGGATTGGAGATTGTGGGTTGGAGAGTGACATATTATTATGCTACTTTTTGGTCGGGGAATGTATCTCACTCAATCATACCGATGGGTAAAACGCATAGGCATAAGAATAAATGTATTATTTATTCCTATGGCATAGGCCATGCGGGCGGAGAAGCGAGCGCTTGTGATTTATAAAACTGTTATGTTAAATACTCAAATAAATACTTACTTTAAAAGAGTTGGCGAGCGAGCGATTTTGTACAAAAACTTTACTTACTTTACTTATAAAATTAATTTTATAAAATAAAAAATAAAACAAAATTAATGGACTATGTCTGATTTCTCCACCAACCCACATTGGAGCAGCGTGGTGCAGTAAGCTCCAGGCCTCCCCAATAATGGAGAGAGACCCGTGCCCAGCAGTGGGACGCAAAAAGGGCTGCAGCCATGTCTGATTTTAAATAAATAAATTAAATTGTTTTTTTTTAATCAGATCATTTTTCAGTTTTGATTTGAACAGTTTTCCGTGTCTAGTTAAAGACTTAATAAATGTAATTAATTATGTTGTGCGTTTTCGGAATAACCAAGGATTTATCTTGGGAAAATCCCGACGGAAAGAAAAACACAAAAATCTTCGGAAGAAGCGTGTACGCTATGTGTACGCTGGCGCTAATTCGTACATTTAGTAAAATGTACGAGTATTTATAATAAAATTTGCAAGCATATCACCGGGCAGGTCGTTGATATCGTGATAGCCAGAACTTACGTCACACTGCAAAACGTAGCCAAATTCTAGTTTATTATTGACACTCAGTTGGCGTGTTGGAGGAGCACTTTACGGAAAGGTGAAGATTTTTTTTTGTATAAGAAATATGAATTCCGCTTTTTATGAAACTTGGTATCACAAATGAAATACTTTTTGCATAAATATATTACTATCCAACATAGATCATATATATCGATGTTAAAAAGAAGACATTCTTCGTGAATACAGAGCTAGGGAGGATGTGCAAAGGGATAAATATTTTCTTACACAGGAAGAATGTTTTTCTTATACGGATTCATTATATTGCTTCGGTGTTTTCAATCCGACATTGGCTAAGATCGAATAGAAACGAACGTGTTAGGGTTTCCTCTTCTCTAGTTGAAGTACTAGTAAAAGAAATAAGTTAATTTAAAATGCCATAAATTGGGATGAATATAAGTTTACTTTTTACATTTAGTATGAATATAGCGTGGCAATTGTTTGATCCTTCTAAACAGACAAAATGAATAAGTCTAGATTTTAAGTTACAGTAAAAACTTATTAAATAAAATGTTTCATATGTTTTGTTTTTTACTTATTACTTATTAGTCCTAAGTAGCCTGAAATAAATAAATACATAATACGGTATATATACGTTTTTTTCTATTGTGCTGTGGGTTCATAATACATCTCAGTTTCACATGATACTAAAACAATATCTCTCTTACTGGAATCATACGATTCTTGTTACCTAAATGTCCTTAGCAAACCAAATTTATTTCACAGCAAAAGGAAATAATATGGTAAACATGATATAAGTACATTATTTTATACTGACGACCGTGTCAAGTAGTGCAAACCACATTTATCCTTGTGTCAGGATAATTCTCAATATGGAAAATACATTATTTAGAACAAATCCCTCATCTTAATTATCAATATTATATGTCCCACTGTTCGGCACAAATCTTCTATTGGAAAGGAGAAGGTTTAGGACATAGTCTGTCACGCGGGTTATTTTGCTTTGAGCTAATTTTCTCTCATCAAGCAGGCAGGTTTAGAAGCAGTATTTTTCGTATCATACTTAGAGATGTGATAAAAATGCATAGCAAAAATATAAGCGCGCTATATTCTTTATAGTGAAGAGTGCAACAAATTAAACATCCTTCACCTTCCTTTTTTATTCCATGTTTCTCTGATTTTTTTGAGAGAAGTTTGAAGAGAGTTGTAGCCAAGTTGGTAAGGTTTTATTAAAAAAATTCAAAATCTTGTCCTTGAAGACTCACCGTTAAATCCGGCAGGCCCATCCCGACAATTTTGACGAAACAACGCCACACAAACATACCAACTATTCTACATTATGTACACAGTCACACTCACATTAACTTGAACAAACTATGACAATGAAAATGGGAAAATTCGGTGTCAAAAGTCCAGTCCTTATTTCATGATTTTTACTTTAATGGCAATAAATTGTCAGAGAGTGAATGAGATTAAACGAGATATATATTTCGCAGGGGGAAGCGAGACCTTTCTGCAGCAGAACACGCTTTGGAACATCGGGAGCAACTGAAACATCGCGCGGACACTGGCGGTCATGTATGAAAATAGAGATGTGCGAAGCGTTGTTTGGGCTGTGGATGCGGTAATTTTTAAAGCGTGAAATGAGAAAATATGCGTTTTTGTACATACTGTATGACGCCAAATTTGGAAAATTTTACCTTTTTAAATTTGTATAATTTTATATTGTTGACGTTTAATCTTCATTCAAAAATCATGTGAAATACTCTGTATGTTATATTTAACAAATTTAAATTCTCGTGTAAGTCGTTGTGTTCGCACTCATCGTCCAATTTTATCATATTTTTGGGACTTTATAATTTATTCATGATTCATGAATTATTTCATGATTTGTTAGTGTTTTCATGTATTTGTGAGAAAAAATATATTTGTATTTAAGTCTCTATTCACACGGGTGACATCGGGGGCGAAACATATATTTAAGCTATAGCATGCCGACGAATAATGTTCTAACAAAATTTTAATACAGTGAAGTTAAAGTCAAGAAATAGCTTTTAAGTGAGTACTTAAAATAAGTCTTTAAAAATAACCACCTACCCCTCAACAGCTGCGTATTAAAAATATCCTCCTAATTATAATTATCAATACAAAAATAGACCATACAATGTTTGTAGCTCCAAACAAAACTAATGAGAACAACAAAACATTCAAAACAATACGTCTATTTCTATTGTTCGGACGCATCGTAAATAAGATGCCGCATCAATAAATTCGGTCATCAATGCAATCAATCGCATATATTTAGATCACAACTGTTCACTTCTCATATCTGTGAGAGCGTGAGATGTGCATGTGTGAGTGACGCGTGCGTGCGACGTGTAGTTGTGCGTGTCGTATACTGACGTGTGTGAGTTCTGTTGTTGGTCACATAGGGTTGCCTATTTCCGTGGGATTGTTTATCTTCCCGCTAGCGATATAGTATTAATCGTTACGTGTTAAATGGGTTACGACAGTGTTGCGCGTTGCCGTGTTTTCGTTAAGCGTTAACTGTCCAGTTGGCGCGAATGGCTGTTAAAGTTAAATGGGGATTTTCACAGTTTACTGAGCAATAAACTGAAAATTATGCAAGCTTACATTTTAGGTCGTCCTGAGTGAAACGCAGATTCACTGCTTTGGGTTTTTCATCGATTACACGCGAATCATGGTGGGTTAAACAGTAAGAGCGTAGTTGGTAAAATCAAATATTTTACCAAATAGCAAAGGACTGTCGATAATTAAAGTAAAGAGAATGTTAGAATTATCGGCGAATTAGACCAAAGATACCAAGGTTGACTTCAAGCTTAAATATACTTATGTTTATTACAAGTAACTCTAATAAAAGACAGTTTGAAAAGTAACAAATAATGGAAACACCGTGGCTTATGGTAAGCCCTGTATAGATTGACTCCTTTTACAAGTTGATCCCTTCAATATACTTTAATAGACTTCAAAAAGCTACAATCGAATACCAGTAGTTATTACGTAATAAAATCTATAATTGCTGGAGGGTACTCAGCCCTGAGTGGACCAATAACCGCTCGTAATAAAAAGCTGGTGGTGAGAGCATTTGCATTAGGGATAGTTTTCATAATGTGATTCACTGCGCGTGGGCTGGCTCATACTGTAGGCAATTGTTTTAATATGTATGTACCCTGGGCCGGGTCACTTGTAGGTCTACTGACAATTGGACTTGTCTATGTCCAACGTTAGTCAAAACATACAAAATGGTTTAAGCTCGTATTAAGAATAAATCGTATTATTGTTAGGTAAGAAAGCAAAGAGAACACGATACCACGTCACGTCGTCGTATGAACACGTTAGCCTCGGTTGTGTGGACAGATTTTGGTCCTTAAGCCTTGCCGGATGCCTTATGGACGATTCGAAAATACCGTCAACGGGTAGGCCACGTATATCTATCTAACAACCTCCCCTGAAATAGCGTGATATAGTAAGATCTACGCCTCCCTAATTATTGACCCTATAGTCCGTAGGGCAACGCAAATTTTTTCAGTGAGGTAAATAACATTTTATAAAAGTTAGAGTCCAATCACTTTCATAGTAAATAAGGTACTGTTTCACTAACACTACATCAGTTTACATCCGGCCACACTTACATGAGGCGACCACCAGCCTCCGGAGTAACAGCGCAACTGCATACGACCTCAGACAAGACTTACCTATGCTTGTTTGCAGTTGTATGTAGATGTCCATGGACTGCAGCGAACACTTAACACCACGTGGCCTGCATGCGTCTACTACTCCATTCAAATTAAAAAAATATATTTTCTCTGGTAATATCGAAATATATCGATTAGTATAAAAATATATACGACAGCAAGAATGGGAAATACTATCAAAATTATGGGATGCTGTGTAAACTATATTTACGGTAAAAAGAATAAACGGTAAGAAACGAGGTGCCAATGATATCCGGGATCTATTTGCGAAACCGTAGCTTGGCGCCCACGCTGATGGACGTCGTGATGACTACAGATTTTGTTTTTTACATGAATCATTTGTAATATTTCATGTGTTACTCCCGTAAGTAATATTCGATTTCCAAATCTATGATTTCGATAAATCATTATCCATACTAATATTATAATTTTGAAAGTAACTCTGTCTGTCTGCTACTCTTTCACGCTTAAACCACTGAACCGATTTTGATGAAATTTGGCATAAACATAGAAAGGACGTTGAGAAAGGACATAGGCTACTTTTTACCGCGGGAAAATATCTCATTCCCAAGGGAAGCAAATGAAATGCGCCGTGTAGTGTTATAAATACACTAATCATAGGCTACTTTTTACCGCGGGAAAATATCTCATTCCCAAGGGAAGCAAATGAAATGCGCCGTGTAGTGTTATAAATACACTAAATGTTATTACTTACTTCATTCACGTCGATTATCATATTTTATAACTTATATCCGTTTGTTTTATTCTTATACTTTGCTTTTCCTTTTCCTTCTCTGTTTGTTTATTTACATTTTGACGCATCTATCAAAATTATCATGTCTGTCTTTTATGTTTCTTATTTTTTATATTCGTTTTACGGCATTGTAAGAAAAATTGTATGTTTCCTATTTCATTTCATAGGTTAATAAAGTATATTTTAACTTTGGCTTATTTATGTTTTTTATATTAGCCCGTTAATCAATATTTTAATCTATACATAAAGCTGAAGAGTTCGTTTGTTCGTTTGTTCGTTTGTATGTTTGTTTGAACGAACTAATCTCAGGAACTACTTGTTCCAATTTAAAAAAAATATTTTTGTGTTGGATAGTCCATTTATCGGGGAAGCCTTTTTTTAAAGGCACACGGGCCGCGTGGTGTTAAGCGATCACCGTCACCTATGGACACGGGCATCCCCAGGGGAGCCACCAGAGGGCTTTAGGCTATTTAACATCATGCTATGACTAATACTAAAGTCCACGCGGACGAAGACGCGGGCGGCCACTAGTATTTAATAAAAGTATGGCCTTTTCGTGATAGAAGTAAGTCTGAAACATTTTTGGTAGCAATTAGAAACAACAACAGACAATTAGAACAATTACGAAGCGCGCAGGGCCCGGCGGCGAGCGTAGAACGCAAGCGATCTACCCAGCTAAGCCAAACGGGCGCGGTCGGGTATGAGATGGGTGACCGCTAGTGGCAAAAATTTCATGCGCGTTTTCGTGCTTCGCAGGGCACGTTAAGCCGTCGGTCCCGGTTGTTGTCGATAGATAACAGTCGTTAAACCTTGTCGGAGGCCTTATGGGCGGTTTGAAAACATCCGACAGCGGGTTGGCCACTAACCCGCATCTCCACCAACCCGCATTGGAACAGCGTGGTGGAGTAAGCTCCAGGCTTCCCCTAAAGTGGGAGAGACCCGTGCCCAGGAGTGGGACGCAAAAAGGGTTGCAGCCAACTACGCACACATTATGATCTGCTTGCTAAACGGTCAAGCTAGCGAACGTTGACAGTTCGGGCACATAATACTATTATTACCGACTTCCAAAAGAAGGAGGTACTGTATTCGGCTGTATGTATTTTTTTTTTTTTTTATATATGTTCACCGATTACTCCGCCGTTTGTGGACCGATTTTCAAAATTCTTTTTTTGTTCGTATGCTTATACTCCCGAGGTGGTCCCATTGTCACCAAATCAGGATCTGATGATGGGATCCCAGGGAAATCGAGGGGAACTCTCAAATTTTATAGGCACACACATTGATTTTCTTATAGTTTCTGAAGCATAACCGATATTTGTGCATTGTAATCATCATCTCATGTTGTTGAGCTGATGATGGAAGGTACTGCGACGGTGAGGAGTTGAGAGCAAATTCTTTCAATAAATGGTCTTTTGTTCGAAATCTTACATTCCTGAGGTGGTCCAACTGTCACCAAGTCAAAGTCTGATGATGGGATCCCAGAGAAATCGAAGGGAACATTCAAATTTTATAGTACAACAATTGATTCTTATATTTTTACTAAAGCAAAACAGGTATTTGTGTATAATTATCATCATATCATGTTGCTGAGCTGATGATGGAAGGTACTACGACGGTTGGGAGTTGAGAGCAAATTCTTTCAATAAATGGTTTTTTGTTCGAACTCTTACATTCCTGAGGTAGTCCAACTGTCACCAAGTCAAAGTCTGATGATGGGATCCCAGAGAAATCGAAGGGAACATTCAAATTTTATAGTACAACAAATGATTCTTATATTTTTACTAAAGCAAAACAGGCATTTGTGTATAATTATCATCATATCATGTTGCTGAGCTGATGATGGAAGGTACTACGACGGTTAGGAGTTGAGAGCAAATTCTTTCAATAAATGGTTTTTTGTTCGAAATCTTACATTCCTGAGGTAGTCCAACTGTCACCAAGTCAAAGTCTGATGATGGGATCCCAAAGAAATGGAGGGGAACATTCAAATTTTATAACACAACAATTGATTTTCATATTCTTATTAAAGCAAAACAGGCATTTGTGTATAATTATCATCATATCAAGTTGCTGAGCTGATGATGGAAGGTACTACGACGGTTAGGAGTTGAGAGCAAATTCTTTCAATATATATTTTTTTGTTCTAAAACTTAAACTCCTAAGGTGGTCCAACTGTCACTATGTCATAATCTGATGATGTGATACTGGGCAAATCGAGGGAAACACTAAAACTTAATAAGCACAATATTATACATATGTACAGAATTATTAAAGTTACTAAAAAGAGTGAAATAAATTAAGTTTTTAACAAAAAAATAGAACCGACTTCAAACGGTAAAAAATAAAATTGTTCAGTACCTACTTCTTCATGCATGATAATGACTCTTAAAACTATTTTTGGAGTCGGGCCCTTAGTAAAATGTCCTGTCTTAGTAAATATAGTGTACCTTTCGTTCGGAATGGGCACCGACTCCAATATAGTTTTAATAGTTATTAACATAAGCAAGAAGAAGTAGGTGCTGTCCCACTGTCTGTACTGTCGATGCCCATTTAGAACGAATGGTACCTACGACATTTTACTAAGGGCCCGACTCCAAAAATAGTTTTAAGAGTCATTACCATGCATGAAGAAGTAGGTACTGAACAATTTTATTTTTTACCGTTTGAAGTCGGTTCTATTTTTTTGTTAAAAACTTAATTTATTTCACTCTTTTTAGTAACTTTAATAATTCTGTACATATGTATAATATTGTGCTTATTAAGTTTTAGTGTTTCCCTCGATTTTTTAATATTCATATTCATATACACATTACACATAATACTATTATATAAGATTCCATGTTACGAGTATATGGAAATCAATGGCATATGGAATGGAATGGCAAAATGGTTGTTACAAATCTATATTAAAAACACTTCAGTGATTCTAAATCTAACCTAACCTGACCATATTTTACCTCTGGCACTTTTCTCTCAGGTCAACTCATCCGCGTATAGCCCCTAGGGCACCTAGACCGCGAAAAGATTGACGTTCATTTAGAGAATCTTTGTATTCCAATTTTTTTATATCTTTTATCTTTCTTTTATTTTCATGATATTCCCTTGGTTGAGAATAAATTTAAATTGAAGTAAGAATTTATGTGAGGAATCGTAATGACATTTTTTTTCTTGGTAAATTTTGAAAACTAATAACAAATGCATTTAGTTTTCAGTTATCAGGACAAATTTGTTATCTACTCTATCGAATGAACATGGTTGGACTGATGCCAGGACGCCATCGCATGCTGCGGGATACATTTCAAGGATATGGGGTGAATGGGTCGTAAAATATAATTTATACTTTATTACCAACTGAAATGTGACATGCGAAATAGTATAGGCGTTATATAATTTAAATGGTGTTAGCTAATGTTAGAAATTGCTGGTAAAAAAACTGACAGTCCGACAGGATTTATTGTGTAGCGCTTAAGCTCGAGTTTTGTCGGAGATCGTATGCAGTTGCACCTTATGGTCTTTTCATGTCTTCGGCCTAATAAAGCCAATCCTCATATCTACAATATGGCCCGGCGGTTAATGTGGAACGCAAGCGATCTATGCGGCTAAGCTAAACGGGCGCGGTTGGGTGCGAGATGGGTGAACTAAAGTGGCAACAAAAAAAAATACGCGCGGAGGGCACTTTAAGCCGTCTGTCCCTGTTGTTGTCGATAGAACCTTGAATCATTAGACAGCGGGTTGGCCACTACCCCGCATCTCCACCAACCCGCATTGAAGCAGCGTGATTGAGAAAGCTCCAGGCTTCGCTAATAATGGGGAGAAATACGTGCCCAGCAGTGGGACGCAAAAAGGTTGCAGCCAAGGTATTAAATTTTGAAATTGAATTAGAAAATTTTGAATTGTGACATCACGTAATATCTCTTCCGATCCTTGGTCACAAGATGTCACATTTTATTGCTTTTGTAAGGTAGGCCTGCCTCTAAACACAGTTATGACAATTTATGAATCCTTTTATAACTTTAATTTGTATAATCTTTTTTTTTATAATGTATTATTTTCATAGCCCTTCCTGGGTGCACAATATAAACAAACAAGTGCGACCGACCTGCGCGACGTCCTTCAGGTGCTCGCGCTGCATGTCGAGGTCGGCGAGGCGGCGGAGCGCGGCGTCCTCCGCGCGCGCGTGCGCGTCCACGCACTCCCACAGCGCCGCCAGCTGCGCCAGCCGCTCCACGCGCGGCGAGCCCGGCTCCGGGGACTGGCTCTGCAACACGTACATGCCTTATTCTACGGCTCACCTTACTTTCCTTTAATAGCACTCATAGCAAGATATACCCCGCATTGTGGGTGTAATGTACTCATACAAAAAAAAGTCAGGGACACAAATACCCACACCAAGAAAATACGTCTAAATTTATACTTTAAAATCTAATACGAATACAGTTTATAAGTTTCAGCTCACGCAATTTAATTAATTTTGGAAATTAAGAGAAGAAAAAAAAAAGTTTTACTAAACTGAATACTTCTATGAGTAAACAACTTAGTTACAAACTTTTTGCTTTAATAACATTATACCACCTTATAAAACACTAAAATTGTCACACATAATATTCTGTCTGTGAACAACATCTACAATGAAAAATTGCGGAACCATTATATTAACGGAAAAAACAATGTTTTACTGACTTTTACTTAACTGAATGCTTCCATGAGTAAACCACTTAGTTAAAAACTTTTTCCCATAATAATAATATTCCACCTTATAAAACAAAGAAGAATAACAAACAATTTTAAACCCATAATAATTAATACCTCGTCTAAACCTAATGCTATCTAACAAACTTAATCCACTTAACGATATGATGATACATAGTTAACACATATCACTCACCTCAAAATTAGGGTTCCGTACATCTCGTATAGACATGTCCTCGCTGGGTTCGCTGCAAGTGGCGGACGACACTTCGTGTACGCGCTCAAGCTTGCGCGTGCGACGATGAATCTTCTCTTCTAGCCAACGAGCCTAGTACAGAAAAAAAAACAATTTTTCTACCGTTATAATTAAATTTACTAGCACACAGTTATATTATTATTAATATGAGAGTTGGTGTATTTGCAATTCACAAAAATAGGTACCTATAATGATTCTTATGTTTACAATAATGATAGAGTGGGCTCTGGGCCTCACCAGTTATATCCTGTCCCAATGCCCCAGGTCGAGAAACACTAGCAGTAATAAAATTAGAATTATCGAGGAATAACTTCAAAAATCACTCAAAATCTGTACCTGTTCTTTAACTTTCTCCACCAGCTCCTGATATCGGTCCTCGCCGTGATCGCACTTAACGCAACTGATATCGCTCTGTTCGGCCCTCTCACTCCTGAGGGACTCCAGTTCCCTCAGCAACGTGCGCATCTTGCTATCTCTCTCGTCTATAGTCCTCTTCATTCCCTCCAGCTGCTCCAACACCTCCGTTTCCCTCGCAGTCTTTTGTTCCAACTGGCCCTCCAAGTTTGTTATGATGTCTCTCAGTAGAGATATCTTCTCTTCCGTTGCTTTCAATTCGTCGTCCGTTGTTGCCTTTCGAGATTCCAATTCAGTTATAATTTGGTTCATTTCTCGCGTTTGAGCTTCTAGTTGTTCGACCTGTCATTTAAATTAGCTTAGTGAATTATACACGGATTAAATCAATGATGAAGTGAAAAAGGTCGGCTGTGTTTCGGTGGAGGAGAATCTAACGCCAACGCCTCATTTAAATATGATTGGTATACCCCTTTACCAAAACACAACAGAATTTTGTTCACAGTTAAAATAAGTGGAATTTATACAAGTTATAATGGTTAATGTTAAGCTGGTGCAATACTAAAGTGCTACGTGTACTTCTACTAAATTAAATACTTTAGTTCTATCACCAAAAATAATAATAAAATTAGTGACAAATCTAAGTGCAAAGCATGCTTTTAAGTGCCACAGTGACCATAACCAAAGAATAAAAGAAGAGCTGAAAGAACAGACAAATAAAATAAAAATACTAGGGGGATTATTGCAGGTATATTTTTTACTATAAGACCTACTAAGTTAATTGGATAATTTAATATTACTTTACGGATAATGTCACCTAAGTACGCATCAATTAAACTTCAGAGACAGATTAATAACACTACAGAAATTACAATAAGACAATAAGGATGAACGATAAAATTCACTTTATACATTTATATCAGTTACAACACTAATCAAAATTCCAATCTATTATGAAGGGAGTAAGTAATAAAATCGTTTAACTTACTTGAGCGTCGTGAGCCCTACAGTTACATTGTGCGAGGCGCAGGCAACGGATCTGCGGGAACGCGCACGCCATTTTTTCATACTTTTTACAATGTTATAAGGACTATTTTGCCTTAGGACATTGCATCTGTTATTTTATTACGCTAATTAAGCAGCAATGCATGCAATATTTTCGAACTAAGACATTTTTCATCTTAATAATAATTAATTGTTAAAAACAACTAAGATACTTCCTGATGATCTAAAACTTTTGATTAAGTGGACATTTAACAAATATTAACATAATAGAGAGAAAGGCACAGTCAAGTATGGATCATGTCAGTTTAAAATATTGGTGCGTTTGGCGTAATGTGTTAATTTGGGAAAACATAAAATTATTTTAACATTGATGTTAAATCTAGTGCAGCAAGAAGTGTACTTTTTATTTGTAATATATCACATGTTTGTTTAATTATAACATTTTTTTAGTTAACTTAAAATAATGTATATATATGTCAAATCATTAAGGATGCTTAGATAACTTCATTACTTTGACACGCAATATATTACAAAAATATTACAGTTCACACAGACACATCACATAATAAGACGGGATAGGGCAATAAGACAAACAAAGCATCGGGTTGAAATAGCTTTATATAAGGGTCAACTTAAAGGTTAATTGACGCAGAGAGCATGGGATGGGCTTGAGGCCCCACACCGTAACGTAAATAATATTTTCACTGCTGCATTTAAATTGACTCTTATATTTACTAGCACAGCATTAAGTGTTTTAGCTTTTAGCATTGGTGTGTTTGCAATTTTGTAATTTTAGTAAATTAAATGATTAGTTTATTAAAAACCAACAAACTGTTATTTACTGACTAGGCCTAGGGTAAGAACGTTAATCATCTCTCAAGACAGACATTAGTACCAAGATATAAGACTATACCGTTGTTAGTATACAAGAACATCATAATATATTATTATAGTAACATGGCGGGTATGTTTATGGAACACGATACATTTTAAGATTATTAAAATTTTGATACAAATATAGTGCCACTTGTAAAACGTAATTTTCGCCACAGGTCTAAGTTACCGTAATTATATATGGTCAGTATGTACGTTATGTGACTTGCATAGCGAGGGGAGATCTCCCGTCAGGCAAGGTGGACATTCTCCTGTCGTACTTTGACAGTTTTATTTCTAACGTACATATGCTAGATGATGTTTTCGTACATATGCTAGATATTTGTATAATTTCGAGAGCGCGATTCGGGATACGTATGGCGCCATATCTTGACGTTTTACTGAAAGTAGCACGTCTTAATGCTTAATTGAAATTACAGGGAAATTGTTTTTGCTCAATTCAGTAAAATAGGTTGTATAATAATATCGCTTCATACTCATAGCCCCACAGTAGGGCAGATATACCCTGTGTCGTAAATGCCATGGACACACACAAAGTAACTATTACGCCACGTGGGTCATCAATCCTTATTATGAAACACCTTAAATTGATATAATGTGTTCTTGCAAATAAAAAAATTAATCTAATTGAAAAACGTCTTCATTTGTTGATCATAGGGCTAGCTACGAGTACTGTACGCCGGTGCCCGAAACTTCGTCAATATGGACTTCATTTTTTAATAACACCGAAAAATTCTAGCAATAATGTTCATACAGAAGCTTAATGGCATCATTAACTATGCTTATAATTTCTTTTCAAAAGCTTAATGGCATCATTAACTACACTAATCCTACAATTTATTGAAATAAAAAAACGAGGCAAAAACGATTCCGAAAATAAGAACTTACGAACGGATGCGTACAGAATAGGCATTTAGTTGCGGAAGGCTAAAACTCGATGTAGAGGTACAGTCACAATGACGCACACTCACCTCGCTCAGTATCCGGGCATTGCTCTGCAGGCGGGCGGCCAGGCGCGCGTTCTCGTCGCGCAGGTCGGCCAGGCGGCGCGCGAACTCGTCGCGCTCCGCCTCGCGCTCGCCCGCCTGCTCCTCCACGAACTGCCGCGTCGCGCGCAGCTGCCGGTTGGCCGCTTCCAGCTGCGCACACAACCCACAATGCTCCCTACAATACTCCTCACACGTACTATATTATGTACGGGTAGCAGACACTTTAAACGCGAACATGCTCAATAGTAGTACTTGAGTACAAGATACATCAATTCTATGGTGCATTTTCTATTATAGTAATAATAAGCTGAAGAGTTTGTTTGTTTGAACGCTCATCTCAGGAACTATTGGTTCGAATTGAAAAAATATTTTCGTGTTGAATAGTCCATATTATTATATTGAGGAAGGTTACATGGGCAAAAAACTAAAGTCCACGCGGATGTGTATAACGGTTCTATCTCACGAATACCGGTTAAACGTGGTGGTGGACAATTTTTAGTATGCGTTACCAAAAAAGATACCATTCAGTCAGTCATACGCACGCGGCCAGTTAGGTCACTATAGTTACAAACAGATAACAATAGTAATCTGCTGGTAACCTCATGGATGCTTTAATAACCGGCTGATAAGTACAGGTACTACATCCACAGACAAGGCTAGTAGCATGAATCATACTCGTAACCTCCTTAAATAAGACATTTGCTGAATGTAACGTATAACTTCTTTCCTATAAAAATATTATTTAAAATGTAACATACTTTGAATACTTTTTTTCGATTAATAATACAAGCAATAAGTTACATATAAGTGCAATATCGTGCTAAATAAAGAAAAGCTACCACATATACAATAAAATGACAAATTAAAATAGCTATATAGTACAACATATATAACTTTTAGCGTGCAATTACCTTGTGGCAGCACACCTTATGTACAGGCGAGTCTGTCAGCCGTTTCACCTGCCGTGCGTGCCGTAACATACATAAATATATAGATAATACAATGAATAATCTAAAATATAAATAATAAATACCACAGTGTTAATATTATCTTTACTATGAGTTGATCAACTATTTTAAATGAAACGACAGTGTTATTAAATAGTATATAGATACTTCAACTCATTTGTGCGCGCGGCGCTATGTGTGGGTAAACCTGTATATACACAGTGACTTTGTGTGCGTGACAAGAGGTACAGTGAAGTTGCTCGGACGATCACGGCCGCGTCACTGTCACACAAATTAAAGCTGCATAATTACTAGCCCACGCACACATAGCGCCGCGCGCACAACTGAGTAGCATTATTCTATTGTTACTGTGATTGTGAAAAGATGGTTTATAAAGGTTTTGAAGGCTGGTAACTTTATTTGGAATTTTAAATTATATTGACGGGAGTGACATGGTGACTGTTTGACAAAACTCCGTCATAAAATAAAGATTTTAAAAAATAGGATGGCTATTTTGTGATCGAATAAATTAGTTATTTTTATTTTATTTAGTTGTAGTTTATTATTATTATTTAATGTTAGTTTATTAATTATTTTTAATTATTTGGTATAGATAAATATTTAACATAAGTTTTAAATTTTTAAAACAGTAAGTTTTTTCAAATGTGCATGTACGATTTATGTTTTAACAATTACGGTTATCCTTGGAATATAATTTATATAATTAAGACGGATTTTCTTCAAGTAATGCAAAATACCTTAAGTATTATATTCATAATGAATAAAGCATAATTATAAATTATAATTTTTGTTTTAAATACAAGCAATTTATGAAAAGTAAAATGTTAAAAACTACAAAATAAACTAAGGCCAGTCAAATGAACGAATAAAATTTGTATAGTAATGTCTCGTTTGCGCCGGATTTGCTTTAAATTTGAACATTTGTAAATTAGTAACTTGTTAGTTTCCTAATTTTTCAAAATATTATGTTAGCTGTTTATATATGTATTGCAATATAATCTAGTTTATATGAATAATGAGTAATTTTACGTAAACTTAATCTGTTACTTAAATATTATTGAAATGTATGTTCATTGACCCAACACTTCTTAGTTTTAGCACGTGAAGGTTAGGTTGTTCTTTGTGTTCTATAAGTTCATTTTTTTCTAGCATTACACTGTATTGTCACTTGTCGGGTCTTGGACTCTATGCACAGAAAAAAATAAAATGCATACCGTAAAAAGGTGGCGCTTAACCACGCTTGGAAAGCAAAACAATTGTTAATTTATTTTTATACGTAATGACTTTTATTACCTTTTAAATCAATAAAAATTGTAAACTGACTATAAAGGAGTTGTTTTGATACAAATTATTTTTGATTGAATTGATGTCACGTTTTGACAGCTCATTAAAACTATCTCAACTGACTTGGTAGTCCAATACCGGATTCATGTGGTTTTGTCCGCTTGAGTTCCCTAATAAGAGCTGCCTAGCAAAAACATGTATTTACAGTTAGCACAAAACGGTTGCATCGACATGATGCAAGTAGCAGGGCCGGCACGTAGCCACGTACCTGCTGGTGCAGGTCGTCGCGCTCCCGCTGCAGCGCGTCCAGGTCGTGCGCCAGGCGGGCGGCGTGCGCGCGCGGCGACGCCGTGTCGTCCAGCGAGCGCCACGCCGCCGCCGGCGCGCCCCCCGCACCTCCCGCGCCCGCCGCGCACAGCCCGTACCTGCGGGAGAACAATCAATCCTTACCATAAATACGTATAGAATGAGTGTCTTCATACAAGCGCGCTGTCAAAATTGAACCACTGAATAGATTCCTACAGCTGTCACATCTGACAAACTAAATATTTTTATTTTGACCTTATTAACTATAAAATACTACAAAATATTGAAAACACTGTGAAAAGTTATTTTATTAGACTTCTTTTGTTTTAAAAAAGTGTTGTGATAAAATTTAACCTAAGTCTTACGGAGCGGCCCGGCGTTTGGTACCATTAATGGCACCAATCAACATGCTTCAACGTGGGCACGCGAACTTGGTTTCTATAATATAATTGTAATTATTCTAAAATCCGGCCGCTATCCCATACGCGTTATACGAACGTTCACCGCTCTCCAACGTCTGTGAAGCGACAGAGCTACCCAGACGGAACGTTAACGTCGCGATCGTGCTGCGTTTGGACGCTGGCTGCAACCCCGCCCCCGCTCATCCGAACAGAGTGGCAACGGCGTGATTGCACCAGTTAAAAAAAGCAATGTCGAAGTCACGTTCACACAACTTTGACGTTAATTCGCAGCGTGAACGTTTATCGTTAGAGAATTTAGATAAAGAACAACGTCGATACTGAAACGCTCATAAAACGTCGGTGGGACAGCGGCTTCACAGTAAAAAAAAAGTGGCAAAATAAATGTGATGTTATGTCCAATATAAGGATATA